>JAPVLV010000022.1:16875000-17475000 GCA_029168935.1 Oxyria digyna
AGCTTACCCCACAAGCCAGCATTACCCGTAATGAGCCTCCACCCTAGCTTACCTAAATTGGCCAGGTTCATCTTAGCCTTAGAGCGAAGTCCATGGCCACCCTGTTTACGGGGAGTACTCACCTCATCCCATCAAACAAGGTGAATTTTTCTCTTGGTTCCCATATCACCCCAGACGAAAAACGGGCAATTTCATCCAGCTTCTTACTAACACTAGGGAGGAACATCATAGTATTCATGGAATAGATGGGGATGGCCAAGAGAACAAACTTAACCAGGGTTACTCTCCCAGCCATACTCAGTGAGTTGCATTTCCAACCTGCTAGTCTGTCATTCACTTTGTTCAGCATGGGCTGGAAGACTTCCTTAGTAGCATGATGGTGGAGAATCGGGACGCCCAAGTAGTTTCCCAAGTTACGGGTAACATCAAAGCTGCTAATAATCTCTAATCGTCTAACGTCATCTCTAGACACATTGGCAGACACAAAGATCTTGGATTTACTAGAGCTAATTTTTTTCCCTGAAGAAGCACAAAAAGCATTAAGACACCTCATGATATTGGACATTTGAGACGGGGAGGCTTCGGCCATGATCAGAATATCATCTGCAAAGAACAAATGCGAGAAAAAAGGGGCGCCACGACACAACTGAATCGGTCTCCACTCTCCGGGTTGAATGAAGTTGTTAATAATATGAATGATTCTCTCGACACATAGGACAAAGATATATAGGGAAATAGGGTCCCCTTGGTGGATGCCTCGGTCGGAGTAAACTGCCCAGTCAACTCCCCGTTCCAAAGAAATCTCATGGAGGAAGAAGAGATACACTCAACAATCCAATCAACCCAACAAACCGAAAAGCCTGCATATCTAAGAGAATCTGCAACAAAGTCCCAACGAATGAGATCATAAGCTTTCTCGAGATCCAACTTCAAGACCATCCATTTCCTGTCGGATTTCTTAAGACGCGTAGAATGCACAATCTCTTGAAGGAGAATCACATTGTCTGAAATAAAGTGATCCGGGAGAAAGCTATTCTGGGTAGGGACAATCAGATCATTCATCACAGGCTTCATACAGTTAGCCAAGATCTTCTTAATGATTTTATAAGTGACATTACAGAGGTTAATAGGAAGGAATTGGTTGATCAACTCCAGCATAGAAATCTTACCAATAAGGGTGATGACTGTCTCATTAACCTGATCAGCAAGCTTCTCAGTCTTAAAAAAATCATGAATCATAGCCATAACAGAGGAGACAACAACTTTCCAGCAGGTTTTGAAGACAATCGGTTTAAATCCATCAACCCTCAACGCCTTGTACGGCCCCATATTCTTGATTGCCAACCAAATCTCTTCATCCGACGGGTTGACAGAGAACTAAGGCATGCCAAGCTTAGGAATCATCGGGAACCCGCTATGGATCATAGGAACAAAAGCACTATCATGGGGAGGTAAGGTATACAAATCAGATAAGAAAGAGATGGTCATACACTCCAAGTTCTGTTGGTCCGACTCCCAATGGTCATCATCAATACGCAACTCAAGGATCTTATTGCGTCTACGGCGGATGACGGTGCTATCTTGGAAGAACTTAGTGCTACGATCCCCCAACTCGACCCATTGTTCACGCGATTTTTGGAACCACAAGGTCTTCTCTTGGGAAAGTGTGTCATCAAGTTCCTCACGCAGTTTCTTGTCAAGCGAAAGAAGACTGTTATGGGTGTGTTTCTCAAGGGCTCGTTGGATGTCATCAATGCGGACAATGAGCTGAGATTTCCGCGCATAGATATTACCAAATACTGCCTTGTTCCAGACCCGAACTTAAATTTCTGAGACTCAAGAGCAGTGAAGGCATGAACACCATTCTTCCACTTATCTCTCACAAAATCAGCAAAATCTGGGTGAAGGATCCAAGCCGCCTCAAAACGGAACGCTTTCTTATTCCCCCGAGCAAATGGCAAGAGGTGCTTAACAATGCCCTCCTCCCAACGTAACCAACCCGGGAGATTCAGAAAAAACCTATCAAGGCGCTTGGCCACTCTAGTCTCTACCTTATTCCCTCTCGTCCAGGTAAATCTCGAGCCCGAAAACCCCATGTCAATCAGTTGTAAATTGTTAACCCACTAAGAAAAATGGGCAGGGTCAGGGGATAGAACATTAGCCCCTCCTTGTCTATTGTCAAGAGACATAATTGAGTTATAATCACCACCTACAAACAACGGCTCGATCACATTACATATGTGTCATCTTCAAGGTCATCCCAGAACTTGGTTCGTCCCTGAGGGGTTGGGGGCCATAGACCACCACAAGCCTGAGGACACCAGTTTTAGAGACAATCTTGGAATGGATGAAGTTATCATGGAGGGTAACAAACTGAAGCTCAAAAGAACCCTCCTTCCAAAGAAACCAAATTCCGCCTGAGAAACCCCTCGCTTCAATACTGACGTGATGGTCAAAGTCAAGGCTCTCACAATCCTTGGTTGCGCGATCACCAGAGATATGTGTTTCCAGCAGAGCAAGCACATCCACATTATATTGTGACTCAAAAGACAACGGCATGCCTTAAGGAAGCCTTTACTACTAGCACCTTGCGAATTCCATACAATGCAATTCATAGGAAACCTTATTTCAGGAGAGCGGGGATGCAGACTGCTTAAGAATCTGAGGTCAACTCCGCCTCCACTGAAGAAGAACCTTCAATAACCATGGTGCAATCCTCAAAGATTTGTTCCAGACCCCCTACATCAATTTGGTCAGCGAGATTTTGTGCCAAACCTGTGGTATCCTTAGAAGAGGTTTGGTAACGTTCTGGGGTTCGATCGGGAGGAATAGTAGCAATTGCCTCCAACTTCTGTGGGTCATTTGTTGGGGGATTAGGCCCTCCTAAGAGTAAGTTTGGGCTAGAAGAGTAAATGGGCCCATTCACCAAAATATTGGGCCCTCCCTCTAAAACCCCTACTCCCAAGTCCTCCAACTCGTCCGTCCTGGGCGTTTTAGAAGGTCTAGCAGGGATAGTGTGAGGGGTGGGCTGTATCACCAAGTTAGGGCTAGGATTCTGAGAGTAATTTTCATTCTTCTTGGCGTATCTCTCCTTCCCTGCCATAGCTGAAGCATGCCCCTCAGCAGCCTGTTCCACGACAGATTGGAATGTGAAGGTCGTGGGAGCATGCTTAGAAGTACCCCCTCTCCGATTTCGACCGTTAGATGAACCCTAAACTTTCTTTGATGTGCTAGCCTCCTCATTTCCTTTCATGTTCCCTTCCCCACTCAAATCGATCGTGGAGGCACCCCTCTGCCCTTCCGCAATAGTCTGCCCCACAAAACCTTCTTTTTTGTCGTCATCCTCACCCTTATCCAGCAGAGCAAAGCTATTTTGATTGCCCCTCGTCGCCTGAGGGTGTTCTTAGCCACCCGAAGCGGCCGCCCTAAGCTGGTTGCGATACGGTGTATCACCCTTTCATCATAGAGGATGACTGGAAGATCCATGAAGCGTACTCGGGCACATATAGACTTCATCGAGTCCCGGGTAGGGCTGAAAGTCGGTGTCCAGCTCTTTACCATGAGGCATTGGACATAGATGGTCCAAGGCCCCATGTTACGCCATAAAGTTGTCCATCTCATGCTCAAACCGGACTACTGAGAAACCCTTGGGGAGGTCGACAATGGCAATCCTCCCCGATTGCTTCCGTAGTTCACGAAGTTTCCTATCAAACGCTTGAAAAGCCACAGGCTTCCCTAGGAGTTTGATCACCGGAGAGTGTTTCCATCCCTTGGCCATACACTCTATTGCCTCCTTCTCCACCGTTATGTTCATCACCGCCTAGGAACTCAATCTTAATCTTCTCTTCAAAGAAAGAGTCCTCCACCTGTGCCCCTTGGACCGTCGCTGGGTTGTTCAAAAGTTTATCACGGAAGGACATATATAGCTGAAGCCACATGAGCGGTTATAGACACCAGGTTATCTCCCTCATTTGGCTTAGGAGGGGGCTTGGGTCCATATGTTGTCTATCACATCTCCATAACCGTATCAGAAGCATCTAGACAAACACCCTCTGCAGATGGGATCAAGTTGGGCGGGGCCGCCGCAATCTGGGGATTCGAGGAATCCAGAGGCTTTTCAGGTGGTCGCGTCCCACCTGGATTTTCTTGCATAGTCACGTCGGCCTGGCGGTCGTGGGTCTTACCCATGAAAAAACGGACACAGAAAGCTAGGCGTGTAGGGGCGTTTTCTTTCAAGTTATTCCAGGGCGTTCATATGTGTATGAGCTGTTACCTAAGCTCACCAACTTGTTGCGGTAACAATTATCATATTTTTCATCATCTTCTTCAAAAAAATTCAAGATTTGGCCCTAATGTTGATATTGTTTGAACTTTGAACGCTAACTCTCAATAATTAACGCATTGTTTTATACTATAAATATTACCACACAAATTAGTATGCATTTAACAAGTGAAACATGTTTATATAGACAATGTCTTATAAAAAATGCGCCCTAAGTTGAAACTTGATCGATAAGGGCATCTTTAATGATAAGTGAAAAATAGATAAGATAAATTTTGAGCAGAATCACACCAAAATAGCAAGCTAAAAATGACAAATTCAAGAATATCATAATTGAGATTCTCCATTTTTCCCACTCAAAGGCTAAACATAGCAAATTCAAATGACAATTCTTATAGCATAGTTGATGATGTGTCAAAACAGTATTGAATTTATTTAATAAATTAATTAATATAGAATTAGAATGTTGAAAATTACACTAAGAAATAATAAAATTTTAACATTTATTATTGGAGTTGTTTAACTTGATAAAAATAATTTACTAAATAGTATATTTTTCACTTGTTATAATCGTAGGTGATATATTATTTTCTACTATATTATAAGATGGAGAAGGGATCAAATGAGAACTTATCATAAGATAAAAACTAAGAACCCATATAGACGTTCGATTCCTCGAATCGACGCTCCAGATTATATCTGAAAAATGAAAATAAAAAACCACACGGTGGCATTTTTTACATTAATGATCAAATGACGCATATGCCCTCACACAAAAAAAACCTGGTTCTTCCCAACTCACCCTTCCCGACTTCAATGGCGATCCTAGCTCGCCACTTCCAATTTCCCTTAATTCAGAGGAGGAGGAGGAATTCAGACTTCGCTGATTCGTCAGAGTTCCGCCCCCTCAGATCTCTGTCGTTGACGGCGATGAAGGACGTGGTAGCTCAGACGTCGCTGATTCGCTGCTTCAAAACCCTAGCTCTTCACTAACCGTCGATAAACAAATCTCGCACACTAGATACATCGAATTGATGAATTATTCCAGACCTAGAATCAATCAATTGCCATATTCATATACATCGAATTGATGAATTATTGCAGACCTAGAAAGAGTTGCAGAAGCCATGGAGAAATCAAGGAAGAAGCGAGATCGATCGATCGCCTCTGAGGAGGAAGAAGTTTGGACCAAGATTGTGGTCTCACGAGCCTATTTCGCCTAGCATCCCAGCCTCAACCACCGCCAGCGGTGGGAGCCGTGCTTGGAACCCGGGTCACGTCGGGGACGAGAAAATCGCCATGGAATCACCAGAGCCAGAGAAGTTTGAGTGTTTTAGGGTGAAAGGTTAGCGTCGTCTTTTTTCTATTTTTTCGTTAAAATTACAAAATTGTCACCACACCTTCTTTCACCCTTTTAATTGTTTTTGTCTACATGACTTCATCTGGAGCATTGATAATCTTAAATGAAAGGTTTATTTTAGGCCCCTACTATTTGATGCACCCGGACATTTCAACGCACCTTTTAATACGCACCGGACGAATACATGTCCATTCGGAACGAATGAAACAAAAATTGATTCGCACCGTATGAACTTAAGTTCATACGGAACGTATGGACTCCACTTCATGTAATCTCTGTCCAAGACTGTAAGAATCACACCTAACATTCATACATTCCGAATGAACTACACTTCATACGTTCCGAATGAATTTTTTTTTTATTCGGAATGTTTCAACTATAATTCATACGGTACGAATCAAAGGGTGCATTGGGTGCGTCAAAAAAAGACCATATTATTTTAAGGAAACTTGGCTAGATGTTTAATATTTTTTTGCAAAAGAACAAAATCTTATATATATAAAAGTTGGTTGATGGTTGAACGAATTAAATGAAATCGGTACCTATTTAACTCTAAATTCATGTAATTTTTTTTATTAATTAATTATCATTAATTCTAAATTCATTTATTTAAGTCCTTTTTGTTTCTATTAATTGATTATCTCTTGTACCTAATTAATTCTAAATCCATTTCAGTCTTTTTGTTTTTCTTAATTAATTATCTTATTCTAATTCTAACTTAATCTAATATATCTTAGTATTATAGTAAAATAAATAAATTATAGTATTTGCTCCTTTATAAGGTCTCTGTGTTATTTAAAAACTTAATTTAGTCATAAATTAAATAAATACATATTCTAATAATAGAAACATGAAGTATTAGCTCCTTTATAAGGTTTCTGTGTTATAGTAGAAACTTGAATAAGTCACAAATTAAATTAATGTGTGAGTTTCTCTTATGACAACCTTATCCTAATATTATGGTTTAAAACTACTTCAAACATAAATATAAGAAAATAAAAAATACTTATAATTACAAATATTAATAATTTGGATAACAAAAAAAATATTAACAAATAATATATAACTATATATTAAATCACATAAGAAAATACATAATTTTCTCGAGCGAAGCGCGAGACCCGTATCTAGGTAACAAGAATGGCTAATGTTTGCCCTGTAAAAGACAAATTAACCCTGCGAAAATGTTAAAATTTGGCCCCACAAATCTTATAATAACACTAGGCGGCCACCAGTTGTGGAAGCCCATTCACAGAAAATTTTCAAATTATAGTTGAAATACATGTCAAATCCTCAATTCCTCAACCCTAACCCTCAAGTAGTGACCACAGAAGAAGAGGAATTGGAATCCTAAAATGTCCGACGATGAACCGAAGAGCCCTCGTTCTCCAAGGAGCGGAAATTCAAGAAGGCGTCGTGCGAGCTTGACGGAGCTCTGGTTCAAGGACCTTCAGCTGAAGCACGCTGTTTCCAGGATGCAGCATATGACTCATTCTCGCAAACCCAGCAAAACCCTAGCTGTCGATGGAGGAGAAGGAGGAGGATTCCAGGAAGGACCCTTCACTCTCATCACCGATGAGACTCTCTCTCTCATTCTCTCCAAACTCCCCATCTCCCAGCACCCTTCCAATTCACTTGTCTGCCATAGATGGCATTCCATTCAGGGCCGTTTGGTTCGCTCCCTCGCTCTTCTAGATTGGGATTTCCTCAAATCCGGCAGATTGACCACCCGCTTTCCCAATTTGACCGAGGTTAATCTCATCCGAGCTTCTTTCCGGAATGATTGGAATTCAGGAATTTTGTTATCTCATACGCTAGTTTCAATTCATATGAATTTGGAGCTTCAGCATGATGGTGAGTTTATTTGTAAAGCCGCTCTATTTGATTCCAACACAATAAAAGAAGGGTTGAAATTGCTTGCATCCGGGTGCCCTAACCTCAGGAAATTGGCATTGATCAATGCCAGCGAGTTAGGCTTTGTGGCTGACGAGTGTGTCACCCTCATGGAATTGGAGATACATTGTTGCAATGACATGCTTCTTAGGGGTCTTTCCCGGTTTGGGAACTTGCAAATTCTTAAATTGGTTGGTTGTGTGGATGGGTTGTATGATTCGGTTGTTTCAGATGTTGGGCTGACGATATTAGCCCAGGGTTGTAGGAGATTAGTGAAGCTTGAGCTTAAGGGATGTGAGGGAAGCTATGATGGGATTAAGGCTATTGGACAGTGCTGCCAGATGCTGGAAGAGTTGACAATTTGTAGCCATAGAATGGATGGGGGCTGGCTATCAGCTCTTTGGTATTGTGAAAATTTGAAGACGTTGAAACTTCAATCTTGTGGTAACATTGATTCCAGTCCAGGAGAGGATGAACATTTGGGTTTTTGTCCTGCTCTTGAGGAGCTGTACTTGGAGCGATGCAGTGTACAGGATAAACAAAGCCTAAAGGCTCTCTTTTTTGTCTGTAAATCCATCAGGGTGATCTCCTTACAGGACTGTTGGGGCTTGGATAATGAAGCATTTCTTTTGGCTAATGTGTTTAGGTATGAACAGTATTTCGCATATTCACTTTATGTAGCTATATCATGTATTCAAGTGGTCACAAAACTAACTGCCTTCATTTTGTTCTCGGAATATGGTTGTAGCAATTAGAAAGGTTTACGAGCTGCTTGCATTAATTATACCTCTAATGTTGCTTGTTTTATTTCATAAATTTGATTTTTCTCATCTGAACTTTCCCATGCTTGAAATTCCTTTTACTTTTGAGTAGAAAAGTGACAAAAATGCATTTATAGTTGGAAGAGGCATTATTCTGCATTATTGAACAATGGAGTTTTGTTTAATTCCTTGAAGCTTGTCTTTTAGCCTATTAAAATTATTTTTTTCCATATTATTGAATTTCTACATATGTAATGTGAAAATACCAAGACTTGTAAGATTCATTTGTTTCAAGATTGATGAATTACGAAAATGACGGCTGATACTCTTTTTACAGGAGAGTAAAGTTCTTAACTCTCAAAGGATGCTCAGTATTAACAGCGGAAGGGTTAAATTCTGTGATTCTGTCATGGAAGGAGCTTGAGAAGCTTGAAGTAATATCATGCAACAGCATAAAAGCAGATGAAACTCCTCCTGCACTTGCAAGCTTATTCTGTGATCTCAAGGGCCTAAAATGGCGACCAGATTCAAAGTCGCTCCTATCCTCAAGCCTTTCTGGCACAGGAGTTGGACAAAAGGGTGCCAAGTTTTTCAAAGGAGTATGAAAATGGTTGCTCAATTCTTGACTGATAGCTGTGCCCTAATACACCAATGGTTAGCATTTTTGCAGTATGATCTGTAGTTCGTGTTATTGTCTGTCTTCCTCTTTCACTTCAGTCCAGATAGTTATAATGGTGGACAAAGCAATACACACAGAAGACTGATCTCATGCGCCCGTTTGGGAGTCTGTCCACCCAACTCACTTACTGTAAAGTAGAATAAAGACACCCTTGTAGTCTTTACAAGGGTTTTGCTGCGATTTGCAGATGGATGACCCAAAGATTTTTTAAAAGCTTATATACTTGTGTAGGAATGTATCCAAAATATTTCTTTCTCCTTTAACTTCGGTGAAATCCACTTTTTCTCGGAATCAAAAGGATTCTTCAAGGATGCAAATAGACTTGTTGTAGTTTTGTAATCTTGGAGGAGTTTTTTTCTATTGAATTTATGTTGATCAATTGCTACTTAATACTTGATTCTAGGAATTAGAATTTGCAATGGCTGAAAATGGTGACAGTAGTACTTTCCTGTGCTGCAATTGCCAAATGATGCTCAAGAGGTTGATTTGAATTGAACTACTTGTGCCTTTTAACTTGTAAGGGTATCCTAATACGAGCAAATGGGTTTTGGAAATGTAAGGCTATCAGTAATGGGGTCGCATAACATGGATCGCATATCATATTTATCACTTTTCTCTCCCTTTCATATCTTTCATGTAACTCATCTCACTTTTTCTCAACAATGAGGGTTACATAAGGAGGGTTATAGGTATACATATTTATTTAACAATTATATTTTTAAATAATATAATAATACATATATCTTAAATTTAAATTTTAATAAATATTGTATTATAATTTTATTAATTTAGATTAATATAAGTGTAATTAATAATTATACTATGTAGATTGCATTGACTCAATTTATTTCAATATAAAAAATAACATATATATATGGAATATGAGTGTCTATGTGTAGATAAAAATAAATTATAAATATTAGAATATTTTATTATTATTTTTATAATCTAAATAAGCCTAATATTTTGTTGAAAAACTATATTATATTACTTAAATACAAATTTATGAGAATAATTAGATATTTTTAATCAATGACTAAAAAGTGGTCTTGCATTCCTATATAACACAAGCATGAGTTACATAGCAAAAGTACATTTTGCTATGTAATAAATTAATATTTTATTCTATATAACACCCATTATGGATAGTCTAAGTGCTAACTTGATTTGGGTGTAAATTGTCAAAATGCTGAATTTTTCAAAAGGGGGAAACGTGTGTCTTTTATGTTTCTAGGAGTTAGCATTGAAAGGAAAAGGTGATTATAAATTTGAGTATTTTCTTGAGTGGGTTAGATAAGTGAGAAAGGTATCCCTTTACCACATTTTTCCTAATATATCCAAACTATCATTGTTTTGTTGTTTTTACCTTAGGAAATTAAGTTATAGGTTTATAACCTAAAAGACAAACATCCCCACAACGGACCAAAAAACCCCATCCCCTCTCTGGAACGCGCCAACACCCGCTTGTAAGCGCCTCCTCCCCAACTCTCGTTATCGATACCACCAAATCCCTAATCGCCCCAATCCAAACCATAAAACCCTCTAGAACTATGTATCCTCCAGATCTACAAAGCAGTAACCCAGATCCTCCTCTTTTGGGTCTTAGAATGTCGAGATTGAGGCGAGACCAACTCTGCTAGAAGAGGTCGCGGACTTGTCACTCTCAATCGTTCATCGGGGAAGCAGGAAAGACTTAGAAATAGCAAAGACAGACACACCTCGGAGAGGCGAAGAGATCTCGTTACTGGGAAAGAATTAGCAAAGAGCTCTTTACATCCAGAAGAAGTAGATTACTATGTTGGCTTAACCCTAGAAATACCCACAACGGACAAAGGAGACCAAATAAGCTCAGGAGTGGCTCTGGATTCATCTGGGAACGATGGAGCAGAAGCTTTGAGGATTTCCTCTCCAGGCGATACCTCCATCTGCGAACCCTGACGAACTGGATTTACCAAAAGCAGCCCAAATGTGATGAAATCTGGAGAAGCTTCAGGTTTGACCTTCTTACTCACCTCATCTTCTCTATGTCTCTGAGTATCCATACTAGGACTAATGTTCAAATTCATCACTATAAATACATACCTAAACTCAAATGCACAAAGCTCTCTCTTCTTCTGCACAATCTCTCATCTTTTAATCGGTTGTACTGTCCAATGGAAAACACTAAGAAGACGTTTGTTGAGGTCCTCTGTTCATCCAACAATAGGAATGAACAAGGACTAGCAAAGGATAACAACTCAAGCTCTGAAAGGCCTCCCAACTTTGCCCAACCCAAACCAAACTAATTCCTCCACTAGCAATAAGGGCAATACCAACAACAACAAACAACATAGCTCGACTCCCCACAACCAAGTTGAACCAAAGAAAACCAAAAGGCCCTCAGACCCTCAACTAGTGAAAAAGGTGAGAGCAAAACTCTTTTTGATCAAGCTGAGTACATAGCAAAATTAGCCAAGATCACAAAAAACTAGAACACCACAAAAACTCATCCTCCCTTCTAGGATTCATTCTAGGAAATAGGATTGAATTTACCAAGCTAAGATCCAAACTCAGAAATGAATAGAGAGATACCAAAGGTGAATGTGATATCATTGATAAGAAAAACCAATGATTTGAGATCAGGTTTGCTATCCCTCTAGACAAAAATATGATATGGGAAAATAGACCATGTCATATTTTGGACAGTTGGTTGTGATCAAATAGTGGAAACCTGATTTCAATCCCATTCTTGATCCCTTGTCCAACATTGACATTGGATTAGGATTCCCCGACTCCCTGTGAAATACTTTAACCCTGTAACTATTAGTATCATTCTTGAGTCACATGGCCTAGACACTCTGATAAGGATTGACCCTATTGATAAGAGACCAAGTTGGGCTAGGTTCGACATGATTTGCATTAAGATTCCTTTGACCACCACTGTTTGGATCCCTGATGAAGAGCTAGGGATCTTACTGTGAAGACTTTCCAAAAGGATATAAAAACTGTGGCATGTCATTCTGAGATGGCAACTCAAAAATCTTACCCCTAAGAAAATTCAATTGCAATTAAAAAACCTAAGAAGCCTGAATAACCAAATTTACAAAGATTTTTGCAACAACAAAATTTACCGTCTTAACGGTAAATGAAATTCCGATTTAATTCAGAGAAAAACCCCACACCCACAAATTTATAACTGGCACCCGCTTTGGGCGCAGTTACGATGCGTCCAGGTTTTTTTTTAAAAAACCCGGTTTGGACTTTGGGCGCATCCCGGATGCGTCGAAAGTAAACCGGTTTTCTTAAACCCGATTTATGTATTTAAAATGTTAAAAAATTAAACCAATTTAAACGTCGACGCATCTACAATGCGCCCATGGTTTAACAGGTTTAATAATATCATTATTTTGTAAACCGGGTTATGTATATAATTTCACCGGTTTTCCGATTTAAACATGGACGCATTTAAGATGCGTCGAAAAATTAAAAAAAAAAAAAAAAAAACGTGGACGCGCTGAAGATGCGCCGAGAGTTGATTCAAATTAGGGCTCGCAGCTTCGTCTTCCCATTCTCCGTTTCTCTTCTCATCTTCGTCTTCATTCAAGCACCATTTCGCAGTCAGCTTCGTCTTCAAATTAGGGCTCGCAGCTTCGTCTTCATTCCTCCTCGGCGTAGATTAGGGCTCAATTCGTTCTCCTCTTCTTCGGCTATGGATACGACGCAGGCAGAACCGGACGAAGCTGCGCTCGTGAGGCCGACGACTACGGCATCGGAGGAGGCCCATCCAGATCGAGCTGTTGTTGTGACGGAGTCGGATGCACCTCGTCGAAAACGCAATCGGCTTCCACGAGCCGAGGTAAGTTTTAGGCCAGATTTGATTTTTTTGTCAAATGTGTGGAGAAAGGGCTGTAATGGTGTATGTGCAGAGATGCTGAACTATTTGGTGCTTGAATGGTGCTTGTGACTGGTAGCTTTGAATGGTAGCTTTGAATGGTGCTTGAATGGTGCTTTATGAAATTGTAACTAGTTAGGAAACGAGTTTATGAAATTGTAACTGCTGAACTGGTTGTGGTTGTAATGAATGAATTTTTTGGTGTAAATGAATGAATGAATTTGGTGCTTGAATGGTGTGTGTGCAGGATTTGTGGACTTGAATGGTGTGTGTGCAGGATTTGTGGGCTTGAATGGTGTGTGTGCAGGAATTGTTTGAATGAGGTGTAAATTTGTGCAATGTTGTGCAATGCTGGAATTTGGTGCTTATGCTGAAATAAGCACCAAATTAGGTTTTGTGTCTATCTGTCTTTTGCACTTGATCATTCATTTTATGCTGATTTGTTAATGAATATCATGTGTTCATGAATATCATGTTGATTTCTTAAACACTAGGATCTTAAACCTGTAAAAAATATGCAGGAATTAGATGAGTGCTTAATCTGAGTTCTTATTTTGAAATTGAAATTAAACAGGATTTAGCTGCAAATATCAGACGGGCTATGCGCAATGGAAGAAACATCAGAAATCGTTGTGTCACTGCTTCTAACCGTAAGAAAAAAACTCCAAGAATCCGCAAGAAACGTTCCTCCTCCTTCCTCTCAAGTAAAGTTGGGTCTCTTTTATTATCTCCCTTCTTTTTCTTACTTGGCCTCCCTTTTCCGGTCTCACCACGAGGAGGCTCTTGCGCAGTAGTTGTTGAAGGATCTTTGCATAATGCCAAACGTTTAGCCATATGAAACACTACATCGTCTTGTATATCACCGTTTTGAAAGTCTGTACAAAACTTCCCGATCTCAACATATTCCGCTCTGAGACGAATGCCATCATCCTCTCTAAGATCCTTGGCTTCAACGCCCTTCCACTTGATTTGCTTCCAAAACATATCAATCTCTTCTGGCACCAACGGGTAACCCTCCTCTAGAACGATCCCGATCCTGTGTGGACACGGTAATCCTAGGCTAGTTCTCCACCACGTATCATTACATTGTTCATCCTTGGGTACCAATCCATTCTTGATCCGACGAATTTGCTTTAATAGAATTTTCAAGCACTCATATGAGACCACCCTTAGAATACGCTGGAAAAACACCATCAATGACTCACTCTTTAATATCTTCTTGGGTGACATGTACAAACACTTTTTCATCTCCGTCTTCTTGTGATGCTGATCCATGAACATATTATCGATTATATGCACAATGGAGTCCAACCCTCCAACAGAATTAACAAACATTCTCTTGAGCATAGAGTGCTGAGACTCGACCCTAAATAAATACAAAATTTGTAGAATTAACAAATATTTATATATCCACTATTTTACTCGGTATAGAATTTGCATTTACCTGTTTGATGATCTTGTGGAAAAATGTAAAACATCATCGCACCATGCACAAACTAGTTTTTCCTTATGGGGAGTAAGCCAAACATCCTCGACGTAAGCACTCAGACCGTCCTTCCATTTCTCCTTGAAATATGCAAGTCGTTCCTCGTAATCCTCCACAGTGTGTGACCTTAGAACCCGCCGGACACTACTCGACAGATAATCTGGGCAACAATTTTTCCCCACGGCATATGCCCTAACATTCCGATTTACATGGACCTGACACAAAAAATGGCGCACATTTGGAAACACTATATCCACCGCCTTGATGAGTCCAAGATCTCGATCAGACATGATACACAAGGGTCTCTTATTCTGGAACAGCCAATCTAATTGCTCTAGTGCCCATACATAATGTTTTGCTGTCTCTTGACTCATAAACACAAGAGCAATGCAATATGTATAGTGGGTTGAAGTAAACCCAACAATCTGGAATAACGGCATACCATATCTAGCACGCAACAAAATAATCATTTAGCCACAAATACATCTTTAGGATATTCTAAGTATAAAATAATTAAAATATACTTGTTTGTCTTGTAAGTCGAATCCATAATGACAACATTCGGATATAGTTGCAACAAATGTCTAGCGGTTGGGTGAGAAATAAAAAGATCGCTCAAAACCTCCTTCCCTTCTTTGTTGGTTTTAGTCTCATGATCTGTAAAATATCCTTTGTCGTTCAAAAACTTCAATGTGTATTGGACAACACTTAGATCGCCCATGGTTTTCAACCTTTCTTTAGCCTTGCAACTATACACTTGACTTCTTGATGTCACGCAATTCGGATCTTCGTCCATAAATTCTCTCCAAATAGCCTTTGGTTGTGTGCCACACATGGAAGCAACCACCACTCTCTTACGTTGCTCCTTCGTAAGTCGTCCCGGAAATGCATGCCCAATCAAATTTTCGTCAAGCTCATGGTTGTGGCATCCATTAATGACCTTTAATATCCACGTGGAAGCTCCCTTTTTCCTAATCCCGTGCAATTGAAACGAACATAGATTTTTTCTTGGTCTACTTTCATTTTTATCTTCAGAGGGAACAACCAAGCCATCAACCATCTTGATCTTCACTCCCGCTTTATATTTCCCAGATTCCTCACAATGTAATATGATCTTTCTGTCCTTCCATGACTTGCATGTCGTAATCACCATACACAATCCATAACCGACATTCCTAACCCAATCTCTCAAAGCATCCATACTGATACACTCTTCATTAGTATTAAAATGCTGAGAGAAGTCTTGTGAAATTTTTTGATCCTACATAATTTATATATTAAATTTGTTTTGATCAGTTTAATCAATCTCAATGCCAATAATTATCTAACAAAAAACTCTAATAATTTTTTATCCATACTAATCCAATATCAATGTCAACTCTAATTATCACAATCCACACAAATTAAACTAGATGTCTAGCTATGAAATATTCTACAAAAAATAGTAATAATAAATAATCAAACTTAGCTTAAACAACAACTAATTGAACATAAATGATTATTTACATACCGGAAAGCAACAAGAATCAAGTGACTCAATATCGGGATCATCATCTTCATTCACTAACGATTCCGTACTCGAAGACTCGCTCTGTGACGACCTCCTCCAAGACGCCGTCTCACTAGAAGAAGACATGTTATCAATATTTTGATATGGGAATTTGGTTACTCATCATTTCAGAAACACATGTATATATATAGACACTGAAAATCCCAATAATCATGCCCATAAACCCCAACGTTCATATTTTTTCCCGTTAAAAAACGGTCTGATTCATGGGCGCACTGCAAACGCGCCGAAGGTGACCGTTGCCTTTTTCGAAATTCCCTCCGAGTCCTGGGCGCACTGGCCCTGCGTCTAAAAGCCAGCCCATACATGGGCGCATACCGACTGCGTCGACGACCTTAGATCCTATTTCGGCGCAATGACCTTGCGCCCAGAGGACCGTGGAAAAGCCAGCGAACCCGGTTTACCGGTCCTGTGCAAGAATAAATTCCTGAACCCTATGGACGCATTTTAGATGCGCCGAACTGGTTTAAAAAACCCGAATCGGTTTTTCTCGGGTTCATTATTTTAATTTAATTTATTTGAACCGCATGGGCGCAGTATGGGTGCGCCGATGATTTGTCTTGGTTTTTTGGACCCAGTGTCGGTGCGCCCAAAACGGGTGTGAGTTATAATTTTCCACATATAGGGTTAAACGCCCGTTTAATTTTGTTTTCTTCCGTCCAAATCACTCGATTGCTCACCGCCCAAAAACCTTTATAAGTAATTCAGGGAGCGGACACTCGATTGATCAGCGTCCAACCGATTTCCCCCAAATCAAATCTTGGAGCAGAAAAATGAAAGTGCTCAAATCCGGCAAGGGAGACGGAGGAGGAAGTGGTCCGATTTGGAGCGACAGAGGAGGAAGTAAACCAGCTTGGAGAATGCTCTCTCTCATGGAAGTTCTGCCTGAGTCGCCTTCTCCCATCTGTAGCAGCACCACAACTTCCTCCATGGATTTCTCCTCCGAGTTCTTCACTCCAAGCAGACTGCAGGTTTCCTTTCTTCTTGCTTCTTTCTTTTCTACTTTCTCGTGCTTTCTTGAAACATTTTTGGGCGAATTCGTTTTGGCAGAACGGAAGTAAGCTGCCTGAAGCGTCGAGCTCCGTTCTTGGCAGGAGAGATGTTGTCTTTTTCCTACCCTCTGATTCCGCAGGTGATGATGGCTTCTTCTTGTTTTTATCTGAAAATGAAACTCCATGGATCTAATTGATGGTTTCTTTTGGCTTCAGACAAGTGGAAGCAAGAATGCAGCAGTCCAACAACACGGAAGAGCATGTCAACAGTGTACGAATCAACGTTAACAACCATGGATCAGCTACATGACACCAATCCAATCAAATTCCAGAAACAGCATTATGAGGAGCTCATCAGCCAGGCCTCATCTAGCCAAGGATCTCCTCCCACACTCGACCAGTTTCACACTCGAATTTCCAGACCTAGGCCGTACCAGGAGTTCTTGGATGAGGTTCAAACGCAGCAGCATTCCTCTGAGATTGAAGCCTGGAAGAAAGCCAAGCAACTCAAATTGCATACCAAGTTGGATCTCTATATCCCTTTCACTTGTTTGTAATTTCAGCACTTAACTTATGACTTCTTCACTCATGATATATTCATTCTCACTTTCTCAGGCTCAGACGCAAGGAAGCTGCCATAGCCAACTGGGAGTTGGAGCAAAAGAACAAGGCCAGAGCTGAGATGGAGATAATTGAGGTCACTCTTCAAATTCAACAACCATTCAGATATTATTATAATTTCAAAACACACACAGCTTTTTCACATTTTCTATGTTTGTGGTGACAGAGGAAGATAGAGATAATGCGAGCAAAGGCACTGCAGAAGATACAGAAGAAGATAGCGGAAGCCAACAAGGCAGCAGAGAAACAGAGGGCACACGAAAGGCGAGAGGCGCTTAATAAGATGGCAAGGGTTGCAAAACTTTCAGAGAAGATTCAGGACAACAAGAGTATCATCTGCCTCAAGCTGCCGAGGCTGTTTTAGCTTATTCATTACTGTTTAGCTTTCCCGCCAATTCTGAAGGGATTCAACCCCGGCTTTACTGAGAAGAATCCGTAGTCATACATGGAACTACAAAAACTGTATTGCAAAGCTTCAGAATTCACTTCTATGGTTCCTACAATAGAACTATGTCTAGCGTTCAAGATATATCACGTTCAAGTTCATTACTTTGCTGAGCTCAATGAATGTGAGTAGGAGGCCCAAGGATGTGGTCGATTGACAATTAAACGTTGCAACGAGATGCGAGTAGTTTGGTCCTTGATGATTTTCAGCATATGGTCAAATGTAAATGACCTCTTCACCATAGTCCATAGGGTAGTCTAGTTGAAACAGAATTGCAACCATATGTTACCTGCTTGGCCTCCAAAAACAAGTAGAGAAGAATGAAGGAAAGTACTACGCCATAATCCTGATCAGCGTACTTAATATTAACAATAGGGTACATAAACATTTCTATTCCCGAATTCTTATAAAAGATATCTACAATAAGAGAGGCCAGTAGAAGAAGCGGATTCAGCTTCTGTGCATAGATAAGGCTTCTTCTATTCCGACCAAAACATCACTCAATAGCTACGAATGCAGGGATGGTAACGGATTTATACACCCTCAGACATGGAGCTTCCTGTGTAGTATTTGATGCCAGGAAGCGTGACCAGCTCAAAGTTTCCGGCTCCACACCTTTTTGCATGTGCATACGCGCAGTAATTTATTTCATAAGCTACGGCTCCCTTGAGAAATGAAGCAACCGAAGTAAAAACTCCTTCCCCTACATCAGCAATTCAGCATCCAGTATCACTATTATTTTTTCTTCAGCCATTTAAAAAAGAAGGTCTAGGGACTCAGAAAAGAAGTTTTACCATGTGTTACTAGCAACAAGTTCTCTTCTGGATACTTATCTGCAAGTGCCTGTATCACGTGCTCATACCTCGCTTGCGCGTCAGGCTTAGTCTCCTCCCATCGAGGCAACTATGTGTCCTTGGAAAAAGTCCATCTCATTCAGTCAAATTCTTAAACATGGAGCCTATATATATATACAAGGTTAAAGTGTTGATTATGCTACACACAAGAAGCAGAGTGTACCTCTTCATAAATCCATTCAGCAGTATGATCAATTGTTCCAGCTGGTAGCAGTCCTTCGAGTTCTGAGATTTTAAAGTGGAAATTCCTATCTTCTGGAACATATTCTTTTCGGATGGCTATCGTATTAAACATCTCACACAGCCCATATTCAATTGATACCTATAGAAGATAAAACCACAGTTGGTTCATAGGATTCCACAACTTTAAAAATGCAATGTCTTCATGAGATTTGTAATGAGTAATCCCCACCTAGGGAAACTTTGAATGCTTATACTTTTAATATGGCCTCTATCCTCTAACAAATCCTGGTTTACATTACATCTAAATTCAAATAATGAAATAACTGAAATGTGAAGTCGTCCTTTTCCATCCAAAAACAACTGGCATATAAAGTGTTACTGATCTGTTTTTGTTTCCCACGTTTACCCTTGCTAATTCTGTATTTAAGACCAAAATCTTGGTATTTTTTGTAGATCTTTTCCCCTTTTTATCTAATTTACCATTTTTCAAAACAAAGGCTACAAATCTATGTATTTGATTACTCTCACACAAAGGTTGGCAATTTTAAGTCATAGATGGCTAATATATGCTAAACTACTCAATACCAAAATGAAGGCATAACAAGATGATTTCTCGCTTCCTCAAATTTGTGCAATTTTAATCATATATTTCTCTCAAAGGGAATGACTCCATTTCCAAAGCAATGAAAATTATCCAGTAAGTAACAGTGTAACCAACTCAAAGAGAGGGTAAGAAGACCATACATCCTATACAGCCTTTCTCATATCCCAAATATAGTAATGAAGTCAAGGCTGTGCGTCACCATAGCTATTCCATGACACTTTTGGGAAGAGAATTCAAAAGAAAATACAATCACAATAATCTCTAAGTAGCATCAAGTGTTGAGGATGGACAACTTATTCTATGACGGAAAAAATATGCAATGCCCTTGAAGGTGTTTAGTGAAGTAAATGCTATAGGTTCGGAAACAAAGTATATACTATTTAGTGGACGGTGGTAAGAATGTTTGGCCGAATCTAAGAGAGCATTATTTGAATGACTTGGCTGTATCTGACCATGTTAAGACGACGTTTGGAGCCCTTCACAATGATTCAGATCTTATTTAGATTACAATATCAGAAACTCAAAAGGGTTTGAAATTCATTTTTGACTGGCTCAAGAAATTGGTTTCAGAATACTAGAATAGACATAATATCATAGTTCAGGCAAAGCAACAGGGGCTTATTTCTACTTCAAAACTACACATCAGGTTTATCCATAACCTCAAAAGCTACAATTATTAGTCTACACTCTACAGCTATCGTATACTACAGTAATTTTATCAAGCAATTAATCAGTTTCAGGAGCATCAAGTTTCAAAATCACAGTATGCTTAATTTAAGAACCTCAACTTGTACACAATAGAAGGTGAAGGAACTTGGTACCTTGACCTTAGACGGGTCAATCACACCACAATCGGCGGATACCCTCTTGGTCTCGTCGGCGACATCGTCATCGGCGGCACAGATGGCGGCGGTAACCTCGGACGCCGTCTGGATGCAACGCAGGAAGGGTGAGACAAAAACTCGGTGAATAGGAAACCCTAGAAGATCCGGACGGAGGTGACGACCTGTGGAGAAGGCGCGGACACGGCCGGCGTGAACTAAGGGAGGATCCCAGGGGCGGTCGGCCGTTTTGACCCAGTGGGGATCAAAGTTGTCAATCCGATCCCCGTGTCTGAGTACGATCACATTCTGATCAAATCCAGCTTCAGAAATGGGGTTTGTCCCGACCGAATTCTTGATTCTGCGGTGTTTGTTGAACATCTGAAATGGTGGTGAGCGACGAGTGAGAGGAAAGCGGGAGAGAGAGGAGGGGAGGGAAAGGAGAGTCATAATAACAAACTCCCAACCAAGCAGCTTCCCGGATAAAGAATTCACGGAAATGTGCAGGCTGTTATGTGGAAGGATGTGTGACCATGTCCAAGTATATTTGTAAGAACTACACTCTCAAAGTAAGTGTTAATAAGATGTCCTAGTATAAATACATCCCTGATTTTAGATCTGCCTCTTCTCTTCTTTCAAGCCGCATATCTCCAGTGCCCTTTCTTCTTTCTCATCCCGCACCTCCCTTTCCTAAACCTCCTCCATCAAGGATTTCTTCTTCGTTAGATGACTGCAAATCCAGTGAGAGTAGGAATGGCAGTGCTCTTCCTCGTCCACCACCTCCCCCTCCTCCGTCAGCGAAATCTGCGCCTCCTCCTCCTCCCCCGCCGCCCGCGAAATCGTCGAAAGCTTTACCGGCGAAAGTGAGGCAAGTACCGGAGGTGGTGGAGTTCTACCATTCTCTGATGCGTAGAGACTCCCGTCAAGACTCCGGCGCTGGAATGGTCGAGATCTCTTCGGCGAGTGCTCGAGATTTAGTCGGAGAATTCGAAAACCGATCTTCCTACTTGCTCTCTGTAAGTAATCTCCGGCGCTGGAATGTTGTTCTGAAATCGAACTGAATTTAGGCCAGATGTAGAGACAAGCTCTCCGCAGATTCAAAAAGATTGTCAGACGAATGTTGCTGACAAGAATGTTGCCAATGAGACTGTATCTTCCATTTCTTCTGTTTCTCATGCCACATCTTCAAATACATCAAGCACTGATGGCAGGGCTAAGGAAACAACAGTTAGGCTTGAGTCTATCAAGGAGAATCAGAAGAAACCAGTAAACAAAGGAAATGATCAATCGGTTCAGGTATGTTTTTTCAGTTTCTCACACCTGATCATCTGCTTGTTGTACATTTTGTGCAAGAATAGCTGGCATTCATCTAATTGAGGCTCCAGTTCTGCATCCAGTATGTACCATACAATACATATTTTATTTATTATTATCACAATAATGAAAATGTAATTCCTTTGCAATACTAACTAATTGGTTTCTGTCAGATGTCGGAAGGACTTTTCAACTTTGTTATTGCTTGGACTCTCATGTTTGCTCCTCTACTCTACACTGGTCAGAAGAGAGATCGGAAGAAAGACATAGCAACAAATTACTTGTGCCACAGGCAGCCATGCTTCTTCACATCAAAGCCATGCTTGTTTACTGTGTGTGTAATTTGTTGTTAGTGAATGAATGAAATTGCTTTTAGGAAACAAGAGGCCAAAATACAAACTCAATTATTATTCGTGTATTGTTGTTCTCTGCCTTGCTGCAGGAGATCATAAATGCTCTTCTATTGTAGAAATGTTGATGTTTACACTGTTAATGTCATTCTGTATGCTTATTTAGTCGTGTTGACAACTTATTCAGTCGTGTTGACAACTTATTTAGTCGTGTTGACAACTTATTTAGTCATGTTGACAACTTATTTAGTCGTGTTGACAACTTATTTAGTCGTGTTGACACCTTATTACTCTTGTTGACAACTTATTATTCTTGTTGACAACTCTATTAAAAATTTTGTTGACAGCTCTGTTATAAATTTTGTTGAAACTCTGTTAAAAAATTTGTTGACAACTCTGTTAAAAAATTGTTGACAGCTCTGTTAAAAAATTTGTTGACAGCTCTGTAAAAGAATTTGTTGACAGCTCTGTTAAAATTTTTGTTGACGGCAAATGGGATATTTTCTTATAACTTAAAAAAGTGATGCAAAAACTTAAAAAACGACAATCCACTATTTTGGTAAATACCCAAAATTTAATTGATTTATAGGTTTTTACCGTAGAAAATTAAGTTTCAATTTAAATACCCCAAATCCTACTCCCTGTCCCCTCTCTCACGCAGTCGGTCGATGTTCGTTCTGACACCTTCGAGAAGATCGCCTTGCGGGAGGTTTGTGAATCTCAATTTCTCTTGAAATCAGGATGAAGAGGTCGATGATTCGGAAGGTAGGCCTCTGGCCGTGCTTCTGAAGGCGTGATTCACCATTGTGGGTCGAGATTGGA
This sequence comes from Oxyria digyna, assembly GCA_029168935.1. Classification (NCBI taxonomy): domain Eukaryota; kingdom Viridiplantae; phylum Streptophyta; class Magnoliopsida; order Caryophyllales; family Polygonaceae; genus Oxyria; species Oxyria digyna. The sequence continues at coordinate 16,897,909 of JAPVLV010000022.1, forward strand.
GAACGTCGGAATCAGAGTTTGAGTTCAGGTATGGATGCGCCAGAGGCTCTGGTTCTCCCTTCGGTGATGGTGGACGATCAGGTGAAGGCGTCGGTTTTTTAAACGGAGCTCCGGTTTGACTCTCGGCGCGATGTTAAGAGAGATCGACTAGATCCATGCATTTGCTTTTGTAAGCCAACTTTAATTTGCTGAATTTGTGACTCTATCACAACTCAATCACTTCACCATTACCTATCTGGATTCCAAGTTGAAGCAGTTGAAACATTATCGTTGTTTTGATGGTGTTTAAGTTTTATTCTAAATTTGATTGTGTGAAATGATTAACCTTGTAAAACTTGATTTCTTGCAAATGTATTTTTCATCTGGTACTCATGGTTAAGGAAATTTTATTCTCGCCTCATTTGCTTATTTTAATTGTTGGATTTGTTGGTGTGGTGATTACAAATTCACTGCAGCCAGTGATCACTTCTGAAAGAGGTGTTAAGATAATAAGTGTCTGCATAAATTTTATAATGTTTTTCTCCCTTGCAATTCATCCATAATATTGTAATGGATGTCAAGGAGGGTGGAAGTAATGCATATTCCGAATTAACATTTCAAAAGTGATCATGTTGCATATATAAGGTGTCAACATCGGGCCAACACGACTCTTGAAGTGTCAACGCGACTAATTAAATTGTCAAAAATGCTAATAAATTTTCAACAACACTAAACAAAATTGTCAACACACTAGATAAATTGTTAACACATTTAAAAAAACAGTCAAAACATTAAATAAAATTGTCAACCTAAATAAATTGTCCACACACAAAATCAAACTGTCAACAATACTAAATAAATCGTCAACGCACAAAATAAATCTTTCAACACACACAAATAAAATTGTCAACATACTAAACAGATTGTCAACAACACACTAACCAAATTGTCAACACACCAAATAAATTATCAACAACACACCAAATAAACTTAAAACTACATACTAAATAAACTGTCAACACAACTAAATAAACTGTCGACATCACTAATTAAACTGTCAACATGACTAATTAAACTGTAAACACCACTATAAATTGTCAACACGGCTAAGTAAACGGTCAACAAGATACTAAATAAACTGTCAACACGACACTGAATAAAACTTTCAATCCAGTGAAGAAAATCTCAAATGTGTTAATTGGATAGAGGGGGAGGGAGAAACCGGAGAGATGGAGAGGAAAACGGAGAGGCATAGGGAGAAACCGGAGGGGGGATCCAGAGGGGGAAGGTGGAGGGGACCATCGTCGGTTGCAGCTTTGGGAGAGTGTGGTGGGGTAAAAGTAGACCTGGCCAAACTAGGGCCGGCCCGCCCGACCCTCCCAGCCCGCCCTAAAATATGGGAGGATCTGGGTAGGAGATTTAACCCATAAGGGTCGGCCCTGCCCGACCCTTTTTTAAAGTGGGAGGATATGAGATCGGAGTAGGGCCTTGACCCATATTATATATATAATATAATATTAAGGTTATGAGAATTCAGATGCGAGTACTATTACCACGGCATAATTTTTTTAGGCAATGGCTATATGCACGCGAATCGATGCATATATGCACGCGATTCTGTGCGCGCAACTTATGCGCACACATCTGTGCGCAGTTCTTATGCGCATACGTGTTTTACGGGGTATTACGGGTACTTTTCGTAAATTTTCAGAGTCTGTAACACTTTGTGCGCCTAACTACTGCGCACAGGTTGAGAATCTGTGCGCCGTGTTTCTGCGCACTCTTCAGACATAGTAGCCGTTGAAATTTTTGAAAAAAGTAGCCGTTAAATGTAAAATTGTGCGCTTAGGTTCTGCGCACAGGTGCTTTAGGGTTTGGGTTTGTGCGCGGATGGTTAGCGCACGGGTCTTTACAGTTTCATTTGGACCACAACGGTCATAAATGTGCCTATATAAAGCCACAATCTCTTCGTTTCCAACAAATTCATTCAACACCTCTTCGTTTTCCAACAAATTCATTCAAAATGTATCGTCGTAATCAAAACTCTCGTATGTTAGAGTTGATTAATCAAAGTTGTGAAGATAGTGATGAAGAACACGATTGGGATAGCGGATCACAAGAAGAGGAAGACGACCCGAACGACGACGAATGGTTGGATGGTTTCTTAGAAGACGAAGAGTTCGGCGACTGGGATCCGAGTGGTGAATTTGTGGTTAGTATAATATGTTATAATTTGAAACATATGGTAGCGTAATTAGTTTCAAATTAGTTTCATATGCTAGAATAATTAGTTTCATATGCTAGCCTAATTAGTTTCATATGATAGCCTAATTAGTTTCATATGCTAGCCTAATTAGTTTCATATGATAGCCTAATTAGTTTCATATGATATCCTAATTAGTTTAAAGTAATGATTCGTATTTTGCCTTGTTATTTTGGTAGTAGTGTAATTGTCGCTCTACAATTACGTATAGGGGAAAGATTATTCGGATTATTTTAGAACCGCACAATATTGGGATACTCCGCAAGAATTGTACGAGTGGGCGAGAGATAGAGGAAAGGAGTTAGTGATAGCTTTGGTAACGCGTAATTCAAGTCCGTACCAAATAAGTATTGTGTGCGATAGATTTGGAAAACCAAGATCTGGGAGGCCAAAGGTGAACAAAGAGAATCCAGAGTTGGCTGTTCCTAGGCTTAGAAAGTCGAAGTCGAAGAAGTGTGAGTGTAGATTTCAGCTACTAGCAGTGCGAAAGAAAAACATTCCCGGGGTCGCAGGAGAAAAATGGATTTTAGGTGTGATAGAAGGTCGGCATAACCATGTGCTACTTGCTAGTTTTCATGGGAATGCATTCATGGGTCGAATGACGGAGGAGCAAGAGCTTTGTGCTAGGCGGTGGGGAGATGGAACTGGACGCAAGACGCCAAAAGAAATTATCTCTAAATTGAGGGAGAAGTACCCTGGTAATGTTACTTCAAGGAGACAAGTTGCAAACTTTTTGCAGAAGGTGAATTACGAAGATCGCGGAGAGCTAAACGTGACACAGTGGTCGCTTAAGTTTTTGCGAGACCACGACTACGTAGTTCACCCACATAGAGACACGACAAACGGAGAGGTTGCAATATTATTCTTTGCTAACCAAGAGTCGTTGCGTTTGTTGAAGAAGTACCCGTACGTGGTAATTATCGATGCGACGTACAAGACAAACAAGTAAGTCTCTACAATACCTTGGTCGATATTTAGTTCGGATAATGATATATGTTCTGTAGTGATATATGTTAATGTTTCAATAGATATGAAATGCCGCTCGTAGAGATCGTTGGATTCACCAGTACACACAAGACGTTCAACATCGCGTATGCATTCACTAAAGCGGAAAGGATTTATCATTACACATGGATAATGATTCAATTGAAGTCATTATTCATAGATTTGGGAGTGATGCCAACGGCTATAATGACAGATTGCGAAGACGCGCTGATAAAAGGGATAAAGACTGTTTTCGGGAGCGAAGTTCAACATCTGTTGTGTTGGGTGCATATCAAACACAACATTGAGGCACATGCTTCGACCATCCTAAAGAGACAAATTAAAGTGGAAGCCTTTGCAGGACAATGTTGGGGACTATTTTGCTCAGCTACTGAAGAGACCTATGAACTGCGGCTCGAACAGTTGAAGAGATCTTGGAAGAGCGGCCTTGTGGGATACGTCGAGAGAACATGGCTTAATCCTCACAAGACAAGTATAGTGAGGGCTTGGACAGATCATAAGCTTCATTTCCTTACGAGGACTTCAAACAGGTAAATATTGATATTTTTTAGTTAAAGACGATTATATCATAACGGCGTACTTTCTTAACTTACCAACTTAACTGTTTTTTAGAGTTGAAGGGATGCACAAGGTTTTGAAAGATATTATTGGTTCCAGCAGAGGGGGCTTTAACAGAGTGATCGTACGGATCCATCATTCAGTACTCCTTCAGATTGATTCAATTAGGGCGAGCATGAACATGTCTCTCTCCAAACGACCAACTGATTTTGATGATCCAAACATGCATCCGCTTGGAAGGGCTATTTTTTCCCGACTATTCTACAAAGTGTCAGACAGGTGTTTTGATCATTTGTTGGCTACTTATGAGATCATGTTGACGGGGAAATTTCCTGAACAATGTACCGACCATTGGGTGAGGAACTGTCTTGGGTTGCCGTGCGTCCATCAAATTGCACACGCTATCATTTCAAACACACCCCTGATTGAGGATGACATTCACCCGTTCTGGAGGGATTTGCATTGGGATGACACTCCTGAAACAGAAGACGACCCAAATCTGAAGGTCCGAATGAACATTATAGAGTTGCGACTCCATGAAATGTTCACCAAGTTGGAACTTGGAACCTTGAAGAAAAGCACGGCATACCAGCTAGGTGAGTTGTATCAGGACTTGGAGCATCCTGAACTAACTACCTTGAAAGAACCGACAAATGTGAGAAGAAAAGGCAGGCCAAAGGGTGCAAAGAACAAGGATAAGGAGGAGGTTGACAGTGAAAATGACAAGGAGGATGACATAAAACAAGAAGATATGGAGCAGTATGAGATGGAGGAGGCAAAGCAGAAATCAAAAGGAAAGAAGAGTACAGGAGCAAGACGGCCAGGTCGTCCTAAAAAGGAGGAGGATGACAGTGAAAATGACAAGGAGGAATCGAGAGAGAAGAGTTATTTTGAGCACAAACAAGAAGAGCTGAAGAAGTATGAGAAGGAGGAGGCAAAGCAGAAATCAAAAGGAAAGAAGAAGGCAAACAATACAGGAGCAAAACGACCAGGTCGTCCTAGAGAGCAAACAACGACATCACTTCCCGTGGTCATTGAGGCCGAGGAGTTGCATTCTCAACCCATGCCCGACCTATCACAGCCTGAAGGATCAAACTACACTGACTTCGATCAGTGCCCTGAAGAACTTGGTGTTCCTCTCATTCATAGGGGGGTTGACTTCGGCATTGACAATTTGGATGATTTTTGGCTTCCATACATCACAGATGTTAGACAGGTACGTTCTGACGGACATTGTGGTTATAGGTCGATGGCCTTACTTCTGGGAAGAAAAGAACAAGAGTACGGAAACATTCGGCGTGAGCTGGTAACGGAGCTGCTTCAGAACCGAGAATTGTACGAGCCTATTCGTCGTCGTCTTCGTCCGGGTACTTGGGAGGATCTTATTCTCCAAGTTAACCATTGCAGAAGCCCTTGTTCAGAACTGTACTGGTTGCACTTTCCACTGATGGGCTTAGTGTTTGCCACCCTATACCAAGTTGGTCTCGTGTTATTGTGTTGGGATGCTCCGACCTTTTGCTTACCGCTAAGGTGTAGAACAGAAAACGCTGATCCTCCACGACAGATTTTCGGCATGGCACACGTAGGCAACCGTGACCACTTCATACCGGTAAAGTAGACAATTGTACTTGATACTTGTGTAATCATAGTTTTTTGTTTAATGTCTTAAGTCGATTGTGTTTATATAGGTGGCGTTGATGGTTGGTTCGCCACTACCGCATACTCCCGGTTCGTGGAAGAAACACGTAGATCCAAACATTCAATGGTGGGAAGAAACATTTGGGGACAATTTGAGGATGTATCGAGAGTACCGCATTTCAAATGGCCGGGCACCAGATCCATTCATGTATAAAGGAGGGACCGAACCCGTTCACATATCTGACTGAGTGAGATTGTCATGTAATAATTAGAAGACGCATTGGAATTTCTTAGTTTGTAATGCCTTGGTTTTTAATGTTTCGTATTTGTTATTTTGGTAGTAGTGTAATTGTGCTTTATATAACAATGAATGGATCAGATTGCATTGTTATTTTAGTAAAGTAAAAAAGGCAATGGAACACATATTTCAGTAAAGTAAAAAAAGGCAAGTATGACTAAGGAGTATGAGAAAATAGGAGTCGATGAGATGAAAGAAAGAGGTAGAAAACTCTAACCTCAAAGCTGGAGTGAACATGAAGAGCTTGTGAGTTTCTGGAGGATGAATTTAAACTATGGATGCATGTCTAACACTATTAAATATTAAATGGTGGTAGTTGAGGATTAATAAGGCAAATTCTGATAGATATTGACATTGACACTACAAAATTAAGTATTGTTGTCCACCACATTTCCTGTATACTCCGTAATACAGGAAATTACTCGATCAACTTACTCGATTAATAGAGTGACAGTGCAATAGTACACCATGCATATTGGATTTCTTAATTTATTTCCTTGAATAAAAAGCAAGTCTTCTCGGCAAAAACTGCACACATCAATCATCGATCCTTTTCACTTTTTTTCTTGTTCTTGTTGATTTGACTGCACACATCATGTTCACTCGGTACAATGGCCCAGTTCCAATATTGCACATCATAGACCATTCTCTTCCATCTGCTGTTATGATGTGTGCAGTCAAATCAACAAGAGCAGATGGAAGAGAATGCATGAACTAGTTGGGAAACTTCGATTTTTGCTGTAGTTGAGATGCATGAACTAGTTGAGATGGATGAAGAAATCACCACCTTCAAACCGTTGGTTTTATAGGAATTTATGTATATTGTGCTTTATATAACATTGAATGGATCAGATTGCATTGGAATTTCTTAACACGTTCGAGAGACAAAGAAGCGACAATGAAAATACATAATGAAAGTACATAATGAAAGTACGTAATGAAAGTACACAATGCTCATAACATTAGATGTCTACGATTTAGGCGTCGTCGGCAGAAGAGGAAGAGCAGTCGGAAGCATAGACGATACTACAAACCATCAACCGCAATTCTTTTTCTTTAATCTTAAACCTTTCCATCAGGACCTAGTTGAGATGGATGAACTAGGGTTAGTAGGTAAACTTCGATTTTCATTGTCGCTTCGATTTTTGCTCTAGTTGAGATGGATGAACTAGTTGAGATGGATGAAGAAATCACCACCTTCAAACCGTTGGTTTTATAGGAATTTATGTATATGGTGCGCGTTGCTTCTGCGCACAAGGAGTTACTGATTCAAAATAACGGTAACTAAAAGTGCGCTATGTAGCTGCGCACAAATTTTTAACGGTAATTTTCTGTGCGCGTTACACCTGCGCACCAAAAGTTACAGATTCAAAAAGTTACAGAATAGGTGCTCTTTACCTTAGCGCATGGCTGAAATTTCTGTGCGTTCTACCACTGCGCACTATACTCTTCATTCTTCGAAATAGTTGCGATATGAAGGGTCTAGCACATCGATGTGGATTATGTTTGAAAAGCTTATACAAAATAGTGTTATTAGGCATATAAAGAGTGTATACGGTCTCCCCTTCACAAAAAGTTGATCGAAAATACGCGAAAACGCAAAAACGCCTTATCGGTCCTGATGGCCTGTTAAGGTCGAGAATAGGCGGTTCGATGCCCAAACGACGTCGGAATGCAATGAAACTTGTTTTCAATGCATATTATAGCTATTTAACCTTGTCGGTAAGTTCGAGTCGAAAAATCGAGCTCTTCGAGTAACACCTCCTTTGTAAACCTTCACTAGTCTTTCATTCTTCGAAATAGTCGAAGTAGTTGAGATATGAAGGGTCTAGCACATCGATGTGGATTATGTTTTTAAAACTTATACAATTATGTGTTATTAGGCATATAAAGAGTGTATAAGGTCTCCCCTTCACAAAAAGTTGATCGAAAATACTCGAAAACGCAAAAACGCCTTATCGGTCCTGATGGCCTGTTAAGGTCGAGAATAGGCGGTTCGATGCCCAAACGACGTCGGAATGCAATGAAACTTGTTTTCAATGCATATTATAGCTATTTAACCTTGTCGGTAAGTTCGAGTCGAAAACTCGAGCTCTTCGAGTAACACCTCCTTTGTAAACCTTCACTAGTCCGTTAAAATATGACCGTTGGGTGCGCACGATTGAATTGCTGCTACTCGTGCCATTATTTAATCCTCATCAGCACTCTCTAAACAGAAAATGAAGGAGTAGTTCTAATTATGAACTCTGATCTGCAGTTAACCCAAAACAAAATCATTGTTTCAACAACTGCATTGCTTTTGAGATGGTGATATTAGCAGAGGACGAAGCACTCAAAAGCTACGCAGTTGTTCAAAACAATGATCAATTTAGGTTTAGATGTGGCTGAGTGAAGAGGGAGAGAAGAATTAGGGTTTGCTGTTATAAATACAAGGATGCGGAAATGACGGGCTCGGCCAGCTTGAGTTGGGCTCAACGGGCTGGAAGGTATTTGGCGGCCCATTATATGCGCATTAGATCTGCGCACATGATTATGTGCGCATTAGATCTGCGCACGGTTGAAGACCGTTAAAATATGACCGTTGCGTGCGCATAACATCTGCGCACATGATTCTTTGCGCATTAGATCTGCGCACGGTTGAAGACCGTTAAAATATGACCGTTGCGTGCGCATAACATCTGCGCACAAAACGGTCATATTTCAGCAGCAAAAACCGAAGCTATAAAAGGGGGGTTGCACTCACCTCAATTCACCAATCTCACCATCTCTCTCTTAACCTCACCAATCTCACCATTTGTCTCTTAACACTCGCTATGTCGCACAGTTCATCATCAAGCAACGCTGCCCTTTTTTATTGTAAATGTGATCGACCAGCGGTAATGAGGAGTTCAGAATCTCGAAGAAACCTCGCTCGAAGGTTCTGGACATGCGCTGGTACTGGTGGTTACATTTGTGAATTCCGCGAGTGGATCGATCCACCACACCCTTGTTACTCCTTAGCTGCAATAAGAGATCTATTCTCGAAGATACGTACGTTGGAGGAGGAAAACGCCGATCTTAAGGCTACCCTGGCTTCCAATCGTTAGTTAAGTGGTTGTTTTAATCGTTAGTTCGTTGTTGTAATTGTTAGTTAAGTGGTTGTTGTAATCGTTAGTAAACAAGCATAGCACTGGACAAAGAGAAGTTGAGGAGGGACAACCTATAAAGATCCCCAACCGATATTGGTTTCGATGTTCGGATTTAGCAAAATGTACGAACTAATAAGAGTTTGGAAACTGGTTATTAGTTGGTACATATTGCCGACTCCGAACATCGAAACCAATCATCGGTTTGGGGATCTTCATAGGTTGGTCTTCCTCACCATCTCTTTGTGTAGTGTTGTTGTTGAAATTTGTATTTCGTTTTCAAATCAATATAGTTTTTCACGTCTTGTTGTTCAGATTTGTATTTGCATTATTGTTCGGAGTCGTTTTGAATATTCAAACAAGCAAAACATACAAGTTCAAACCATCACACAAAAAAAGGCATACATAAAACATCAATCGTACATAAAACATCCATCAAACAAAAACAGAAGTCGAGCGTCTAATCCTGAGTCTCCTGAGTATAAGGCGGAGCATCTTCCCGAGGCACATCACCCTGAGTCATATCATCTTGGTGCGCATCCTCCTGAGTGCCGCATCCACTCCCCTGGCCACTCTCATGAACAGAATCTCGGAAAACAGGAGGTGGTGGTGGTGGTGGCATCCGCGATGCACGTGGGGGAGATGGTGCCAAAGGTGCCTGAGGTGCCTCTAAGATTGCAAGCCAACCACGAATCACATCTTCAGTGGCCCAAGGTCGATCCGAGATAGGGGTGTCTAGAAAAGAGTGCATCATGGCTTGAAGGATCTGACAACGCTGCAAACAAAACGTAAATTTAATCGTTAGTTAAGGTCTAAAGCTAAGTTTTGTACAAACTTTATAAAATTTTACATACCGCTAATGCATCGATAGGCACCGGGGTATATCCATAGCGAGGCGGGCGATCATGTCTCTCAGAGGATGGATCGACGACGGGATGTGAGAACTCGTCCAGCCAATCCATATAGTCATCAGACATCTTCCATGCTGGCTCTGCAACCGGCCCATCCAGATCGATCAGAGGCCTCGGCTCTGCGTCCCATGCAAGAAGAAGCTCAGGTGCATAAACGACGTCATACCTCGTGCAACCCATGGGCCGATGAAATGACAACGGCTGAATGGGTGGGTCGGGAACGGGCTGAGCCCGCCCAAACTGCCGCAGGACTCTCCTAGGGTTGTAGGCCTCATGAAATTTCCAGATGCTCAATACGCCCTCAAATCTCGTAGGAGAAACCTCTGGTGAGTTGAAGTCCAAATCTCTCCATGGCTGCCAGTTAACCTGAAACAAATAACAAGCCAAATTAGACACGTATTGCGGTAATGAAATAAAAAATATAAGAAATTAAATCCAAACCTGCTCATATCTCATGCTGTCGAGCATGCGACGGATGGCAACCAAACGCCCAGTATCCGAGCTAAGTGGTGTATACAATCCTACAGCAGCATCTCCATGGGCGAATGCAGGGTTCGTGACAAAGTGATCACGAAAATGAGGAAAGTATGCCCAGATCCAGCACTACATATAAACAATTACAGATTATTAGTAAAACTACGTGAATAGTTAAGAGTTATTCACCAAGACGTTAACGACAAGATCTTACCCTCAGAAGAATCCCACATGAACCAATGGTTGCCGTCTCGACTCTAGATGCAGACCCTAAATTGCGATACACTAACGCAAGTATGCCGGCTCCCCATGCAATGTCCCCTGTACGATCATGGTTGAGAACAAGCGCCGCGTACTGGACCTTGACACCCTTTGTCGACCTGTCCACCAAGACAGTCGAGCCCAGAAGCAAAAGGAGATACAGAGTGGCAATGTGACTCTCATTCCTGACTGGCGCATCAAACAAAACTTCCAACCGAGCATTGAGGGCACCGAAATGAATGCCACCTGAGCTATAACATGCCTTCATGTCATCAGCCTCCTGACCCATAGCGTCCGCAAGCGCCGCATAGATCTGGTCATCTGTCATAGGTGAATTGCAGCTACGACCATGTATACGGACTCTGAGGATCTGCATCACGTCATGTAGGCAGATGGTCATCTCAGCAAATGGCATGTGGAAAGTGTTGGTCTCTGGATGCCACCTCTCCACAAAAGCAGAAATCAATGCAGCATCGATCTGAGACGCTATGCCCACTCGGCGCAGCTCTGTCAGCCCAGAACGCTCAGCAAGCCTGAACCATGTACCCTCCTCAGCTGAAATATGATGCTCATAATCATGAACCTGTGCAGATCTGTACATCACCCTCAGGAGCTTCCTAGCCTAAATAAGTACAGAAAAAAATTTGCGTCCGGTTAGTAAATAAGAAACGTATAACTTATTATAAGCATTCAGATCAATGTTATTGAACATACCGGATCTAACGGAGCCGCCTCAGCCTCGGCCTCATCCCCGTCCCCATCCTCTGGCTCATCCTCTGCCTGAATATCTCCTACTCGTCGTCTCTGCCTGGGACGACGACCACCTCTAACTGGAGCCGCAACCTCCTCACCAACAACCTCCTCAACTGCATCCCCCTCAGCGACTCCCTCAGCAGCAACACCCTCACCACCAACTCCCTCAGCACCCTCCTGACCTCTCCCTCTCCCTCTCCCTCTACCTCTCCCTCTCCCTCTCCCACCACCTCGGCCTCTGCCTCGGCCTACAGCTTCCCCCGCACGGGCACGCTTCCTAACCTGCACCGGGGGCACCAATGGTACATCGGGAGCGGGCCCTGGAAGAGGACCACGCGACCATATCCATCTCGCTATATGCGTCTCATAAGAACACAATAGGTGAGGCGCACGTGGTCGACAAATGTCCTGCATCGACTCCCCGAGCCAAGGAAAATATGTCTGTGGGGCATGGTCATCGTCGTCTAAATCTCCCGACACTGGCTCTGAAGATGCGACTGGCTCTGCAGATGCGACCGTAGGAGGAGAAGATGTCGACGTTTCTGCATCTGTCACTGCAGGTAAATCCTGCTCTGTATGCTCTGAACTGCGAGGTAAAGCATCCTGAAACAGAGGTGCGTCCTGGATATCATAGTCATCCGTGGTCACCTGCGCCTGTACTGCTGTGGGCTCGATAGGGTCGAACGCAGTAACATATCGACCAGGATAATCTACGTCGTCATGGAAATCTGCTCTCTGTCCATCCATCTCCATGTGCGAACCATCTATCTCCTGCTGCTGCAACTGTGCCTCCTCGTACTCATTCCCTGGCTCACGGCGCTCAGGTGATCCGGTGCCGAAAAATCGTTCGAGGGCCTCGAACGATAATCGCACACCGGCTGCCACATCATGTCGACGTGGAAGCCGTTCCGCTACTGGTGCGGGCATCGTGTTGCCCGTCTGATCCATGACGGCTTGTATAGTCTACATGTTTTTACATTTTTAGTATGACTAATTCATACTAAAATATTCGGAAATAATTTGCAACTTCGTAATCAAATTCGAGTCTTTATATCTACGAAAACTAAATTTTTTAATAGAAATTGTTAGAAATTTAACAATTAAGTCATAACTAGTTATGACTGTTAAGTTTCTAATATTTAATTCATAATTACTAAAAAATAAACATCTCAACTAATACGAAATAATAATCACTACTATTACTAAAAAATTACAATTAATACGAATTCATAATAATTCGATTAGGCATTCGATTAATGCATAATAATCTGAAACTTAATCGTAATTATAAAAAAATACGATTAATAAGAATTCTAATATTTAATTCATACAAAACTGAAATTTAATCGTAATTATGAAAAATTACGATTAAATTACAATTAATACGAATTCTAATATTTAATTCATAAAAAACTGAAATTTATTCGTAATTATTACAAAAAACAATTACGAATAAATTTCCACAATTAAATACGATAAATATTTGAAAAAAGCGGGTTTAGAAATTTTATACCGAATAAAGATCGTGCGGTGTCTCCGGAACCCGAGTCGCCGGAATAGTCGCCGGAGGAGCATTTGCCGCTGCCAACGCGGCTCGAGTCGCATACCGCCGGCCACCTCCATCCACCAACGCTTCATCGTCGGACAAGGTCGCCGGAGGTGGCTCCGTTCGGACGGAAGTCGCCGGAGGTGTTGGGATTGGGACGAAAGTGGTGTGGTCGGGACCGGAAGAATGAGGGGGTTCAGAATCCATTGACGGAATTGTGTTTAGACGAGGGAAACGGTCGGAAATGGAAAGTGTTTGATCGGCGCCGTCGAGCTACAACAGAAAAGAAAGAAAGAAGGAGGAAGAAGAAGAAGTTGCGGCGAGGGTTTAATAGAATGTGTGCGCAGTGCTTCTGCGCACTAATTCTGTGCGCAAAAGTTCAGCGCACACATTCGGGAATCCGAAACGTCGTGCGCTGAACTTTTGCGCATTATATATTATGTGCGCTGTTTTAATGCGCACACATTTGACAGACATCGTCAGAATTTTCACAATTATCCCGAAAATACCCTTGTGCGCAAGAAAACTGCGCACCAACCTATGCGCATAACATCTGCGCACCAAATCGCGTGCATATAGAGAAAAAGTCGCGTGCATATAGGCGTTTCATTTTTTTATTGTGTTTTTGGATTTTTTTTGTTGAATTCGGTTATGAGGATTGTTATTTAAGCATGCATTTTGGACCTTTTTAGCATGCGTTTTGGGATGGTGAATTGCTTGTAAGCACTAAACAGGTTTTGAATGTTTTAGTAACACGGTTTAGCCTGGTCTCTGATATTTAATTTCTCTGTGTAAGTAGTCGAGGGCCGCCCTGAGGGCCGTCCTGAGGGCCCTTATGGGAGGATATGGGTAGCGGAATTGTCTCATTTTAAATGGGAGGGCTTGGTCCGGCCCTGGTAAATGGGTAGAATTTGGAATTTGACCCTGCCCTGGCCCGGCCCAAGCCCTAGTTTGGCCAGGTCTAGGTAAAAGGTAGAAACTCAAATCTTAATTGGAGAAGGTAGAAACCTACCCTTTAGTGTCACTAAGAGCATTGGACACAAATCATTCTCGACAAGTGGCGATGATGTACAAGTACACAACGACCACAACCCATGGACCATGGTGTTAGGCCTGCCAACCGATTCCGCTAAAAAACATATATTCAAGACAAGAGAATCAATGGAATATTCCACCTGATGAGGAGGTTCTAGTAGGAAATATGTTACGGATTAAAGTGTGAGGTGCCCTTGTTACAAATTACACGTCAGTGTTCATATTCTGGACGATGATAATTTTGAACTTTTTAAGTGAATCACGCGGTGACAATTTATAATTTATGTGAACTTTTTAAGTGAATCATGCGGTGACAATTTATAATTTATGTGAACTTTGTTTTTATTTTATTTTATAAATGACTTGAACACATATGATCACCAAATTATGAACATGACCGCCCGAATTATGAACATTAACTTATTATTTGTGAATGCGAGCACTTCACACTTCATACCGTAAGGCTTGTTCCATGCGAGCACTTCACACGTCACTAAGGGCTTGCACTAAAATAGTACAATTTTTAGGTATTAATAGTAGGGAAAGGGTCACGTGAGAAACTAATGCCCGGTGAGAATTGAGAATGGTTGTGCGACGTTGATCTGAAATCCATCGGACGACTGGAATGGGCGCTTGTGCTCGCGCGTGTAAAAGCATTTTTTTTCTTTTCCTCTCTCTCCTTTCTGTTATAGGAAACTCGCGATCTCTTTTCCCCCAAGCTTCCTGCCATCTTCCAAGCCCTAGCTCGCTCTAGTTCTTCCCGGTTTCTGTACGTTTTTGTTCGTAATCGTTCTTCCCGCAATTTTTTTTGCTCTGTTTTTTATTATCTTTTCGATTTATGATGTTGTTTCCTTTCTCCTTTCTGTTTACAGGATTTCGCGATTTCAGTCAACAAATCTCCTTCAATTTGTCATGAATTCAGGTTTCTCGTTCTTATCCTTTTAAATTTTGTCATATCACTCTCCTCTGTTTATTTTGAAGTTTTATATGATGAAACATACTCAAATTCAAGTGAACTGGCAAACTTTTTGATGAACTTGATGCACAACGCAATATATGGATCATTACCAACATTCTCAATGATAATGACGCACGTTTGTGTGAATAATGATGCACAATGTATGTAAAAATTTTGTACTTTGTGTGCTAATTCACATTACTACCATATTGGTGCACATTTTGATTATATTGATGCACATTGTGTTCTATATTGATGCACATTGTTTGTATT
Source organism: Oxyria digyna (assembly GCA_029168935.1). Lineage (NCBI taxonomy): Eukaryota > Viridiplantae > Streptophyta > Magnoliopsida > Caryophyllales > Polygonaceae > Oxyria > Oxyria digyna. Next base: position 16,912,986 of record JAPVLV010000022.1, read on the forward strand.
ATGTGTAACTCTCTCTAATATATGATGCACATTACTACCATATTGGTGCACATTTGCATTATATTGATGCACATTGTGTTCTATATTGATGCACATTGTTTGTATAATGTGTAACTTTATTTATAATATTATGCACATCACTAGCATATTGGTGCACAATTGTTATAAATTGATGCACATTGTGTTTTATAATGATGCACACTGTTTCACTCCTTTTAATTATTTTGTTTTTTTCTTAACTATAGGAGATGAAGCTAGAGTTGTTGTTTCTGTTTCGCCGAATAATACAACTTATTACGCCCAGATCTGTAGTGATGATATCAAGCCATATGAGGAGCAGATGTTTGCAACGTATGATGAAGCTGAATCATTTTACAAGTTTTACTCTCTTGAAGTAGGTTTTACTATGAGAAGAGGTACTGGAACAAAGGCGAAAGATGGTACTAACCTGTGGCATTAATATGATTGATGATAATCCTGAAAAGTTGAAAAATCTTTTGAGTTTGATCAAGGAGAAGAAACAATTGTATTCTAGAGAAGCATGTGCTAATTCTGATTCACCTAACAAGAAGAAGATGAGTAGATTTGAGACATTTTTTGGTCCTATTCTAGAGCAAATTTATGTTCTTCCACCTCCTCAATCCAAGAACAAGGGCCGGCCAAAAGAAGGTAGGTTAAAAAGCATTGCTGAGAATGTCATTGCCTATTCATCAAAGGATAAAAGGGTGTGCAACATCTGTCAAAAGCCTAGTCACAACAAGAAGACATGCAAATTCAAGCCAGAATCCTTACCAGTTGTTTGATTTTTAGAATGTTATTTTGATGCACATTGTTAAGACTTTTGATGCACATCCTTAAGCAATTTTGTGCACATTGTTTAGAATTTTAATGCACATTTTGTTAGGCCTTTTCTGGCGCACATTGTTAAGTATTTCAGTGCACATTGTGAAGCTATTCGAAGCACATTGTTAAGCTTTTTGATCTTTCAAAATTTATAGAGTTCACGAGTTCATTTATCATGCGTGCATTTATACGTGGTGCACATTGTTTAGCTTGCACATTGTAAGCATTTTGATGCACATTTTTAAGCAATTTGATGCACATTGTGAAGCAATTTGATGCACATTGTGAAGCAATTTGATGCACACTGTTAAGCATTATGATGCAGAATGTTAAGCCTTTTATGATGAAAACATTATCAAGTAAATCGGTAACTTCATTTAACCCAAACTTTCAAACTGTATAAGTGCCACAAGCACACAAAACATTGCAAATGTCAACACAACTTACAAATTCCTACTTACAAACTTTCCAATATGTCCTACTTCAATTTTGAAAGAACTTCTTTTTCCACTATAGGTTGTACTTGTTTTCAATCATTTCTTTCAAGTACCTAATGCAAATCGTTTGCATTTGTTTCTCATCCCCCCTTATTAAGATCACTTTCCCAATTTGTCATTCCAGCTCCAAAATAAGTTTCCATGAGCCGCATAGCAAAAACGCCACAGTCTTTTTTGTTTTTGGTATCTCGCCATGGCATCGTTAATCTTTGGGTGGGCATCTTCTTCTCGTCTCGAACCATTGACGCTTTACCCTCCAAACTATGGCTAGCTAGGTAGTTGCCAAACAATTCCCTCTGAACAAATGATGCACATTCATTAGTAAACTGATGCACATTCAGTATAAAAGTGATGCACATTCAGTATAAAAGTGTTGCACATTCATTAGTAAATTGATGCACATTCATAAGTAAACTAATGCACATTCATTGGTAAACTGATGCACATCAATGTAAAAACTTACCAATTTGCTGGGAATTGCTCCATACTTGTTCTTAAGGGACATATTCTTGGACGAGTTGTCAAGGATGTCATATCTGGGGGTTTTTCAGATTCATAGCGATGACACAGAAGTATCTGACTGATAAATGGAGAACACAAACTGCATAAAAGAACAAAAAAAATCAGAATAAAATTGATTTATTAATGAAACTAGTTTTCTATGCACCTAAAATCTTACCAACTGTATATCATCAACCTTCCTGTTGTGCAGCTTCTCTATGCCTCCATCCATTTGCGCATTGAACCATGGTTGACCATCATCAATTGAAACACTGTCCATGAGAGGATAAACCTAGCGACACAGAGGAGTACAAGATTATTCAGAACTGCATTTTCTAGAATATTTAGTACTATTGCGAAGAACATTCAGATAATATTCATACCGAAGTATACAACGTGGGAAAAAATCGTAGTGGTTTATCATCACTCTTTATCATTTCTTTGTGGTTTAGCAACCTTACCCACCAGTCCATCACTTCTTCTTCCATATATGTATCAAATTTCATGCATTTGAACCGACTCTTTGCAAGTTGCATTTCTTCTGTTTTTACCACAATACACGCTGGATCTGTTTCATCTTCAGCAATCCATTTGTACAGTTTGTTCTCAATTGTTGATGGTCTCTCCATTATATTTATCTTCCTCTCCTTGTACGGTGATTTAAGGGCATATGTGAGAGTTGGATTTCTTTTTGATTTGGCTGCATCAACATCCTTTAAGACATCCTTTCCGACATCCTTTGCAACTTCCTTTCCAACATTCTTTGCAACTTCCTTTCCAGCATCCACAGGCAGTGGTTCCTCAGTATCAATTGGCATCGACATTGTTTCCGACAACTTCTTAGGCAGTGGTTCCTATTCAACAAAAAACATATTTTATCAACAAACTGATGCACATTTAACATCAGACTGGTGCACATTTTCAATATACTGATGCACATTTATCAATAAACTGATGCATATTTACAATCAAACTTGTGCACATCTTCAATAAACTGATGCACATTTCTTACCTTTCCAATATCCATCTCAGGTTCCTTTGAAATTTCTTTCTCCGTCTTGTCCTCCCTCTCTGTCTTGTCCTCCCTCATTGTCTTGTCCTCACCACATTCCTTTGCCATTTCTTGCACTTGTTCTACAATAGATGTAGCAATTTCCTGTTGAATATAAAACAAATATGATGATCATTTATAAGAAATCTGATGCACATTTAGAAGAAAAATAGAGAACATTTTAGAATACTTGCACATCTATATCTGTTGATGGCTGCTTTCCCCACTCAGCATCAACAGTGGTAGAAGGTTCAGATTCCTTTTCCCTGTTTGACCTCATTACTACTTCTCTAGGAATCTGTAATACAAGGCAGAATATTTTTAAAATGTTAATTAGTATAAAAGTGATGCACATTAATAACAAAAGTGATGCACATTCAGAGTAATATTGATGCACATAAGTTTGAAGGCGATTACCTTGAACGTAGTGCGTTGATAAAACTTTGAGCCTATATCATGCACATGAATATGAGGGAATTCTCTTGGTGGAGTACCATTAATCCCCAAACTGAATGAAGGAACTTCATAAAGCTCTGTTGCCTTTATCGTCTTCTCGATTTCTTCTAGGCAGTTTGAAGCTTCATCCCAAAACATCTCTTCATTCATACTTGGGTTGATATCCACTTCCTCTTGTGACTCCTCTTGTGATAGAGAAATCTTGACTTTCAACATTTTGTCTATTGCTTCGTTGACCTTCTTGAACAGATTGTTCTTGGCCAAACATTCAGGAGCCTTAGACACTCTCTCTACATATCTCCTGATTTCTAGAGCAAGTTTTGGTTGCTCTTTATGTGGTCTTCCAACTCAGACTGTTACATGAAATTATTGAACATTCAGAAAATAATTGATGCACATTTAGAATAAAACTGATGCAAATTCAGATTAAAACTGATGCACATTTATCTATAAAGAGAAGCACATTAAAATAGGCTTACCAAAAAGGTAGCATCATCATCATCTTTAATGACATTCTCTTCTTCTCTCTTATTTTCTTCTTTTTTCTCAGATACTTCTGGCTTCTCATGTGTTTCTCTCACCAGTGTTTGTTCCTTGAAGTCCAGAGCTATCCTGACGTAACCTTTTCCCAAACTTTCAATCTTAATCTCCTCAATCCCCCTCTTCCTCAACATTTCAGAATTCCAGTTGGTAATGACTGGAACGTGCCTATTAATTTCTTGAGTTTGCAGTGCAACCCGATCAACATATATCATCTGTAAAAGAAAAAAATAACATTATTAATATTGATGCACATTCATAATGAAATTGATGCACATTCATAATGAAATTGATGCACATTCATAATGAAATTGATGCACATATAGTGTAAAACTGATGCACATTCAGAATAAAACTCATGCACATTCAGAATAAAATTGACGCACATACATAAAGAAATTTATGCACATTTATTAAAGAAATTTATGCACATGATAATATTGATGCACATGCATATTGAACTTGATGCACATTATTTGAGAAGTTGATGCACATATAAAATAATATTGATGCACATACCAGTAGAAGCAATATCGGCCCTTTGAAATTCCCACCATCAGTTTTATCCCATGCCTTTTTTGCTTTGACTAGCAGATCAATCATAAGAGTTGACCAGTTATGTTGATGAATAATAGCAATGTTCTCAAGGTGTCCTATGACTTTCACATTAAGCCGTCCACTTTGATGGCTCTCCATGATTGTGTTTATGATAAAAATCACAAGGTTCCTCTTGAACCATTCATCGGGTACCTTGTAACCCAGAAGCTTCTAATAAAGCGTTGATGTATGAATTTTATCCAAATCCATAGGCTTCATGTGTCCAGTCTTTGTATCAAGAACTTCTCCAAACTGTTCGCGGAATTCCTCCAGAAGTTCTTGAGCAAAAATATCTTCTTCTTCAGTTGTACTCCGGCTTAGATCAATATGCTTTCCCTTGGCTGGTAATCCCAAGTTGCCATGCACATCATATTTGGTGATGTGGTGATTTCCCCCGTTTGTACTCAACAACAAATTACAGGATACAAGATCAAAGTTTTGAAGAAGCCAACGGCTAAGCTTCCCTGGAAGCTTATCTATTTTCCAATCAAGCAATAGACCAAATCCACACTCTCTTACAACCATTTTTTGATCGTCATTCATCTGCTTTAATGTATCCACCAGACACATAGGTGAACTTCTGCACTTCAAGGTTGGAAAGTTCTTCTTTATCTCTCTCATCCCTATCTTAGCTTTCTTCTTTGGTTCCACGACAACAATCTCATTTTTTCTTATGGATCGAACCTGCAGTTTGCTCCAGTTTCTTTGTTTGTGCCAGTTTCTTGGCAGGCCGAGGGATCTTTGCAAGCTCTTGTTTCTTGGCAGGCCGAGGGATCTTTGCAAGCTCTTGTTTCTTGGGAGGCTTAGGCACCTTTGCAAGTTCTTGTTTCTTGGGAGGTTGTAGTTTCTTTACAAATTTCTTGTCTGGCTTCTGACGCAAATTCATTTTCTCTACTCGTCGCTGAATTGGTACGTTATCGTTATTTGTTTCATGACTTGAACTCAATCTTGGCGAACTTCTAATAGATAATTTGTTTGTTTGTTGTGGTTTTCCTTCTCTTAGGAGGTGTTGGAACTGAATGATAATGATGCACATTAGTCAGTAAGTTGATGAACATGCATAACGAAATTGATGAACATTTATTAATGTAAATTGATGCATATTGAAATTAATGCACAAGTTGGTTAATATTTCAAAGCATTTTGATGCACCTTGATCTGTAGCTTTGTCATTCAGCTTCTTTGTTCGTGTTTCTTGGTCAGGAGATGCCTCAGGTACAGGAGATTCCTCTTGTAAAGGAGATGCCTCAGGTACAAGAGATGCCTCAGGTACAGGAGATGCCTGATCAGGTAGAACTTCTTGGTTAACTACGTCTACTGTTGATGTATTGTCCTTGTTGCTTTGGATTACTTCAGTTGCTATAATCCATTTAAAAAGAAAACTTATTTAATGCAAATACTGATGCACATATAGAATTAAAGTGATGCACATTCAGATCAAAACCGGTGCACATATAGTATAAAATTGATGCACATAAAGAGATAAAGTGATGCACATTCAGGACAAAACTGACGCACTTTCAGAATAAAACTGGTGCACATATAGTATAAAATTGATGCACATATAGAGATAAAGTGATGCACATTCAGGACAAAACTGATACACTTTCAGAATAAAACTGATGCACATATAATATAAAATTGATGCACATATAGAGATAAAATGATGCACATTCAGGACAAAACTGATGCACTTTCAGAATAAAACTGATGCACATTCAGAATAATATAGATGCACATTCAGAATAATATTGATGCACATACATAGAGAAATAGATGCACATATTACAATGATATTGATGCACATTCTTCAGATACTGATGCATATTCCATCAAATTTTTGTGCATGCAATCTCTTTGACTCAGTAAAATCATCATGCTATGTTATTGAGCAAGTTTACTGTATATCACCATGTAAACAAGAGTGTCTAAACAACAAAAATCAAAAGATGTTCATTGACGGTGCGAGAAAAGGAGCAAATATGTAATTTATTTGCACAATCTGCATAATTGAAGAGATAATCTGTGGGAGTAAACGAGAAGTTACGAGTTCACCATAACAACGAGCAAAAGTGTAAATTCTTGCACAATCTCATAATTGAGCATTATCTGTGCGAGGAAACAAGCGATTACGAGTTCATACCTGTAGTTTGAGTTCTCTCTTCCATTGATCCTTCCATCTTCGTAGATTTTGAGTGTAGCGACGACTGAAATTCTCCTCGGACTGATTTCCAAGGGCTTTTACTGATGGTTACTGAGAGAGCATCGGGAAGAGGATGGAAAATGAAGTGTTGTTTTGGGAGCACATTTTTGGGGTATTTATATGCGTGCTACACACGTTGCGCGTGCTGCGCACGAAGAGACTACGTGGACGCGTTTGAGTTCCAAAAAGCACGTAGCTGTTACGTGGACGCTTTTTCCATCTTCTTCTCCCAGCCGTCTGATCAAAGCTTCCGCGTTCGTAATTCTCTCTAAGGAACCTTATTCCCATCCGAAGCGGACTCTTAATAATATGGTTATTTGGATAACTGACTACCTGTATCGAAATCGACTATTAACCGACATATTGGTTAACCAATATGCCTAAACGAGTCATTGAAATACCGGTTAATCAAAACGCCGGTTAACCAGTCATGCCCGGCCCTAGGTGTGAGGAACCGGAGGATTTGAAAAGGGTTGATGCGTTTTTGGTTTGGTCGTCGTTGCCGGAATAATGCGGTGGTGATTTGTAAATTCAAAACCCTAGAAACCCAAAACCCCTTTTCTCTCCCCCCCATTCTCAGTTCTCACCCTCCTCTCCTCAATTCGCCAGAATGTCAGGCTTCGGCTTCTCCACCGCGTCCTCCTCTTCCACCTTCAGTTTCGCCAACAGTTCCCCTCTCTCCTCCCCCGCCCCTTCCTTCGGCTTCGGCGCCTCCTCTTCTTCCGCTCCTTCCTTCGGATTCGGAGCTTCCTCTTCCTCCTCCTCAGCCGCTCCTTCCTTCGGATTCGGAGCTTCCTCTTCCTCCGCTTTCGCTTCATCCGCATCCTCCTCCTCCGCTTTCGCTTCATCCGCTTCCTCCTCCTCCGCTTTCTCTTCATCCGCTTCCTCCTCCTCCGCCGCTCCTTCCTTCGATTTCGGCGCATCTTCGGCTGCTCCCACCTCTACATTCGGATTCGGAGCATCATCTGCCCCATCCTTCGGATTCGGTGCTTCTCCCGCCGCCCCAGCCGCCTCTCCCTTTGCCGCTTCTTCCTCAGCAGCTTCCCCATTCTCCTTCTCTTTTAGCTCCGGCCCCGCAAGTTCCACCACCACTTCTGCTTCATCATCATCATCTGCCGCTTCTGCTTCCTCTCCCTTTTCTGCTACTAGTCTCTTCGGATCTTCTTCTTCCTCTTTCCCTTCCCAAACTACTACTGCCGCTCCCAACACTACATCATTTTCTTCAACCCCCTTCGGAACCGGAACTGGAACCGGAACCACTGCCTCTACCAATAGCCCGTCCTTCCTCGCCGGCTCCTCCTCAGCCACTGGATTCTCTTTCGCAAAAGCTACCCCTGCCACTTCCGCAGCCACCACTTCCTCAACAGGTTTCGCATTCCAACCATCTGCCTCAACTGCTTTTTCCCTCTCACAGCCCTCATCACCCGCCCAACCCAGCTTTGGATTCGGAACTACTGCTGCCACCACTGCTGCTGCCACTACTTCTGCCCCTGCTGCTTCTCTCTTTGGCTCTACTACTGCCACCCCTGTTTCCAAGCCATTGTTTGGTACTTCTACAACAAGTGCTTCTACCCCTGCTGCATCCGCCACTACCTCTACCTCTCTCTTTGCACCCTCAACTGCTTCCCAGACTTCATCCACCACATTTGCTGGTCTTGTCTCTACAGTTGGTACTTCAACAGGTGTTGCAACTAGTACTTTCTCAGGTTTTAGTGGTACTACCGGAACTGGATTGACTAGTACTACTACCTCCCCTTTAAGCTTTTCAGTTTCCACCAAAACTACAAGCTCCCCACCGACTTCGCAGCCTGTGGCATCTGCTACTGGTGAGTGCTCTACTGTCTTATTACTGCCGTGAACATCACCTAGCTAACCCTGAACTTGTTTTTCTAGTTTAAGATGATTGTGATATGCACTGAAATGCATAAAATTTTAAGATTTGGTTTTACATTAATCTATGACAGAAATGTATCAATGTATTGCCGGACATTGTATGCATTTTATATGTCATTCTATGCATTTTAACATATCATTATAGTGTTTTTAGTACCACATCATGTACAATCATTCTAGGAGTTTTTTAGAAAAAAGTGCGCTTTGCATACGAAAAGCACACGCTTTTTTTTGCACTTTGCGCTATAGCTCCAGGGACCCTTTGCGCTTTGGTGCGCCTTGCGCTTTTTTAAACCAAGCACACAGTAGATAGGAAGACACTACCTTATGATTGTGGTCATGGCTATCATTATAATTGTGATATATAGCCCTGAATCCTGAGTCTAATATCGGTGGCTGTAATATGTAAGATTTTTAATATATAATTAAATTGAAGCTAAAATTTATGCAGTCCTTCCTATTGGCATTGGTGAATTTATAAGAATTAACTGAAAAACTTGAGAATGTTCTCTTTCTCAACCTTCTAGATTTCTGTTAAGTGTTAAGCGTTGAGCTGCTCTCATTGTACTTGGACAGCGTATTTCTTAGTGAGTTGTCTCTTCCTATCAAACACTTGGACGTGCACCTCTTTCAGAAGGAACCCTATAATTTTTCGTGGATTCCCTATAAGCTATTTATAAAAACTTGATCAGACTGGGACTCCACAGTTTTTAAGTGTAGTGGCTGGTCAAATAGCTGTTCCAGCTTTTAGACGAAGGACTAATCTGCATTAGAAACTTGTTCATATTACCCAAGAATCAGGACTCATCTCTTTTGAATTTAACCAACTCCATGTCATGATAGATTTTGTGTCATTTTTAATCCATGTGTGGGATAGTATTTTGGAACTTGTTATGGTTTTCTCTCAATTATTGTTAATATGAGGTGAATTGAAAAGTTGTAATTGAAGCTATATATATAGAATTCTGATTGTATAAGAAAATATCTTTTTCGAAAACTCTGTATTAAATTCACATCCCTCGCACTTTAATGAATAATTTATAAGGTATGTAATGACTGCATCACTTTTCAAGACATCCTTGAGAAAGATGTGCAAGTATTATCATATTTAAACATTGTAAAACTTATCAAGCTGACATACTTATTTCTATATGACTAGGTCTTCGGTGTTCCATCTTTTGTACTTTTCTCTGTAATGTAGACCTGTTATTCTTTTTTTTTTGAAAATCTTTTGCCTAATATGTTTTGATGGTTTTAGACTTTCAGTTATGAACCGTTTATTGATCTTGCAGCACCGACTTTTGCAACTACAGCTGTGTCCAGCGCTGGTGCTCAAACATCATCCTCCCTTGTTGTTGCCCCAAGCAGTGGGTTGGTATTCTTGTTACTATGCCAATCTTGTGATTAATCTGATGAAATTCTGATAAGCAATAATACTCCTTAATGTAACTGTGTTGTTTCTCAGTTTGAGACATAAGAATAATCAGATTCTTCTCTGTATTCTATGGAGTTCTTTGGTACTTCCAAAACCAAATTGGTTTGAGTTGGTGACACGATTGTACCTTGATACTAGAATGTTCTTTCAATTCTCTTGGAACAATTATTGTTTTATTTTCACTTGTATCACCTCTGAAAATTGGGGACGATTTAAGAAAACAATCTCTAAGAGCTGCTCTTATATGCTGATTCGCCACTCTTATGAATTGTAATGTTATACTGTCTTTTCTTACGTACCCTATTCATCAGTATGAGACACATAATTGAGAAAATGCCTAACATTTCAGATCTTATATCTGTGTAATCATGATTTCTTTTTCCACAGAGCAATGAACTATTACCAGTGTTTTGGGTGGGGTTCAAATGTGCAATACCCTGATAGCTTAACTTGATTTTATTGAGGTTGTAAAAAGAAAAACTATAAGGTGAAACCTATAGGTAACGAAGGAGCCCATAGCCACATAGTTATTGGGCTCTGATTCAAAGCAGCCTTCTCTCTGCATCTGTTGATCTGTTAAGTTTATTTGTACTCGTTACATGCTGTATGAGGGCGTGTCCTGGCATTGTAAAATTTATAGAGGCAAAACTATGTTGAATTCATTTATTGGCTACTTACCGGGAAAGTCATTTGGATTCTGATCTGTCCTTTCCTTGTAGGACGACCTCTAGTGTGACTACACAAACTCCATCTGCCCCAAAATTACCCTCTGAAATCACTGGAAGAAATGTCGAAGAGGTAGGTTATGTAATGAAGATATCCTAAGGAGTCATTTTTATATTGTATTTATGTTTTTTGAGTTGAACAATGCTATAGCTATTTGATGTGATTCCTTGTACCATATTTTGTTTGTATTGACATTTGTTTCTGTGGACGTAAAAGATCATCAAGGAGTGGAACTCTGAATTGCAAGAGCGTACGAGGAAGTTTCAAAAGCAGGCTAATGCAATTGCAGACTGGGACAAGAGAATACTGCACAATAGAGACATTCTTCTCAGGCTTGAGGTATTCTTTCTACTAAAACCTCTCTTTCTCTTCTTTGATGCGTACTTTCAGTTGACCTTTTATCTTACCTTTTTTTGATTAACTTGTACATGGTCTCTTCCTCGTAATAATCTTTCCCTTCTTGCTAACCTATTTTGTTTTTCATTTTGGGTTGGGATATCCGATGGAAATGTAAAGCATATACAAATAGATGTACAAGAGCATCAATTAGAAAAACTTGTTTTATACAGGCTGCTGCACGGTATTTAGGGTGTCTACAGTTGTCAACAATATTATCTGCAAGGTAGCATGGTGTATGCTCCCTTCATTGGGTATTTATAATATTTGTGGTGTGTTTTCCCCTTTTCCTGGTGCAAGAGGTAACGAATGAAACCAGTCTGCATTCTCAGTCATGATTTTTTTTAAACGTCCAAAAGAAGAGTTCTTAGTTTGAGTAGTCCAGTCAGCTTGAACAGTTATTCATGCCTGACTTTGATTTTTTTTTTGAACTAATTATATCTTTTTCCTACTTGCTTCAGTTCACTAGTTTTATCTGGATTATCTTTCATTACTTTCCACAAAAAAGAAAATTGTTTAACTTGTGTTTAGACTGTCAATTTTTCCGTTCTAATTTCTTTGTGCTGTACACCAGACTGAGGTATCAAAAGTTGTTGAGACTCAAACTAACCTGGAACGACAACTGGAGCTGATTGAGACTCACCAGCAAGAGGTATATCCATGACCTTAGGTATTATAAGAGTAAAAGATGTTTCACTTGTGCATTGTTTGCACAACAATGTTATAATAAAATGAGCCATTACCTTAGTGAGTTACTTCTTGAGTCCACTTATATCATCAACTTTGATCATCAAGTTAGTAGTTCTAATTTTTATGTGCAACTTTTTCATCTGTGGAGGTTTGCTATTGTTTACTATTCTCTTTAGTATGTGCTGACTTGCACCCTTTTTTTAATATTCATTTTCTCTTCAAAAGTAGCATTCTCTGTAGTTGATCTGCTAGTTATTGGTTTCTTCTTTTAATGTTCTCGGCTATTTTCACTTAGGTTGACAATGCTTTGACAAGCGTGGAAGAAGAGGCTGAGCGAATTTACAAAGATGAACGTGGATTAATTCTGAATGATGAAGCTGCATCTACCAGAGATGCAATGTGAGATTTCGTTTCAATTTTTTATTTTCCTCATGTAGTTTGACAGTCATTCTTTTTCCGTATTTACCTATATGTAAAATATTTTGGTTAGTTCTGTCTTCTGTCTACAATTATTTTAAAAAAATTCTCCCAGAAAATAAACCAATGATATGGCTTGTTTATAGTGTTATTAAGTTTCCACTGTTCCTCTAAGATAAAATATGCTTCTATGCTTTCTTGCAGCAGTAGAATGATTTTTTGCATGTGTTTTGGTGACAGGTATGACCAAGCTGAGTCCATAGAGAGAGAACTCGAACAGATGACAGAGCAGATCAAAGTGATTATTCAGACGCTAAATGCTAACCAGGTAAAAGCTGTTGCTTAATATCTGCACAAACTAAAACTTAGCAGAAGGGACTAAAGTACTCTTTTCATTTAGGGTGGAGAACTTGATACAACAGAAGGGATGGGTCCATTGGATGTGGTGGTGAGGATCTTAAATAATCAGCTTAGCTCATTGATGTGGATTGATGAAAAGGTTAGTTGGATGCTTTAATTTTCTAACCTCCTTGTTTTTCGTGTTATAAATAATTAGCTAGAATTGTTCTTGTTCACCAAATAGTGGAGATTTTAAGTTACGCTTTGATGGATGTTGTTGCTCTTTGTATGGTAAGACAATGACTTCTTTTTGCATGATAGATGATGTGATATGATTTTTTTCCGTTTGCTTAGAATTATATATTTTGATTGGCAGGCTGAAGAATTTTCGTCACGAATTAAAAAGGTAGCAAGTCAAGGTTCTGCAGCTGATCGTGAATTGAAGGGCCCGAGACTCTGGTTGAGTTGATTGCAGAGAAGGGCTAACCCGTTTATAATAGAGTATTTAGCCCTTTAAGAAAGGGTCAGTGTATCTTTCTAGGACTTCCGCTGGCTGGAACATTAGAGACTTTTTCCCTTGTCTTTTGGCTGCGGATGAGATGACTGTCTCCTGGAGTGATACCCAGGTATTTTACGGACGTTATTACCTGTTGGGGCCGTTTGTTTTGTAGAAAAAGGGCCTTGCAAACGGATTAATTACAGTCTGGCATGTTTGTTTGTCTACCTAAACAATGGCTAGAAACTCCTCTGTTTTCTCCTTGTAGAATGCCGAAGTAAAACCGTTGGATTTAAATAAAAATCACGTGGTAAAAAAAAAGGCTGAATACATTCAATGTTTAAAATCAGCCTTTAAACAGGCACCTCATTGTTACACTGCACATAAAAGTTAACATGTAACAAACATGCACTGAAGATCAAATGAAAAAGATGCGTGATTGTATATATGTTTACTTTGAATAAACTTGCTTCGTATCTTTGATATGTACTTGGAATGCTAGGTAGTATGCATGCATCTGAAGTGTAAATTACAGATCTGGTCAAGTTGCAAGCAAAAAGTGCAACCTTTAGTATGTTGCTCCTTATTATGTTAGTCACAACTCTCTATTCAGCATAAATAACATTCACATTTTCTCTTAATTCACTATTCACACGTTTATGATATACAATAGCCTTATATAGTATGAGTAATGAGTGTAGAGTTGTATCATCGTAGAAGTGGAGCATGAAGTTAGGTAAGTAAACATAGGTTTTCCATTGATGTAGATGGAGTTTCGGCTAATGCGAGCACAAGTGTATGCATGGGTTGGTCAGACATGAATGCTTGCATAGGCGACTTGTCTTTCTCGAGCTAGCTCTTTCATGGTTTCATCCATCCTTCTCCTCAAACACTCGTTTATTTTCAGCCCTGAAATGCACAAAAACATCATTGTTTAAGGCATCAAGACTTAGAAGACAATCTGGGTATCTGATTAAGGCTGCAGGGTTAATTAGAAAGAAGATACCTTGAACAATAGAGTATTGTCCATTAAGACAAGTAACGGGGAAAGAGTAGAAGAGACCCTCCTCGATCCCATAAGAACCATCAGACAACACTCCCATTGAAACCCACGTCCCCTGCGCATTCAAACTCCGTCTCTTCAGATTATTCAGACCTATATCTATATATATAATAGGTAGGTAGGACGCATCAGATTTCATTAACCTTAGGAGTTGCATGAATAATCCAGTCGTGTACGTGATCACATATTGCCTTGGCAGTTGAGAGGGCCTTCATCATGTCTGAGCTGCGCTGTTGTACTGCATCTATCAACTCTCCATTTAAGAGGTGTGGAATAAGCTTTGGGCCCTTATTTGTGGCCACAACTGCGTGATTTGCATCAGCATACTGCGTTGAACTGCTGTTTCCCCACATGATAACATTCTTGATGCTGCTGACATGAACACCAAGCTTCTCCGAGAGCCTCCCAAGAGCGCGGTTATGGTCAACCCGGCTCAGACATGTGATGTTTTTCGCTTCAATTGAAGGAGCAAAGTCCTTCAAGATCACTGCATTTGTGTTTCCCGCTACCACTAGCTAGATATATAGTAATGGATGCATGGTTAGTATGTTAGTAATGCAGCAAAGTCCTTCCTAGTCCTAGATCATATAGAAAACTTGCCTTACAATCGTCAGAGGCATGTTTGTGGAGTGCAGAAGCATAAGCCTTGTACAACGGCGCATTCTTGCCGATGATATCATCCCTTTTCATCCCTAATTCCTTCATCCGGAACTCATCAAGCATGATACTGTTGAAGCTACAGCTGAAGTAAAGTTCCTTCTGGTTTTGATGGTAACAAACATTCCTACTAATGTATACTTGAGTGTTTCAGGATGTCTACTCTGAGCAGGAACGTTACTCAACAGAGGCGAACTAAATAAGGAAAGAAATGGCTGAGAAGAGAATGACGAAGAAATCTCGTTTCCTTTATGGAAAATATGATTGAGCTGCAAAGATTTCATGAAGATCTTAAGGAATAAGATATATTTAAAAGATGGAAATAATATCTTCTTATGCGAAAGATATATTTTCCATAATCTTGTTTATTTCCTAGTTTAAACCTAGTTTTATCTTTGCTATATAAACTAGTCTTAGGCTTGGGAATTAAGAGACGATTGAGTGTGATTAACTTGTGCGAATCAAGTGTGATCGTCCATAAGAAGAACAAGAAGAAAAGAGAGAAAGGGTGAGCAATACTTTGTCTTAGGCGTTGAGTTTGGGCTCGAGTGAAAGAAGAGATTCGTGATCGTAATCCTTGCTTTCTTTTGTAACAAACAAGAAATCAATAAGATAAGTATACTCATTCAAATCCTTCAAGTGAGAAGCTTGAAGGTAGTGGTTTTGCTCAACTATTAGTGGTTGAGGTTTCCACTCTAAATACTTGTGTTCTTCTATACTTCCTGCGTTAATATTCCGCTGCTACACCTCTGAAGGAACAATACACTTTGTTCCCTCAGAAGTAATTGAACTAACGATCCAACAATTGGTATCAGAGCCTGGTCTCTAGATTGTTACCCTTGCAGGAAGAATGTCAGGAACAGCCATCAACGACTCCTTTTGGAAGCCACCAATGCTCAAATCAGGAGAGTTCTCATACTGGGTGGAACAGATCGAATCACATATCTGTTCCCTGCATGGACAGATGTGGAAGATTGTAGAATTTGGAGATGTGAAGATTCTCGATCCCTCAGATGAGACTGGAGGAACACTCAAGAAAAGAGAAGATTATCAAGATGCTGACTACAAAGTCTTGGAGCTCAACATGAGAGCAAAGAAGGTCATACTCGCTGCCCTTGGTCCATCCGATCAAAGGAAGGTTCTAAAGTACAAGACTGCTCACGACATATTCAAATCCCTCAAAAGGATGTATGAGGGGAATGAAGACATCAAGAAAAATAGGATCTTGACTCTCATCAAGGAGTATGATAGTGCTGTTCAAGGAAAGAATGAGTCTTTGGATGACTACCATTCACGTTTCCAGGGATACGTAGGCCAACTCGAGTTCTTAGGGGAAACGATCCCTGAGTGGAAACTGACACATCAATTTCTTCAAGGATTGTCCTCTAAATGGGACGCGTTCTCTCTTGCACTCCAAGCTCAGAATGATATCAAAAACATCACCTTGGAGGAACTAGTTGCTCGTCTCCAGAGCAACGCAGGGATTCAACAGAGCAAGATGCTACGAAGGGAAGGAGAGAAGGCAGAGAAGTCCCAGAACATTGCTCTAAAAATCGAAAAAGCCTTCGATCTTGCTCAGGAAGAGGACGAAATTGTTGATAAGGATGAAGAAGTTGCTCTCTTCACAAGAGCCTTTCGAAGAGTTTGGAAGGATAGCAGAGAAAAACAACGTCTCCCTGACGGGAACAAAGACATGAGTACTATCATCTGCTATCACTGCCAGAAGAAGGGACACTTCGCGAGAAATTGCTTCAAAAAGAAGGGAGGAGATGCAAATGTCCCTCAAAGGGAAAAGAAGGAAGCAATGATTGCAACATGGGGGACATCTGACTCTGAAGACGAATTTCTCTACACTCCCAAGGAAACGTGTCTAGTGGCTACAGGAGGGACTTCAGACTCCAAAGAAGAATCTCCCTACACATGTCTTATGGCTACAGGAGAAAAATCCGAAGATGAGGTAAACACTTCTGAATTTGATTCTTTCTTAGAAAACAAATCAAAAGCTCAGATTATTAGGTTCATTCATTCTCTAGGAAAGGAACAAAGTAATCTGAATTCTTTGATCGATGAGAAGGACGAAACCATTTCATGTCTGATTGAGGAAAACCAGCTTTGGGCTTCTAAGGTTGCTAGACTTGAAAAGGCTTCGTTCCCTTCGTCGGACTCATGCAAATCCTGTCCTAAGTATGTGTCTGATATAGCTTCCCTGGAAAGGAAAATTGTCATTCTTGAATCTGAAATTAAAACTTTGACTGAGGAAAATTCAAAATTTGCTAAGAAAGCTGATGAATTTCTAATAGAGGAAGAAAACAAAAGGAAAATTTGGTTAGATGAATATATCACCTCTAAAATTGATAAGGAGAAGGATGATTTCTCTAAACGCTTTGTACCACGTGCTGGATTAGGCTATGATAGCACCTCTTGTTCACCAACTGCCATCTCGTCTCCTGGTATACAAAATTCCCTCTGTCATAAGGGACCCTGTGGAGGATCAATTACACATTGTTCCCACAATGGTTCTGAAGATAAAGGGAAGAAAATTGCTCAGGAAGAGAAGATGTGGTTTGATGGACAGAAGGCCTATAAGATATGGCAAAAACATGCAAATAGCACCAAGCCAGTAGAGGTGGATTTTAGGTCTAGAATTGAAAACAAAACCATCTGGCCTAGACAAAGTAGGTATGTCAATCTGAAACACCACAGGGTTTGCTGGTACTGTGGTGAGTCAGGACATCATCAACAAGAGTGTTGGAAAAAATCAAGAGATGAGGAGATAGCCTACAATTATTGCAATAATTCTTCCGTTAGGAACACTCCCAGGATCAAGGTTGTTTTAAAAGATAATGAGGATAGAAAATTGTTCTTCATCCCAGGTAAGCCTAGGCTTGCCTGGGTGCGCAAAAACTAATCCCTTACTTGCAGGATGGAAAGAAGAAGAGTTCCTGGTATATAGATAGCGCTTGCTCAATACACATGACTGGGAACAAAGCATGGTTTATATCTCTCCATCCTGAAAACAAAGGTTCTATAACCTTTGGGAACAACAGTAAAGGGGAAGTAATTGGCATGGGAAAGGTAAGGATCTCTGACAATCTTGTTGTGAATAACGTTACCTTAGTGGATAACCTGACCTTTGATCTATTGAGCGTACGTCAAATGTGCCAGGATGGTCAAAATAGGGTTATCTTTACTACTAATGAGTGTTTGGTGGAGAATGTTGAGACAGGGAAAGTTCTCCTCAGGGGAATCATAGAGAACAACCTTTACAAAGTAGATCCATCTTTTATCCCTGAAGAGGAACTGTGCCTTTCTGCACAATCTGAGGAATCCAATCTATGGCATCAAAGGTTCTCTCATGCAAGCCTTAGACTTCTACACAAACTTCACAACAAAGACCTAGTTATTGGCTTACCAAATATAGAGAGTCAATCTGAAGAGGTGTGCATTGCTTGCACAAGAGGAAAACAAGTAAGATCATCCTTTAAGTCCAAAAACCAGGTAAGTACCTCTGAACCCTTAGAGCTAATTCACATGGACTTGTGTGGGCCTATGCGCACACTTAGCCGTGGGGGAAACAAGTACGTGTTCGTCATTGTAGATGATTTCTCCAGGTTTACTTGGACTATTTTCATTGCTTCAAAGGAGGATGTGTTTGATGAGTTTGAATTTTGGTTATATGCTATTGAAAATCAATCTGGATTTCATCTAAGGGCTATACGCACTGACCATGGTACAGAGTTCGAGAACTCCCGGTTTCTTTCCTTGTGCAGGAACAAAGGCATAAATCATAATTTTTCTGCACCAAGAACGCCTCAACAGAATGGAGTTGTTGAAAGGAAGAATAGGACTCTGGAGGATATGACAAGGACAATGCTAATTGCGAGTGGTTTGCCAAGAAACTTCTGGGCTGAAGCACTCAACTCTGCTTGCTATGTACTGAACCGTGCCATGTTGAGACCTATGATTGAGAAGACACCATATGAGCTGTTCAGAGGAAGGAAGCCGAACATTTCCCATCTAAGGGTCTTTGGGTGCAAGTGCTACGTCCACAACAATGGAAAGGACAATCTGGGCAAGTTCGATCCAAGAAGTGATGAAGGAACGTTTGTGGGTTATTCCACACATAGTAGGGCCTACAAAGTTTACAACAAGAGGACAAGGAAGGTGGAGGAAAGCATCCATGTGGTCTTTGACGAAAAGATCATGGCAGGTAACGTTATCCATGATCCAAATGCTCCTCCATTGACTGAAGCAGACAGGGAACAGTTCATTCTCGCTGATGTTGAGGAATTCATCCCCACTACGGACATGAACACAGAAGAAGAAGCATCCCCAGATCAAGATGCAAGTGTACCAAATGGAGGTTCTGAAACTCAGGGGGAACAATTATCCCCATCTCAGGACCAACCCCCATCCCAGGAACAATCTGAAGAAGTTACACACCATGAAGAGGAAGAAACGCGACGCAGCACTCGTATCCATGGGCCCCCATCAAGACTCATGGACTACGTATGCAACTGTGCCTCGCTCCCCTCCTCTGATGTATCTCCAGAACCCAGCGAGAAGGTTTGTTCCGTACTTACATTAGATCCTACATATCATGCTTTCTGTGCTTTTGTCTCCACAGCTGAACCAAGAACAGTGAAAGATGCCCTAGAAGACCCAGAATGGGTCAATGCTATGCAAGAGGAACTTCACCAGTTTGAGAGGAATAAAGTATGGAGACTAGTTCCCAGACCTAAGGATCGCTCCGTCATAGGTACCAAATGGGTGTTCAGGAACAAGATGGATGAGAGAGGACAAGTGATAAGGAACAAAGCAAGACTGGTTGTAAAAGGCTACAATCAACAAGAGGGAATTGACTATGATGAAACCTTTGCGCCAGTTGCAAGATTAGAAGCAATACGCCTCTTGATCGCCTACTCTGCCCACTATGGATTCAAGTTGCAACAAATGGATGTCAAGACAGCGTTCCTGAACGGGGTACTAAAGGAAGAAGTTTATGTGGAACAAACGCCTGGATTCGAAGATTCTTCCTATCCTGACCACGTTTACATACTTGATAAGGCACTCTATGGTCTGAAGCAAGCTCCTCGCGCCTGGTATGAAAGACTTTCTCAATTCCTCTTATCTCATGGTTACGTAAGAGGGGAAGTAGACAGAACTTTATTTCTATTAAGAGAGGGAAAGCATACCTTGGTAGTACAGGTATATGTGGATGACATAATCTTTGGTTCCACCAACGAGCACTTAGTTACCAAGTTCACAAAGCTGATGGAGAGTGAATTTGAGATGAGTATGGTGGGCGAACTTAAGTTCTTTCTAGGCCTACATGTTGTCCAAACAGAGGAAGGAACAAAGGTGCATCAACAAAAGTACCTACGAGAGTGCATCAAGAAGTTTGGTATGATGGATGCAAAGAATTATTCAACTCCTATGTCCCCAAATGACTCAATAGGAATGGATGTTGACAAGAAAGAAGCTGATCAAAAGGTCTATCGTGGAATGATAGGCTCATTGCTTTATCTAACCGCAAGTAGGCCTGATATCATGCAAAGTGTATGTTTTTGTGCTAGATTTCAAGCAAGTCCTAGAGAAACTCATGTCATTGCTGTGAAAAGGATCCTGCGTTACCTTAAGGGGACTGATGATCTATGTCTGTGGTACCCAAGAGGGGGAAGTCTTGAATTACTAGGGTACACAGATGCTGACTTTGACGGACACAAGCCAGATAGGAAATCAACATCTGGGATGGCTCAATTCCTTGGCCCTTGTCTTGTGTCTTGGGGATCAAAGAAACAAACCACTGTCGCCCTTTCCACTGCCGAAGCTGAGTATGTCGCCGCCGCAGCTTGTTGTTCTCAACTCATATGGCTCAAACAACAGCTAAGTGACTTTGGCATCATTTTAGGTAACGTTCCTATACTTTGTGATAACACCAGTGCTATTGATATTTCTAAGAATCCTGTGCAGCACTCTAGGACTAAGCATATTGACATAAGACATCACTTCCTTCGTGATTGCGTGGAGAAAGGGATTGTCTCTATGGAACATGTCCGCTCTGAGGATCAAATCGCGGATATCTTCACAAAGCCACTAAACAAGGCTCCCTTTGAGAAATTACGTATGGGTCTAGGTATGATTTCTCTCAACTAATCTTGATCTTCCTTGAAACCCCCAATGATTGGAGAAATTAGTGAGTTTATTCATCTTGAGTATTAGTCCTTCAAGCATATTAATACCTGCTCTTCTATGAAATAAACCTGAGTCCTTTGAACTGCTTGCATGATCTATACGTGATTAGGAAAGATACCTTGCTAGAGATTGAAATTGATAAATGCATGATTCCTTAGGCAAAGGTCTTATTTTCAACCCAAAAGATCCCTCTTGATGTACTGATCCCTCAATACAAGCCCAAAGGATAGAGGGAATCTACGGCCACCCTATAAACCTTCATGATCGATAGTCCTATGAGCCATGTTTTCCATCCACAACTGGACTCCCTCATCATGATATAAAATGTTTTAATTCATATTATGTGATATTTTTCTATGTGATGTTCTTTTGTACCATCTCTGGTAAACATACCCCAAGCATCACAATACCTTCGATATCAGATTGAGAAAGGAAAGGATAAGGGTTGAGATTTGAAATTGCTGAGGGGATTAATAGCTCTGAGGTGACAGATACATGCACACGGCAGAAGCCTAAAGGGCTAGAATAGGTTCTGGAACCGAGAAAGTAATGATGGCTTTTGAGTTTATTTGATTGGAGGAAAAAGCGGCACAATTATGGAAAAACCGTTCAGATTTGGAAAAAGGATTTTTGAATTTGAAAAGTGTGATCTGGTGTTCAGATATGGAAAATTCGGCAAGTATTTAAATGTATTCTCCCAGATCTCCATCGTCCACAACTTTTCTCTACCCTCTCCCAAACACAAACTCTCTCAGAAACCCTCCCTGCAACAATGGTAAACACCACATCTGTTTCTCTCACAGGGAATGAAAGCCCAGAGACTCTACGTCGCATCCTGGCTTCCCTGGGCATCCCCACAGAATCCCCAAAGCCACAATCCCCAGCCAAAGAACCCACATCCCCACCAAAAGAAACCCCCAAAGAACCTTCATCGTCTCCCAAAGAAACCCTTCAAGAACCCTCGCCGGCAAAAGAAACAACACCGCCGGCCACACCTACCTTATCCCAGTCCAGTACCTCCACGGAAAAATTAGCCTCCCCTACCACCGAAAAAATCCCAAGCCCCATCTCACAAGAAAAAACCCCACAAGAAACCACGCCTAGCCCTCCAAACTCCTCTCTCCCACAAACTGACCTAATCCTTGCCGAAATCCAGGAGGAGAATTCGCCCTTATTTAAGGAAAAGTTCCCTGAAATTCTAGAGCTCAGTGAGGAAGATGACGAGCCTCAGGAACCAGCGCTCAAAAGAGCAAAAGTGGAGCCTTCCCCTTCTCGTCCACGTACAAGGAGCGCTGCAGCCAAGCCACCCAAAGGAAGGAAAGTTCCCAAACAAGTGGCTGCAGGAAAGGCATTGGGGAAACGAACCATCATCAGAGACCTTCTGTTTGATGAGGAGTTTCTAGTCGCCAACAGGATGGATACCCTGGTGGACATCATCCGCCACCAAGGTTGGGAAAACCTATTCTGCACTGCTTCAAAGGTAAATGAGGGGATGATAAAGCAGTTCTACAGCTCCTTCACCATTACTGAGAGGCCTCATGCCATACAAGCCTCCTTCGTCCTTGGGAAGGACACCCACGTGGTCTCAAGCACCGAACTGGGAGTCATACTCGGGGTTCCTCACGAAGGATTTGAAGAGTACGTCAAAGGGCAGTGGCCAAAAGATATAGGGCTGGCTGCTATCCAAAGGGTTTCTCAGGATTACTCAACTGAGGTTGTTGGGGAGATGACCACCTCGTCCATGGGGGTAGCGAACAGGATTCTGCACAGCTACCTTATCAGTAACATTACCCCCAGAGAGCAGAAGCGCACAACCATTCTCATTCAGGACTGCCTTCTCATGGACAAGCTCCTCCTCAGGCAAGCCATTAATCTACCAAAGATTATTATGCTACACATGGCCCATGCCAGGAGGAATGATAGACATGGTCTTCCCTTCCCAGGAGTAGTAAAGAAGATCCTAGAGTACCTGAGGGTGTATGAAGCTGGCCCCTCTGAGGTTGTGTTCGCTAGGGAGTTGGCTGAAGCGAATTTAAGGAAGATGAAGTTTGAGAAGAATGAAGATGGTGATTGGGTCCGCTCTGCTGAATTTTGTGAAACAGAGCATGTAACTGAGGACCCTCCACAGGAACAGAGTGAAGAACCAACTATGGTCTATCAACATCAGAGGATGGAAGAGTTGTGCTCACTGGTTGGAAATCTGGTGAATGAAGTTGCTGCCTTGAAGGCTGAGATACGTCGTTGGACGTCATCCAACTAGAGGTTCCCTTGGCAGTTTAACAGTCTCCTCTCCACACCTTTCCTCCTCTATCTGACCCCCACTCTCTGTTCCTAGCACATCTATCCTTCTTCTTTTGCGCTTATTGTACCCTTTGCTTAGGGTTTTATGTGTCTTCTTTTAAATTTCTCTATGCTTGTGTTTTCTTTTCCTTGTCCAGTATTTGTATCAGCGTCCGTTCTTATGACGCTTGTTTAAATCTATGATTAGTTTGTTTTGGTGAGTTCTGGAGCTCTTTTATTTCAAGTACATGTTTAAACTTACTTTTTGATGATGCCAAAAGGGGGAAGAAAGGAACGGTCAAGGTTTGAGGGGGAACATCTGTACTTAAACCTTATAAGTAATGTTCCCTTAGGAGAACTGTTTAGATGTGTTTTAGAAGTATTCAATGAGTATGTTTGTCACCATCAAAAAGGGGGAATTTGTTGAAGCTACAGCTGAAGTAAAGTTCCTTCTGGTTTTGATGGTAACAAACATTCCTACTAATGTATACTTGAGTGTTTCAGGATGTCTACTCTGAGCAGGAACGTTACTCAACAGAGGCGAACTAAATAAGGAAAGAAATGGCTGAGAAGAGAATGACGAAGAAATCTCGTTTCCTTTATGGAAAATATGATTGAGCTGCAAAGATTTCATGAAGATCTTAAGGAATAAGATATATTTAAAAGATGGAAATAATATCTTCTTATGCGAAAGATATATTTTCCATAATCTTGTTTATTTCCTAGTTTAAACCTAGTTTTATCTTTGCTATATAAACTAGTCTTAGGCTTGGGAATTAAGAGACGATTGAGTGTGATTAACTTGTGCGAATCAAGTGTGATCGTCCATAAGAAGAACAAGAAGAAAAGAGAGAAAGGGTGAGCAATACTTTGTCTTAGGCGTTGAGTTTGGGCTCGAGTGAAAGAAGAGATTCGTGATCGTAATCCTTGCTTTCTTTTGTAACAAACAAGAAATCAATAAGATAAGTATACTCATTCAAATCCTTCAAGTGAGAAGCTTGAAGGTAGTGGTTTTGCTCAACTATTAGTGGTTGAGGTTTCCACTCTAAATACTTGTGTTCTTCTATACTTCCTGCGTTAATATTCCGCTGCTACACCTCTGAAGGAACAATACACTTTGTTCCCTCAGAAGTAATTGAACTAACGATCCAACAGATACCGATATCCACACCCTTACAAGCTTCTTCAATATCCGTTGTGGCAACTACACCTGCATAAATACAAACCTCTGAAATATAAGACCTATCTAGATAGGAGATGTACATGTGTGTATTATTATATCTTATGTAGTTGACCTTGCAAAAGAGGAAATGCAGAGTCGAGTAGTTCCATATGGAGCGCCTTGAGGGCTTCCGCTTCTGCTTTGGTGTCAAGTAGGTGCAGAATTATAGGTTGATCTTTACCTAGCATTCCTCCTTGTGCAATCTCTGGAATCACAGCATACCCTATTTCTCCTGCAAACATATATTATATATTATTTACATTTAGCAAAACTACGTGAGTTCGGATGAGGTGCGAATGATTTAACGAAATGTACGAATACAACCATTCACATAAACATTTCTCACTAATCACATGCACACGCAGGTGTGTGCGTGTACTTTTCACATATTATCAAAGAACGCACAATCTGTCAAATGTGCATGTATTTACATCTAAATGTGCATGTCAACTATATTAAGGCCATTACTAAATACATCCCGGTGCTTTATTCAAACGCAGCCTGATTTCTCGCGTTACGAGAGGGACGTGTTTCTCGCGTTACGCAAGAATAGCAAAAATATTAACTTTTAATCTCGCGTTATGCGAGAAGCACGTCCCTCGCGTAACGCGAGATCCGGATAACTTTATCCGGTATCGGATAACCCTTGCGTTATGCGAGAAGCACATCCCTCGCGTAACGCGAGAATACAATTTTAAATTTTTAATATTTTTGTTATTCTCGCGTAACGCGAGAAGCACGCTCGCGTAACGCGAGAAACCAGGCTGCGTTTGAATAAAGTACCGGGCTGTATATAAGAATCGTGTATATTAACTGTGCATGTCAATTTTTTCATTCGTACATTCGTACGTTATTAATGCATTTGTACCTGAAACTTTTCCAAACTACACTTCAAGACAGGGATGGGATGTGTGTAAATTAAATACCTGCAGCAGCGGTGACGAGAACAATGACAGCCTCTTTCTCAATCTTCAAGTAACCGCAAATGTGTTTCACTATCATGTATCCGGATACTAGACAAATTGCTAAAACCCCAACTTTTTCAGCCAATGCCATGTTCATGCTCTCCATTACTTTTTATTGCGTTCTACCCCCACCCAATCTGATCCAATCTTAAGCTACGTTGTGTTTTATAATATATGATTAATGATCAATTGATCGTATAGTTTCAATATGCAAACGCATATATAGTATATATGTATGTACGTTGTGGAATCACAAGTTTGGATTACATAGTTTTACGTTTTGTTCAAGGAAAGAAGATTCAAAATTGAGCTAGACAAGTCTTGAAGTGCATATATGTAGGTAATATATAGGACATGGGTTACAATATGGGTTACGTTCAACGCAAAGCAAAGAATATGTGAAGCTTTAGGATGAATTACTTAATGGATGAAGATTGTGTGTTTGGCGTTAATTAGGTTGATAGCTAGGATAACCATTACTTAGTAGGGATATGAGAGTGATTTAATTTGGACCATCAAATTTAAGTGAACGAATACTTAGGATTAAACTTTCATTATAATTCCTTTTTATTTTCCTAATATATCGATGTTATTGAAAAATACGTTTGCATTCTTTTTTTGAATAAATGTTTCATGTTTATTAATTTATAAATATTCACTATATATTGGGATAACATTTACGAACAAAAAACATAAATATCCAATATTCATCACTTTTGTTGATAAATGTTCAGTATTTTAGGGTCGATGATCCCGTGAAAGTGAATATTATGGTCACTACAACAAAATTGTCTTTTTTGTGATAAAACTTGTTCGTCACTTAAGTATAATATTTCGTATGTTTAATTCTCACCGGTGAGAATTAAGTATGCTTTCTAATTTCAGACCCAAAAAAATTAAAGCTTTCTAACTGGACATGCAAACTAGGGTTTGCCAGCCCGACCTCCTAACTTAATGCGTATGGACGTTAGTTAAGGGCAATGGCTATATGCACGCGAATCGATGCATATATGCACGCGATTCTGTGCGCTCAACTTATGCGCACGCATCTGTGCGCAGTTCTTATGCGCATACGTGTTTTACGGGGTATTACGGGTACTTTTCGTAAATTTTCAGAGTCTGTAACACCTTGTGCGCCTAACTACTGCGCACAGGTTGAGAATCTGTGCGCCGTGTTTCTGCGCACTCTTCAGACATAGTAGCCGTTGAAATTTTTGAAAAAAGTAGCCGTTAAATGTAAAACTGTGCGCTGAGGTTCTGCGCACAGGTGCTTTAGGGTTTGGGTTTGTGCGCGGATGGTTAGCGCACGGGTCTTTACAGTTTCATTTGGACCACAACGGTCATAAATGTGCCTATATAAAGCCACAATCTCTTCGTTTCCAACAAATTCATTCAACACCTCTTCGTTTTCCAACAAATTCATTCAAAATGTATCGTCGTAATCAAAACTCTCGTATGTTAGAGTTGATTAATCAAAGTTGTGAAGATAGTGATGAAGAACACGATTGGGATAGCGGATCACAAGAAGAGGAAGACGACCCGAACGACGACGAATGGTTGGATGGTTTCTTAGAAGACGAAGAGTTCGGCGACTGGGATCCGAGTGGTGAATTTGTGGTTAGTATAATATGTTATAATTTGAAACATATGGTAGCGTAATTAGTTTCAAATTAGTTTCATATGCTAGAATAATTAGTTTCATATGCTAGAATAATTAGTTTCATATGCTAGCCTAATTAGTTTCATATGATAGCCTAATTAGTTTCATATGATATCCTAATTAGTTTAAAGTAATGATTCGTATTTTGCCTTGTTATTTTGGTAGTAGTGTAATTGTCGCTCTACAATTACGTATAGGGGAAAGATTATTCGGATTATTTTAGAACCGCACAATATTGGGATACTCCGCAAGAATTGTACGAGTGGGCGAGAGATAGAGGAAAGGAGTTAGTGATAGCTTTGGTAACGCGTAATTCAAGTCCGTACCAAATAAGTATTGTGTGCGATAGATTTGGAAAACCAAGATCTGGGAGGCCAAAGGTGAACAAAGAGAATCCAGAGTTGGCTGTTCCTAGGCTTAGAAAGTCGAAGTCGAAGAAGTGTGAGTGTAGATTTCAGCTACTAGCAGTGCGAAAGAAAAACATTCCCGGGGTCGCAGGAGAAAAATGGATTTTAGGTGTGATAGAAGGTCGGCATAACCATGTGCTACTTGCTAGTTTTCATGGGAATGCATTCATGGGTCGAATGACGGAGGAGCAAGAGCTTTGTGCTAGGCGGTGGGGAGATGGAACTGGACGCAAGACGCCAAAAGAAATTATCTCTAAATTGAGGGAGAAGTACCCTGGTAATGTTACTTCAAGGAGACAAGTTGCAAACTTTTTGCAGAAGGTGAATTACGAAGATCGCGGAGAGCTAAACGTGACACAGTGGTCGCTTAAGTTTTTGCGAGACCACGACTACGTAGTTCACCCACATAGAGACACGACAAACGGAGAGGTTGCAATATTATTCTTTGCTAACCAAGAGTCGTTGCGTTTGTTGAAGAAGTACCCGTACGTGGTAATTATCGATGCGACGTACAAGACAAACAAGTAAGTCTCTACAATACCTTGGTCGATATTTAGTTCGGATAATGATATATGTTCTGTAGTGATATATGTTAATGTTTCAATAGATATGAAATGCCGCTCGTAGAGATCGTTGGATTCACCAGTACACACAAGACGTTCAACATCGCGTATGCATTCACTAAAGCGGAAAGGATTTATCATTACACATGGATAATGATTCAATTGAAGTCATTATTCATAGATTTGGGAGTGATGCCAACGGCTATAATGACAGATTGCGAAGACGCGCTGATAAAAGGGATAAAGACTGTTTTCGGGAGCGAAGTTCAACATCTGTTGTGTTGGGTGCATATCAAACACAACATTGAGGCACATGCTTCGACCATCCTAAAGAGACAAATTAAAGTGGAAGCCTTTGCAGGACAATGTTGGGGACTATTTTGCTCAGCTACTGAAGAGACCTATGAACTGCGGCTCGAACAGTTGAAGAGATCTTGGAAGAGCGGCCTTGTGGGATACGTCGAGAGAACATGGCTTAATCCTCACAAGACAAGTATAGTGAGGGCTTGGACAGATCATAAGCTTCATTTCCTTACGAGGACTTCAAACAGGTAAATATTGATATTTTTTAGTTAAAGACGATTATATCATAACGGCGTACTTTCTTAACTTACCAACTTAACTGTTTTTTAGAGTTGAAGGGATGCACAAGGTTTTGAAAGATATTATTGGTTCCAGCAGAGGGGGCTTTAACAGAGTGATCGTACGGATCCATCATTCAGTACTCCTTCAGATTGATTCAATTAGGGCGAGCATGAACATGTCTCTCTCCAAACGACCAACTGATTTTGATGATCCAAACATGCATCCGCTTGGAAGGGCTATTTTTTCCCGACTATTCTACAAAGTGTCAGACAGGTGTTTTGATCATTTGTTGGCTACTTATGAGATCATGTTGACGGGGAAATTTCCTGAACAATGCACCGACCATTGGGTGAGGAACTGTCTTGGGTTGCCGTGCGTCCATCAAATTGCACACGCTATCATTTCAAACACACCCCTGATTGAGGATGACATTCACCCGTTCTGGAGGGATTTGCATTGGGATGACACTCCTGAAACAGAAGACGACCCAAATCTGAAGGTCCGAATGAACATTATAGAGTTGCGACTCCATGAAATGTTCACCAAGTTGGAACTTGGAACCTTGAAGAAAAGCACGGCATACCAGCTAGGTGAGTTGTATCAGGACTTGGAGCATCCTGAACTAACTACCTTGAAAGAACCGACAAATGTGAGAAGAAAAGGCAGGCCAAAGGGTGCAAAGAACAAGGATAAGGAGGAGGTTGACAGTGAAAATGACAAGGAGGATGACATAAAACAAGAAGATATGGAGCAGTATGAGATGGAGGAGGCAAAGCAGAAATCAAAAGGAAAGAAGAGTACAGGAGCAAGACGGCCAGGTCGTCCTAAAAAGGAGGAGGATGACAGTGAAAATGACAAGGAGGAATCGAGAGAGAAGAGTTATTTTGAGCACAAACAAGAAGAGCTGAAGAAGTATGAGAAGGAGGAGGCAAAGCAGAAATCAAAAGGAAAGAAGAAGGCAAACAATACAGGAGCAAAACGACCAGGTCGTCCTAGAGAGCAAACAACGACATCACTTCCCGTGGTCATTGAGGCCGAGGAGTTGCATTCTCAACCCATGCCCGACCTATCACAGCCTGAAGGATCAAACTACACTGACTTCGATCAGTGCCCTGAAGAACTTGGTGTTCCTCTCATTCATAGGGGGGTTGACTTCGGCATTGACAATTTGGATGATTTTTGGCTTCCATACATCACAGATGTTAGACAGGTACGTTCTGACGGACATTGTGGTTATAGGTCGATGGCCTTACTTCTGGGAAGAAAAGAACAAGAGTACGGAAACATTCGGCGTGAGCTGGTAACGGAGCTGCTTCAAAACCGAGAATTGTACGAGCCTATTCGTCGTCGTCTTCGTCCGGGTACTTGGGAGGATCTTATTCTCCAAGTTAACCATTGCAGAAGCCCTTGTTCAGAACTGTACTGGTTGCACTTTCCACTGATGGGCTTAGTGTTTGCCACCCTATACCAAGTTGGTCTCGTGTTATTGTGTTGGGATGCTCCGACCTTTTGCTTACCGCTAAGGTGTAGAACAGAAAACGCTGATCCTCCACGACAGATTTTCGGCATGGCACACGTAGGCAACCGTGACCACTTCATACCGGTAAAGTAGACAATTGTACTTGATACTTGTGTAATCATAGTTTTTTGTTTAATGTCTTAAGTCGATTGTGTTTATATAGGTGGCGTTGATGGTTGAAATCACCACCTTCAAACCGTTGGTTTTATAGGAATTTATGTATATGGTGCGCGTTGCTTCTGCGCACAAGGAGTTACCGATTCAAAATAACGGTAACTAAAAGTGCGCTATGTAGCTGCGCACAAATTTTTAACGGTAATTTTCTGTGCGCGTTACACCTGCGCACCAAAAGTTACAGATTCAAAAAGTTACAGAATAGGTGCGCTTTACCTTAGCGCATGGCTGAAATTTCTGTGCGTTCTACCACTGCGCACTATACTCTTCATTCTTCGAAATAGTTGCGATATGAAGGGTCTAGCACATCGATGTGGATTATGTTTGAAAAGCTTATACAAAATAGTGTTATTAGGCATATAAAGAGTGTATACGGTCTCCCCTTCACAAAAAGTTGATCGAAAATACTCGAAAACGCAAAAACGCCTTATCGGTCCTGATGGCCTGTTAAGGTCGAGAATAGGCGGTTTGATGCCCAAACGACGTCGGAATGCAATGAAACTTGTTTTCAATGCATATTATAGCTATTTAACCTTGTCGGTAAGTTCGAGTCGAAAACTCGAGCTCTTCGAGTAACACCTCCTTTGTAAAACTTATACATATGACCGTTTCGTGCGCATAACATCTGCGCACATGATTCTTTCCGCATTATATCTGCGCACGGTTGAAGACCGTTAAAATATGACCGTTTCGTGCGCATAACATCTGCGCACATGATTCTTTGCGCATTTTATCTGCGCACGGTTGAAGACCGTTAAAATATGACCGTTGCGTGCGCATAACATCTGCGCACGAAACGGTCATATTTCACCAACAAAAACCGAAGCTATAAAAGGGGGTTGCACTCACCTCAATTCACCAATCTCACCATCTCTCTCTTAACCTCACCAATCTCACCATTTGTCTCTTAACACTCGCTATGTCGCACAGTTCATCATCAAGCAACGCTGCCCTTTTTTATTGTAAATGTGATCGACCAGCGGTAATGAGGAGTTCAGAATCTCGAAGAAACCTCGCTCGAAGGTTCTGGACATGCGCTGGTACTGGTGGTTACATTTGTGAATTCCGCGAGTGGATCGATCCACCACACCCTTGTTACTCCTTAGCTGCAATAAGAGATCTATTCTCGAAGATACGTACGTTGGAGGAGGAAAACGCCGATCTTAAGGCGACCCTGGCTTCCAATCGTTAGTTAAGTGGTTGTTTTAATCGTTAGTTCGTTGTTGTAATTGTTAGTTAAGTGGTTGTTGTAATCGTTAGTAAACAAGCATAGCACTGGACAAAGAGAAGTTGAGGAGGGACAACCTATAAAGATCCCCAACCGATATTGGTTTCGATGTTCGGATTTAGCAAAATGTACGAACTAATAAGAGTTTGAAAACTGGTTATTAGTTGGTACATACTGCCGACTCCGAACATCGAAACCAATCATCGGTTTGGGGATCTTCATAGGTTGGTCTTCCTCACCATCTCTTTGTGTAGTGTTGTTGTTGAAATTTGTATTTCGTTTTCAAATCAATATAGTTTTTCACGTCTTGTTGTTCAGATTTGTATTTGCATTATTGTTCGGAGTCGTTTTGAATATTCAAACAAGCAAAACATAAAATTTAAAACCATCACACAAGAAAAATGCATACATAAAACATCAATCATACATAAAACATCCATCAAACAAAAACAGACGTCAAGCGTCTAATCCTGAGTCTCCTGAGTATAAGGCGGAGCATCTTCCCGAGGCACATCACCCTGAGTCATATCATCTTGGTGCGCATCCTCCTGAGTGCCGCATCCACTCCCCTGGCCACTCTCATGAACAGAATCTCGGAAAACAGGAGGTGGTGGTGGTGGTG
This sequence comes from Oxyria digyna, assembly GCA_029168935.1. Taxonomy (NCBI): domain Eukaryota; kingdom Viridiplantae; phylum Streptophyta; class Magnoliopsida; order Caryophyllales; family Polygonaceae; genus Oxyria; species Oxyria digyna. The sequence goes on from JAPVLV010000022.1 coordinate 16,945,206, forward strand.
GCATCCGCGATGCACGTGGGGGAGATGGTGCCAAAGGTGCCTGAGGTGCCTCTAAGATTGCAAGCCAACCACATATCACATCTTCAGTGGCCCAAGGTCGATCCGAGATAGGGGAGTCTAGAAAAGAGTGCATCATGGCTTGAAGGATCTGACAACGCTGCAAACGAAACATAAATTTAATCATTAGTTAAGGTCTAAAGCTAAGTTTTGTACAAACTTTATAAAATTTTACATACCGCTAATGCATCGATAGGCACCGGGGTATATCCATAGCGAGGCGGGCGATCATGTCTCTCAGAGGATGGATCGACGACGGGATGTGAGAACTCGTCCAGCCAATCCATATAGTCATCAGACATCTTCCATGCTGGCTCTGCAACCGGCCCATCCAGATCGATCAGAGGCCTCGGCTCTGCGTCCCATGCAAGAAGAAGCTCAGGTGCATAAACGACGTCATACCTCGTGCAACCCATGGGCCGATGAAATGACAACGGCTGAATGGGTGGGTCGGGAACGGGCTGAGCCCGCCCAAACTGCCGCAGGACTCTCCTAGGGTTGTAGGCCTCATGAAATTTCCAGATGCTCAATACGCCCTCAAATCTCGTAGGAGAAACCTCTGGTGAGTTGAAGTCCAAATCTCTCCATGGCTGCCAGTTAACCTGAAACAAATAACAAGCCAAATTAGACACGTATTGCGGTAATGAAATAAAAAATATAAGAAATTAAATCCAAACCTGCTCATATCTCATGCTGTCGAGCATGCGACGGATGGCAACCAAACGCCCAATATCCGAGCTAAGTGGTGTATACAATCCTACAGCAGCATCTCCATGGGCGAATGCAGGGTTCGTGACAAAGTGATCACGAAAATGAGGAAAGTATGCCCAGATCCAGCACTACATATAAACAATTACAGATTATTAGTAAAACTACGTGAATAGTTAAGAGTTATTCACCAAGACGTTAACGACAAGATCTTACCCTCAGAAGAATCCCACATGAACCAATGGTTGCCGTCTCGACTCTAGATGCAGACCCTAAATTGCGATACACTAACGCAAGTATGCCGGCTCCCCATGCAATGTCCCCTGTACGATCATGGTTGAGAACAAGCGCCGCGTACTGGACCTTGACACCCTTTGTCGACCTGTCCACCAAGACAGTCGAGCCCAGAAGCAAAAGGAGATACAGAGTGGCAATGTGACTCTCATTCCTGACTGGCGCATCAAACAAAACTTCCAACCGAGCATTGAGGGCACCGAAATGAATGCCACCTGAGCTATAACATGCCTTCATGTCATCAGCCTCCTGACCCATAGCGTCCGCAAGCGCCGCATAGATCTGGTCATCTGTCATAGGTGAATTGCAGCTACGACCATGTATACGGACTCTGAGGATCTGCATCACGTCATGTAGGCAGATGGTCATCTCAGCAAATGGCATGTGGAAAGTGTTGGTCTCTGGATGCCACCTCTCCACAAAAGCAGAAATCAATGCAGCATCGATCTGAGACGCTATGCCCACTCAGCGCAACTCTGTCAGCCCAGAACGCTCAGCAAGCCTGAACCATGTACCCTCCTCAGCTAAAATATGATGCTCATAATCATGAACCTGTGCAGATCTGTACATCACCCTCAGGAGCTTCCTAGCCTAAATAAGTACAGAAAAAAAATTGCGTCCGGTTAGTAAATAAGAAACGTATAACTTATTATAAGCATTCAGATCAATGTTATTGAACATACCGGATCTAACGGAGCCGCCTCAGCCTCGGCCTCATCCCCGTCCCCATCCTCTGGCTCATCCTCTGCCTGAATATCTCCTACTCGTCGTCTCTGCCTGGGACGACGACCACCTCTAACTGGAGCCGCAACCTCCTCACCAACAACCTCCTCAACTGCAGCCCCCTCAGCGACTCCCTCAGCAGCAACACCCTCACCACCAACTCCCTCAGCACCCTCCTGACCTCTCCCTCTACCTCTCCCTCTCCCTCTCCCACCACCTCGGCCTCTGCCTCGGCCTACAGCTTCCCCCGCACGGGCACGCTTCCTAACCTGCACCGGGGGCACCAATGGTACATCGGGAGCGGGCCCTGGAAGAGGACCACGCGACCATATCCATCTCGCTATATGCGTCTCATAAGAACACAATAGGTGAGGCGCACGTGGACGACAAATGTCCTGCATCGACTCCCCGAGCCAAGGAAAATATGTCTGTGGGGCATGGTCATCGTCGTCTAAATCTCCCGACACTGGCTCTGAAGATGCGACTGGCTCTGCAGATGCGACCGTAGGAGGAGAAGATGTCGACGTTTCTGCATCTGTCACTGCAGGTAAATCCTGCTCTGTATGCTCTGAACTGCGAGGTAAATCATCCTGAAACAGAGGTGCGTCCTGGATATCATAGTCATCCGTGGTCACCTGCGCCTGTACTGGTGTGGGCTCGATAGGGTCGAACGCAGTAACATATCGACCAGGATAATCTAAGTCGTCATGGAAATCTGCTCTCTGTCCATCCATCTCCATGTGCGAACCATCTATCTCCTGCTGCTGCAGCTGTGCCTCCTCGTACTCATTCCTTGGCTCACGGCGCTCAGGTGATCCGGTGCCGAAAAATCGTTCGAGGGCCTCGAACGATAATCGTACACCGGCTGCCACATCATGTCGACGTGGAAGCCGTTCCGCTACTGGTGCGGGCATCGTGTTGCCCGTCTGATCCATGACGGCTTGTATAGTCTACATGTTTTTACATTTTTAGTATGACTAATTCATACTAAAATATTCGGAAATAATTTGCAACTTCGTAATCAAATTCGAGTCTTTACATTTTTTAATAGAAATTGTTAGAAATTTAACAATTAAGTCATAACTATTTATGACTGTTAAGTTTCTAATATTTAATTCATAATTACTAAAAAATAAACATCTCAACTAATACGAAATAATAATCACTACTATTACTAAAAAATTACAATTAATACGAATTCATAATAATTCGATTAGGCATTCGATTAATGCATAATAATCTGAAACTTAATCGTAATTATAAAAAAATACGATTAATAAGAATTCTAATATTTAATTCATACAAAACTGAAATTTAATCGTAATTTTTTTATTAAAAATTACGATTAAATTACAATTAATACGAATTCTAATATTTAATTCATAAAAAACTGAAATTTATTCGTAATTATTACAAAAAACAATTACGAATAAATTTCCACAATTAAATACGATAAATATTTGAAAAAAGCGGGTTTAGAAATTTTATACCGAATACAGATCGTGCGGTGTCTCCGGAACCCGAGTCGCCGGAATAGTCGCCGGAATAGTTGCCGGAATAGTCACCGGAGGAGCATTTGCCGCTGCCAACGCGGCTCGAGTCGCATACCGCCGGCCACCTCCATCCACCAACGCTTCATCGTCGGACAAGGTCGCCGGAGGTGGCTCCGTTCGGACGGAAGTCGCCGGAGGTGTTGGGATTGGGACGATAGTGGTGTGGTCGGGACCGGAAGAATGAGGGGGTTCAGAATCCATTGACGGAATTGTGTTTAGACGAGGGAAACGGTCGGAAATGGAGAGTAAATGATCGGCACCGTCGAGCTACAGCAGAAAAGAAAGAAAAAGAAGGAGGAAGAAGAAGAAGTTGCGGCGAGGGTTAATAGAATGTGTGCGCAGTGCTTCTGCGCACTCATTCTGTGCGCAAAAGTTCAGCGCACACATTCGGGAATCCGAAACGTCGTGCGTTGAACTTTTGCGCATTATATATTATGTGCGCTGTTTTAATGCGCACACATTTGACAGACATCGTCAGAATTTTCACATTTATCCCGAAAATACCCTTGTGCGCAAGAAAACTGCGCACCAACCTATGCGCATAACATCTGCGCACCAAATCGCGTGCATATAGAGAAAAAGTCGCGTGCATATAAGCGTTTCGTAGATAAGGTCTCGTTGAATCACTTAAGCCTGATCTATTGGGGTATAAGGGATGTATACGATATGGACCCAAGCTCTGTAGGGCCAAGAGATTTGGTCTAGAATAATTTTATTATATAAAAAATAAATATGTTGTTATTAAAATATATATTAAAACTCTAACCTAAACTACCTTATTTGAGTTATCTCATATTTTCGATTTTGTATTTTAAACATGTTTTATGCACATTGTTATCGAACATGTTCTGTTTAATCTTGTTTATGCATTTTATTAATATTAACAATTTTAATTGTAAAAACAAACAAATTTTAATATAAGCGGGTGGTCATGTTGACTGCCGGACTACCTGACCCTCTAGGACCGAATATGACTAAGGTGTTAGGCCCTTTATCCGAACCACAGACTCACCCGACCCATATAAATGGACTACAAATACAGAAGTCGAGTCCGAACCTGACACGTTCAAATCTATTATACTATAAAAGAAGGAGGAGTCTTATGAACAGTAGGAATAGTATTTAGTTTGTCTTATTAGGCTACACTATTTTCGGTTCACCGTTTCACTGTCATTTCTTTTCTTTATATATATAATGGGCTTTAGTCTGATGTGGATGCGACAATAAGGGCCCTTTGCCCCTAATTGTTCATGAGGAGTGGAAACTAACATGAGTTAGTTGGATGAGTGGTAAGTAACCCTTTTTAATTAAATTAATGTTTATAAAGGTAGTATATATTCTGAAAAATTAGAAGACGCTTATATTGTTCATTCTCAAATTCACGTTCCCGTTATTCTCTCTCTCTCTCGTTTTCTTCACTCCAACTCGTTCTCAAGCAATTTTCAGCGATTTCCGGCCTCATTCTTGCGTTTTCTCCTCGGAATCGGCTTCTCCTCCTCTCGGTGATCTCCCTGTTAGTTTCCTTCTTTGTTTTGGTTGAGATTTGGAGAAATTAGGGTTTTTGATCGATTTTCGGTGTTCTTCGCGGAATTCAGGGATTTCTCTCGCATTCTAGTTTGTTTTCGACCTCATTGCATCTCTAATTAGTTACAGGTATGTATTCGTTCAGTTTTCGGATGTTGTTTGTGTTTTTTAGGTTTTACGCTTGAGTTTTTATGTTTTTGTGCTTTTCTGATGTTGATTATAGTGTAGGTTTTGTGTTTTTTGCTTGCGAATTGCTTTTTTTTATAGTATCTCTTTGAATTTCACTTGTTTGTGCTCTTGGATGTGTTGATTACAATTTTAGTTTGTTTTCTTTTTGTATTGTCATCAGATCTGTATTATTTAGTTGTTTATGTTTGTTTCTCATTGTTGGTTGCGTGTGATTCTTTGTATTTTGTGTAATTAATGTTAGTTTTATACATTCGATGACAGTTTATTTGCTTAACCATTTGTTTTTGACAATGTATTAGTTTCTGTTTTTGCCTTGATGACAGTTTATTTAGTAAGATCTCTTGTTACTTTGATACAATATGTTAAAACTTGACTATAATCCCTTCCTTTTCATTGTTTTCTGTTTTTTGCTTGCAAAATGTTTTTTTTTTGACAATATCTCTTTGAATTTCACTTTGTCTGTGCTTTTTGCATGTGTTGATTACAGTTTTAGTTTGTTTCTTATTTACATTTTCATCAAATCTGTAGTATCTATTTGATTTCTGTGTCTTTCTTTGTGTTGCTTGTTTGATTCTGATTGTTTTTGTGTAATTAAAGTTAGTTTTGTACGGTTGATGACAGTTTAATGCTCTAATCATTTGCTTTTTTATATATTCAAGGACAGTGTATGAGTTTGTGTTTTTGTTTTGATATCAGTTTATTTATTATGATCTCTTGTGACTTTGATGCAATGTGTTAAAATTATGATTATAATCCATTGCTTTTTCCTTATTTTCAATGTTCTTTTCAATATTATTTGTTGATGAGAATAGTGTATATAATTATTCTTATTAAATAGTGTCATCGAGATGTTTTTTCTTTGAACATCATCATTAGACGACTATACTGTTTTCTTATTGATGTTAATCTTTTGTTTGTTCTATATTTTGCTTTTGATGACAATATTTTTTGTATGCTTGTGATGAAAATCATCTATGTCTATGATTATATTGTTGATGAAATATCTCTCATTCTTGTGTAATTAAAGTTTGTTTTGTACTGTTGATGACATTTTATTGATCTAATTCTCTGTTTTTTATACGATGACAGTATATGATTTTGTGTTTTTGTTTTGATGACAACTTGTTTATTATGATCTCTTTGTGACTTGATACAATGTGTTAAAATTATGATGATAATTCATTGCTTTTCATTATATTCAATGTTTTTTTAATGTTATTTGTTTGATGACAGTAGTGTATACACTTATTCTAATTTAATAGTGCCATCATGATTTTGTTTTTTGTGAATATCATATTATTAGATGACAATGCTGTTTTCTTTGTGATGACAATCCTTTTTGACTTTTTCTTTTTTTGTGTGACAAATATTGATTTATTTGTGTTTGTCAATAGTGTTTGATTACCAAAAATAGTGTTTGATGACAATAAATAGTGTTTGATGACAATAGTTATTCCAACTTATATTTAGCTGTCATATGTGGTTGATGACAGTAACTTTTATTTATTATGTTTGGTTTGATGACAATATGTTTGATGACAATAGTTATTCGAACTTAAATGTGGTTGATGACAATAACTTTTTGTTCCTTGTTTTTCTCCAAGTCTTTAACTTCTGTTTTTCATTGAGCCTTTTCTTTTTCTTTTAGTATTTTTATCATATACTCATGTATATAGTATGATAATGAAAGGCATAAAATTGAAGCATAATACTCATGGTTTAATCCAGTTCAACAGTGGAACATGCAACTGTAATGATGACAGTTGTTGGCTGTGCAACAGTGAAATGTGCAGCTGTTGGCTGGCTGTGCAGCAGTGGAACGTACAGTTTCTGGCTGTGCCGCAGTGAAAGGTGCAACAAAATTTTGTGCAGCAACATCTTGTTCAGTGGCTGGTTGCGTAGAGGAATGGAAATCGACATCTAAATGTGCACACAGACCAAAATATTGCGACAACAAACATAACCTTCACCAACAAAGACGGAAGCTCTAAGGCGCCAAAAAAAACAACAAGTTCCTTTCTTTCAAGTAGCAAATGAGAAAACCATAGTGTGATGCCCAAGTTGACTCCCGTGCAAGAAAAAAATCAGCAAGTCCTTGTTTTAGATTTTTTTTTTGTCAAAGGGAAAATCTATAGCAAAAAATATGTGGTTTAGAATGTACAAGACAATTTGGATAATATGTTTGGTTTTGGATTTTCAGATGACACTGTTTGCTGTAATGATGACAGTTTGCTGTAATGATGACAGCTTGCTTGTATTGTTATTTCAGTGATGACAATTAAATAAAATCTTCTTCTTTTTGCTTTATATTTGATCAATCATTGTATAATAATTTAGTCATCCTTTTTTTATGTTATGTCATCCATTGTTGTATTGTCATCCAGTTTCCTTGATAATCTAAGTTGTTCAAATATCATAATTTTTTTTCCACGTTATCTATTTTTCTTTCAATCCTTAAAACATCCTTTTTATTGTTAATAATCCCCTAAATAAACTTGTTTCTTAAAAACTCCATTATTTTTTATAGTCATAATTTAACTATCATCGATATTTTTCTTTTGTTCATTTGTCATCTATATTCTATTGTCTTAAAATGTTCATTTCTATTTTCAATGTTAAAGTTTTTTTGCCTTATTTAAATGTCTAAAACAACTCAGTAATTGAATTGTCATCAACCTTCATCAGTCATCAATGTTAATTTTTTTCTATGATAGTTAGATTCTTATATTGTCATCAAGATTTATTATTATTATCACATATTCTATTAAATAGTCAAATCTTGTTATCTTTTTATATTAATCTTATGAAGCACGCTACGCGTGCTTCATTTGCCTCTCATCAAATTGTGATAAAGCTTGTGACAGTGTTGTAGGGTTCTGTAACCGAACTGTCATCAACCTTCATCTGTCATCAAAGTTCATATGTTTTCAACAATTAATAATGCTTGGAGCTATTACCTGCTATTCAATATATGTTGACAATAATCCATCATTTATTAATAGTAAGAAGAATGTAAATTGTTATCCAAACTTTGTTGAACCAAAAGAAATGCAAGTTGTATATGCATATATATATTTTTATAAACAAACTTTTCAAGATCCAATTGAGTACTTCTGACTTCTTGTGTTTTGTTCATACATGAGTTTTCGTTGTGTCTAGCGGATCCACTTATATTGCACCTTCTTCTTCATTGTTGCTACTCTATAGAAATCTCCTCCAATCACTTGGTATTGGAATCCATTCAACGTCCTCACTTCAAATCTCTTGGACAATTTGTGCCTCTTTTGAAGTATTTTCTTCAACATTATGCATCCATCAAATTTCTGTCATCATAAATGAAATTCTGTAGTAACATTATGCATCCATCAAAAATTCCGTCATCAAACTTTCAATTCTAAACAACATTGTGTCTAAGCATCATATCATTATGTCATCATTTTTCAATTCCTCAAATAAAATTACATATAAGCAACATTCTGTCATCAAACAAATTAAAATTGTACCAATGTCATCAAACACACAACATTAATGAAATTCTCAAGCAAAATTAGTATTAACAATATTTTTTGTCATCAAAATTGCATTATCATAAATATTTTCTGTTAAAGAACATTTTGTCATCAAAATTACAAGTCTAAACAACATTATGCAAACATACAAATTTTGTCATCGAAAATCTAATTCTATAGTAACTTATGCATCTATCAAATTTCTGTGATCATAAATGAAATTCTATAGTAACATTATCCATCCATCAAAATTCTGTCATCAAACTTCCAATTTTAAACAACAATATTGTATAAGGATCATCATGTCATCAAAATTCAAATTCCAAGCAATATTATGCTAGCATTAAAATTCTATCATTTCAAATTTCTAATGTTAATTCAACATCCTGTCACCAAAAATCTAAATCTAAGCAACTCCATTTCTAATCAATATTCTATCCAAGTATCATATTATCACCAGGATTCTAATTTAAAGCATCATCCTCAAATAAAATTATATCTAAGCAAAATTCTGTCATCAAACAAATTAAAATTGTACCACTGTCATCAAAATTGCATTATCATAAATATTTTCTATTAAAGAACATTTTGTCATCAAAATTAGAAGTCTAAAACAACATTATGCAAACATACAAATTTTGTCATGAAAAATCTAATTCTATAATAACATTATGCATCTATCAAATTTCTATCATCAAATCATAACCCTAACAACTCTCTCTTGTGACTTCTCTCTAGAAACCTAAAGATTCTGCAATCTTCTACTTCCTTCTATTGCCACCGCCACCAAGTACATAGCCCCCTCTTTCTGATCGGCGATTTCATCTGGTCCTCCGGCCTCCACCATGACCCAAGTAATTTTCTTCTCCTTAAAAATTTGTTATTCCAACAACCAAGACCACAACCATGATCACAACAAAGACACCACCACCATGTTACATACTTACTGTAGTAATCTTGAGTTTTCTTATCTCTACAAAAAAGTTCTAGCTCTTGATCATCAAATCCTGAACTCGGAAAAACGAATTCGTCCTTTTATCCACCATATAAATACACATCCAGATTTTGCCCCTTGTCGGGCTACTGATCAGCCTTGGTCGAGACTTGGCTCAGATTTGTTGAAATACTCCTTTGGGACTGATAATTCTTGTGAGAGCGAGGTGGATGCCTTGATTGAAGTGGGGAATTTACACCCAAATTCTGGTTTCTGTAGCTGCAGAAAATGCTATTACCAACCAATTATTGATAACCTATTTTCCCAAATTCAGCACAGTACCAATATTTTGTCAAGTAATAAGTCTTCCTATGCTATAAGAGGATTAATCTTTCTGATGTATATTCTACTTTGTACGCATATGTTTCTATGTGCTGCTTTAGTTGTGTTACTTACGATAAACTTACCATGAGTATTGACTTCATATGCTATACTCTTTTAGAAATTTTTGATGGAATGCTAGTTATCTTCACTTACATCACTATGTTTTGGAATTGTGCTGAGATTTCTAAGTTTTATATTAATTGACTGTTTTCTCCAAATTCCAGTTTCTTTGTGTGGTCCAATAATGATAATCTTAGCTATGAAGCCTACTACAGTATAGTAACTTCTATGTGTGATAATTTTCTATGTAAATCCATTATTTTGGGGATTTTGCTGAAGTGTGAAATCAATAATATTTTTTCTTATTTGGATTATTTCTTTGCTGATGTTTATCTGAAGTACTTTTCCCTTGATATTTACTATCTTAGTCTTTTTTCTACTGTCCATAAAGTTAGCCATGCTGCCCAAGTTTATAACATGATCCATATTTTAGATCTTAAAGGTAGTGTCATGATGCTTACTATGCTTTACAATATCAATCCTGAGATGAGTGTCCTTACTAATTCTTGTAATATTTACCATTCTGAGTTGTACTTCAGTACTTTAAATTCTATTTATCACATCAATTTTGATAGTAACTATGAAAAGCATGTTCTTATTAATTATCATCTGGCGTGCGATCAACCGTCCGTACTTTATACATGGCCCAGGTAGGTATCTCTTCTCTAGTCTCTCTATGATTCACAACCATGTTCACAACAAGATCAACACCAAAGTTCACAATTTTAATTTGTTAAACCTTTACTGCAATTACAAGACTTATGTTCATATGTTTAAGGTTACTATGATAGATATGATTAAGTATTTCTTTCCTTTAATTCGTTCGCACAACTGTAAAACCAAGATGGAAACCCTTTGTACAACTACTTGCAAAACCTGTTTGCACAACCCCTGTAAGCGTTTCTGTTACCCATTTGTCTCTTACGGTACTTGTAATCAATACTGCACTAGTTTCCTTATCACTTTTAATAACTTATATCTTATTATTATTAAAGGTAACTAGCCCTACGGGGCCCTGCGATGCACGACCTCTTTTTACTACATTTGACAATAATAATCTATTTATTCTTTATGGTTCTGTAAATATTTTGATTTTTGTTGTTGGTTTGAGTTTATCCGTAAACGTTGTATGTACTAATAAATTATGCAAGAGTTTAGTGAATTAAAAGTTGTGTTTGACAATGTGAATGTGTTGACATGGTGGTTTATGTTGCTATATTACAGGTGTTTATGGAGGCACTGTCATTGATATTCTGCATATATGTAGGTGTCTATTAGGGAAAAAGAACATATATGTAGGTAGACCTGGCAATCGGGTCGGGTCGGTCGGGTTCGGGTTAAGGGTGCTCCGGGTCGGGTCTTTTTCGGGTCGGGTCATTTCGGGTCTAAAATTACCGGGTCAAAACAGGTCGGGTTGTTACGGGTTTATGGGCGGGTCGGGTCGGGTTCGGGTCTAAAATTACCGGGTCAAAACAGGTCGGGTTGTTACGGGTTTATAGGCGGGTCGGGTTCGGGTTCGGGTCTAAAATTACCGGGTCAAACAGGTCGGGTTGTTACGGGTTTATAGGCGGGTCGGGTCGGGTTCGGGTCTAAAATTATCGGGTCAAACAAGTCGGGTTGTTACGGGTTTATAGGCGGGTCGGGTTTGGGTCGAAAATTTTGGAGTCAAACAAGTCGTTTGTTACGGATTTATTGTCAGATCGAGTCGCTTTGAGTAAAAACTTACCGAGACATAACAAGTTGAGTCGTTACGAAATATTGATGTTAAATTTGGGTCAATCTTAATTGCAAATTTTAATGTATGCTTCAATAGCAACACCACTACATTACCTTCTTTTCATTTATTTGAATAAGTTTGGCATAGTAACTTTTAGTAGATTAGCTAATATTTGAAAAAAAAAACGAATGAAAACATTTATAAATTACAATTTACAACCTATGGACAAGTCAATAACCATCGACTAAATAAAACACGGTAGGTTCAATGCGACGGAAAATAAAGACCTGATATGTTGCTCAAAATCAAAACACATCTTCACAACCCTAATCAATCCATCGTTTAATGCAACTCAAGATAGATAGAGTATTAAAATGAAAACAATCTGTCAACTTAGTCACATAATTCAAACTGCAAAAAAATAACAATCTCATAACTTAGAAAGTAAAACATGTTCTTCATATTCTTGTCAATCTTCCATGTCCATTGACATTGGACTATCTTCACTGTCATTGTTGATGTCCATTCTTGTAACTTGTATAATTTTTCGAACAATAATCAACATCGATGTTGTAGACCATACATATTGCGCCAAGTTATACAGTTGTCACTAGTTTGGTTTTACAAATGAGGTGTTATTTGAAATGTTAGAAGTTGTGATTGGAAGTTACCCACATGGTTAAATATCTCTAATAAGCATTGAAACCAAGTTTCATTCCATTCCGACATCGTTTGGGCGTCGTTTTTCAAATTGGCCTTAAGTCCATTTAAGGCCTTTTAAGGTCTTTTAGCTTTTACGCATAGTTTCAAGCCTCGTTTCGTGTAAGCGAGACCTTAATGGGACTTTATATGCCTAATAAGACTAAGTTGTATAATTTTTTCAATCATAATAATACATCGATGTTGTTGACCATACATATTGCCACAAGTTAGAGAGTGATGACTAGTTTGATGTTTAGAAAAGGAGGTGTTACTTGAACATGAAGAAGTTTTGATTGAGAGTTACCCACATGGTCAAATATCTCTAATAAGCATTGAAACCAAGTTTCATTCCATTCCGACATCGTTTGGGCGTCGTTTTTCCAAATTGGCCTTAAGCCCATTTAAGGCCTTTAAAGGTCTTTGAGCGTTTACGCATAGTTTCAAGCCTCGTTTAGTGTAAGCGAGACCTTAATGGGACTTTATATGCCTAATAAGACTAAGTTGTATAATTTTTTCAATCATAATAATACATCGATGTTGTTGACCATACATATTGCCACAAGTTAGAGAGTGATGACTAGTTTGATGTTTAGAAAAGGAGGTGTTACTTGAACATGAAGAAGTTTTGATTGAGAGTTACCCACATGGTCAAATATCTCTAATAAGCATTGAAACCAAGTTTCATTCCATTCCGACATCGTTTGGGCGTCGTTTTTCCAAATTGGCCTTAAGCCCATTTAAGGCCTTTAAAGGTCTTTGAGCGTTTACGCATAGTTTCAAGCCTCGTTTAGTGTAAGCGAGACCTTAATGGGACTTTATATGCCTAATAAGAATAAGTTGTATAATTTTTTCAATCATAATAATACATCGATGTTGTTGACCATACATATTGCCACAAGTTAGAGAGTGATGACTAGTTTGATGTTTAGAAAAGGAGGTGTTACTTGAACATGAAGAAGTTTTGATTGAGAGTTACCCACATGGTCAAATATCTCTAATAGACATTGAAATGAAGTTTCAATCCATTCAGACATCGTTTTGCCAAATTGGACCTTAATCTCATTTAAGGCCTTTTAGTGTTTACACATAGTTTCAAGCCTCGTTTTGTATAATAAGACTAAGTTGTACATTATTGGTACTTTATATGCCTAATAAGCGAGACCTTACTTTATATGCCTAATAAGACTAAGTTGTACATTAATGGTATTGGCACTTGATTTTAGTAGTGTTATTGATAGATTATTAGTGTTGTTGACAAAGTATTAATGATGTTGACAATTTAGTTAGCCGTGTTGACAACTTAACTAGCCATGTTGGCAGTCTATTGGTCTCGTTGACAGTTTAATTAGTCGTGTTGACAATTTAACCAGTCCTGTTGACAGTTTATTTAGTCTTGTTGACAATTTAATTAGCCATGTTGACAGTTTACTTTACTAGTTCTCTAAAAGTTTAATTATCCATATTGACAGTTGATTAGTCTTAGTGACAGTTTATTTAATTGTGTTGACTAATTAATTAGTCATGTTTGCAATTTATTATCTAGTGTGTTGACAATTTGTCCAACGTGTTGACAGTTTATTAATGTTGTTGACAATAGTTATCTAGTGTGTTGACAATTTTTTGGGCAAAATTTACAATTTCCGCTTCTTTATTACTTTTATCTTTTTGGCCAAATTTTCGGGTCAAAAACGGGTTGGGGCGGGTCAACCCATTTTTGACCCAAAAAAAATCGGGTCAATCGGGTTGGGTCGAAAACGGGTCACGGGTTCAATTTGACGGGTTATGACCCAGAAAAATCGGGTTGGGTCGGGTCGGGTTTGCGGGTCGGGTTAATTTCTGCCGGGTCTATATGTAGGTGTAGTTGCTTTTGATTATCCCCTTTTAATCTCTATATAATTAATAAGGCAAAACAACTTTCTCTCATTCTAGCTATGTCACGTAAACAACCTTCATTAGAACAATCCAGTTATTAGTCCTCTATTGGTTATTTTCAAAATAATATATATGTTAAATTTAGAAAAAATGAAAAACAATATCACAATAAAATCTCTCAGATATGGAAAATTAGGAAAATCAGGGCAAATTAATATTGTGTTATATATTTTGATATTATTATGTGTCAAATAAGACAAAAATAAATATAAATATAAAAGTAGAGTATGTTAATATAATTATGAAGTAAATTTATTTATTTTTTAAATATAAAAAAAATAGTGTTGTTAACTCGAATCGTTTTCTGTATTGACCGACCTAGCTAGCTAGACCCAATACAAGAATTGATCCTATATATTCTCAACTTGAACCTTGAATAATCGAATCATATTTGACCGACTAGCATCCACTTTTTTATATTCCGCACCCATTTATTTTAGTTATTATACATTACCATTCAAGACTATTAGCTCAATGGTAGAGAAACGTACTATATGTATGTGGATGTGGGATTCGAATCCCACATAGGCTAGTTATCTCATAAATCATAATTCTACTATGATCATTTTGTTACCCAGTACATTCTTGCTTGGTCTATAATTTCATTGCCTGGTTGCAGGAGGAAATCCTTCATTTTATAATTTCCTCCATTTTATAAGGTTTGTATCCACCCCCTTATGCAGTTCTGGCTATGGTTTCTATTTATTAGACATTTTCATTACATGCATTGTACTGCTTTCATGTACAATTATTCATTTTTATTTGGTACGTTGTACACATGTTTTGGTTGTAAACGGATCAGTTACCTATGTAAAACAGAGAGGATGGTAAATAGGCCAAAAGTTTGACAAAGCACCACATGATGTCAAAAATGCTCATTTGAAAAACCTTATTCACAAACGGGACTTCGACTTTTATGTAGTTGAATTGGATTACTGAAACTGAATGTCTTGCTATTGTTGTTGCGGTTGTTCTGCTAATCTCGAGATATTTGGATCAATCCACGATAAAAGCGAGGTTCTATGAGGAACTAAAACAACACATTATAGAAATGACAATATAGAAAATTAAGTCATGACACCATCACTAAGTTGGGATTCACCTGCATAATCTAAGCAAAAAGTACATCATTATTCACTTAAAATTTCAGTGAGTGCATTAGTTCAAGTTTCTCAACTTTCTTCTGCATTCAGTAGCCATAACTTCTATGGCCTCAGAATCAACATCTCCATAGTTCCTCATGGCTTCCAATTTCCCTTTTAAATCTTCAATCTGTCGCGACAACTTCACCGTGATATTAATTTTAAAAGCATGATGCTCATGATCAATTCAAATTAGAAAATTCTAATTCTTTGACTCTAGATACAAACACTATGGTAAACTAATCCAGATTCACATCAAGCAACTCGAAACCAAACAGAACCAAGATGCATAAAATTGAAGAAAAAACACGTAGAAGACAGAAAATCAACTGTAGATGCAAGTGCAGCAACAACGGGCTCCTTTGATTCAAGAGGAGATATAGAGATAAATAAGGAATATCCAACTATTAGCTGGATGAAGTAGACTAAATGAGCAAATTAGGAAACATACCAATCCAAAAGTCTTGATGTTCATAGCATGTGCAGCAAGACAAATCTACATGCAACATAAAATCACCTCAAGTATAGAAGAAAAAAGAAAATAATAAGTTGCCTCATAGACATTGTTACAACTTCAGTATGTATGTGGCATAAACATATGTATGAATTGATATAGCTGCATCACTGCACGACCTTGAAAACCAACACATCAATCCAATGACCGTAACATTTTTTACACACAAGAGTAAGATTTCACTGTTCAAGATATATAACCAAATTGCCACTATAAGAGAACATGGTAAAGCTTTTTAGGAATTACATGCAATTGATTGTTTTCAATTTTGTGCTACACAGTAGGAGATATTACCAATTTTTAGATGAGGAGACACCAGAACCAGAAAAAAAGATCATAGACAGTAGCAATTATTGTTTCTTGAACCATAGCAGAATGTCATGTGGCTTTAGTTTTGTTCCACCGAAAACTGTGCTCTCCATGACAATGTCCCTTCGTGCTTCTCGAAAGCATTCAACATGGCTTTGCTGCTCCTTCCAACCAAATAATCATTAAAAGCACCAGCCTTTTCTGGACTTCCCTAATTCATCAACAAATTCTGAAGACATATAGACACAAACACCACAATGAGTTCTCTAAATCTGCTCTGACATTCAAGAATTTATTTAACATGCATATCAATCGAAAATCAAGTCCTAAAGACAAAATGACGGAGAAGCAGAAATTCAGAAAAGTCATCCCTTAATCATTTTGAAGTTATACTCGAAGACTTATTGATGAGTGGATGACAGATCAACGATAGTGACTGAATTATGTTCTAAAAACCAAATTGAGAACAAACACCATTCAATCTTCCCTCCAAAATAAAGGCAGTTGTGTCAATTTTGATTGAATTAGCGTTGATCCCTCACGTAGTACAAACACCCTAAAAATACCCATCAAACAAAAGAACCATATATATATATAAATAATCCAATAGGAAAAGAAAAGAGGAAGTAGAAAAGATGCATTTTCATTGCTACTATTCGTGATGCAATGGGACACATGACTTCTCAACAAGAGTGACCCGATATTATCATTTTTACCATAAACACCTTTCTTCTTCTTTTTCCACATAAACACACAGCAGAAATATGTCAAATATCGGCACAGTACGTTCCACAGATTGTGGCACTATACAAAAGGAACCTACCTGTCAAATATCATTATTGAATCAATACATTCAATAGTTTATTATGTAAAAAGATGCTAAAAAATGGAAATGGAAACATCTCTATCTTCCACCATAGTACCTTCAACTCAATATGTGATTCATAGTGTTCGTACTACATCATGAAAAAAAAGCTTATGAAACACTAAACTAATCATTAATGAAAATCTGAAGTAGGTTCAAAAATAACCTCAATTCTTCTCATCTCTTCTTCCAATTTCCCATCCTAGAATTTAGAATTTCCTCGTGCTTAAAACTAAAATACATCTTAGTAGGAAAAAAACAGGTTAGCATGATGAACCTGGCAGCTTGTGATAAGTCGGATTGTGATGTGGATGTGTATGGAAGGGGTTAATAGCCATGATCAAAGAGAGGAATTCTAGCAGCAACCGGATGTTAGGATGCAACAGTCGACCGGTGTAACTCCTTGCAATTGAAGACCTCATTCATGCCAAAGGAACGAAGGCATTGAATTAGAGGGAGAGATCACTACGTCGGCTGAAGGTAGAGGAAGGGTAGTGCAAAACAATGTACTTGAAACAATAAATTTAGGAGCAATGACATTTTGAAAAATTCTAGGGAGCAGAAATAAAATATTTCCTTATCAAGAGAGTCCGACAAAAAACGGTTACAAATGATATCATAATTTTTTGAGTACGACGAACTAAATTCCAATGACATGAGATTCCAATGAAATGGATAATTAAATTAATGTTTGAACTTAATTCTGTAAAGATACAAGAGAAGTAACTTGTACCTGCCTGCACAGAACCAGATACTTGTGAGTGCTTACTACAAGAATCACCATCATCATTGTCGTCATTATCATTCAATTTAGCACTTGTAGTTGATCGATCATCTCTAGAGGAAGAATCTGAAGCATTTTCCTCCACCTCAGCGTTAGCAATAGGATCATATCCAGCTCCTTGCCACCAAGGGTCAGAAGCAACTGTTGCAGGTGGCAAAGTGTGTGCACTGCCACCTGTTTCTTTTGGTGCGATAAACTTATCCGATATCATTCAAAAATCTCTTCCACCAATCCCTAAACCATCAATTAACTGTTCATTATGTAGAAAATGCAACAATTTAGCACTGAAATAGTCTATATATTACAACACAAAATTTGGAAACTCAATCATTGTGATCCATTCATTGACTTTGCAAAAAAACATTCAAACAACCAACATGAGTGAGTTGGGAAAAAAAACTTATATTACTAGGAACTTTAATTATTTTCAATTGTTTCCTTGACTGCAAATTTAATGGACCAACTGCATCTGACATCTTCTTTTCATCAATGATTCCGAAGTGAAATTCAGGTATCACAAGATTCTTGCCAGCAAAAGCACAAATCAAAGTAATCAAACTTCATTTTGTTGAATTTGTATGAATTGTTATCAAGAAGTCTTAAAAAACATGACTTGCTTTATTTGTAGAAGAAATTTCAGTACCTGGTCTTGAAGAAGTGATTGATGAAGATGTTTCAGCTTCAGTACTTGCGGAGTTCAGTTCTTCTCCTCAAATAACTCCATTGTTCACATGCTTTGCAGATACAGTTCCTAGCCCACAATTTTCAGAAAGTGTATGATATCTTTATCTTGTTCAATATATAATCAAAAGCCCTACATATAGTTTTCTTGTTACTTACAGAATTTCATATCATTGTAATATCCATTTTCAGGAGAGGCCCTATCTAATGAAAACGCTTGGGATTGACCCTCCAGCTCCAGGACACAACACTAACTCTTCAGTCTCCAAAAACCATACCCAACTAAACACCACTGAAAACCCTTTAATTGCAGTTAGTAAGCCGTCGATTAAACATATCCTAGATCACTCAAGGTTGACAAATAATAGAACTGATTAGAGAATAATGAAGTTTCTACCTGAAATGACTGTTGATGAGGTGGAATCTGAAACCTTCACGCGCAAAAGTCTGAATCAAACCGATCAAGAAAACGTGCAAACAAAGAAATTTTATAAATGCATCATAAACACAACAGAAAATCGCCAAACACACCGATTTTTCGAAGTAGAGTTAGTAGAGGACAGTCACGTTATGGTAGCAGTAGCAATACACATATGAAAACTCATACTTTCTACTCCTAGGACTCTAAATCTAGGGAGTAGGGAAGCATACCTGAGCAGAATCAATACGAACCAACAACAATCGAGGTTTTTTTTGGCTAACAAAAGTGAGAGTAGAGAGGGATAATATCTGGGGTTGGAAGTTGGGATGATGACTCGTGCAAGTCGGAATCTTGCTCGAAACCGAATGGTCGTGTGTCGATAAAGAGCGAAAGCAACTCCGGAAACGTGGATTCGGGAGAGAATTTTGCTCATGACCTCGGATTCGGAGATAACAATCGAGGATTTGCACAACGAACATGTCTGATTGTTGGAGATCGAAGCGTTGATGCGGTCGGCGTGGAAGGCATGGCAACAAACAGGGAGGAAACAGAGCTGATCTTGCGGCTCAAACTTGAAGAGGAAGACGACGCAGTCTCCGGTTGATTTTGAGCCTATGATGGAGGCGAAGTTGAAGAGCGGGAGCGAATCGATTACAGAGGAGTTGAGGCCCCAATATCGTTTCTCTTGGCACCTTCCCTAATCGCCTTTTGAACATCGTTCTCTTTCCTCTGAAAACGCCTCATTAGGGTTTCGCCGTTCATAGGGCGGATTGTGGCGGTCGATTCGACTTGTGGGAAGTGAAACAATGGGTCGAGGCAGAGGAAGAGGGAAGGATATAAAGAGGAAGAGGGAAGGATGCTGAAAGCTAATTCTAAAGAGGAAGAGGAAGGATATAAACACGGCATACATTAATACAAAGAGGAAGAGGAAGAGGAAGAGGAAAAGTTATTTTTCTCCATCTCAACTCAACTCAATTAATTGCTAATTCTATAGGATCATTTTATATGTTTTATGATTACCATTTCAGTAGTATTATAAGCACAACACATCAAGAATTCACCAATGCAAAAGTTATTTTTCTTAATGCAAATGAATTGACAAATGGTAATGCAAAAGTTAATAAATACGATAAATTCTATTTTTTTTAAGCAGGCAAGAAACGGGGTTTCATCCCACAGGGAATGAGAACCCCTGACCATCAGACGCGATGATCCGTAAAAGGGGCCTGTATGGAGTAAACAAGCTAGATTCCAGAAGAATAGGACGCATGATTCTGATATAGTCATCAGATAGCAAATGATCCTCGTTAAAGTTAAGAATGACCTTAACATAATGGGCATTAACATTGGGTTGGGCTAAGAAGTCAGCCGCTTTATTAGCTTCCCTAAAACAATGAGATATTTTAATATTTGCAAAGTTTGGGAATAGAGTTCTAGCGTCCGCAATGATATGATCAATTTCCCATGATATTTTCCAAATGTTATTCGCAGAATTGATGATGGTGAGACAATCTCCTTCGAATTTTAGTGCCATTTTGATGGCATGTAAGAAAGCAAGAGCCTCCACCATGAGAGGAGTGTTTGCATTGACTCCTTTATTGTATACATCTAATACTTTGCCACTATGATCTCTAAAAAGACAAGCAATATTAGAAGTTGAGTTGGCTAAGAACGATCCATCAAAGTTTATTTTAATCCAATTGTTTGGTGGACTTTTCCAACATTGTTGTTTTTTATTATTCATGTTTCTCTTACGTGCATTTTTTGGTCCTGGGTTTACTATCGATGTCGATTCCCATTGTTTGAAATATGAAAAGGCATATTGTGCTGCATCATTTTTCTAAGTTGGATTATTTCTAAATATGACCGAATTTCTATGTAGGCAGATTTGATACCAAAGAAAAATCAAGGCTTCGATTTTATTATATTCATTCTTGTTAGCTTGTATTAGTTCCATAAGGGCATCTTGAAAAGGTTGGTTATTGGGCATTTGATATTGCTTCCCAGAGATATGAGAGAATCTATATACCTGGTTTAATGTATACGGGCATTCCAGAAATAGGTGTTCCAGTGTTTCTGTTGGATTATTGCATAGCGAGCAATAGTGTGGTACACGATTATGGTATCTATTGATCCTTTCTGTAGTGGGGAGATTGTCTGAGATAATCTTCCAAAGGAAATTGAGCAACTTTGGAGGAATTTTTAAGTTCCATAGCCATTTGTAAAGGTGTGAAATGCTGGAAACGTTATGATTGTTCATTAGATTCCTAGCTGATGTAGTACTGAATTTACCATTAGTATTGAGTATCCAGACAATCCGATCCTGAACCGGTGCTTGTGGGATGTAAACCCTAAGAATATTCTGTAATTTTTGTAAATCCCATTCTTTTGATTGTGTTATGTAATTAGCCACTTTTTCATTCATATTATCATTGGTTGGGTTGAAAATTTGAAATAAATCAATAGACGGTACCCAATTATCCGTCCAGAAGTTAATAGTTGTGCCGTCTCCTAGGTTCCAAGCAATACCTTTTTGAAAATCCTCACGCAAGTGAAGCAATCTAGAAAATTGTCAGGATTGTTTCTTATGTGTTTTCTTTTTATAATTATAGATATTATTAGAACGCAAATATTTCTGATAAATAAGTTGTACCCAAATATTGTCTTTTTCAGTGGCCAATTTCCAAAGCAATTTCCGCTTCAATGCTTTATTAAGATTTTCCGTTCTATGTAACCCGAGGCCTCCATATTGTTTTGGCTTACAAATTGAGTCCCAATTGGTTATCACTTTGTAACTTGGTTTAGTATTATTCTAGAAGAAGTCTTTGTTAATTTTAGATTGTATATTTGATTGAATGAGAATAGCGCGACCCGCTTGAGAAACTGTGTTTGCCTTCCATTTTGATAACTGTTTTTGCATGCTTTGAATCGCATATTGAAAGCACTCGTTTTTAACTCTTCCTTTAACTATCGGGATCCCTAAATATTTCTCCATGGAGTTGGTGATTTGTAAATTTAGGATTGTTGCTAAAGCTTGTTTCTGAGCTTACTCAATATTATCCGAGGTCTGAAAAGAACTTATATGGTAGTTTATCGAAAGACCCGACAGATCTGTGAATCTTTCCAAGAGATTCTTAAGGTAAATCATGTTCTTCATATTAGCATTTGCTAAAATAACAGTGTCATCTGCAAAGCAAAGAAAAGAAATCCTCATACCAGGGCGAGTTATTCGAATGCCAACTTTATGATTGGTTTTGTTAGCTTCTTCCTGTAATGTTCTTGAGAGATATTACATGGCTAATATAAATATAAAAGGAGCAATAGGATCACCTTGTCTAAGTCCACACTGAGTTTAAATGTAGTCCCTGACTCATTGTTAACTAGGACTGAAAAGGAGGCTGACTTAATACATGTCATTATTAGTTCTATCCATTTGGGATGAAATCCAAAATTTTCAAGTACTTTAATAATGAACGGCCATTGTACTTTATCGTAAGGCTTTTCCATGTCTAATTTTAAAGCCATCCAACCTTGTTTCCCTTTTTTCTTTATATGGAAGGAATGAAATATCTCATGCGCAATTAGGATATTATCAAATATAGACCTATCTTGTACAAACGCACCTTGGCATGGATGGATAAGTTTTGGTAATAGGGTTTGTAGTCTGTTTGCCATAATTTTTGTTATAATTTTATATATAGTGGTGCACAAGCTAATAGGTCGGAAGTGATTTATAGATAATGGGTTATCAATTTTAGGGATTAGTTCTATAAATGATTGTGCACAATCTGAGAGCATAACACCCGAGTGAAAAAATGATTGTACGGCTGTCGTAACTGATGGACAAACAATACTCCAATAAGTTTGGTAGAATTCTGCATTGAAACCATCAGGACTAGGAGTCTTGTTATGCAGCAATTGGAAAACTACTTTTTTGATTTCCGCATCTGATGGATGTATTAATAGAAGATCGTTATCATTATTAGTGATAAGTTTGGGTATGATCTTAACATCGTCATTCGTAACAGGGATGTTATGGGATGGTAGGAACCTTTTCTTTAAATCCTCTGTTAAAACTCTTTTGATATCTTCTTTATCAAAATATTTGATGTTATCAAGGGACTCATAACATATTACTTTTTGTTTAAATGTTCTAATTTTGACAGAAGTTTAAAAATATTTTGTGTTCCTATCCATATTTACTATGTGCTTTGTTTTTGCTCGTTGTTTCCAGTAAGAGTGTTGAAAGTCTAGTAACTTATTATACTTAATAAGTAGTCTATTATAATGCTCAAACTTGAGAGTATTGTTATTCATAAAGCAATCTGTTTGTAACTTAACCAGGTCATTCTCCGTCTTCTTCAGTTGTTCGAAAATATTCTCATTATTCTTCTTAAGCCATTCTTTGGTTTCTTTTTTTAAGCACTTTTGTTTCATAAAAAGTTTAAAAAGTTGAGAACCATTGTAGCGGTAGTTCCAGATTCGTTGAACAAGATTGGCATAGTCTTTGTTTTGTGTCCAGGCATTTTCAAAGCGAAATGGGTAATTTTTTGTAGGTATTTTATGGCCTAGTTGTAACGTTATACAACAGTGGTCCGAAGTGGTGAACGGTAGATGATTGAGAGTAATGTTATTATAAAATTTAAAATATTTGGATGGATTATTGGTCTATCTAGCCTTTCTAATATATTGTTCTGGTCCTGACCATTATTGTATTTTCTCCAAGTATATGGAAATCCTATATATTGTTGGTCAATAAGACCATGTTTTGTAGTAAAGTCTCTAAGCCTTCGAAGTTTACTCGCTGTTACTATATTTCCTCCCAATTTATCTTGAGGAGTAAGAATATCGTTTAGATCACCTATTGGAATTGTACGATAAATTCACCATAGTTACCTATTATATGGAAATACGATAAATTCACCATCACCATAGTTACCTATTATAAAATAAATTTTAATGAAGATAGCATATTGGAATTGTAGAGGGGTGCATCGACCCCATTTCTGGTCTGAAATCTCATTCACAAGAAAACACCATGGTATAGATTTATTCTGCTTAGCCGAAACAAAATGTAATGAACCACCTAGTAATCAATTTCTTGCGACCTTAGGATTTAAAAAGATAATCATATCTCCCGCAGACGGTACTAAAGGAGGTCTCTTTGGCTTCTATGTACAATTTTTTTAAAATCCTCCTATCTAAGCATTCTATATAATAATCATAATACGATTGTAATTCAATACGAGGAACTAAGAACTAAATATATTATTATTTTCCTATATGCACCAAGTAGAGAGGATCTTAAAACAAATTTCTAGAACTTTATCTCACAAATTATCTATGCCCATAATGAACCGGTCATAATAATAGGCGACCTAAATGATATTCTTACTCCTCAGGATAAATTAGGAGGTATTACTGTAACAACGAGTAAACTTCGAAGGCTTGGCGATTTTACTACCAAACATGGTCTTATTGATCAACAATATATAGGATTTCCATACACTTGGAGAAAATATAATAAAGGTCATGACCAGAATAATATATTAGAAAGGCTCGATCGAGCTATAATCCATCCAAATATTTTAAATTTTTATAATAATATTACCCTCAATCATCTCCCGTTCACCACTTGGATCATTGTTGTATAACGTTACAACTAGGACATAAAATACCTACAAAAAATATCCCTTTCGCTTTGAGAATGCCTGGACACAAAATAAAGACTATGCCAACCTCGTCCAACGAATATGGAATTACCGCTATAATGGTTCTCACCTTTTTAAACTTTTTATGAAACAAAAAGGCTTAAAAAAAGAAACCAAAGAATCGCTAAAGAAGAATAATGAGAATATTTTTGAACAACTGAATAAGACAGAGAATGACCTGTTGAAGTTACAAGCAGATTGCTTTATGAATAACAATATCCTCAAGTTTGAGCACTATAATAGGCTACTATTCAAATATAATAAGTTACTAGACTTTCAACACTCTTACCGGAAACAACGAGCGAAAACAAAGCACATAGTAAATATGGATAAGAACACAAAACACTTTCAAACCTCTGTCAAAATTAGGACTTTTAAACAAAAAGTAATATTTTATGAGTCTCTTGATAACATCAAATATTTTGATAAAGAAGATATCAAAAGAGTATTAACAGAGGATTTAAAGAAAAGGTTCCTACCATCCCATAACATCCCTATTACGAATGACAACGTTAAAATCATACCCAAACTTATCACAGATAATGATAATGATCTTCTTTTAATACATCCATCAGATTCGGAAATCAAAAAAGTAGTGTTCCAACTGCCGCATAACAAGACTCCTGGTCCTGATGGTTTCAATGTAGAATTCTACCAAACTTATTGGAGCATTGTTGGTCCATCAGTAGCGACTAGCGACAACTGTAAAATCTTTTTTTCATTCAGGCGTTATGCTCTCAGATTGTGCACAATCGTTTATAGCACTAATTCCTAAAGTTGATAATTCATTATCTATAAATCACTTCCGACCAATTAGTTTGTGTACCACTATATATATATAATTATAACAAAGATTATGGCAAACAGACTACAAACCCTATTACCAAAACTAGTCCATCCATGTCAAGGTGCGTTTGTTCAAGATAGGTCTATATTTGATAATATCCTAATTGCACATGAAATATTCCATTCCTTCCATACAAAGAAAAAAGGGAAACACGGTTGGATGGCTTTAAAATTAGACATGGAAAAGGCTTACGATAAAGTACAATCGCCGTTCATTATTAAAGTACTTGAAAATTTTGGATTCCATTCGAGATGGATAGAATTAATAATGGAATGTATTAAGTCAGCTTCCTTTTCAGTCTTAGTTAAGAATGAGCCAAGGCCTACATTTAAACCACAGTGTGGACTTAGGCAAGGTGATCCTATTGCTCCTTTTATATTTATATTAGCCATGGAATATCTCTCCAGAACGTTACAGGAGGAAGCTAACAAAACCAATCATAGAGTTGGTATTCAAATAACCCGCCCTGGTATGAGAATTCCTTTTCTATGCTTTGCAGATGACACTATTATTTTAGCAAACGCCAATATGAAAAACATGATATATCTTAAGAATCTACTAGACAGATTCACAAATGTGTCGGGTCTTTCTATAAATTACCATAAAAGTTCATTTCAGACCTCGGCTAATATTGAGCAAGCTCAGAAACAAGCTTTAGCAACAATCCTAAATTTACAGATCACCAACTCCATGGAGAAATATTTAGGGATTCCGATAGTTAAGGGTAGAGTTATAAACGAGTGCTTTCAATATGCGATTCAAAGCATGCAAAAGCAACTAATTCAATCAGATATACAATCTAAAATTAACCATCTTATGCAATGTTTCTATCTACCTAAAGGTGTGTGTAAACAGGTTGACAAAATAAACAAAGATTTCTTCTGGGGTAATACTAATCCAGGTTACAGAGCAATAATCAATTGGGACTCAATTTGTAAGCCAAAACAATATGGAGGCCTCGGGTTACACAGAACGGAAAATCTTAACAAAGCACTGCAGCAAAAATTGCTATGGAAATTGGCCACTGAAAAAGACAATATTTGGGTACAACTTATTTATCAGAAATATTTTCATTCAAATAATATCTTCAATTATAAAAAGAAAAACATAAAAAACAATCTTGATAATTTTCTAGATTACTTCACTTGCGTGAGGACTTTCAAAGAGGTATTGCTTGGAACCTAGGTGATGATACAACTATTAATTTCTGGATGGATAAATGGGTACCGTCTATTGATTTATTACAATTTTTCAATCCAACCAATGCTAACATGAATGAAAAAGTGGCTAATTACATAACACAATCAAAAGAATGAGATTTACAAAAAGTACACACTATTCTTCCACCCCACATAATTTCTCATATCCTTAGGGTTTACATCCCACAAGCACCGGTTCAGGACCAGATTGTCTGGACACTCAATACTAATGGCAAATTCAGTACAACATCAGCTAGGAATCTAATGAACAATCATAACGTTTCCAGCATTTCACACCTTTATAAATGGATGTGGAACTTAAAAATTCCTCCTAAGCTGCTCAATTTCCTTTGGAAGATTATCTCAGACAATCTTCCCACTACAGAAGGACTCAACATATACTATAATCGTGTGCCACATTATTGCTCGCTATGCAATAACCCAATAGAAACATTGGAACACTTATTTCTGGAATGCCCGTATACATTAAACCAGGTATATAAGTTTTCTCATATCTCCGGAAAACAATATCAAATGCCCAAT
Source organism: Oxyria digyna (assembly GCA_029168935.1). NCBI lineage: Eukaryota > Viridiplantae > Streptophyta > Magnoliopsida > Caryophyllales > Polygonaceae > Oxyria > Oxyria digyna. Next base: position 16,972,508 of record JAPVLV010000022.1, read on the forward strand.
AACCAAACTTTCCAAGATGCCCTTATGGAATTAATACAAGCTAACAAGAATGAGTATAATAAAATCGAAGCCTTAATCTTCCTCTGGTACCAAATCTGGCAACATAGGAATTCTGTCATATTTAGAAATAATCAAAGGCAGAAGAACGATGCAGCACAATATGCCCTCTCTTATTTTAAACAATGGGAAGCGGCATTGAAAGCACATCTAGGACCAAAAAGTGTACGTAAGAGAAATAGGAATAATAAAAAACAACAATGCTGGAAAAATCCACCAAACAATTGGATTAAGATAAATTTTGATGGCTCATTCTTAGCCAATTCAACTTCTAATATTGCTTGTCTTGTTAGAGATCATACCGGCAAAGTATTAGATGTATACAATAAAGGAGTCAATGCAAACAATCCTCTCATGGTGGAAGCTCTTGCTTTCTTATATGCTATCAAAGTGGCACTAAAATTCAAAAACAGGAATATTATCATTGAAAGGGACTGTCTCACCGTTATCAATTCTATGAATAATATCTGGAAAATACCGTGGGAAATTGATTATATCATTGCGGACGCTAGAACTCTGCTCCCAAACTTTCCAAATATTAAAATATCTCATTGTTTTAGGGAAGAAAATAAAGCTGTCGACTTTTTAGCCCAACCAAATATTAATGCCCATTATGTTAAGGTCATCCTTAACTGTAATGAGGACCGTCTACTATCTGATGACTATATCAGAATCATGCGTCCTAGTCTTTTGGACTCTAGCTTGTTTACTCCATACATGCCCTTTTTCAGGATCATCGCGTCTGATGGTCAGGGGTTCTCACTCCCTCTGGGATGAAACCCCGTTTCTTGCCTGCTTCAAAGAAAAAAAAAATTCATAAAAAATCTAATTCTATAGTAACATTATATTGTCTAGGCATTATATTGTCTTCATGTTTATAACTCAAAGCATCATTCTATATTCACCTCAATACTGTTATTAAATTTCCAATTCTAGGTCATCATTGTGTCTGGGCATCTTTTTGTCATCAAAAACCAATCACATAATGCATTACATAATAATCCATATCATTTAATATGAAATTTATCAAACTATCTTCTGTCATCAATCTCATAAATTATTCAATCAAGTTCTTCATTCCAGAAACTATAAACAGTTTGACCACTGTCATCTAACACACAACAACAATGAAATGCTCAATCAAAATTAATATTTAGAAATATTTTTAATCATCAAATTTCAATTATCATAAACATTTTCTCTTAAAAAACATATTGTCATCAAAATTACATTGTGTCTAATCATTATTTTGTCATCAAATCCTTAGTTTATCAACATTCTGTCATCACTATTCAATTCATGAATTGAAATGAAACTAAGAAACAATCTGTCATCACAATTTCAATTCTAAAACTAAGTTGAAAATTTTGTCATCAACTTTTCAATCTTAATCCAATATTCTATCCTCAAAATTATAATTCTGTACAACATCTTTCTTTATTCAAAATTCTGTCATTCAATATTTCATATCTAATCAGTATTCCATGTTAGCATCATTTTGTCATCAGCATCAACATTCAAAGTATCATTTTATATCCATATAAACTTTGTCATCAAATTTCCAATATTAATCCAACATTGTGTCTAATCATTTTTCTGTCATCAAAATCCTTTTTTTAACAACATCATGTCATCACTGTTCAATTCTTGATTTGAAAATGAATCTAAGCAGCAATCTGTCATCATATTTTCAATTCTAAAACTAAATTAATGATTTTTAAATCGTCTATATTATAAATTACTGTTTCTATGGAGAATATGATATCATATTCCTCATTTTCAACAATATGTTGTCATCCAAAATTCAGAAAGTCATATAAATCTATGTTTTTTTATTTTTTCTTGTGTTTGAGCATTCATAATCATGTAATTATATGATGACAGAATAATTCTTACCTCGAATTCAAATTGTAGTTGTGACAAAGTATTTGTTTCCCTGTTAGTTGCGATTGTTTGTCCGTTTTCTTCTTCTCTCGCGAGTTCTCTCTCGATGACAGATGAAAGCTTTCGTTGATGATGTCAATCCGTGATTCTCATTCAAGAAGCTATTCCGAGAGAGCTTCTATGAAGCGCGCTTCGCGCACTTCATTAATCTTACCGGAAGCAGTCGAGGCGAGCCGTCCAGTCCAGTCGATGCGAGCCGAGGCGAGGCGTGGCGTCGAGATTTCCGGTGGAGGCGAGTCGTTGTGAGGAGGAGGAGTGACGAGGATGATAGCACCGGGAAGGAACGAGATTTTTTGCGCAGAATGAGGAGGAAGGATGAGGACGACAACACTTGGAAGGAGAGGAAGAAGGAGGAGGAAGAAAAGCGGCGTAAAGGAGAGGAAGAAGGAGGAGGAAGAAAAGCGGCGTGAAGGAGAGGAAGAAGGAGGAGATGCAGCGCGCGTGTAACAGAAAAAGGAAAGGGTTACTTACCCTTCCTTGTATAAACGGGTTACTTTCTTCATCAAACTTTGTAAAATGGGTTACTTAACCCGAGTTTGGTGTGGATGCATTGAACGTGATACTCAGAGGCCCAAATTACCTTATTGCAAGTTGCTCACCATAACAAGTTGTAGGTCAATATTTATTTTAATCTTTTTTTATTAATTAAAGAATATATTAGTTAGAAATATTAATTTTTAAGTTATGATAGTAATTCTTTCTATTTACTTAAATTTTTATGTATTAGAGTATATAAAATAAAATTTCCGGTGGAAATAACTCTTAACATAAAAAAACGAACAGATCTCATTCACAGATTACATTCTGGATGGTAATGTTCATAATCTGGGCCATAAAATTTTTTGAACGTTTTTCAGTAAGGGACACGGTGACATACTTGTAATTACTGCAAATTTTAGTTTTTTTAAGTTTTTTTTTCTTAAAATGACCTCTAATAATTTTATCGCCCAAATTATGAACATTTGCGCTCATATTATGAACATTAGCTTATTATTTGTGAACGCGAAATCTTTGTTTTTCCTACGTTAAGCCTTGTTCTCACCGGAATTTTTCTCCATAAAATATGATTTAGAGGAATTCAAAATGATATATAAATAGCATTTTAATTGTGAATATGACATGTAGCAAAAGTGGAGCTTTGCTGTAATATATATAGGTTCCGGTGTAACAGTCTCTTACGGTGTAACGAGTATTTACCCTCAACGGTATTCAAGTTTGTTAAGGTTGATAATCAACTTAATTTACCTATAGTAATATAGGGTAGATATTCAACTAAATAAACATGAACAAATAGCGTAAAAGATTGAATAGAGACACAAACATATGAGAATGCGATTAGTGCATATATAACCTAAATCCATATAAAGTTGAATATCAACCTTAACAAACCTGAATATCATTGAAGGTAAATACTCGTTACACCGTTACACCACAATACTCGTTACACCGGAACTCACCTCTATCTATATAATTATATATATATATATATATATATATGTAGTAGATTGTGTTTTCGTTTTTATAGTGTTTAAATAATGTTTAGGAAAGAAATAATACCTCAGGTTGCCGGAGGAGGGTCCAGTGAGACCAGACCGACCAGACCTTACGATACGAAGTATCAAGAGTTTATGTTCAGATATAACAAGATAATGTTCATACACATTCTGGACGATCATGTTCGTAATGATCATTTGCTTTAAAAAAATGAATTTCACATAAATTACGAAATTATCACTGCATGACTCAATTAAAATATTCAAAATTGACACCGTCCAAATGATGATCATGTCAATTGTCCTAATAGAAGACCTGAGCGGACATGACTACAAAAGACAACACATGTCAATTGTCCATGTTTTGATTCATTTACTTCTACAATACGGAGTACTTTAGGTTTTAGTGGTGTGAAGGTGTTGAAATTTGGACGGGAAAATGAGGTGGAATTTTTTATTACTTACTAGGCACATAATGTTGGGATAATAAATATTACCCAGTTGAGTGCGCCGTAAATCAACTAATGGGCCGGTAGAACTTGGCCCAAAATATGCATGAGGAAGCAATCCGAAGAATCAAGAGACTTCTTGATTGCAGGACAAGTTCCGAGTAAAATCTAGAATTTAGGAAACAATGAATATTAGGCTTAGCTTAAGAACTAGCCTAGTTCCCGCGCCATGCGCGGGTTTATATAACTCGATATAGTTAATAAGTAGTGCGAAGTATTATGTAATATATAATTTTATATGAAAATAAGTTGATATTTTAAATGATATTGATATATAATTAAGTTTTAAAATTTTAAATATAATAAACAACGAATATTAATGAATTGTTATACCAAAAATCTTATTTGATCAAATTATCATAGGTCAATTTTTAACAAATTTAAATAAATTAATTTCAACATATATAAAACTATATAATTTAAAACACTACCATAACACAAAAATATAATATTTTCTCTTATTTATTAAGAAATCAATCTTTTTGTGATATGTCATATCATAAAAATAAAATTACAAATTTGTAAAATAACATAATAGGATATTGGGAGGTCAAAGTCTAAAAAAATTAACACATAAAAATCTTTTTGTAATCTGAAACATCTTAAGCAATCTTTTTGTGATATTTTTGAACATGATTTTTCAAATATAATCATTTTTTAAGAAAATTACAATAAATAGTAAAAATCGTGACCAATGAAATGACGCCAAGTGAATGGCTTGAATGAAGAGTATGTCACGTGACATAGCTAGAATTGGAGGAAGGTGATTTGCTTTAGTAATTATATAGAGATTTGACACGTTGGAAAGTTCTTGATTAGTGGAGAATTATAATCCATGTTGTGCAATTTATATATTAAATTAGATAGGTTACATTAGATTGAAAATAAGAATAATCATCTTTTAAAAATTCAGGTTTTAATTTTGTAAACCCTTACACGTTTAATGTTTTTATGAAGTTTGATCCATTTATAATGTATAAAACTCACCAATTAGAAAATAATTTTACTAAATTAAGAATTAAGAAGTGTTATTAACCAATAAGAATGCAAAAGTATATAATGCGGCCTTTAATTTTTTCCTCTCCGCGATTATGATATTAGGATTAGAATTAAATTAGATATTCTACCATTTTGGAAATGGTGTTATGCATTGAAGTACTAATCTAACTTTATTTTTTTATAATATATGCAATCTACCTTAAATTTGGATGGACACAACTTCTACACGTGGTATGTATGCATACATTTATATATGAGATGTATGAATTAGGTCTGCGTCTATCAAACAAAACATCACACGACAAGCAAGGACACAATATGCGTTAGAAAATAAACGCAACAATGCTTAAACCAATAGATAAATTAGATCCGCGTCAATCAAACCCCTACGACCGAAACTAAAAACAAAACAACACATATCCAAAGAAATCACAAAAAACGGACATTCATCCTACTCCTGCAAAAAAAACAAGATCCTCCGCTATCCAAATCTATCAATCATCATGGCACAACATGGCCGGAAATTTACCGATCGCAAAATTAATATCGAAAACCCATTAATGACGGTCAGAAACCCGACACAACATGGCCGAACATTTACCCATCGAAAGTTAATATCGAAAATACACCCATCACGGGCATAAACAGACCCAAATAAAAAACTCACAACAAAAACATTGCAAAAGATAAATCATAAATATAGGCCAACACAACTAACGCACGACAACGATAATAACCATTAGTGAGCCGATCTCAAGAAGGGTAAAAACCAGCCAATGGGAAATACACAACAAGAGCAAAAAATAGGAAATACACAACAAAAGCAAACAACCGGGCGTGTTATACCCAAATATAAACATCATAGGGAAAGAAACACAATAAACTAACCGTGCATTGCGAACAACGCAACATAAACTGCACCAATAACAACAATTCGTGAGCCGTCCCGAAGAAACAACGAAGCAGAAAAACGCAGTCAATGGAAAATACACAATATGAGCAAACTAACGGTCCTTTTACATAGCGATAAGGCTTGTAAAATATGCAAATAAAAGGGAAAAACAAACACAAGTGGAGCATTAAAGTCAGTTGTGCAAGATGATCTCAGGCGTTCATTTTGCCTTGGAGCCTACGGAAATACAATTGTCACCGTTCCGAAAAAAACAGGAATTCAGAGGGATGCAGAGGAGTTCAGAGCAGAAGACACAAATTAAATGTATTCAAAACAAAGGATCTTAGTCCTTGGACACCACAGAAACACGGTTTTAACTCCTACGTGAAACCACAAGAATAAAGCGATATAGTATAATTGACAACTAGATATAGTGTGATCTACGAGTTGGCGTCCAATAAGCTAAAAGATCAAAGCAATCTCTGTCATTTACACGTGTTATGATGAAAGATGTCTCATGCAATTATGCGGAGTACATTCGAAGGGCCGAACATCATGAAAGGACCCACTTTGGGTCAAACCCGGGCTAACCCGAACTTCCCGAAACTCGTGAAAGGACCCACTTTTCACATATTTGATTTCATTTAAAATTAAAAATAACAATATATTTTATTAAATAACAATATTATTTTATTATAAAATATTTTCAAAATTTTATTTTTTCTTTATTACAATTAAAAAAACGGACATGTGAAACCCGCTGGATCGACCTGACCAGATTGACCCAAACCCGTTTTCGACCCGAACCCGACCCGTTCGACCCGTTTATCCAAACTACTTCATATGTTTAGACCTTGATTAAGTGTTGCTTTGAAAAATAGAAGACGGGAAAATAAGTTAAAATAAAGAGGGATCAAATAATAGTTTTAGGTTTTGGTCGAAATTCCGAATTCTTGACATTTCTTGTATTGGAAATTCTGAGTTCTGGCGGGAAACGAGCAAAGCAAAGCTAGAGAAGGCACCGTGAAGACTGTGGCGACTGGCGAGGAGGGTTGGAGAGAGAAAGAGAGAAATGGGATCAGAAGGTTCATTACCGGAATGGGCGAAGAGTCCTTGCATAATGGGAATTGATGAAGCTGGTCGAGGCCCCGTTCTAGGTTTTCCCCTCTCTCTCCATTTGTTTTTAGCTTAGCTGCTCCCTTGAATTTCTCTTGCAATTCCCTGTTTTCCGTATCTAATTTCAGTTTCCTGTGTGATTATAGGGCCTATGGTATACGGCTGCTTGTACTGTTCACATTCGTACCAGAAGACGCTCTCCTCACTCAGCTTTGCAGGTCAACTCTTTCTCTCTGTTGCCTTACTGTGTTACAATTTTTGTTTATCAAATTAGGGTTTTCCTATTGGTAATACACCCATCTTAAATGGGTATGATGTTATGCATCTTTGTGATTCCCTTTTTGGCTGAAAGTTGTTTAATTCCACTGATCTGACATATCATGTCATATTATAAATACTGGTTCAAACACAGGCTCGAATTTGCAGTTGCGTTCTGATAAGGGTGGGTTTGAAACTAGGAACATACACTGCCTTAGTTGAATCTATCCCATATGATTTTTTGGGCGTCTAGTGGGTGTGATCTGTGGAAGTTTCTAATATGAAACATTATTGCCACATCCTATGATACAGTGTTTTGCCAAGAAATAAACTGATGTCTTAATGTATCAGTATTCTGGACATCTTTCTGTTTTATTAAGCTGGTTTTGCTCCTATACGAATGAGATGTGCTTTCTTATATTTTTATGACAGTTTAATTTAGATGCTTTATTTGCAAAAGCTTTGTTTCTCATGGAGTATGTATATGTATGTAAGTCATTTTTATTAATGTTTTATGTTGTGTGCCTTTTATAGATTCAAAAACATTGAAAGAAGAAAAGAGAGAAGAACTATTTGAATTGCTGAAGCTCAATGAATCAATTGGATGGGAAGTTGATGTGATAGATCCAAGAGAGCTTTCTGCCAAAATGCTGAAGAAGTTAATAAAATCACTTTCTTTCTCCAATACCTGTCAAGTTACCCCTAGTATGCTTATTTAAGTGGGGCTTTCCTTTTGACATTTCTGCATTGCTTACTTGTCATTAGGAATAAGATAAACCTTAATGAAATTTCACACGATTCTGCCAGTGGACTTGTCGCTAAGGTTCTCAATATGGGAGTCCTTTTAACCGAGGTAAGCATTTTTCCGTGGTTTATCATTATCATGGATTTAGGCATTAATTCTTTGCAGCATCTTTTCTGCTACATATCGTAGGTTTTGTAGATGAAGTCTAACTCTTCAGTACAAGAGTTTTGGTTTTTATCTAAACTCCATAAAACTGTTGACCCAAGTGTAGAACATACAAATGGAGATGGTGATCAAGTAGGATCATTGTTTTATCTTTCAGGTCTATGTAGATACGGTTGGAGATGCAGATAAGTATGCAACCAAATTGACTGAAAGGTTTCCTTCCATCAAGTTTGTGGTTGCCAAAAAAGCCGACAGTCTATATCCTGTTGTAAGTGGAGCGAGCATTGCAGCAAAGGTAGAGAAATTGTGATTTTTATCCCCTGCCATTGTTATTTTAAGATATTTGCTCTTTAATATCATTTTGAATATAAGGTTACTAGAGACAGGGCGTTGCGTGATTGGGTATTCGAAGAAACGGCTGGCAACATGCAAAGGAACTTTGGATCTGGATATCCTGGAGGTGGATTTCCTCATACTTTCAAGAAACAAATAGCTCTAGTTTTTGTTTAAGCTCTAAATTAGATAATCATGTGGTTTGATCATATACAGATCCTGAAACTAAGGCCTGGCTAGAACAGCACCGACATTCTCTGTTTGGATTTCCTTCTCTGGTACGTTTCAGCTGGGCCACTTGCAATGCATACGCCAAAGGCAACGTTGAAGTGTTATGGTGGGTACACCACTAGATTGTCTTATATGTTATTACAGCTACTAACCCTCATCGTCTTTGTTTGAATCTTTAAATAAAGATGTGTTATTCTGGTTGATGCTCACAGGGAATGTGATAAAGAAGACGAAGATTCGTCTTCATGCAAGAATGGGAAACGGCAGCGAACATTAGGCAGTCTCGGCTTCACAGGATACAAGAAGAACAGCGAGGAGACCGAGTCCAGTGGTAAAGGCCGGAGCAAGTTTTTCCAAGCGCGTAAACTGGAACAACTCACAAACTTCTGAGAAAGATGGATTGAATTTGTTATGATCCTGTCACTCTTGTTAAAGGCTTTTTCCACCCATTTTGGAGCATCTTTATTTGAATGTCGCGCGCTTGATGTGAATCAAATGAGAACAATTGATATGTGAATCTAGATTTTCAATACATATCGAGTTCCCGTGCTTGATTGTGATCAAATTTACTATTTATGGTCCACATAAAGGGTCACGTACCAACCAAGTCCATGCGACATGAATTTAAATTTTTTATACATCGCTCACCGATCATGTCCATGTGTTATGCATGAATATTTTATAACATTTTTCCATAATCTTGTAGACATGAAATTCGTTAAATACGGACGTTTTTTGCTTCTCAAAAGATAAAAATAATGAAGCATTCCATAATACATAAACATAATGCTTAGTCGTTGTTTATAAATACTAAATTCGTAATATTGCATAATGTGTAGTTATTCTTTATAAATACTAGATTCAAAAATAGTATTTGACCATTTTTTATTATAAGAAAAAACCTAAACAATCCTGACAATTTTCAAGAATATTACACTTGAGAAATGATTTTGAAAAAGGTATACAATGAAACTTAGGAAACGGTAAACAAATCAAATTTTAGACTGATAAGTGGATTAATGGCAAAAAAATGGCACATTTTATAGATTTTAACAACGTAAATAAAAATGAAACTGTTTCAGAATACATTACGTCTGATAAAAAATGGAATATAATAAAGCTAAGAGAAATATTACCTTCTCATGTTATTTTACGAATTACTAACATCTACATTCCAAAAAATAAAGAATTTGGAATCAAACATCTGATGGAAATTTCAGCACATCCTCTGCTAGAAAATTATATTCAAATGAAACACCAACAAATAATGAGGGATTATATACCTGGATATGGAATCTTAATATTCCACCAAAGTTACAATTTTTTTTATGGAAAGCTATTTCGGATAATCTTTCCACCACGGAAAGATTAAATAGATATTACAACAGAGCTCCTCCATACTTCTCGCTTTGTAATCACCCATTGGAAACAAGAGACCATTTATTCTTTGAATGCTTATATACTAAAACACAAATACAGAAATATGAGCAAATTACGGGACTAAAGTTTAATATTAACATGCAAAATACTTTCGAAGAAACTCTCACACATACTATTCAAATGTATAAGAATGATAAAAATAGGCTGCGTCTAAATGCACACGTTTTTTTTGCTAAATGCACACTATTCTGTGCGGTAACAATTGCAGTACACATCTGTGCGTTAACTCTTACCGCACCAAAGGACTCAGGGGCATTGTTGGAATTTTTTCTGAAATCTATACGACGCTGGTGCGGTAAGAATTACCGCACAGATCTGTGCGTTAACAATTACCGCACCAGATTAATCCCAGATTAAGCAAAAAAAAAAACAGATTTTTATTAACTTAAACCCTGTGCGGTAACAATTACCGCACAGGAATTTTATTTTTTTTAATTAATAATTTTTTTTTAAAAAGTATTAAAATATTATTAAACCTGTGCGGTAACACTATATTAAACCTGTGCGGTAAGTGTTACCGCACAAAATGGTGCGGTAACCCTTACCGCACCAAGTAACATCTTTAAAAAAAAAATTTCCCTCTCCCCCGACCTTTCTTCCTCCTTCCTCTGTGTTTTTGCGCCGCCGCCGAACCCTAATTTTCGCCGCCCCTTTTCCCACCGATTTACCCATCAAAAGCTTCAATCGAGGATGGATTCGAGTTGCCCCGACCATGGCGGTTCTTCTGGCCCCCAAAATCCGCCTGAAGTCCCCCCCGCAGTGGTCCCGCCGTCTTCTCTTCCGTCGACGACGACGACGACGCCATGGCTGGCTGTGGAGGAAGAAGAAGAGGAGGAAGTGGAGGTGCCACTGAGGTACAGTGGTGGTGCCCGGATCCGGCCAAAATCCCGAGCCCGACCGACCCGATACCCGATGCCCGACCCGACCCGACGCCCGTTGCCCGACCCGACCCGATACCAGCAGCCCAACCCGCCCCGATACCCGCACCCGAACCCGCTCCGAGGCCAAGAACCCTAAAGCGACGCGTCCAAAACGTCGGTCCCGGGTACGCCACTCGAGCAAATAGAAGGTTGAATCCACAAACCGAGGCTCAAACCGAGGCGCAACCGGAAGTTTTTTCGACTCCCGTAGATCTACATCAAGTATGTATTTTTATTAAATATTCTATAACTTTTGTAATGTTTTTAAATAGTTTAATTATTTTATTTCGTAACGTTATGAAATTAGTTATTCAATTTCATAACGTTATCAATTTAATAATATTTGATAACGTTATGACATTTTTAAATAAATTTCGTAACGTTATCAATTTATTTAATTTAATTAATTTATTAAATTTATAACGTTATGAAATTAGTTATTTAATTTCATAACGTTATCAATTTATTTAATTTGATTAATTTATTAAATTGATAATGTTATGAAATTAGTTATTTAATTTCGTAACGTTATGAATTTAATAATATTTGATAACGTTATGAAATATTTAAATAAATTTCGTAACGTTATCAATTTGTTTAATTTATTTTATAACATTATGAAATTAATTTATATGGTAACGTTATGAAATTAAGTAATTTATTGCGTAACGTAATTAAGTAATTTATTGCGTCACGTTATAAAATTATATTATTTGGTAACATTATGAAATTAATTAATTTATTCGTAACGTTATGAAATTAATGAAATTTTATAACGTTATGAAATATAATAATTTCATAATGTTATGAAATATGACATTCTATATTGTAAAAGTAATGAATTAATTATTTTATGAAATATGACATTGTTCTTCTCTTATTTTGTAACGTTATGAACTATTAGTATATAAAGTATTGAAATTAGGCGAATTATAACGTTAATTTCGTAACGTTATGAACAAAATGTTTAGAAATTAGAGATGATTTTGATTAGGATTGACGTTACAACAACTGTTTGTAACGTTACGACGTCATGGAAAAGACGTTTTTGAATTTGACGTTATTTTTGTAACGCTATGAAAATAACGTTACGCTATAACAACAACATTAGGGGGTGCGAGATACGATGGCCTCTAGTGGTTTTGTTCCGGGGGCTCCTGTTGCTGCAGAGCGTGTTAGGAGGACGCAGATTACAACGTCCATACGTCAGAGTTTTGCTACTGCTCGAGACCAGCTGAATGCTTCTAGTTCGACACCCACTGACGAGGCTCGTGCACTTACAGATACTGGGGCAGTTAGGGATTGTGGTCTGGATGTTGATCCGTGTGCTGATGATGAGGGTTACAGTGAGAGTGAGGAGGAGGATATGGACGTCGATGATACAGCTGTTGATTTGGATGATGATATGCTGGGAGACGGTGAGGGTTTAGGTACAGATTATATTGTATCTCATCCCGAGATACCGACAGATCAGCTTAGGAGAGACGACCCTCCTATTATTTCAGAGGATCATGCTGGTATGGGGCCTTCATCGCCAGCTCCTACAGATTTAGGTCCTTCGTCTCCTACGCCAGATGTACCACCTCCCCCGACTGATGATGTACCGCATCCGGCTGCTGCACCTCATGTACCACCTCCTGTTGTACCTTGGATGCCCGGAGGTCCTTTTACAAATGAGTTGCTGAAGAGTTATGAGACGCACATCGCCAGGGCCATTTATGAGCTTACAGTTGTTGATCCTCCCGCACCTGTGATTCCAGCTGGCCCCCGTCCTCTTCCTCCATTTATACAGAGACAACGAGGAGGCCGAGGAGCTCAGGCAGATGATGATGTTGCTGATGCAGACGCTGCTGATCCTCCAGCACGAGGTGGAAGCGCTCCACGCGGAGGACGAGGACGTGGACGTGGACGTGGACGTGGACGTGCTGCAGATCATGCTGATTTTCCACAGCCTGCTGATCTTCCAAAAGGCGAGGCTCCTCTTGATTTGGTATGTATTTGAACTATAATGTTCATATGTGAAATATGAACCTCATTCTGTAGAAGTAACTGTGTTTTCTTTTTACTTTTTTTCCAGACACGGAAGGTCGTCAAGGTTCACTTCCACACCGCCTACTGCACTCCACTAGAGGCGTTTAGGAGACCTGGTCCAGATTCGTGGTTTCAGCTTGCAGAGCGATCTGGATTGACTGATCTACGCTACATCGGGTCCGGTCCTGTCGATCATGTGTTGGTTTCTGCTTTCGTCGAGAGATGGCAGCCAGAAACCAACACATTTCATTTGCCATTTGGAGAGATTGGTCCTACACTTCACGATGTGGTTGAGATCCTGTCGCTGCCTATACATGGCAGGAGTTGTAGCTCAGTTTTGAGCAAGGAGGAGATCTTCACTTTTGTTGCTGAGATGCTTCACGTAGAGGAGGCACTGGTGAAGACTTGGTATAGGGATGGAGGCATTCCTTTGGGTTATCTTCAGCAGAGATTGAGGAATATGATGCGGATGGAGGATGGACAGAGAGATGAGAGCCTCATTGCGTCTATGTACTTACTGTTGCTTCTCGGCACTACAGTTCTAGTGGACAAGTCCACTACAGCAGTCAAGCACTGGTGGTTAGTTCTTTTGGCCGACCACGACAGCACTGGCCGATATGCTTGGGGAGCTGGAGTGTTAGCTCATCTGTATCGCAACCTTGGACAGGCGTCGAGGCGATTGGCTATGGGGATGGGGAGTTCTGGCATTCTTTTGCGGGTTAGTACGCAAACAACTATACGATTGGCTATGTTTAGGAAGTCGAGTTCTAATTATCCTTTTTTTTGCAGTCGTGGATCTGGGCATATTTTCCACATTTTCGTGGAAATTTTGTGACAGATCCACTTTCTATGGACCACGCCGCAGCTGCTATGAGGGAGGGCAGAGAGGTGCCACAGGGGAAGAGCACGGATCGTTTGGTTGCCATTCGTGGCATGCTTGACCGTGTTCGTTATGAGGAGGTCAGATTTTAAGAATGTATGCTTTCGTTATATTGTGTGAATGTAAACTATACTAACTGTTTTGTAATGTTTTGTTGCAGGTTAACTGGTTTCCCTTTTCAAGTGTGGATTTCAGACTTCTGCAGTACGCCCCGTCTTTGTTTGAGGGCATTCTCCGTTGTCTGGACATCGAGGAGCTCTATCAGCCAGGTCGCCTGCTGCGACAGTTTGGACATGTGCAGGGTATCCCAGATCCTCCCCCAGAGCCCATCCAGGTGACACGTAACAACAGGCTGACGCATTATTCAGTTCACTTTGCTGAGGATCTGCTTGGTGTGTGGGATCAGGACCCCAGGCCTTTGTTACAGATTCGGGAGCCACGAGCGACGTACTATTGGGCAGTCACAGATGATTATCTCGATTGGTATGATCGAGTTTCTCATCCTCTGGTGGATCCCAGATCACGTAGACTCGATCGTCCAGTTGGTCCGCTGCGTATTCCACCTTCGGTTGACAGTTTTGCGGTACGATTATAAATTTTATTAGTCATATTCATTCAATTAGTATATTTGATAGTAATGTTTTGATATGTTTTTATGACAGTGACTCCGATTAGGGATCTGGGTATCAAATCAGTGAATCTCCGTTAAGTCTGTGTTTAGTTTAAATTTCAAGAATGAGTATGTTGTCTTTCCTTAATGAGTCTGTTGTCTTTCCTTAATGAGTCTGTTGTCTTTTTAATTTATGCTGAGTGTGTTGTAGTTTATGGATTCACTGATTTCACTTCACTGTTTCACCTACCTCATCTAACTCTACTGAAAACACTATTTAAAGCAAACAAGACAAGTCATTACATATTTCAAAGCAGACAAGACAAGTCATTACATATTATAAATCAATTCCAATCGAAGTCTAAAGATCAAGGCTACTAAACTATTACAAATCAAGTCATGTAGTCCATACGCTTTCCAGCAGTGAAGCGGTATTGTCGAAACAAGTCCACTTGGCCAGCATATATCCCTTCCCACCACTTGATGTTGTCATCTGCAAATCTTCTCCACGAACCGGAACAACGTGGCAATGGTGCCCCATCATGGAGGCAAACCTAGATATACAAAGAAAATTAATCAATAAGTATAAATGATTTCGACGTTTCATGACGTTTTTTTAGATTACCACATATTCTTACCGGTATCCAGTGATTACTGCATTCGACAAGAGTTATCCCAAAAATCTTCTGTGGAGGACCAGGGCTCACTGTAGACTGCCTTATTGGCAAGCATAAACACGGCGCATCCCAGGATAGTTGCACTAAACCAACATTATACACTGTGGCAAACACCAAACCCATAAATGGCATGTCCATCCAAAATGGTCTCTCACAAGGACTTCTCATGTAGTTAACTTGAGCAATAAGATCATCCCATGTTCCTACCCGTAGTCCACGTCGTATGGGCTCCCATGTCTCTTTGTTTCCAAGAAGCTCCGCTGCCAACGCAGCACGGATCATACGATATTGACTCTGTTGCATACCCGTAAGTAGAGCCATTGACCGATACCCACAATGTCCGTCTGAACGCACATCTTTCACAGAAGTCATGTAGGAAAGCCAAAAGTAGTCAATATTTTTCACCCCCAAGTTCACCCCCATATAACTTATGGCTTCTTCAATCTCTTCTTCATCTTCTCCTTCCTCTGTTTCGTTTCGATCTGGATAGCAAGCTCTTAGGGGCACGGCATTCATGTCTTCGTCTTCTAAATCGATGGTCTCTGAAAACAATGGTTCAGGTTGGGACTGTGATCCGAAGTCGAACGGCACTTGACTTGCTTGCTTTTTAGGACAAGTTGGTCGTTCACTTTGCCTATTTGCCTTCTCCTTTGCGACTTTTTGCGCATTCTCAGTATTTGTTAAGTCTTCTCTAACGTACTCGTGGTAACTCTTTTCCCTCTTTTCTCTCGGAGGAGAATTCCCATTTCGCTGCTTCTCCTTGTTCTTTGATCCCGGCGGCCTTCCTTTTCCTTTCCTAAACAAGTTTGTTGGCTCTACCAAAGAACTTTGTTCCGGATGCTCCAAGTCAATGTACAACTCACTTAATCTGAATAGAGTTCCATCCCTCAAATCTCCACTTTCCCATTTCGCCCACATTTCACGCATTCTGATCTCCGGAATAGACATTGAACGATTGTCGTCGGGTAAGGACAAATTTATTGCATCATCTTCCCATCTCAGTTCCTTCCAGAAGTCATGAAAATCATCCGGAACAAGAGGTGTCTTTGAAATGATTGCCCTAGCAAGATCGTGTACGCATGGCATCCCAAGACAATCTCGAACCCAATGATCATCACAAACATTTGAATACTCCTCCTTCAATATTTGCTGGTACATTTCCAACAACAACAGAAAACACCTATCTGACACTCGGTAAAATAGCCTTGAAAACAACATTCGAATGCCAGGAGGAAAGGTTGGGTCATCAAAGACCATTTGCCGAGTGGTAAGTGCTTGGTTCATCGTCACCCTAATCAGGTCCATCTGAACTATGACCGCATGGTGGATCCTCATGATCACTCTGTTGAAGCCTCCTCTACTAGAACCCACAATTTCTTTCAACACCTTATGCATCCCCTCCACCCTAAATAAACACAATTTCTAATCATTAGCATAAATAATATGGTGGTCCAAATTAACAACTAAACAAACAAAGATACCTGTTTGTAGTCCTTGTGTGAAAGTGAAGAGTGTAGTCCGTCCACGCTCTAACTATGAACTTCTTGTACGGAGTAAACCAGTACTTTTCAACGTAACCAACAATGCCCTTCTTCCATGAATCTCTCAGCTTTCTCAACCTCTCTTCGTAGATTTCTTCGGTGCTCGAGCAAAATATCCCCCAACATTGCGTAACAAAGTTCTCCGCCCTTTTAGTATTTTTAATCACTTTTTCTGCGTGTGACTGGATGTTGTGCTTAATGTGCACCCAACACAATAGTTGCTTCACATCAGTGTCTTTGAACACAAGTTTGATTGCTCTCAACAAAGCCTTCTCACAGTCGGTCATTATAGCCTTCGGCATCACTCCCAAATTTCTACACAACTCATGAACGCACATCATCACAAACTTGTAATGCATTACTGTCTCCTGAGCCATGAATGCATATGCGATGTTGAACGTCTTGTGCGTGCAAGTGAAACCAACCATCTCCACTAAATTCATATCATACCTATTTGTCTTGTATGTGGCGTCCATGATAATCACGTGAGGAAACTTCCTGAACAAACGAATCGACTCCGGGTGAGCGAAAAAAAGGACTTCAACCTCATTCGTGCTCGTGTTCCTCAAAGGTTGACAAAAATACTTGTTCTCTTTCTGAAAATTTAGAGACCACTGAGTAACTGACAATTCACCACGATCTTCAAAATTGATCTTCTGCAAAAAATTGGCAATCTGCTTCATGGATGTCACATTTTGCGGGTCTCTTTTCCTAAGCTGAATAAGTATGTTTTTTGGCGTCTTGCGATCATCCCCCGCTTCCCTTGCTATTTTCTCATCCTCTTTGCTCATTCTACCCACGAATGAATTCCCATGAAAACTAGTAGGAAGGGTGTGGTTGTGACGACCTTCTACAACATTCACGATCCATTTATAACTATAAGGCCCTTCTTTTATACGAACCCCATATAACTCAAATGTACAACCACATTTCTTCGATTTTCGGTGACGAAACCTCGGAACCGGCAATTCTGGATTTTTTAAATTCACTTTCAGCCTACCCGATCTAGGTTTTCCAAACCTATCGCATACAAAATCAACGCAATATTTGCTAGATGTACGATGTACCAAAACTATCATTAAATCCCTTGCTCTCTTGTTTGTCCATTCCATCATCTCTTCTTTACTATCCCACATTTGCGCAGTACTAAAATGTGGTCTAAAGTCTTCTTCCTATATTGATTAAACTACATTACTTAGATACGCAATTTTAACTAATTAACCTAAATCTCATGCAATTAAATACAAAATTTAAATTGATAATATACTAACCAAAATCGGTAACGGAGTCCAATCGTCTAATGCAATTGATACATTTGCTTCGCCTTCTTCCTCTTCTTCGTCCACTTCCTCATCGACTTCTTCGTCTTCTTCGTCCACTTCCTCTTCTTCATCGACTTTGTATTCTTCTTCCACGACCCCTGATATCCAATTGTCGTTACCATCATCCTCACTACTCTCATAATTATAAGACATTGTAGTGTGCATTGCAAAACTTCAACAAGATAGCTCAACCTATATATACAACCAAAAAATGCCCGTTGGAATTTTATGCCCGTTGGTGCGTTAACTATTACCGCACCAACGGGCATAAAATTCCAACGGGCATTTTTTCAAAAAAACCTGGTGCGGTAACGTTTACCGCACCAGGTTTATTTTAAAAAAAAAACGTAATACGGTGCGGTAAACGTTACCGCACCAGTTTTATTTTTTTTAAAAAAAACTAATACGGTGCGGTAAACGTTACCGCACCAGTTTTATTTTTTTTAAAAAAAACTAATACGGTGCGGTAACGTTTACCGCACCAATTTATTAGTATTTTAATACTTTTTAAAAAAAAATTATTAATTAAAAAAAATAAAATTCCTGTGCGGTAATTGTTACCGCACAGGGTTTAAGTTAATAAAAATCTGTTTTTTTTTTTGCTTAATCTGGGATTAATCTGGTGCGGTAATTGTTAACGCACAGATCTGTGCGGTAATTCTTACCGCACCAGCGTCGTATAGATTTCAGAAAAAATTCCAACAATGCCCCTGAGTCCTTTGGTGCGGTAAGAGTTAACGCACATATGTGTACTGCAATTGTTACCGCACAGAATAGTGTGCATTTAGGAAAAAAAACGTGTGCATATAGACCAAGCCTAAAAATAAAATAGAAATTCTCTTATTCTTATGGTATCAAATCTGGCTACATAGAAACGCTATTATTTTTAGAAATGAAGGTATTCATAAAGATGGTATAGCTCAAAGTTCTTACACATACTTTAAGCAATGGGATAATGCATGCACAATCTCAAAAGGACCTAAAGTAAAACACAAAGAAATAGAAATAAGAAACATAATAAAAAATGGATCAATCCTCCCATGGATTGGATAAAAATTAATTTTGATGGTTCTTATAAAGAGAATGATTATTCTGTGACAGCATGTATTGCACGAGATAGTAAAGGACATGTTTTAGATATTTATAGTAAACAATGTCAAGCTACTTCAGCTTTGCATACAGAAGCTTTAGCTTTTCTTATGGCAACAAAATTAGCAATAAAATTAAGAGAAAGGAATATTATTATTGAAGGTGATAGTTTAACTGTTATTAACCCAGCAAACCGCATTTGGAAAATACCTTGGGAAATAAAAAACATTATTAATGATGCACTTATAAATTTAAATGTCATAACTAAAGTTCGCATTATTCATTGTTTTCGCGAAGTCAACAGGGCAACAGATTTTCTGGCTTGTCCTGACGTCAATCCTCATTTTATTAAAGCAATCTTGAATTGCAATCCTGATTCTAGTCTTTCTATCGAATACCTAAATGGTATTAGGCCACATCTTTTGGCTTCCTCAATATACCCTCTGTATCGGCCGTTTTTCAGGATCATCGCTGAGGATGGTCAGGGGTAGTCATCCTTTTTGGATGAGACCCCGTTTCTTACCTGTTAACAAAAAAAAAAAATTATTGGACCACACTCTTTTATAGAAGTAGGAAGGATGATTAGATCAGAAAGGCCGAAAGGAAAAGTGAAAGAAAGATGAGCCAACCTTATGAATTCAAGATGACAAACAAGGAGGCAGTGTAGGAAACCCGGATCACTAGACTAAAGGTTGCCTACCAATGATTCATGTGAAACGTAAATTTGAGTGCCCACATCTAACACCGCCTCACACACACGAGTTTGGGCGTTAAGCAGAGAGGCGGTCTCGTCGACGACGGCGAAATCGAAATACAACATGGAATTAAAAAGAAACAATGTTAAGAAACATTATTAAACATAAATACTTAACACCTCTCTCTGAAACAAAAACATAATCATATTGAGAAACAAAAAGAGTGGATTTATTACAGAAGGGACAAAAATATTTGGCGCGCATGAGCAGTTAAAGCAAGTGAATGATTTGAAATTCGAGTTATTTCACAAAATAACACTCGCAACTGATGACACTACATAGAAGCGTCAACATAAGTGACTCTAGCATTAATCTTATACAAACCGCGGGTCAAACGCCTAGAACAACAAGAGCAATCATAAGAAGTTACAACAAATACAACACCCAATCCAATACAATCATATAGAAGAGAAACCTCCGTAGAGACAAGAGAAGAAATAGAACAAGCCTCCAAACACGGCCTATTCAACTTCTCTAAAACAGACGAGTGCACACGCGAACAAATAACATCTCTGTTTTCCTTGAGCCTAAATAGAAGGAGGCAACCAAACTGTAAAGGCAATCATAACAACACAACCACAAGAAATTAAATCGATGAACAACATAATTAACGCACCACTTCAGCAATTCAGCCACACGAGGACCATCAGGAACCGTGGAGACCTGACAATCAAAACACGTACCAAAGAACAAATCCCCTAGAGTAAATGTACCATTAGCTAGCGTGAAAGGCATCGTAAATAAAGAACAGAGCACTTATATCCATACAAAACCGTGGAATGTGTTCTTCATAAGGCCTTCAAAACAAGTAATAATCGGATCACCACTAACCGACACTAGACCGCTAGCCTGACGAGCAATCGAACCTCATTATACAACATGCACGACGTCTTCGCAACCACAAGAAAATCAACATACTCCCCCGTTAAGAATTACTTGTCCTTCTAGCACTTTTATGGAAAATTTATTGATGAAAATTTTAGACAATTATATTATATCATTCATATTTTAAGAAATGACAGAGAAAAAAAAGAAAGAATTGTTGAGAGAATAAAGGAAACTATAAAAACAAACAATAACTTGAGGGTAAATTTGGTAAAGATGGTGCTAAATTATGTTAAAATACATCTAAATTTTAACAAATAATTAAGGTTAGAAGGACAAGTAATTCTTAACGAAGGGAGTAATAAATAACAAAACATGACATCGAGTTCGATAGACGACACGAGATCGAAAGACATGCCTATAGTCAGTGACGTAAATCTTATACATATCAACGAATGATCCACTGCGAGTCTGTTTACCTTCGATTGAGCTAACATGCACAACAGCCGGAAGCTAGTTTGAAGACAACATTGAACCTCCAATTTCAAAGATAGTCTCACCAACTAAAAGGAGTGCAATTTAATGAAGGCAAATAACTAAATAAATCTCTACGATTAGTGTCACAAAGGCCTTTTCTACATAAGTAGTCAAGTAACGACACGCAAAAGAGAGGTGGACGATCTCACCGTCAACGCGAACGAAAGAAGACAAATAATGAACATATACAAGTTTATCCAAAGTGGAACTGTAATCATTATCGCGTATAGTAGCTCCAAAACTAGATAACCCCCCTAGTGATAGCCCATTTTTGCTTCCCAGATAATAAACACACGATATCGCATTTTTTCCGGGTTTTGAACTGCATCGAACTTCTTCATTACTTTAACTTGCACAAAACGGGTTTTCAAATTTGCAGACAAATCTAGTGTCATGTATTTTAATCCTAAGTTGTATTAAACTATGAACCACTTATTTCAATTTACTATTGCAAGCACACTAGGCTAGGTAGAGATTTAGGGACATAAGGCATGACAGGTCTGATCAGGTGACTTGATCCATTGAGCCGTAGTGCCGCTTGAGCCACTGAGCCATGTTTGGCTAAATGGTCTCTCGCTTGGTATTTGGCTCTGGCTCTTGTTATGTTGGACATGTTTTTGCTGAGTTTGTGTTTTGGGACTCTGATGTTTGTGTTGATATTGGACCTCTGTTGTTTGGCCCACTGTCTGCTGATATTGGCCCCCAGATCTGAAGCGCAGCGTTTTATGGCTTCCTTGAGAGTACTTATACTCTATTTCTAGCCCTAATCGCCGCATTCTTTCCTTCTCCCTCAGATGTCCTTGGCTAACCCTAGAGAGCTCTTCTGTGAGCTGATCTCTGGTGCATCCATGGTGTTTTGAGCTGTTGGTCTGAATCTTTGAGAGAACATCAAAGTTAGCTTGTGAGCTCTTGAGACGTTGGTTCGAAGCTTTTCTGAAAGCTTCGAGGTTGTCCATCCAGGGGACTTCTCTCTGCTCGACTGTGCTTTCTTTCTGGCTTGTGTGCCTTGTTGCTCTCTGAGCTTTTGTCTTTAGTTTTTGCCGCCTGTGTGTGCTTGCTTGTAACTGAACTTGTTCATAGCCTTTGTTGCTTAGTGGATTGGGTGAGTCTCCTTCTCTTGAGGCTCCGCAGATGTATGATATTTTTATCCGAACTGCGTCAACAACTCTTGTGTTCAAAACTGCTTTAAAACTTTGTTTCATTACTTCACTTGCACTAGATCTAGGACGATTGAGGTAGATTCGAGCAAATACGAGTTCACTTCAATTGGTATCAGAACCAGGTTCACTGTTCCTTGGCTCTACACCCTTATTTCCGCTGCTGCTTGACTACTTGTGTTGAGGTTCATCTTTATTTGCTCCTAATCTGGAAAAGTCATCACTTTTGTCACTCTGAGCCTCTGTTTGCTCTTAGCGAAAGTGTATTCTTTCAGACTGTGAAAAACTCTGAGATTGACTCAACATTGTCTCTTTTTGCTCATCTGCTCTCGTCTGTAAGATACTTGGTGCTTGTTGGCTGTTCTGAAACTTGTGTTTAAACAATGAACAAGTGGTGTTGATCTCTGAGAGTGAAGTTCTGTCTTCATTCTCAGATCTGAGGACTTGCTTGTGTGCTTATCTGTTTTGCTGGTGTTGGTCTGTGTTTGTGTTGTCAAAAATTTCCTTTTACTGTCTACTTGACTTGTGTGTTGGTAATGGCAGAAAATAGCTCAAGGATAAAGCCTTTTGATGGCACTATGGATTTCCCCATGTGGCAAATCAAAATGAAGGCTGTTCTGGTGAAGGAAAAATGTTGGAAAGCTGTGATTGAAGAATATCCAGATAAGACAACTGAAACAGCCAAGGCTGACATGGATGAAGTGGCATACTCTGAGATCATTATAAGGTTGGCTGACGACGTGGCTCGTCAGGTTGTAAGTTTTTCTACTGCTAAAACTTTATGGAGGGGTTTGGAAGACTTATATTTGACTAAGTCTTTGCCCAGTAGGATCTCTTTGCTATGTCGTCTGTTTACTTTTAAGATGGATGTCAACTTGTCATTAAATGATAATCTGGACAAGTTCTTGAGCATGACTCAAGAATTTGAAAGATGTGATGACAAGATAAAAGACACTCATCAAGCTGTCCTTCTTCTGAGCTCTTTACCTTCTCAATTTGATAACTTCAAAGATGTCATTCAATATAGTTCTGAAAAATTGACCAAAACTAGGATTGTTGAAGCTACACTTGAGAAAAATGAGTTAATGAAAGTGTTTAAGTCAAAAACTGACACCAAAAGGACTGAAGCTAAGGCTGAAGTTCTGATGGCTAGGGGAAAGACTAAGACTAAGAATTATCAGAAGAAAGACAAGGTTAAAAGTGACAGAACTGAAAATGAGAAGAAGGATGTCAAGAAATGTTTTTACTGTAATAAGCTAGGTCACTTCATTAAAGACAGTCACAAGAAACAAGGAGATGATAAGTCTAAATCTAATGAAGCTACTGTAGCTTTACTTGAAACTTCCTCTCATAATGATCATGAAGTGCTTATGTGTTCACATTCCAATCCCAGTTTGAACTAGATCCTAAACTCTGGTTGTACTATGCATGCTGCTTTTGATAAGTCCTGTTTTGTGAACTTGCATGAGTGTAATGGTGGTGTGGTCCTCCTTGGGGATCACACTTCATTACCTATTAGGGGTATTGGGTGTGTTCCACTTAGGATGCATGATGGAGTTGTCAGGGTGATTCAAAAGGTCAGGTGGGTCCCTGATCTTAGGAGGAATCTCCTCTCTGAGTCTGTTTTTAATGATTTAGGTTGTTGTATAACCACTTACAATGGTGTAAGAGAGGTCATAAGAAATGATGTCTCTCTTATCAAGTGTGTTAAGAAGGGAGGGTTATATTTTGTTATAACTACTCCTGAACTTAACATTACAGTGAGTGATTGTATGACACCTGAACTGTCAAAAATTTGGCATGAAAGACTTGGTCACATTGGAATGAAAGGTCTCAATTATCTGTTTAAGTCTGGCATTTTAGACAAGAAGCCTAGTGATTTTGGTTTTTGTGAAAACTGTGTATTTGGTAAAAAGACTCATCATAGTTTTAACAAATCTTCATATGTTGCTGGAAAACCTGTAGAGTATGTCCACTCTGACTTGTGGGGACCTGCTCAGGTCGACACAATAGGAGGGAGGAGATACTTCATGTCTTTCATAGATCATTTTTCCAGGAAAGTGTGGATTTATTTGTTAAAGACTAAGGATGAAGCTTTTCAAACTTTCAAAGTATGGAAAGCCTCAGCTGAGAATGAGTCTAATGAGAAACTAAAATGCTTTAGGACTGATAATGGACTTGAATTTTGTAACCATTCATTCAATGATTTCTGCACTGAATTAGGCATTAAGAGGCACCTCACTGTACCTAGCACACCTCAGCAGAATGGAACTGCTGAAAGGATGAACATAACCTTGCTTGAAAAAGCAAGGTGCATGCTCATCAGTGCTGGGTTAAAACCTTCCTTATGGGGAGAAGCTGTCACTACTGCTTGCTATCTCATAAACAGGTCCCCATCTTCTGTGGTGAATTTCAAAACACCACAAGAGATGTGGACTGGAAAGGCTCCTAACTTGTCTCATCTTAAGCCTTTTGGTTGCACTGCATATGCCCAAGTCTCACAAGGTAAGTTGCAACCAAGAGCCTTAAAATGTGTCTTGTTAGGATATCCAGAAGGTGTTAAGGGTTACAAGCTTCTACTTGTTCAGCCAAATGGCTACAAAGTGATAACAAGTAGAAGTGTGACCTTTAATGAGGGTGTTTTTCATTTCAAATCTTTGTCTAACAATTCAGCTGAGAATGCAGGTACCAATGAAGTGGAAGAAACCAGATTTTTCTTACCTCATGAAACTGGGAATGATGAAGAAGAAGAGTTTGACAGTGTTCAAAGCTCCTCCCCTTCCTCATCTGCAACAAGTGAGCCAAACTTGAGTGTAACAGCTCCTCCCAGTGAGAATGTTAATGTTAGTGGAGATCAGAACCCTCACCAATCAGGTGGGGAGGTAAGTGATTCTTCTAGTCATGAGTTGTCTGAACATATTAATCTGGATAATAATCTGAGAAATTATCAATTGACTAGAGATAAACAACCTAGGACCTCTATTCCTAATAGAAGATTTCTGAACTTGCTTGCTGAAAATTCTGATCTGAGTCATGTGGGTTATGCTTTTGTGGTTGCTGAGCATGTTAAGAATTCATTTACCCCTGAAACCTATAAGATTGTTGTCAAGTGCTCACATGCTAAGCATTGGTTGAATGCTATGCATGAAGAATATGAGTCCATGCTTGTTAACAACACATGGACTCTTATTCCCAAACCTGACAATGCAAGGCTCATAGACTGTAAGTGGATTTACAAACTGAAAGAAGACAATCACAAAAATGATCCACCTAGATATAAAGCCAGACTTGTAGCTAAAGGCTTCTCTCAGAAAGAAGGTGTTGATTACACTGACATCTTTGCTCCAATAGTGAAGTATAAAACTCTGAGGTTGATTTTAGCTATGACTGTTGTCTTTGATTTTGAGTTAGAACAAATGGATGTCAAAACTGCCTTCTTACATGGTGAATTGCATGAGACTATATATATGAGACATCCTAAGGGTTTTGCTATTGAGTCTAAACTTGATCATGTTTGTAAACTTGAAAAATCTATCTATGGACTCAAACAATCTCCTAGGCAGTGGAACATTAAATTTGACTCTGTATGAAGGATTTAGGTTTCTCTAAAAGCAGTTATGATACTTGTCTCTATTTTAAAGGCATGAAAACTGTTGCTCCTGTGTTTGTGCTCTTATATGTTGATGATATTCTGATCATGTCTAGTTCTAAGGTGCTTGTTGCTGGTGTGAAACGTGACCTTAAACTGAATTTTGACATGAAAGACTTAGGACCTGCACAGAAAATACTTGGTATTAACATCACTAGAGATAGGAAGAACAAAAAAATGTGGCTCTCCCAAAGTGATTATGTGCATAAGGTTCTAGAAAAATTCAGCATGCTTAATTCCAAACCAACCTCCATTCCCTTAGGAGGGCACCTTGAGTTGACCAAAGAGTTTTGCCCTAAAACTGAATCTGAGAAATCTGATATGTCTAGCATTCCTTATGATGTTGCTGTTGGATCTGTCATGTATGCAATGTTGTGCACCAAACCTGATCTTGCTTTTGCTATTAGTGTACTTAGTAGATTTATGTCTAACCCGGGTCCTTCCCGTTGGACTGCTATGAAGTACTTGTTGAGATATATGTCAGGAACAGAAAATCATTGTCTTGTCTATGGTGAACACAACTCCAGAGAAGACCTTCATGGGTATGTTGACTCGGATTATGCTAGTAACAAGGATACTAGAAAGTCCACAACTGACTACTATTACACATGGGCTGGCAACTGCATCTCTTGGAAGTCACAACAACAATCTGTTGTGGCTCTCTCATCCACAGAGGCAGAGTATATTGCAGCTACTGAGGCTGCTAAGGAGGCTATTTGGTTGAAGGGAATTCTGAGTGAAATCCAAACTGTGCCATTCATTCCTGTTCTTCACATGGACAGTCAGAGTGCTCTCTATCTTTGCAAAGACCCCATGTATCATGAAAGATCCAAGCATATTGATGTCAGACATCACTTCATTCGGGATAAAGTTGAAGATAAAACTCTTGTTGTTAAGAAAGTCAAGGGAGAAGAAAACCCTGCTGACTTTGGAACTAAGATTGTTGGTGCTGATAAATTCTCATTTTGCAGGAACTTCCTGCATATATGGGAAGCCACCTAGTTGAACTAGGACTGAGTGGCCAACGATGGACAGGGAGATGACGACCCCATTCTGCTACTGGCGACATTGGATTTGCACCAACGTTTGGATTAGGAGGGCATTTGTTATGTATTCTAATCCTAAGTTGTTGTATTAAACTATGAACCACTTATTTCAGTTTACTATTGCAAGCACACTAGGCTAGGTAGAGACTTAGGGACATAAGGCTTGGCAGGTCTGACCAGGTGGCTTGATCCATTGAGCCGTAGTGACGCTTGAGCCACTGAGCCATGTTTGGCTAAATGGTCTCTCGCTTGGTATTTGGCTCTGGCTCTTGTTATGTTGGACATGTTTTGCTGAGTTTGTGTTTTGGGACTCTGATGTTGGTGTTGATATTGGGCCTCTGTTGTTTGGCCCATTGTCTGCTGATATTGGCCCCCAGATATGAAGCGCAGCGTTTTATGGCTTCCTTGAGAGTACTTATACTCTCTTTCTAGCCCTAATCGCCGCATTCTTTCCTTCTCCCTCAGATGTCCTTGGCTAACCCTAGAGAGCTCTTCTGTGAGCTGATCTCTGGTGCATCCATGGTGTTTTGAGCTGTTGGTCTGAATCTTTGAGAGAACATCAAAGTTAGCTTGTGAGCTCTTGAGACGTTGGTTCGAAGCTTTTCTGAAAGCTTCGAGGTTGTCCATCCAGGGGACTTCTCTCTGCTCGACTGTGCTTTCTTTCTGGCTTGTGTGCCTTGTTGCTCTCTGAGCTTTTGTCTTTAGTTTTTGCCGCCTGTGTGTGCTTGCTTGTAACTGAACGATTATAGAGACGAAAAAAGACATAATTAAAGCGAAAAATCGAAGGAGTAGAAATGTCTGACGATTATAGAGACGAAAAAAGAAAATAAAACATGAACAATCACAATAAAGGGAAAATGGGACAGTGAATAAGCTAGTTGAAGATTTAAAGACAACGAAATCAGACCCGTTGGACCAACGATTCAATGCTTAAACAGAGTCAGCAGAATCCCTGCGATTGACAGAAGCAAGAAAGTTACACAAACACTAAATGAAATACGACCTTTGTTCATAGTAACAAAAATAAAGTCATAAAGACAACAATAATCAGTAAAACAAAAACCACTAAGATAAACAACTCAAAGAACATTAACCAGAGCAACATAAAGCAACACAAAACGAATGCAAAAACCAAAAACAATATGGAGCAATCAGATCTGTAAAACCAACAAAAGTGATTAACCCAGAGGAAGGAAACACGATCTTTTTTCAAAATAGCAACAACCTAGTAATAACCAGAGAAAAAATGAGTACCCGAGAACCAGGAAAAAGTAACACTGGAGCCGAGAAAGACACTAATGTCAAATCCGTCGGAAAAAGCTATAATCGGAGCAAGAAAAAGAAGCCTGAAACAAACCCAGAAAACCCACAAAGAAGAAAGCTATTAATGAAGAGTGCTATATATAGAGGAAAGTGAAGCAAAAGGCGGTCAATCACAAAAATGAACCTACCTAGGCACATGTGAAGCTGCAGGGAAAGGCAACAATGAAATGCCGTCGAAATAAAAGATGTGGACACCCAAGAGGTTGCACATATACAAACTCTGACAAACACCATCATAGTGAAAACGGAGCCAAAAGACATTACCGTCAA
This sequence comes from Oxyria digyna, assembly GCA_029168935.1. NCBI lineage: Eukaryota > Viridiplantae > Streptophyta > Magnoliopsida > Caryophyllales > Polygonaceae > Oxyria > Oxyria digyna. The sequence continues at coordinate 17,001,322 of JAPVLV010000022.1, forward strand.
TTTATATTGAGTACGGTAAATACATACCCTGGACACTATAAGCATTTATGACACCCTTTTTGCGTAGAACAATGGCACCCAACACGCTAAGTACACCTTTACCATATATGAGAAGTCGAAAAGGCAATATGCAATATCCAACATTCATTCTGACCAGACACAACAGACGGAGGTGAGCGAAAGGCAAAAAAAATGTATAGGACAAGTTCACGACCCTTCCAACCTGACATAAGAATGTACCAGCATAAAGCAAGCAGATGCTCGAGGATAAACAAAAAAACAATCACAACAAAAAACTAGATAGATCGACCAATAACGTCCAAACCATGTCATTTACACATTGATGGAAATCGAACCGTCCAGCAACTACGAAGATAAAAACAATTTCAGAAAAAATCTAGAGGAGACGTCGGCTTGAAAGAGAAAAAAAGAATAATACACTCCAATTGGGGAACATGTGACAGTGCGAGAACAAATTTTAGATGGTAAGCACAAGTGGACGGAAAGATCAAAGTAATAATCTAGAAAAAAGAATAAACAAAATACACTCCAATTGGGGGAATATGTGTCAGCCCGATAATAAATGTTATACAATAATGTGCAAATAGACGACCAATTAAAGAAGAAAAAACACAATAAGCAAAAAGACAAGAGCAAAATGCGACCATTCAAATCCCTGCAAATTACACATGTACAACAATCGAGTCGTTCAACATTTACGAAACAAAAAACAATTCCAGAAAAGACATGCCACATGTAAAATCCGACGTGGCTCACTTCAGAACCGTCCACTGAAACGAGATTGCACACTATGTGTACCAATCCTTCCTTTTATAATACTCCGTAGTAAAGATTACACAAGAAGGGGGTAAAAGAAAAATCAAACTCCCTTTAGGTCAAGAGGTCAATGGTATGAAAATATATGAACTACATATATATAGTATTCAGTGTGGCTAGCTCTATATATCCCAGTGTATGTATATGAGACTGTGTTATATTTGAATGTATATAGTGTATTTGTTTCCTTGTCACATTCCTTAAATGTAAAAAAACAAACAAACTTAGGACGAATGTGGAGATGTGATCCTAAAACCATCTAAAACCATCTGGAATGGAAGTTGAATAGAAGTGAGAGTTGAATATGTATTGCCTTCGCTCGTATCGCCGACCCAAGCGGCTTTCATCCCGGGCAAACAAATCATTGATAATGTGGTCATCGTTCAGGAAGTTCTACATTCCATGAACTCGTCCACCTCGAATAACTGGATGATCCTTAAGATTGACCTCGCCAAGGCATTCGATATGATTCGATGAGATTTCCTTCGTGACGTGCTCTTATTTGCTGGCCTGCCTCGACACCTAGTTGAAGTCATCATGTTATTCCAAACAAAGGGTTCGACAAAGGTCTAATGGAATGGCTCCCTTGCAAGATCGTTCAAAGCTACGAAGGGAATCAGACAGGGAGACCCATTATCTCCGTATCTATTTGTCCTTTGTATGGAGCGTCTTTCTCATATCATTCAGGCCGCCGTGGATGCTGGGCAATGGGAAATCATCTCCATTGGAAATGTGCAACTCTCCCACCTATTCTTCGCGGATGATCTTGTCTTGTTGCTCAGGGGGATGCGAGAAACGCACTAGTTATAAAGGAGTGCCTAAAGACCTTTTGTGACAACTCAGGAGAACAGGTTAACTACCAAAAAAGAAGCATTCTTTTCTCCAAATATGTGCAGCCCAGAATGTAGGAAGTTATTAGCAGCTTGCTCTCGATGCCCATCTCCGACGATTTCAGCAATTATGTCGGGGTTCCAACTGCAGTAGGCTAGATGACTAAGGAACTCTACAACTTCTTGGATAAAGTCACGATTAGATTGATTGATTGGAAAGCCAAAACTTTGCCGCTTGCCGGGAGAGTGACGTTGGCTAACTCTGTTTTTTCTAGCCTAACTTTGTACACTGCAATCAAATTTCGTGCCAAGAGGTGTTTGCGATTCTATTGACAGGATGATACAGGGTTTCGTCTGGGGCTCAACTGCTGATAAAAGACGTGTCCACCTGCTGCACAAGGATGTTATTTCTCGAACCAAAGCTGAAGGTGGCTTAGGCATCAGGCCGATGCGTTACATGAACTCTGCCTTGCTCGCCAAACTCAGCTGGAGAACAATTCAGGAACCGACATCGTTGTGGTCCCGAATTATTCAAGGCAAATACTGTGATGGGAGATTGGACATGGATATTTTCCAGTGCGCAAGGAACTCTTCTAGATAGTGGAAAGGGATTTGCCATGGACCTGAGACCCTTCGCAAAGGTCTACGCTCGACAATTGGTAATGGGTGTAACACACTATTCTGGCTTCATCCATGGATATATGAGAAGCCTCTTGCTGAACTGGCGACTACCCCTGTGCCCGAGAACATCAGCAACTGTACAGTGGCTGAATTATGGAATGCCAATGGCTAGAACTGAAACTTCATTACTCCTGTTGTTTGTCATTCAACGACTAGCACTCATCTCTCCCCGTCTCCTTAGGCCAATGATAAGTTGTATTGGAACCACACCAACTCGGGCATCTTCAGCACCAAATCTTCTCTAAGACTGCTGCGCGATGATGATGGGGTTGCCAATTCTGAAATTTGGAAGAAAATCCGGCACCTCCCGTTCAACACAGAGCACACCAGTTTATTTACATGGTCGCCTCCAATGGTGTTCTCTGTAACTACGAAAGGGTAAGGAGACACATCACTACAACTGCTGCATGTGCCCGCTGTGGTAGAGTGTGTAGGTATTGTTACTAGTATGTGTGCAGGAACGAAAGACATCTTGCTGGAATCCATGAGACGTAAGGTTACGTCGAATGGAAGCCAGCTGTGCAGAATAGTCCATCCGAGGAAAAATATTGGTCAATATATCTTGGAGGATGGCCTTGAAGAAATATGAAAGAGGTGTCTCGCAAATAAGGAAAGAAGATTTCTCAAAAGAAGGAAAGTGGCAACTCGACAAGGAATTGGGCTTTGGACGCGCGTGTTTGAATCACCAAAGAAATAAGGAAATATTGTGTGCAAGGAATATTTCCTTATATGCATTGTTTCCTTATATGAGCAAGACGGCGCGCTGAAGTGTAAGACCCAATGTTGACGACTTGGAGAACAAGTTGGAAGATCACACGGAAGGAAAGATATTTTAGGAAGAGAATTCCTTAGGAAAGTGATAAGGACCGGTCTTGAGGAGGCTTCAGTGCAAGAGTAGGCCGATGGTTGCCGATAAGGCGATTCTGAGCAGTCGGAAAGATCGCACTTTTCTCCTGGGCACTTAAGAGAATTCCCCGACGACACCTCGGCGTTTTAGATAGAGCACGAGTCTATCTTTGATGGAGAAAAGGATTTGGGGTGATCGGAGTGAAGTCACCGGTAAAACACTTGGAATTCCCGAGAAGGTAGATGATGGGTTTAGTAGCGGTTTTGATTCCTCGAAAGACACGAGCTCTTGGGGATGAAGAACACAATGAAAGTACTGGAACACAAAGATAATTTGAGACAAGAAAAACTGGTTTTTAGTCGTTTTCAAGTCTGCCTAAAACTGAGTAAAAGAACAGCTTATATAGCTGCTGAAAAACAACTGAAGAGACACTTAGAATTCAATATCTTTGTGAAACGATAAGACACTTTTCATGGGCTTTCTTTTGGATCCTCTTGGAGCATTTCTTGAGGAATATTCCACCAAAATTTCAGCCAAAAGTAACAATGTTTTCCCAATCCAGGGTAATTTTAGGCGCACTAGCTGGAAATTCCTAAAACATATATCTAACTCTTTCGGCCTTATATCTGGCATCCAAACTTCAAATGGAGTGATTCCAAAGCCCAAATGTTCATCTTAAAGTCCTCTATCATCATACAATATTTGGCCTTCATTGGAAAATATATATGGCTGTAGTGACTTATTTCCCAAAGTATCGCATCTGTCATTTTCAGTTTGTTGTGGCTGGACTTCTAGCTTTGTCACGAGGTCTTGGCTGGGTTCCTTGAGCTGGCCTTGAGCTAGTAGACCCTTGAAGAGGTCTTGGTGCATCTCCTTGGCTATAGAGCGTGTGAGCCTACGTGGAGAATCATCTTTGGCGCATGGACCTTGGTCTTGAGGGTTCAATATCACATCATCCTCCCCCCCCCTTCAAAAAGATTCGTCCTCGAATCTTCGTGCGCTATAAGAAGAAGACTTAGAACACACAAAACTTCACAAAGAAACAAAAGGACGTGAGGGACCAAGACACAACTATGGAAAGTCAAACAAGTGAGATCAAGCATGTGAAATTTCAATTCATATCCATTTAGAAACTTCCAAGCACAATTATTTCCTAATTTCAACTTAAAGATATGCTTGAGTATAGAACATGAGATGCACATGAAATTCTTGACCACAAAAGCTAAGATTATGATAGTTTTTCCCTCACGTGGCCAGAATTGTGAATGTGAGAAAGGATACTCACATGCAAGCTTCTTTCTATATGCAAAAACAATATCATGCACAATTGATTCACTATCCTTAAACAAATATTCATGCTCAAGTAAAGGAATAGGAATGCAAAATGTTGAGACAAGTTTTACTTCCCTTAAAGGTGTCTCCTCCTTTTCTAATGGCCTTATCTGCTCATCATGGATAATTGGGGGCGACAATTCTTCCTTGAGCTCTATGTCAGGTTTGGTTGGATCAAGCTCCTCTTGTTTGACATCGCTTCTGAGATTTTGAATGACATTTAACGAGGTCTCCATTGTAGACTCCTTGAAGTTCAAACATGGTTTGACTTCAGTAGCACACCATGGGGACGCATGGTCTTGTTCTCCCAAGCGCCGCTCTTGGCCTTGAAAGTATTCCGACACAAAGGTGCGCTGCGGCTCAAGGACGGGTCTCACATGTTCTCGTGGAGGCTCATGAGTTGCTTGTCGGCCATCAAATTGCGAAGCGCCCCTACCTGCATGGTTAGTGACAATAGAGGGGTAGACTAAAGGGTATGGAGTGAGAAAAGGGAGGGACATTGATGACATACCTGAGGGCGCGACCGTCATGTGCGCCATGGGCACTTGCAGAGACGCCATCCCTTGGAGGGACAAGTTGGCGAAGGTGCTCTCTATCGGTATGGAGGGATGCAGCCCCATTGGCATGAAAGATGTGGCCACCGAGGAAACAAGTGGTTGTGAAGTGTCGAGCACTATAACATTGGCACCGGTGGCAACACTAGAGTGGGCCATATAGTGCGAGCTAGTGGTGTGGGCCTGGCGAGAGCTTGATTGGTCTGCCCTTGTTCCACTAGAGAATTGCACTTCTATCTTAGCTTCGAGGCGCCTCATTTGCTCACGATTATCCCTCAACTCTTTGTTCATCACTTCCAACATGGCCAGAATTGTTGTCGTAGTAGAACCAGACCTAGGGGAGGAATGGGTGCTTCCTTCCTTACTCATGATGTCCAACCTTCACTCTCAACCTCAAACAAAGATCAAATAACCTCAAGTGGTCCTTGCACATGCAAGAACCCACCAAACAATCAAACAAACTCAAGATATCAACACAAGTCCAAGGGTAAACAAGGTTACGAGCTTGGAAACTTTGTAGGCAAGCGGCAAATACAACCCACAAGTGTTCAAGTAAAATCAATCCAAAAAGAAGAGCTAAGATAGGTACTAAGCTCCCCACCAAGGATCCAACTTACAACGACCGAGACTTAAGCAGGAAGAGAAGAAAGAAACCCTCAAATGGACCACTTCTTCTAGAGTCGCTCCTTTTTTTTTTTGCAACTCGGCTTTTAATGGTTTCCAACACTTTTACGAGGTGGGATTCAAGACCCAGATCTCTTCCAACCACTAATAGCAAGGTCTTAGACCTGATTTCCACAAATACAATTTAGAACTTTGAATTTTATTCAACCACAAACTTTTGTTCAATTTCCGACTTTGAATACGAGACTAATTGGTCTTGTTGAACCCTTTGGTGGTATTCCTTTCCCGTAATCAAAACACTCCTTATTTTCGTGATTAGACAAGAACACAACCAGATTACACGGAATAAAAAAATGGATTAAAATGCCGGTGTGGTCGGGTTTATATTCAGGTCAGTTCTGCGACAGAAACTTGTAAAATTCACCAAAAATCAACCAGTCAACAAATCACAAAATTCTTTCACCAATGTATTCGTAACTCATCAAACTTTAAGTTTTATGAACACACCCAACATAGAATACGGCTACAAAGGCAAGAAAAAACCCCAACAACTCAGAAAAAGAAACCTGTAATTTCCAGGAATTTGCTGTTTGCAAAATCTGAGTTGATCGACCGGTTTCCTTGGACTTTAGTCGAGTTTCTCAAGTTTATATGAAATTTTTAGGGCCTAACCTTGCGTGGCTCTGATACCACGTGATAAGGATCGGTCTTGAGGAGGCTTCAGTGCAAGAGTAGGCCGATGGTCGCCGATAAGGCGATTCTGAGCAGTCGGAAAGATCGCACTTTTCTCCTGGGCACTTGAGAGAATTCCCCGACTACACCTCGGCGTTTTAGATAGAGCACGAGTCTATCTTTGATGGAGAAAAGGATTTGGGGTGATCGGAGTTGGGAGGTGAGAGAACAGAGTCTAGGAAGTCACCGGTAAAACACTTGGAATTCCCGGGAAGGTAGATGATGAGTTTAGTAGCAGTTTTGATCCCTCAAAAGACACGAGCTCTTGGGGATGAAGAACAAAATGAAATTAATGGAAAACAAAGATAATTTGAGACAAGAAAAACTGGTTTTTAGTCGTGTTCAAGTCTGCCTAAAACTGAGTACAAGAACAACTTATATAGCTGCTGAAAAACAACTGAAGAGACACTTAGAATTCAATGTCTTTGTGAAAAGATAAGACACTTTTCATGGGCGTTCTTTTGGATCCTCTTGGAGCATTTCTTGAGGAATATTCCACCAAAATTTCATCCAAAAGTAACAATGTTTGCCGGGGTAAAACTTGGTCCCAATTCAGGGTAATTTTAGGCGCGCTAGCTGGAAATTCCTGAAACATATATCTCACTCTTTCGGCCTTATATCTGGCATCCGAACTTCAAATGGAGTGATTTCAATGCCCAGATGTTCATCTTGAAGTCCTCTATCATCATACAAAATTTGGCCTTCATTAGAAAATATATATGGCTGTAGTGACTTATTTCCCAAAGTATCGCAGCTGTCATTTTCAGTTTGTTGTGGCTGGACTTCTAGCTTTGTCACGAGGTCTTGGCTGGGTTCCTTGAGCTGGCCTTGAGCTAGTAGACCCTTGAAGAGGTCTTGGTGCAGCTCCTTGGCTATAGAGCGTGTGAGCCTACGTGGAGAATCATCTTTGGCGCATGGACCTTGGTCTTGAGGGTTCAATATCACATCAGAAAGATATTGTGAGATTTATGGAAATATGGGAACGGCTAGATAATTGTGTTAGGTTAGAGCTATTTAGTTGGCTATATATTGTATGGGATTTACATAGCTTAGCAAGACTTTGAAGAGCGAAAACCTAGTGCTTTGTTTAGAGTTGTTCTACGTGTGTTAGATTGAGATTCAAGTGAGAAGAGTGATCCGAGATCTAGGTGGGAAGTCTAGAAGAGTGATCCAAGTTCTATTGTAATCAAGAAATCAATACACAAGTAGACTCGTTCAAACTCTCTCTAGTGAAAGCTAGAGAGGAGTGGTTTTTCGTCTCAAGGACTTATTGGTACTTAAGGTGTTTCCACTATACATCATCGTGTTCAGGTTTGGTTTCCTTGTTGTTTGTCTCTTTACTTAATCTATGTATCAAGGAACAAATACTTTTGTTCATTGAGATTTAGACGCTAATCGATCCAACAATTAGTATCAGAGTCTGGTCTGTAGATTGTTTCAATTAGCTTTGCAGGAAAATATGACTTCCAACAACGCAATCAACGACTCGTTCTGGAAACCCCCAATGTTGAAACCAGGAGAGTATGATTGGTGGGCTATTTAATTTGAGTCACATACTCAATCTCTTGACGCCCAGATCTGGAAAGTAATTGAATTTGGTGACGTCATCATCCTCGACTTGAATGATGATGACAAAACCAAAGAGAAAAAGAGAGTTGACTACTATGACGTAGACTACAAAATCCTTGAGAAGAACGTCAGGGCTAAAAAGATCCTTCACATGGCTCTAAGCATGGGCGATCTTCGAAAGATTCTGAAGTACAAGACTGCCAAGGAAATCTGGGATGCTCTAAAAAGGACATACTCAGGAAGCAATGATGTCAAAAGGAACAGACTCCTTGCTGCTCAAAAGAACTACGAACAGGTTGTTCAGGAGAAAGGTGAATCCTTGGAAGACTTTCATGAAAGGTTTGAAGGATATGTTATTCAAATTGAATTTCTAGGTGAAGATCTCCCTCAATGGAAAGTCACCTATCAATTCATGCAAGCATTAAACGCCTAATGGGACGAGTTCATCAATGCCCTTCAAGCTCAGAGTGACGTCAAAGAAATCTCCTTGGAAGACCTAGTGTCCCGCCGTCTCAAGAGTCACTCAGGAATTCTTGAGAGGAAACTCTTAGCAAGGAAAGATACTGACAAAGAAAAATCAATTGCTTTAAAGGTGGAAAAAAGCTTTTGATCTATCTCAGATGGAAGACCCTGGATTTGAAGAAGATGATACAGTTGCTCTCATTACAAGAGCCTTCATAAAAGCATGGAGGGGAGGGGGAGAGACACAACGTCACATCGAAGGTAACCATGTTTCAAAAGAAATTATCTGTTATCATTGTCAAAACGCAGGACACTTTGCCAGAAGTTGCTCTCATTACAAGAGCCTTCATAAAAGCATGGAGGGGAGGGGGAGAGACACAACGTCACACCGAAGGTAACCATGTTTCAAAAGAAATTATCTGTTATCATTGTCAAAAAGCAGGACACTTTGCCAGAAGTTGCTCTCATTACAAGAGCCTTCATAAAAGCATGGAGGGGAGGGGGAGAGACACAACGTCACACCGAAGGTAACCATGTTTCAAAAGAAATTATCTGTTATCATTGTCAAAAAGCAGGACACTTTGCCAGAAATTGTTATAAGAAAAGAGCAGGAGAACCACCGGCCCTTGAGGAGAAAAATGCAATGATGGCAACCTGGGAAGGAACAGAAGACAACATGTGCCTCATGGCAACCGAGAGTGATCAAGATGACATCAACCAGGTACCAATTCACTCATGGTATATAGACAGTGCATGCTCATACCACATGACAGGGAACAAAGAGGTTTCAATCGCTAAACTTCCAAAATGGAGGCTCCATCACCTTTGGAAACAAAAGAAAAGGAGAAGTTCTAGGAACAGGCAAGGTAAGTATATCCGACAAACTCTCTGTCAATAATGTGAATCTAGTAGACAATCTTGGTTTTGACTTGTTAAGCTTAGCTCAACTGTGTCAAAAAGGGAAGAATAGAGTCATCTTTACCACTAATGATTGTCAAGTTGAGAGTTTGAGTTCAGGGAATATTCTTCTTAAAGGAATATGTGTCAATAACATCTACAAAGTAGACTCCACCCTTATTCCTGAGGAGGATCTATGCTTCACCATTGTCAAAGAAGATTCTCTCCTATGGCACAAAAGATCCTGTCATGCCCGTCTATCACATCTTCAAAAGCTATACCAAAAAGACCTGGTAAGTGGACTTCCTAAGGTCGAAGCCATCCAAGGCATGGTGTGCTCCTCATGCATAAGGAGAAAACAAGTATGGTCCTCCTTCAAATCCAAGAAAGATGTAAGCACTTCTCGTCCCTTAGAAATGATCCACATGGACCTATGTGGACCTATGCGTACACAGAGTCTTGGAGGAAACAGGTATGTCTTTGTTATTGTGGATGACTATTCTAGGTACACTTGGACCCTATTCTTATCCTTAAAGGACGAAGTCTTTGAGGAGTTTGAAGCATGGCTAAAATCAGTGGAAAATCAACTTGGAGTCTCCCTAGTTTCTATACGCACCGACCATGGAACTGAGTTTGAAAATTCTCAGTTTCATGCCTTGTGTAGGAACAAAGGGATAAACCACAACTTTTCAACACCAAGGACTCCTCAGCAGAACGAAGTTGTGGAAAGGAAGAACAAAACTCTAGAGGATATGACAAGAACTCTCTTAATCTCCAGTAACCTTCCAAAGAACTTTTGGGCCGAAGCACTCAACTCCTCATGTTATGTGCTAAACAGAGCAACTCTTAGGCCGCTCATCAACAAGACAGCCTATGAACTTCTGAATGGAAGAAAGCCAAACGTATCTCATCTCAAAGTATTTGGATGCATATGCTTTGTTCACAACAATGGGAAGGAAAATTCCGGGAAATTCGATCCAAGAAGCGATGAAGGTACATTCGTTGGATACTCTCTCCAAAGAAAAGCTTACAAAGTCAACAACAGGCGAACAAGAAAAATCGAAGAAAGCATTCATGTGATTTTCGATGAGTCCACCATGGCCGACGAATCTGTACAAGAAGGAGACAGTACACCCTACACTCAGGAAGATAACTTCGATCTAGTCGAAGTTGCCAATCTTGGAGAACAAAGCTCGAATGGAGTTGACCCAACTAAATCCTAGAATCAGGAAATCCGGCTGAAAGCAACTCAGAAGAAACAGAGGAAGGAAGTGACGAGGAAAACAACAACTCTCCTGAAAATCCGGATGCTAGTTCCCCACTAGGGAATACCACAGAAGAGAGCACAAACGAAGAACCTACCACCGAAATCAGACGCACCTCTCGAAGCACCGGACCACCAGGATGGTTGAACGACTACATATGTAATGCAGTCATACAAGATCCATTACCCTCAGTCACAACCACGGACAATCCAAATGAAGGTATGTCATCTCTCCTACCCTCTAATGAATTTTTTGCTTTCACTTCCTTTGTCTCTTTAGCGGAACCAAAAACAGTAGATGAAGCCCTCAAGGACCCAGAGTGGGTCAAAGCTATGCAAGACGAGCTTCATCAGTTCGAAAGGAACAAGGTATGGAGACTTGTTCCTAATCCCGGGAACAGGACCATAATAGGAACAAAATGGGTCTTCAGAAACAAGCTAGATGACAAAGGCCAGGTCACAAGAAACAAAGCGAGATTGGTTGTAAAAGGGTACAACCAACCGGAGGGGATAGACTATGATGAAACCTTTGCTCCGGTGACCAGATTGGAGGCCATAAGACTACTGATTGCATTACTCAACACATCATGGCTTCAAACTTCAATAGATGGATGTAAAGACTGCATTTCTCAATGGGGAACTAAATGAAGTCTTTGTGGAGCAAACACCTCGGTTTGTCGACTTGGCTCATCCAGACCATGTTTATGTATTAGACAAGGCTCTCTACGGCCTCAAACAAGCTCCTCGAGCGTAGTATGAAAGACTATCTCGCCACCTGATATCCAACGGATATGTTCGTGGAGAGGTGGACAAAACTCTGTTCTTACTAAGGGAAGGAAAAGACACTCTAGTCGTGCAAGTTTACGTAGACAATATCATCTTTGGGTCTACAAACAACAAGCTGGTTGAAAGGTTTGTCAAACTTATGGAAGGTGAATTCGAGATGAGCATGGTTGGAGAACTCAAGTTACAAGGAGATGATGACACAAGAGTCCATCAACAGAAATATCTCAGAGAAGTAGTCAAGAAATTTAAAATCGCAAATTCCAAACCTTATGCAACCCCAATCTCTCCAAATGACTCCCTTGGCAAGGACGAAAACAACAACAAAGAAGATCAATCTCTCTAAAGAGGAATGATTGGATCTTTACTTTATCTAACTGCTAGCCGACCTGACATAATGTACAGTGTGTGTCTATGTGCAAGATTTCAGGTCGATCCAAGAGAAACACACACCATAGCAGTCAAGAGAATTCTAAGGTACCTAAGAGGAACTGATGATCTGTGTCTGTGGTATCCCAGGGGAGGAAGTCTGAGCCTTGCTGGGTATACAGATGCTGACTTCCCAGGGAACAGAGTAGATCGCAAGTCTACATCCGATATGGCTCAATTCTTAGGACCATGCCTTGTCTCATGGGGATCAAAGAAGCAAACCACTGTGGCCCTTTCCACTGCTGAAGCTGAGTACATCGCGAACGCACCTGTTGCTCACAACTCTTATGGATCAAACAACAACTAAGTTATTTTGGTATTAATCTCAATTATGTTCCTATTATTTGTGATAATACTAGTGCTATAAATATTGCTAAGAATCCTGTGCAGCACTCTAGGACCAAAAACGTTGAGATAAGACATCACTTTCTGCGATATTGTGTTGAAAAGGGGCTAGTAACAATGGAGTTTGTTCGAATCGAGGAACAGATTGCAGACAGCTTCACCAAGGCACTAAACAAGGAACCCTTCGAAAGGCTTCGTCTGGAACTTGGTATGATTTCTCTCGAATAATTCTGTCTAGTCCTAAAAACCCCCAATAACTGGTTGAAGCCTGAATGATAATTGGGTGTTATTTGTAGGATTATATGAACACGTTACTGTATCTCGTTGGTTTGAGTTATTTGCTTCTTCTTGTCTTGATAAATCTCAATATTCTTGCAAACTCTTTGAACTCGAAATGCTAGCACCATGGTTTCATTACATGAGAAGGTCTTATTTGTTGCCCAAAAGAGTCCTCTTGATGATTTGAACCCTCAATATAAGCCCAAAGGATAGAGGATCTCTACAACCGTCCCTAAAGCCTTGTCATGATTGCACATTCCTATGAGCCAATTGCATTCATCTACATCTGGAATCTCTCATCATGACTTACAAATTCACTCTATCTATATATGTTATTTTAAGTATAATGTTGTGTTGTACCACTTTGGTAACTATACACCCCCACATTATACTATACTATTTCTTTTGGAAAATTGTGAAAGTGGAATGAATGTTCTGGTCCTCAAGAAGAAAAAGGCTGGCTCTCAAGATTGCGTGAAAAGGATTTCTGGTGTGTCTTCGGTAAGTTACTCAAGAGGTGATTTTGTTTTTGGAAAAAGGTGGAGCGACACCCTATACTTTGAGATCTCGTCAGTTTTGGAAAAAGATCTTTCCTCCTCCACCTTGATTCGGTCCCCACCAATTATATATACCCCTTCCTCGAAAAACCCCAAATACTCAAAATCCCTTCCCTCGCGACCAGAAAACTTCTCAAAACCCTAGACCCTCTCCTACTCAAACTCAACTCCGCAGGTGTCACCCATTCATCTCCGCCCGCTTCCATCTTCAACCCTATGTCCGCCCTCATCACTCACTCTCCTACACACCCATCAATCCCTTCCGCTGCAGACACTCACCCAATGAGTAAGGATGCTAAAGGATCACTCAATGACGTCTTCGAGACGGTGGTGACTAAGGATGAAAATTACAAAGGTTGAAAGAATGTTTAATGAAGAGAAGCCTCCAGAGCACAAGAAAAACGGGTAAGTCTAGTACCCTCAATTAGCAAAAGGAAGACTCAATTAGTAAAGAAGGTCGTGTACAATGAAAAGTTGGGTTGGCTCAAGGATCTAAGCTACGAAACAGTCTCATAAACCACATGAAGAAGAAGTTGAAAAAGTTCACAAGTCAGCTGGGATTCGATCTTTTGCTTTAAAGAAAAAATTGAAAAAGTCCTTGCTCCAGATTGATCTCCGCTCTTCTCTTCAAAGGGAACAGAACATCTTTGACTACTTTTCACAATGGCTCCAGCCCTACTTTTTTTTCCCAGCCACATTATTCCTCTTCTCTTTGTGCTTATTGTACACTTTCTCATGGATTGTCATTCTTGGTTGCTAGTATGTCAGTTATCTTGTTTTATCTTGATATTGTGATTCTTTAAGTACTGAAGTTCTTATGAGTCATTACCTCGATTGCTTTCTCGTGTTTTGTATACTTATTCTTTATAACTTCTGATTTCATTCTTTTTTATAATGCCAAAAGGGGGAAAATAGAGGATACCAAGACTTGAGGGGGAATTCATGACTTAGTTGTAGTTCGTTGCTTTTCTGAGGGGGAATTTTTAGTACTTTTTTAGTCTTTGTTCCTAGGCTAGTATATATGTCTCGGGTTTATGATCTTATTGTTAAGAATGTTTGTCATCATCAAAAAGGGGTAAATTGTTGAGATGCGATTGGTTTTGATTAAATGACAAACATCCACTAATGATTTACTCGAGTGTGTAGGTATTGTTACTAGTGTGTGTGCAGGAACGAAAGACGTCTTGCTGGAATCCATGAGACGTAAGGTTACGTCGAATGGAAGCCAACTGTGCAGAATAGTCCATCCGAGGAAGAATATTGGTCAAGATATCTTGGAGGATGGCCTTGAAGAAATATGGAAGAGTTGCCTCGCAAATAAGGAAAGAAGATTTCTCAAAAGAAGGAACGTGGCAACTCGGCAAGGAATTGGGCTTTGGACGGGCGTGTTTGAATCACCGAAGAAATAAGGAAATATTGTGTGCAAGGAATATTTCCTTATATGCATTGTTTCCTTATATGAGCAAGACGGCGCGCTGAAGTCTAAGACCCAATGTTGACGACTTGGAGAACAAGTTGAAAGATCACACAGAAGGAAAGATATTTTAGGAAGAGAATTCCTTAGGAAAGATATTGTGAGATTTATGGAAATATGGAAACGGCTAGATAATTGTGTTAGGTTAGAGCTATTTAGTTTGCTATATATTGTATGAGATTTACATAGCTTAGCAAGATTTGAAGAGCGAAAACCTAGTGCTTTGTTTAGAGTTGTTCTACGTGTGTTAGATTGAGATTCAAGTGAGATGAGTGATCCGAGATCTAGGTGGGAAGTCCAGAAGAGTGTTTCAAGTTCTATTGTATTCAAGAAATCAATACACAAGTAGACTCGTTCAAACTCTCTCTAGTGAAGGCTAGAGAGAAGTGGTTTTTCGTCTCAAGGACTTATTGGTACTTGAGGTGTTTCCACTATACATCATCGTGTTCAGGTTTGATTTCTTTGTTGTTTGTCTCTTTACTTAATCTACGTATCAAGGAACAAATACTTTTGTTCCTTGAGATTTAGACGCTAATCGATCCAACAACCATTAATGGTAGAAATGGAGTTCGACCATGACACTAACAACCTCGGCTCGGACGCGCGAGAAGCATTCAGGGCTAATTGACCAATGTCGACCCCCGACTAAGCTACATCTCAGCTCGTGGGTGCGTCCTGGTCTTCATCGCCACTCACCGGAAATCTATTGTCGATTATCCTATCTTAGTTGTCGCATACGTGCACTCCCGGACAGATTCTGTCACCGTCATGGTTCCATATTCGACATCGCTGACCGGAGAGCCGATGCCGAGCTTCGTCGAGTCAAATGTGACCTCCTGGTATGCTCATAGCCATTGCTTACCCCCGGTTTGGTAAGGTTCCTCAATCCACCACCCCTTAACCATATGTTAAGTATATCCCTAATTAGCATTACAACAAGTCCAAATTGATACATGAGTTTGATACGTTTCTGGCAATTGATTAATGAAGTCATGAATTGAAGTAGGAATGCCACGCATGACCGCTGCTGTTCCCATAGAGTTTCCCAGAAACTCTATGGATGGAGTTTGAGAAATCTCAGCCATCTAGTTGGAATGAATGACTATGATTTAGCTAATTAATTTTTTATTAGGAAAAGAAGATACCATAATATTCACTTACCATATAGGTTTTCTTCCTCAATTTTCATTGTAATATATGTGTCTTTCTCATCTCGCATAGACTATTCTCAGTCATGATTCATGAATGGATTGAAATTAGTTTTTTCAATAATTCTTTATGCAAAATGGTAAACAAGAGATGTGGGATTTTGTTGATATATTATTATAAATGTGATATGTACAATAAATTGAATGGAAAGGAAGGAAGAAGCTATGGATTTACAATTTGTTGGTCATAGCTTTTTATCAAATTCATAGTTCGTTATTCAAATTCAATTTAGCTTAGATGCAATTAGAGTTATTGTAAATTTATATGGAAAGGAAGGAAGAAGCTATGGATTTACAATTTGTTGGTCATCAGGCATAGTATTTGGTCCCTTTTATTGAGCTCGATTCATGTGATTAATTGGATGAGAAATATTCATGTGATTAATGAAGGATTTATGAGAGTGACTAAGCTATTTGTTAGCTAGCTAATCAACGAAGTAGAACCTTAAGCATTATGCTCGTTTGATATTATTCATACTTGATTAAAAAAAAACGAAGTCCTCTAATGTAACACATTGCTCTGTCAGCATATGGCTAGTGGTAATAAAAAAAATTGCTCTTTTTAGCAATTATCAGACATGTAATCGTATCAAAGCAACATTATACCAAAATCGTTTTATAAACGCTAGTTGGGCAAAAAAGTCAAAAAATGTCTTAACGATGCTGAAACTGAAAAATAACGAGTTTGCATGCGTTTTTTTAGTATGAAAAGATGTTATTAACTTCGTTCTACATCCTTATATTGCACAAATATGTTAGTAATTTCGTTCAACAAAAATGTTATATGAGTATAAAACCATGGTTTCTATTTACCGCCCACCCATTTTGCTATTTACAACCCAATTTCATACGCTGGGTATGGATTATATCCATACGCCAGGGATGGACTATATCCATACGCCAGGCATGGACTATATCCATACGCCAGGCATGGACTATATCCATACGCCAGGCATGGACTATATCCATACGTCGCGTATGGATTGCAACATTTCAAAAAAAAATCATACGTCACATATAGATATAGTCCATACGTCGCGTACTGATTATGTTTATACGTGACATATGGGTGTAATGCATACGTGGCGTCTGAAATTACATATGCTAAGTGACATATATGTAATTAACTTCAATGTATTCGTAGTTATGTGTGCAAAATAAGTCGATTTCAGTGAAGTGTTAAGGCCTTAAAGCCAAATTTGGAAAAACGTCATCCGAACGTTTTCGGAATAGATTTAAACTTGGTTTCAATCCCTATTAGAGATATTTGACCATGTGCGTAACTTCAAATCAAGACTTCTCACTTTTGAAGTAAAACCTATTTTGAAAACCAAATGATATCGCAATATATATGGGCTACAACATTGATATGTTGATAAAAATTGCAAAAAGTATACAACTTAGTCTTATTAGGCATGTAAAGTACCAATAAGGTTTCGTTCACACAAAAAGATCCTCGAAACTATGTGTAAATGCAAAAGGTCTTAAGGGGCCGTAAGGCCCAATTTGGCAAAATGGGTCAAACGATGTCCGAATGGAATGAAACTTATTCTCAATGGCTATTAGAGATATTTAACCATGTGGTAACTCCCAATCACAACTAATTACTTTTCAAGTAGCATCTTCTTTGTGAAAACATTACTAGTCGTAACTCTCTAACTTGTCGCAATATGCATGGTCTACAACATCGTTGTTGATTATGTTTGAAAACATTATACAACTTAGTGTTATTAGGCATATAAAGTTTCAATAAGGTCCCACTCACAGAAAACGAGGCTCGAAACTATGCATAAACGCTAAAAGACCTTAAAAGGCTTTAATGGGCCTTAAGGCCCAATTTGGCTAAACGACATCCAAACGATGTTGAAATGAAATCAAACTGGTTTCCAATTCCTATTAGGGATATTTAACCACGTGGGTAACTCCCAATCAAAACTGCTTACTTTTGAAGTAACACCTCCTTTGTAAAAACCTTACTAGTCATAGATCTCTAACTTGTCGCAATATGTATAGTCTACAACATCGTTGTTGATATGTTTGAAAAAATTATAAAACTTAGTGTTATTAGGCATATAAAGTTCCAATAAGGTATGACTTTCACAAAACGAGACTCGAAACTATATATGCGTAAACGCTAAAAGACGGGGCCTTAAGGCCCAATTTGACGAAACGACGCGCTAAAGATGTCGGAATGGAATGAAACTTGGTTTCATGCCTATTAGGGATATTTGACCATATCGGTAACTTAAAATCAAAACCCCTTACTTTATAAGTAACACCTCCTTTGTAAAAACCTTACTAGTCATAACTCTCTAACTTGTCGTAACATGTATGGTCAACAACATCGTTGTTGATTATGTTTGAAAAATTTATACAACTTAGTCTTATTAGGCATATGAAGTCACAATATGGTCTCGCTCACACAAAACGGTTTTGGTATGATTTTAGTATAAAATTGGGGTGCGTAGGACCATATTGTGTCGTCATATTGCTAATATGGTCTTGTTACATTAATTTTATTTCTAAAAATACTTGTGTGTATATGTGAGATGTAGAAGTTATAACATGTCATTATAGTAGTACATTAAAAACAATAGTATGTTATGAAGTATTACATGGTAGATGGTTGATGTGCAATACAAGGTTGTATAACGAAGGTACTAACAACTAACTATGCATATTCATAAAATTCCTAGAAACTCGTTATTTAAAATTTTCGATATTGTTATGTCACTTTGGTCCTTGTTTAATTTTTTGTCTTTTGGAGGGGCAAACTCCGATTTGGATAATAATCTTTATATGTACAGAATCGTATCGAAATGCTCTACATGATTATCAAAATAAATTTAAAAAATAATTTTAATTTTTTTTGCACGGCTAACATAGGCGTCAAGCGTGTAATTTTTTTAAATTAATAAGTTTTTTTAATGTTTTTTAAGAATTTGTTTGCAAAATAAAACTAAACTTTTTCACGCCTAAATTAGACGCGCAATATTTTGAAAATAATAAAAAGTATTTCAGATTTATTCCATTTCTTTGGAATTGTTTTTGTTAAACAAATAAATGTTACAAGCCTAGTATAGGCGAGAAAAAATTTAAAAAATCTTTTTTTCCCTTTCTTATCACTAATCGTTATTGCACGTCTAATTTAAGCGTGCTAATGTACACCTAATTTAGGCGACCTATTTCGCGTGGAAATAGCATGTCCGACGCGTGGAAATAGGGGCATCCTATAATGACGGTTGAATCTCACTTTCTTGGTTTGATAGCTAATTTAATAATATTTTTAACTTATCTAATATAAAAATATAAAAAAAAAAAACCAGTTCTGTAATCCATATCATACGACGTCATTGCTAATAGCGTAAGGGTGCGGTTTCGATGAGAACAATTTTTAAAATGAGAATGTGCGAATGACTAATGTTCAGCAAAATATACTTTAATGTGCATCAAAATATACTTAAATGTGCATCAAAATTTTTAATAAACATCTTTTAAAAAAGTGAGGCACATATACATATTTTACCTGATTTTTTTTGTCAACATGCAAGAAACGGGGTTTAATCCATTTAAGGATGACCACCCTGACCATCTTCAACGACGATCCTTAAAAACGGCCGATATAACGGATAGAAGGAAGAAGCCAAAAGATGTGGCCTAATACCATTGAGATAATCTACATACAGGCTAGAATCAGGATTGCAATTCAAAATTGCTTTAATAAAATGAGGATTTATATCAAGACAAGCAAGAAAATCTGTTGCCCTATTGGCCTCACGAAAACAATGAATAATGCTAAATTTATTAAGATAATGTAGATTTGTAAGTGCATCATTAATAACGTTTTCAATCGTGGGCCGCCTTTATTAAGTTTCTCAATAAATGTTCTTTAAAAATGAATGTTTTCTTCAAAATTTGAATGTTTTTAAGTTTTTCAAAGAATGTGCACTAAATTAGTACTAAATGTTCACCAATTTACTACCAGTGTCGGTCGTAAGGATTTCATGACCCTAGGGCGAAATTTTTTTAAGGACTTTTAATATAACGATCTAAAAATATATAATTTTAAAATATTAAAATTGAGATTAAAATATTATAATTATTGTTTCTAGAAATCCCACGATAGACTAATTGAATCAAAATTAAGCACAATATACCTCCTAAACGTGAGAATAGTCTATTATATAGACAATATTACGTTCTAATCTCCATACCAATAAGCAATTATATTTCATTAACCATAACAACTTTTCCAATTTACAAGTTCAAATGCAAAAGGAAATTAGCATTTTTAAATATAACTAGCTTTACTGAACCCGTGCGATGCACGACTCCTGATTTTCACTTAAATACTAAGCTTTAGCTATCTCGTCAGATTATAACGGTATAATTTAATTGTTGTTGTTCTTTAATGTTGGAAGTATTTTGTAAGTTGTAGGGTTAAAAATGAAAAAAGGTTAGGACAAGAAGTTGTGCATGATCACTTCCTCGAAGAATGTGTAATATTGAAAGTCCAAACTAATTACGCATTTCAGGAGTAAATTGGAGGGGAGTAAACAAAACGTACAATATACATAATTTTTCTCTCGATACATATAGTCTTAAATCACATTGAAATATAGAGGATAATTAAGTCTCATACCATTTAGAAAACCAAAGCCTGAAAATAGTGAGAACCCACTCCAAAAAATAAAATTGCGGAAAATAAGGACATGGAAATTAATGGACATGACACATAAATGTGCTTAACCATGCATGTAAATCATCCAAGAGTATATTAGTATTTTTTTTAAATCAACAAATTTAATTGAGATGACTAAATATATATTGAGTTATTAGTAATATAATATTTATTAATTACAATCTAAACTCCATCAATCCAAAATAGTTAACTTCATATTCATATGTTACAATATATAATATATGGAACAACCATTATTACGTTTTTTACTTACCACCTAGGACATCAATTCAAACTGCCTATAACAATCTCGAAACATCTAAAAGTAGCAGCAAAGAACAATCAAGCTATGTAGTACTAATCTCTAAAGTAAAATTGCATCCTAATTCACGTAGCAAAAAAGTTGATTGAGTATATAGAATACAAAGCGCCTTAAAATTTCAAATTTCGAAAAATCAAATTACAAGATGAATTAGCGAGTGAAAAATAAGTAAAATAACAGACCTCTTTGCTCGACTTTTTTACTTAAAAAAGAAAACTTTTCAGAGCCAACATGCAGGATGGACTTAACAGTCCAATCCAAGTGTTGCTCAAGCTCCTTTAATAAAACAAAACACTCAATTGAAACTCAGTAGAGCAAATTCAAAAAATCTCAAAGAAATCTATAATATATGTATGTGTTGCATCTTCGTATCTTTATTCAAGCATTCCACCAGGTGATATAAAAATTAAGGTGCCTGGTATGAGGAATATATGCTCAAATATAAGAGTGGGGCGAATAGAACAGATGGATCATTGACAGAGCTTTTATCACCGCTCCATTACACATCTCTTTTCAGCTTTTGTTGAACACCTTCCTGACATTAAGTCATGTATAGTAAAACTCAAATACTCCATATAAATTGAGCACCAGTGATGAACCTAACACCATGAACCTTAAAATTACAGGTTTTTATGAACAATTTACATGAAGAAACCTTAGAAACCTTCAACGAAAGTTCATAATTTTGTTACCTGAGAACCTGGTTCTACAATCTTCGGACGAATTCTCGCTTGGGCGTATCCGTCGATGGTGTCCGGTGGGGTTACTCAAAACTTGCGCGCCCTCCGCTGCCAGCATCCGAGCAGAGCGACCACCTGTTTCCATTCGCTTGAGCCATTGCAGAAATGATGAAATCGGGAAAGAGAAATAAGAGAGCATAATATATAGAGTCACATTTCATCCCCGAACATCAACGGCCCTGAAAACGCCTCTATGGCGTAGCAAAGGAAACGAAGGGACGTTATCTACTGAGGGCGGGAATGGGCATTGAAGTGGGAAAGGTCGGATAAAGATGAGAAGCAAAATTCTCTCTAATTTTAATGCTAGGCAGCCCCATCTTCTCACGCAAGGTAGAGATTTCAAAATACAAAAAGCACTAAATGCAACTCTAAGAGCATCAAATCAAATGCAACTCTAAAATCATTAATTTCTTAAACTAAAAGTCAATTTTATATGTTTATAGATAATCTGTTGTAGTGAAAAAAAATCAAAATAAAACAAAATAATGGTACTGGACTTTTTTTACTTCCGAATAATGAAAAGAATCAAAAGAAGCTGGAATGGGCCACTCATTTAACTATGGGCCTTTTACTTTGAAAATGAGATAGAATGGGCTGTTTTTTGTATATATATACATATACACTATTTTTTCGGAATTGGTCCCTTAATATTATTGGGCCTTAGGCGGTCGCCCTACCTAAACTACCCTTTGGGCCGGCTCTTTTCACGTTCATATTTCAAAAGTTATTATCAGTTATTATCACCCGACACTTTCTCCACAACGTAGGAGTATTATTACATGCATGCATAGTGGAGTATTATTACATGCATGCATAGTCGAAAGAAAACAAGGATTCACCGACAATGTCATGACTCATGACGGAGTCTCACGTTTTGGTAAGCGCGAAAAAAAGGGATGCACTGACAACTCCATTCAAAACTACACGGACTCCAAAGCCTGAAGGACATCCGCCTTGAGATCGTTTAAGTCCTCCACCCCGAAGCTGAACCTAACCAAGTTGTCTTCAATTCCATACTTTTTCCTCTCAGACTTGGATACGTTCATGTGACAAGTCAAATTTTGATCTCATATTGTTTCAGCAAACAGTTCTTATGTAATACACCTTCTTGAAAAAATGACTCACCAGTAGGACATGATTGCAACCTGATCAACAATGCTTTCACAGCCACCAAATGATGGAGCGTTATGCGGAAGAAAACCGGGAAGAAGGGCCTCATGTTGCTCAAGCTAGACCTCGAGAAAGCCTACGATAGACTGAGTTGGGTGTTTCTTGAGAATACATTGCATGAGGCGGGTTTCCCGAGGGTTTGGGTTCAATGGATCATGAAGTGCGTCACCACCGCGTCTGAACCATATGATTGAGTGTCGGGTGAAGGCAGGACTCTGGAAAACTGTTAAACTTAGTAGGTCCGGGCCCCGTTTGTCACACTTATTCTTTGCCGATGACATCCTCCTATTCGCCGAGGCTTCTCTTGACCAAGTTCGGGTTATTCGGGAATGCTTGGAGGAGTTCTGCTGCGCTTCAGGTCAGGAAGTTAGTGTGGAAAAGTCAAAGATTTTCTTGTCCAAGAATGTTAAATCGGACTTAGCCGAGGCCATTTGCATCGAGAGCGGGATCGAGATTACTGATAACTGGGCAAGTATTTGGGAGTGCCTTTGTTCCATAAAAGGCTCTCCAAAAATACTTTCCAAGACCTTGTGGGGCAAGTCCAGTCTCGGCTGAATGGATGGAAAGGGAGATTTCTTAGTAGCGCAGGAAGGACGACCTTGACATGGGCGGTCCTGAATTCGATCCCAAATCATGTTATGAGCACGGTGCTACTGCTGAAGTCCTCGCTAAAAAAAAGCTTCACCAGCTCAAAATTTTGCATCCATGGCGATTTTTCGGAGGAACCCTAATCTCCTCACCTCCACCTGCAATTCTCGTTCCCTGCCTCTCACTCTTCTTTCTTCCATCCATCGATCTCCTCTCACTGCTTTCTTCTTCCATAATTCCGCTGCCTCTCACTCTTCCTTCTTCCATCCATCGATCTCCTCTCACTGCTTCCTTCTTCCTTAATTCCGCTGCCTTTCACCTGTAAGGATTTCCAAGACCCGCTTTGAGATTCTCATTGAAGCGTTACTCTCTATTGAACCATCAAAACGAGCTACATCTTCCTCTGCTCTTGATTCTGAGGAATAGTGCATTTTCTCACTCAATTTCATTTGAGGGTTTCATAGTCGAGATTGAGATTTCATAGCTTCCTAGTTCCTTGAGCCTCTCATTATACTGATCCCAATTCACAACTCTACTATCAATCCTATACTCACTCCCACCACTGCCCGTAATCGTCCTAGTGAAAGCGATCTGAGCGCCAAACAAGCTTGACATAAGCACGACGGCCCCTCTGCTCCTGCTCACGGACGCCGAAGGCGTATATAAGGTCCTTAAGTTGAGCGCCATGAACTCCGAGGACGAAACAAATGGCGTCCATTAGATTTGACTTGCCGGCGCCATTGGGGCCGATGATGGCGGTGAAGTTATAGAAAGGCCCGATGACCTGGTGACCTTTGTAGGACTTGAAATTCTCGAGCTCGATCCGGAGGATCCCTGAGGTTTGAAGCAAGAAACTCACTTAGCTCACATGTTTTAGGCTTGTCACTTAATCACTGATGCCCAAGTTCAAACCCAACATATTTTGCTTGCCTGATTTTTTGCAAAAAGTGCCTAACCGAAGGCGAATGCTACCGCCGCCTCTAAGAATCCAGCTACTGATGCCAAGCGGCCGCCCTGCACAGTATTTTGCGACAAAGCACCCAACAAAGAAATTGATGTATCAGAGCGATGATGCTGGGCCTCAGATTGATTGAGGAGGATTGCTGATGAAGTGAAGTGAAGGTAAGGTTTGTTATCTTGTATTCAATCAATTTCATGTTGTAGTTGTGAAAATTAGGTAATATCTAACTTGTAAGACGTACATCTGCTAAGTGGCTACTAAACTTTGATCATCATTTTATTGAATGCTAAGCCTAATTCAAATGCAAATTGCTGTTTTTAAATGTTGAGGGTAGCCAAGGTGCTGATGTCAATGGGGGTCTAGGTTCATGGTAGAATGAGTTAAGGTTCATATTATTATGATTCTAGGTTCATTCACTGGTGATTCTTCTTTTGTTGAGCCTGGATTGTTGTCGTCAACTTCTTTTTCTGAGTCTAGATGGTCTAGTTGTGCTCAAAATATCAATCAGAGTACCTATTCTGTGTTGCACTCTCAGGTTCATGGATTTATATTGTAAGGTTCTACATATTACATAGTGAGGTTCATTCATTTGTAAATTAAAGTGCACTCTCAGGTTTGCATATCAGTCTAGTTCTGTGTTCGAACCTGTATGAAAAGCTGAACTTCTGTATTATCATTTTCAAGCACATCTCTTTGGTCCGAGTTTGAAATAAAAATTGAAGATGAATGCGAGTCTGATGTGGAGATCTCTCAGGAGCAAGAGCAAATGGTTGAGACCGACAAATTAGATGTAGACGAATATAAGGTAGACTGTACAGTTCAATACCAGTTTACACTATTCTTAATATTTGTTCTATATTATGAAATTATTTTATTGCTGGTTAAACAGGGAGACGAGGACAAAGTCAGTTGGGCTATATTTCAAGAACATTCTTCAAGAAGCGGATGGAATCATCCTCTCCCGTGGAAACTTGGGGATTGATCTCCCTACAGAAAAGGTCTATTTTCATAATTCCTTCAATAAATTAATTGTTCAACTTTGCAGACACGTCTCTGGTTGTTGAAGCTGTTAAGGCTACTTCACAGTAGCTCAGTTTAGCTTGGTGAAACATGCAGGTCTTTCTTTTTCAGAAGGCTGCTATTTTTAAGTGCAACATGGCTGGAAAGCCTGCAGTGGTTACTCGTGTTGTTGACTGATAATCTTCGGCCAACTCGTGCTGAAGCTACAGATGTTGCCAACGCTGTACTAGATGGTACTTTCTTGAGTTTTTCATTCTTAATCATAAGTTTGAAATTATTTAAATAAGCCACTCTAACCTAAGTTTATTCATGCTCAAACCCCTCATATATTCTTCGGTCTTTTTGCTCACCCAGGAAGTGATGCGATTCTTCTAGGAGCAGAGACTTTACGCGGTTTATATCCAGTTGAAACTATCTCTATTGTTGGTAGAATATGTACCGAGGTATATTCCTCTTTTTTGTATACTTCACTACTTCAGCTGTTTTTTTTTTGCTAAGGCCTTCTGGCTTGTACTCCATATAGTGTAGTATAAAACTGCATATAAGATATTCTACATTTTGGAGTTTTGACAAAGCAATAATCATTTGTAGGCTGAAAAGGTCTACGTAAACTAGGTTCATCGCATACGTGAACTAACTAGGTTCATCGCATACGTGAACTAACTAGGTTCATCGCATACGTGAACTAACTAGGTTCATCGCATACGTGAACTAACTAGGTTCATCGCATACGTGAACTAACTAGATCACATACGTGAGCTAGGTTTATCGCATACGTGAACTAACTAGATCACATACGTGAGCTAGGTTCATCGCATACGTGAACTAACTAGATCACATACGTGAGCTAGGTTCATCGCATACGTGAACTAACTAGGTTCATCGCATACGTGAACTAGGTTCATGTTGATAGCCTTGCAGGTTCATGTCGATAGCATTGCAGGTTCATTGATGTTTTTAACCCGGTTTTGTTTATTAGTACAACGTTGAACTAAAATGTCTTAGGTTCATGTCGATAGTTTTACAGGTTCATGCTATAGTATTTTTGCAAGTACATTTAGCCTAATTTTTTTTAATGTACAAATTAAACTAATAGACACTATGTTCATGTTGTTAGTCGTGTAGGTTCACGTCGATAGCTTTACAGGTTCATGCTAATAGTCTTGCAGATTCATTTAGCCTAATTTATTTTTAATGAACTAAAAGACACTAGGTTTATGTCGATAGTCATGTAGGTTCATGTCGATAACCTAAGGCATTATAATGAAAACCAATGAACCATTACATGAAAACCAATGAACCTACAAGTTATTTTTGATGAACCACTACATAAAAACCAATGTACCTATAAGTAATTTTTGATGAACCATTACATGGAACCCGATGTACCTACAGTTAGTTTTGATGAATTGTCAAATGAAACTTTAAAACCAATGTACCTACAAGATAGCTTTTATGAACCTTTACTTGAAAATTAATGTACCTACAAGTAAGTTTCAATGAACTATTATAAATATTAGTGGACTATAGGCCGTGCTACGCACGGCCGTAGTATCTTTAGTGTTTTTCCTGTTATGTCTTTGTATTGTTGATGGTTATGTTCGTAGTTGTTTTGTTTCTTATTTATCTTTCCTTAGGTTTGTTCTCCGTGTTTTCTTGTGTTTGTAATTATCTTCTTTCTAACACTTCAATTTAATCTCGGTCTAGCAGTTGCTACCTTGCTATGGGCGGGGCACTGCCAACCAATCTACGAATTTTTGTTTGTTTAGTTTACATGTGTGGGTTGTCTACTCTGATGTGTACATTCAACAACATCAGTAATTTATGTTGTTTGGCCAAGAACAGACTACTGATATTTGGTTACGATATTACGATTGTGTGTCTGCCAATTCATATGATATGTTACTATATGTATAGAATTGGTTACACATTTTGTAGTAGAGACACATAATTTTCCAACTCTTTAATAGTTAAAACTGCAATAGGTTAATATTGTGTTTCTTTTGTCTTCAAACTTATTTAATTCACCTCTACTTATCTTTTCGTTGCATTTCTGTTTAATTAGCCCATATATTGAAAATATGTGGTTATAACATAGGTTATGGCCATATGGTATCGTACATAGGTGATTGATTTTTTTGTCCAACTATTATCAGGTTTCATTGTTCATAATGTTATGGAAATGTGTAAGTTTCTTATAATTTATAATAATAAATGTCATCATATGTGTTTTCATTTGATTCGTTTAGACTATTATTTTCGTATGTTAATGTTTCTTTTTCCAAAATATGAGTATAATTATTAACTATATGGAGTATGCCTCGTTATAGTTATTAAATAGAACTGCAAATAATAAAACGTGAGACTTGATATCTTACTCTATTCGGGACGTGTCTATTTGTTGTATTTTGTGGACATCTCTATTTGCCAATGAAATTATGTTGTTGGTTTCAATATGTTATTTTCCAAGTTTTTCATTCTTTAAAATCGAAACATTATTAAATAATTTCGTAGCTCTCTCACCCTCTTAGGTTCTGTATATAATAGTGTATATATGTATATTATTCCTTTTGTAGCTTATCCTTGTGGAGATGCTTTAATTCTGTACTGAGTAGAGTATTCTACAACACCCCCAGCTCCGAGGGCAATAATTAGCGCACCTCATCTTTATCCATCCCTTTTCAATTTTGTTTTCGTGTTCTTCTCCTAATGTGGGTTGTGATTTCCGAATTTGTGTACGGTATTACGGTTGCTAATTAAGGTTGAATGTGGAAGCTTGAGGCATGTACATACAACATTCATTTAGGTACTATAATACAGTGGAGATAGTTATATTCTTTAACCTATTTAGTGTTTTTATTTGAGTTTCGTTGGGCTGAATTGGAATATAATCGTTTTTTCGAAATGGAAATTAAAAGTGGTTAAGTATTACTGTAGTATACTTGTTTGTTTCAAATTGGAATGTTTTGTTATTGTTATGTGTATATTTAATACAGTAGGTGTTGTTCCACTGTATATTGCATTTAAGAGAGGATGAGTTTTAATTTCCATAAAATATAATTTGTTTTTACATGGCCCCGTTTTGGCCTCGCAATGGAAGTGGCCTCATTGTTTTTTTGTCCTTTTGCGAGCATTTGATTCTGCAATTCTATGCGTAGAAAATTGGGCTTCAATGTTCCACGCATTTTTTCTCCTGGCGGAGAAGAATTTCCTTTACTACGGGGCATGTTGACGTTTTAGTTGTTCTGCAAAGCTTAGATTTTAGACGTAGTGTTGAGTGGATTGTTCGTTTCTGTTGTGGGGTTGAACGTGAATTGGCGTCCGTTGGTAGAATCCCTAATTTGCAGGGGTGACGTTGTCGGTGATCAATTCCACACCCTATCTCCTCCTGCAAGTGGTCTTCCTTCATAATCTTTGTGAATGTCAGTTAATCTTTTTTGCTACACTTGTAATTTCTATTTCTTATCTGGATTTTGGTGTGGATAGGTTGAGTAGGATATATTTGGTTATATTCGTGGACTTTGTTTGATTTCAATGTAGCTATGTTTTGAATTTACTCCATGTACATCATTTGATTTTTTTCCTCTGGATCATTTTTCAGCTTTACCGTGCTGCTTCCATCCTATTGTAGTTGGTTTAATATGCAAATTCCGATGTCAGGGCTCTGTTTTCTCTGCTGTATTTGTTCCTGCAACCGAATGGGCCCACTAATCAGGTACAAATAAATGCCCCATTCTTGTGGTCTTTATGCTTTTGCAGGATTATGTGCCTATTAGTGTGTGCAGTTTATTTGGCTAATGTAATTCTTCAAACAACAGCAAACAATGTAGTGTTGTAGGCAAGTATATGCACCTGTATTTGCCCACTTATGTGGTTGAATGATTCCTTCAAAACTATGTTCCTTGTATAGTTCTTAAGTTCTTTTCCATTGTGTAGAAGTAGTATCTTCAATCTTTGTGGGTCAGTCACTCTAGATATTGCCACGTATAGTTGTCTGTGGCAAAAAACTGGATTAGGCAGGTATAGTCCTACGGGCTTCAGTGATTGGCCTTGGCTTTTATTGACTGTCATAGCAAAAAAATGTTTGCGTGGGAAATGGCGCCTTTTGATGACCAAGGCCCATTTTGTTTGGGTAGAAGTTAATGAGATTCTTGGGATTAACACTTTATCTCCCAAGCATGTTCCAGTTATTATTTGGCTAGGACTTAAAAAAAATGCTATAATTGGTGGGATCTGACACGAATAGAATATGGTACTTCGTCACTCAATGATCGTAGAATGACTTGACTCTTATATCGATCAATGATTTGTTACTGAAGTTATCTTTGAATTGAATATGTTCCTATTTCCTCATCTGTATCTTCTTTCCAAATCTTTTTTAACAACATGAACTTATCTCTTAAATAAATGTTTGTCTTCTTTTCTTGATTCTTTTTTAATTGGTTTTTTAATTTGAGAAATAAATATGATTACTGTATTGAGAGTTTTGGTCCAGTATGCTATTGATAACTACCATTTTATTGGAGGTATGGTTAATGTCATAAGGCTATTAAGAATGCAAGATGATATGGAGAGTGTAATATATTGTTTTTTCCTTGCCTTATGAAAATTCTAATGAGGATTTGAGGAATCATTATAACTGCACTGTTGTTTTATAGTATTGTGCATACTCAATTATTCCTTGTTCTTGTCATAAAATGAAAAATGATCATCTTTTAAACTTAACTATTTGTATATTCTATCAATAGGTAACTCCTAACAGACTCTATAGTCGTGCGACCAGCTCTCGTCCTCTCTCATGTGAATACATATCATAATAGAAATCCTTAATATTCTACTTGTCGTGATTCTTACATCACTCCAACATTTCAAAGTTTTCTCTTGATTTCTTCTTGACTTTTTCCCTTTTCGTGTTTAAAAGTTGATAAAGTAAAACATGTAGCTGTTAAAGTTTCTATGCTTTTGAATTAGCTAAGCTTGTAGAAATGTCTTTGTAATTTTTGTTTGTTTCTTTGAAAACATGTCTTTTCTTCTTTTTTGCTGGCTTTTTGCGTCATTGTCACCTCTGTTTCCCTTTAAGATTTATCCCCCTGCAATTGAAGCATTGATAATATTGTGTTAGTGGTAGTTGTTTTGTTGTTTTCAATTATGTTTTTTTTTTCCTTTTGGAATGTTTAATATTCAAAGAACAACTATCCTTACCTGATTATGTCTCATTTAGTATGACGTTAGGTCATCTGTCAAAGTGTTTGTCCATGATTTGTTTCCCTCTTGTTGTCTAATGTATTTCTGTTGTGTTGATTCTAAAACTGTTGCAATTTCAGCTATGTGATCGTCGTGTATCCAACATGTATGTTCGTTTTTTCTATACCCGACTCCCTCGTCATATTCCATAATTCCCATCTATTTGCATGTGTCCTCGTAGCTCCCAAATTGTATTTCGTCCACTGTTTTTATGTCCTCAAATGATGTCGGCCCTCTTACTATATTCAGAAGCATGCGTAGACAGTACTCTTCCCTGTTTACCTTGTTGACGCTGAGTATTCTTCCAACTATGGGTCTCTTCTTCTTTCCATGTTTCCGAAATTTCATTACATTTGTAGTGATTTGGTGTTTCATTATATGTGTACCTTGTTGTTGTTGATGTTGTTCTGTTCAGTTCTAGCCAGGAAGTGAACATGGATAGTTGTGTTGTATTTTGGCGCATTATGACATATTTTGTTCCGTCACGTGTGGGGTCAGCATCTGTATTTGTTTGGATGTGGAAAAACAGCCTTATCACTTTTGGGGTGCATTTGTGTGCTTTGATTCCGTATATGCGTATGGTTGTCTCTGTTGCAAACAGTTTCCTTGGTTGTAAGTATGTTGTTATTTCATCCACCGTTGGTTCGTGACATTTGTATGTATCTTTTGGCGACTCATTGTTCTAGATCAGATTTATGATGTTATCCACATTTCCCGTCATTGTGTGTCTTAGCAATAACTTTTTTGACTTTGAATTACCGTCACACTCCAAACTGATCTCAGTGTTGTATTTTTGCGTCAGTGTTCTTTTATATTTTATCATGAACTAACGGTCCAATGATCCCCCCTTTTTCCAGCCACATTAGTATCCGTGCTTCTGGGATGCCCATTGTGTTGAAGTGTATTGTCTCCATACCTAGCGAAATGAATCAAACTGGTTAATTTTTTTTATAAAAAAATATACAATATGCGGTAATGTGTTTTACTTCTGAACTCACATGCGTTTGTGTCCCCTATGTTAGGATTTGTTTTGAGGTCTTCTATCAGCTGGTCTAGTTTTATCTTGAACAACTTTACCAATACTTCAAGTCTTTCATCTGTTGTTTGTTCTGGTATGCTAGCAATGTAATCGTACATCTCTGCCCAATCTTTATTAGTAGAAAAGGTGATTGCTATTGTAGGGGTGTCATATTTTCCACAAATAGTCGTTGCGTCCATGTAATTTTGTATTGTTTTCCTCGCCCCTCTGTCGAAAGTGGGTGGTAGAATTACCCTTGCAGCTAATGTTCTTCTAACCTTGGCGTGTCTACTTAAGTTGTCATATTCGTTGTTGTACATTTGTTCTCGTATGATTTGTTGGTTGCTCTTTATCCATGTCAATTATTGTGTTTCAATGGCAATGTATGCATCAATTATGTACTGGTGGTATAGTAGTCCTCCTTGTATGTGTTAAGTTCCTTCCCCAGTTCTCTGTTGTAGCCTGGCTGAGTAGTATTGCCTTATATTCAACTTTTGTTGTTGAGTTTGGAGCACCCCTTTTTTCCTTAAGTAACTTGACCATGTGTTGTATCCATCGTCTCCATACGGGAGCAACAACGGGTACTGGAGTGACATGTACAGTAGGTGTATCACATGCACCCTTACATAGCACAAATCGTTATATTACAGGTTGATGTCATGGTTGTCATGTCTCTCTGTGTTGTCATCCATTATTAACTATTTTTGTCACATCTGTTCCATTGTCTTCTACCACTTCCTCTAACCTTACACCATGTAGTTTTAAATGTGTATTCTTTTCCCAGATTTTTTTCGCCCACTCCTTGGAAGTTTCGAACATTTGCAGTGGTAAATTATTTGCCTGTAGCATATCGTTGATTTTTGTAGTTATGTCATTGTCCACTGCATGGTTGTTGTTTTGTTGGATTATTAAATTTCCGGTCCATGTGTTCGTTTCGTTGTGACACTAGTCTTTAGGATTGTTCTCCCATTCGTCATCCAACAATAGTCGTGGTCTGCATATGTGGTAAAACTCACCATACGATTTTAACGTATGCATTGTATCGGTTTTCTGTGGTGGGTCTTGAAGCCAACCCTCACACATGCTCATAGAAAACATCGAGTTATACGTGCAGATGTTTTTTTTAATGACTTTGCCTGTTCGGATCGTCCTGTAGTAGTTCATCAAGGATTGCTGGATTTGTTTTCATTTTTTGTAGGATAATCCCTCCATTGTTACAACATCTTGTTGGTGTGCTTCTTTCCTCATGCCACCCTTTTGCGCTACACCACTTGCATACTTTTGACATCTGCCAATTTAATATATAGTTTATGGTATAAGTTTCTTCGTCTTTTACCATTTTATTATTCTTTATCACTCGCATTTTGCTTAGTTGTTATTGTATTTTCTGTGTCGTCTGTCATGTCTTCTTTCCTGGACTGTGTATTGTCTGCTTTGTAGTGACTTTGTGTGTCATGACTCTGTGTCGTTGGTCATGTCTTCTTTCCTGGACTGTGATAGACATGAAATTACATTAAAATGTGAGTGATATGTTCTTCACCTTCGGTTTCTTGAGTTATGTACTCCTCTTTTTCCTTCGGTTTTTTATTCTGAGTCCTCGTAGCAATCATTTGTGTACAGTGAACTTGCATTTTATATGGGTGTATTTGCGTGTGGTCCACATTTGTCTTTAATGTTTCAGTTTTCTCCGAAATTAATTTTCCTTTTGAAATTGGTATGAAACGTTTTTATTTATATGAGGTGGTATTGCACACTTTAATGTCATTATTTGTGTCGTTGGGTGTTTGGTAATAATAAAAAATTTATTCTTTATTCAGAGAAACCGTTATCTCTGTTGCGTTCATCCTTCAATCCCAAAATATCTTGTAAAGTTCTGTTCAAGGCCTCGAACGCATGTGCGTCATTGGTACCTCATCCCATTTAATCAGTTTCACCTCATGCAATAATTGCGCTAGGTTGGAATTTTGTTCGATCCCACATGTACTGTTGTCAAGTACCTCGATTAGGATGAGGAACCTGCTATGAGCCGTTCTTCCTCCTTGTAAACGAAGTGACATTATTCTTGCACATCAATGTCACTTTGTATTAATTTAGTTAGTTTTAGTTGAGTTTTTTGCGTTGTTTATTAATAGTGTTTGTTTACCTTAGCATATATGTGAAGTTGTTGAGCGTTTAGTTGGTTGTATAACA
The DNA here is from genome assembly GCA_029168935.1 of Oxyria digyna. Taxonomy (NCBI): domain Eukaryota; kingdom Viridiplantae; phylum Streptophyta; class Magnoliopsida; order Caryophyllales; family Polygonaceae; genus Oxyria; species Oxyria digyna. Next base: position 17,034,960 of record JAPVLV010000022.1, read on the forward strand.
TCTCATGCATCTCATTCATTTCACTGCAATTGTAAGATAGCTCCTCACGGAGCAACCTATTTTAAATGGTTGAAGCAAAGCCGGGTCTGGGTTTGGTATAACTGGATAATCATCTAATGATTTCCCATTTTTAGATACGATATTTTCTATGCTCACCAGGCAGTAGTTCTGTAATTGGGTTTCGTTTAGCTCAAGATGTTGATACTGGAACTCTTTTTTTTTTCATATATTGTATGTCCTCTGATAGCGCCTCCCAGTTTGTGTCCCACAGTTTATGAGGGTTGGCTACGTCGCAGAAGATGAGGATTGTGACAAATATTTCCATAAGATGCGCTCATGTTACCCATAATCTTGCCTCCTGAATGACATCTGTCCACTCGTTGTCCTCTTTCAACATCCCACGGGCATAGCATGCTTTTCTAAATGTGTTGTTAACCCTCTCATTCACCCTTTTTATATCTTCATATGATAGCGGCCCCTTTACTACATTTAGTAGCATTCGAAGTTAGTAGGGCTCTCTGGCCGCTGGGCACCATTCTCCCTATTGGATTTAGGTGTCCTTGTGTGCTCCACACTTTGTCACTGACATCTCACACGTATTTTCTAGGTATTTCACCATACGTGTATTGTCTTGCCTTCAGATCTACATTGTTTAGAGTGAACCACTTTGTGAACATTGTTTTTGTAATACCGTCCTTTCTAACCAGATTTTCTAGCCGTTGTGAGTCTGCTATTGTCACGAAGTTCTGTTCAGGGAAATGGTAGGTGAGTCGGATAATCGGTGGCTGGCTGTAGTGAATGTCAAAGTCTAAAATACCTTAAGCAGCTTCACAAGCGGACTTATATCTGCATTCTAGATATTGTTTTATCTCATTAATGACAACTGGGTGGCTTGAAACTTCTCCATCTTGACCTTTGTGATTCTCTACAAAAACAGCAGTTGCTCTATCTGGTCTCTTTATAATATATTTGCATAAATACTTTATTGCTCTTACATTGTTGCACCATTCCACATTTATGTGGGAACCGTACTTAATCAGTAGGTACCGATTATAAGGAACAACATGACGGTTGTCAAACTTGACCTTCCTTTTGAGGACACTACGCCTGTTGTTTCTCCGTCGGTAAACAGGGAACCCATCACCATCCAACGTTGTCTCTGCGTAGTATATCTTTGGAAAGTTATTTGTGCATTCACCCCCATTCACGCAATGCGAGGTTGGATGTGTCGGGCCGCATGGTCCGTGAAACATATGTTCCACCACAAGTCTATGGCATTATGGGTCTGTTTTCTCGCAAGGAAGCTCGGCATAGATGGAATCATTTATCTCTTTTCCTGTTTTTGCTTTGCTGGTTTCTTTCAGCCATAAGAAAATATGTGCATGTGGTAGGCCTCGTTTCTGAAACTCAATTGTGTATATGGTTGTGGACGCAGAATATTAGTTCGTTGTTATTTTAAATGTAAACACACTCAAGAGTTTTATGTCTCTGTTTTTTTTTGTATTACCCGCATTAGTCTGCCCGAAGATTTTTTTTTACGTAAATCATCCATTAGTTGGCTCAGTTTCCGTTTGAATATACGCGTCATCACATCGGGCATGTCATTGGGATGAAGGCCTTCCAGGTCTTGTAGTTTCTCCTTTGCTTCTGGCCATTTAGGGTTGGCTGTAAATGTGATGAATAGTGATGGATTTCCAAAAGTACTACATAAGGTCATTGCATCTTGGTAATTTTTGTATCATGTATCTTTTTCCACCTATGTAACTTGAAGGGAGAACAATTCTTTGTCCAACTACTTTTGCGTCTGTATCTCCCTTTGTAACAGCATCATATCGGTTGTTGTATAGTTCTCATCTCATTTGTCTTTGATTACGGTTAATCCACCGCAAACGGGACTCTTCTATGGAAGTGTACGTGTCCACAATGTACTTGTGGTACAAACGTTCGCCTCTTATCAATGTGTTTGCTTCACAGTCCCGATGTTGCATTCTTTCTGAGTAGAACTCTTTCATAATAACCACTCCCCTTTTTGTTTGTCTTGGTCTAGAATTGGCATTATACGAGATGTTTATATGAAAGCCATCCTCACCATGTGGAAACAGTAATGGGTATTGTAGTGACATATATAATGGGTGTATTTCTGATATCCGGCTAGGGCGCCTTTTTTTTTTGCTCTGGATGTAGACATCGCGTGGCTTTGTTCCTTTTCCAAAATCCCCAACAATTAGGCTTGCTATCTCTCCCGTTGTTGGTAGGTTGTATTGCTGTTTTTCTTTTTTCTTTCTCCTATTAGCCGAAGTGTGAAATCAGTAGTTTCAGTATTGTGTGCCCAATCCCTTGTCATCCTAAACACTTTTGCAACAACGCTGGTTTCATCCAGCATACTTATCAGGATGTTCACAATGTCTGGGTTGATGTCCGATTTTGACAGATTTGTACACCCCATTCTGTTCTGCAGTTCTGTGTCAGACTCACTGAAATATAGTTGAGCATATCTATGTGGGGCGCTTTCCTCTGGTATCAGTAATTCGATTAGATGGTAATTTTGACCAGATATTCTGAAGGTGTATGGTTATCTCTTCTTGTTAATTTTGTCATCTATTCGTGCCCCAAAGGATGTAAATGAAAATAGGCTATTGTATATTCTTATCCTCTCCCTGAATGTACTTGATGTTGGGTTGGTTCCACTAAGCAATCCTTTCAATGGTTCTGGTGTTTCTTTTATCAATGGCAGTATGACTTTCCCTTCCTGGAAACCTATGGGCGTTGTAAATTGCGCTTCTGTTGCTTTTCCTGATTTCACTTCTAACCACAAAATCGACATCCATATGTTGGTTCCCCAAGTTTTTCATAGGTTATTGAAGCTCCTGTCAGTATCATCACATCAGTCGGTCATTATGTGATACTTTGTTTGTTTGTTTTTTAAAAGTGAATCCAAATGAAACACACCTTTTGAATTACGGGCTGCACGCTGTTTTTTTGGTTATGGTGGTCTCCCATGTTGCTCTGTACATGAAAACCATTTTTTTTGTTATACAATAAAACCGAACGTTATTCAGTGACCCTTTGATCTTACTCTTTTGGTCGTTTGTTCCCTGTTTCGTTGATTGTGTTGTTTCTGTCGTGTCTTTCATGTTTGTTACAAAAAAAGGTCGTAACATATACTTGTTTCCCAAAATTTATTTTTATCAAAATTTATTATATTTTCTATCACCAATTAACGTGGTGTTTTTTTGTGGTACAATAATCAGTACCTTGTATATCTCTTGTTAGTGACTGATGTATCCCTACCTGTATGGTTTTAACATTTTCTATCACGCAGAAGGTTACAACCCTTCCATCTCGTCGTTTGATATATGCTTTGCGAAACTGGAGGGGGTATGGCTGTCATGTGACTAATGTATCCCTACCTGTATGGTTTTAACATTTTAATGAACACCTTTATTTGTATATAATTTTCACTGTTATTTGAGCACGTTTTTCCTTTTTTCCAAAGTCGTGTATGTTATGTACCTGATTTCGTGTTTACAACATCAAGGTGTATCCCGCAGAATGTCTGGTATTTCCCATCGGCCCGTATCATAGACTTTTGGCGTAGCTAGATGGTTGTTGTTCTATCTTTGTTTCCTTTTGTTGGTCCTGTTGGTTCCAAATTAGCCGGGCTTACAACGGTCAAGAGATATTCAACAAAAATGTGCCTTGACTGTGTGAGCTGAGTTACCTGTCTCTTATTTGGTCCCATTAAGCTTGTCATTTCAGAGACCTTTGTCCTACCCTCATCCTTGGTTTCTGATTAGTTTTTGTGAAAAAATGGTTGAGTAGGTGTTATTCCATAATCAAACCACAACATTGGATTTAATCAAGGTTTGTTTTGTAATTACACTTAACCTGGATTTTGTGTTTCTTGCAGCATTGTCAATGCACAAGAAAGGAGAAAGGGATTAATTTAATTATCTTTCCACAAGGAAGGAGAAAAGGTAGTCTAAATACATCCAGATATGCTCTGCAAATATAACATATAAATAACACGACAGTTGAAATCTTGAACGAAATTTCAAAAACAACGGTGGTGAAGAACAACAGAAACACAAAACGCAGTATTGTGTAAGGCAAAACAATAAGACCATAATCTTCAAAACATTCTTCCTTACTTTTTCAAATAAGCCCTACACGAAACATCAAAATCTCTAGCTAAGAACAACATATCGTGTGCCTCCCCAATTCCAATAACAACATTTGAATGTGCCTAGGTAGCTTGAATTTTTGAAAAAACGGATTATATAGGGGACAAATAATATCAACATTAAGAAAATGTCTGGAAAATTAAAAAATTTATGTCATCCATAAGATCTTTCGTTGTTTCTTTAGAAGTTGGAACCATTGCATCAAACAAATTCAGGTTAGCAAGGGCTTCTTCTTTCAATGCAAACGTAGAAGTCATTTGTTTATCTCCTTCAATTAACATTTTCCGTAGAACACGTCCCGCTCCTTGAGTAATAAAATCGCATAAATAACACAGCCAAAAAGCATGATCGACGACTAAAAAATATATCTAACAAACAACCATCATATCAGTATTAACATACTTACCGGAAAAACACTCAGATAGGATTTGTTCCACTTTGACCATAATCTGTCAATAAATAAGAAACATATGCGAGATATATAATATATACAACAAAGATTTTGAAAAATAACCACAAAGGAAAACTAAATATTATTTCGGTTTATTTGGTCAGTTGGTGTTGAATATTTGTATATATGTACCTAGATATATAGGTGAATTTATATTATTTGAGGTAAGAGGATTCGTTCATCAATTGCGTATGTTTATTTTACGGGAGCCTTTAATACACCGATGGTTTTTGTTTTTGAGCCGTTCTATTGAAAACGCTATATTCCGGCGCTTCCGATTCCTTTTAGAAAAAGATGAAGGCTACTACATAGCGTTCGGATATGCCGGCTCAAAAATGAGATTTACCGGTCCAAATATTAACCCCTTTATTTTAACTATATATTAATCTTTATGATTCCCTAATTGAATTTAAACATTCAATTGAAACGTACGTTTTTGCTAACGAAAAGAGTTGATTCGATTTATCATAATTATAAAATATTATCAAGATTTCTTTACTTTTTAATTTGTTCTTGTATAAGTTGTATAACCCATTTTTAAATTTAAAAGGAAATAACACTATGCAAGATGTTTAAGATTATGCTCAGTAATAATCTTTCTAAAAATTGCAAACGAAAGAGCAATATATGAGATTTGTGTTTTCTAACGTACTTACATAAGATTTGAAGGAGAATAATAAAACAATTTTCCATATTATAAAGTTATAAAATTATTTTCCACTTGATCCCGGTCAATCCCGTGCAAGATTAGAGAATTAATTTTATAATCCTAAGTGTTTTTCATTACGTTAAGAATAAAAGAGGAAATAAATAACCATCAAATATCTTTTTTTCTATTATAGTTAAGAGGAATGAGAGATATTGAATAAATTTAAACCCTTAATTAGCATTCAATGCCCCACATTTAAGGTCTTAGGAATTACCAATGAACAACCTTTATATATATATATTTAGATAGAGACAAATGAGCAAATTCAATAGAAACAATATTAGAAAAAATCCATCTGAATCAACGGTACAGTCAAATTTGGTCTTCGATGGCACTGAAATTCAAAATAACTAAAAACAAGATAGAAAAAAGAACAGCAAGCCATTTGAAAGAGAAGATTATTATGAAAGAAGAAGGCAATAGAGTGCTAGCATCCAAAAGATATCATGTTTCAGAAAGCAATTAGATCATACAAGAATATGAATGTGAAGCGAACTTGTTCACAACTCTTCCCCCAGAAATCTGAGTCGCCCTCTGTTATCTGCAACAAGAAAATATGAGTTTAGTAGAATTCTAAGATAAGCACCTTATGCAATGAATCAAAAAAATAAAACAGTTAGAACTGAGGTTTACATTTTCCATCACATAAGCAACAAGTAAGCTAAGATGAGGATTTGTCATGTCTCTCGTTGTCTTGATCTAGACCACCATCAACAGTTCCATAAGTTTTGCAAGAAAAATATACACAATGTCAGTCACCAGAAGGAAACTTCTTTCATTGGTGTACCTTCTTCCTAAAGATTCAAACTTCTTTCTTGCAAGTTCATGCTATACTTGATTTGAGGTTCAAAGGTTCATGAACCTACAGAATACAAGCCAACGAAGGGCGCTATGCGCACTTCGTATGTTTATTATTCTTACGAGGCGCGCCTAGCGCGCTTCGTTTTAAACCATTAATGATAAAATGATCATGAACTTTCTTGATGATAGGTACAAACCTACTTGTTCAAAACCATACGCAAACTAGGTTCATCGCATACGTGAACTAGGTTCATCGCATACGTGAACTAGGTTTATGTTGATAGCCTTGCAGGTTCATGTCGATAGCATTGCAAGTTCATTGATGTTTTTAGCCCGGTTTTGTTTATTAGTAAAACATTGAACTAAAATGTCTTAGGTTCATGTCGATAGTCTTAAAGTTCATGCTAGTATTTTTGCAAGTACATTTAGCCTAATTTTTTTAATGTACAAATTAAACTAAAAGACACTAGGTTCATATTGTTAGTCGTGTAGGTTCATGCTAATAGTCTTGCAGGTTCATTTAGCCTAATTTATTTTTAATGAACTAAAAGACACTAGGTTTATGTCGATAGTCATGTAGGTTCATGTCGAAAACCTAAGGAATTATAATTTATTTTTTAATAACCATATATTTAACCCAATTTTCAATATTAGTAAAACATTGAATTATAATGCCTTAGGTTCACTAGTATTGATCCAGGTTCATGGAGTAATTAATAAGAATTTAGTTTAGCAAGATAAAACATATATCATGATTCTGATCGTACACAAGAGGAGGTTCATAAACACTACACACGACATTCATATATGAGAGATACTTGTAGGTTCATTAATTAGGCATACAAGTTCATCACTTTATATTGTCGGTTCATGAACATTATCAGGTGGCTCATAAAATTAATGCTAGCTTTATACTAATTATAGGCTCTATCTTATTCTAAAGGTCAAATTAATAGTCTCGCTAATTCACGACGAGAGATTTGCATGTTCATGACGATAGCTTTGCAGGTTCACGCCGATAGCCTTACAGGTTCATTTTGGTAGTCTTATAGGTTCATGAGATATTTATCCCCAACTTTTATTTTCTTGTTATTCTTCTGAACAAAATGCGCTTACATATCAAAGTTCATGTGATTGATTCATTCTTTTTTTTTTGAACTTTTGCTTACTTCATGAACCTGCATTGATATCCTAATGAACCTGCTAGCTTAATCAATGAAACCTATAAGGATGTGTTTGCTCTGACCTTGAAATGTGTCATTGAATTGCAAATTTCCCATAGTCAATAAACATACATATTGAAATGATTCCAAAGTCATCATAAATCCAATACACAAGAAACTTTCTGACAATAATAAGAATTATAGCAGGTTCATTAGTTTTCACTTGCAAGTTCACTAGTTTTCAGTTGCAAGTTCGTTAGTTTTCAGTTGCGAATTCATAAGTTTTAACTTACTGTTTCTTTAGTTCTCACTTCCAGGTTCACTAGTATTGATTCAAGTTCATGGAGTAATTAATAAGAATTTAGTTTAGCAAGATAAAATAATGAAAAGTTCATAGTACTTTGGATGCAAGTTCATATACTCCCTCCGTCCCATATTATAGATCACGTTTTCCATTTTAGGCGTCTCAAAATATAGATCCTACTTTCCTTTTTTATAATTGTCTTATTATCAATATCACATCAATCTATACTCTTTTTTTTCCTTTTACATCAAAACTCACACCAATTCACTTTTTTATCTTCTCTTTCCTACATAAAAATCCACACTCACTCACAATCTCTCTCCTCTCCACTTTTCTTTCTCTCTTCCTTAATTTACCTCGATAACAACAAACGTGATCTATAATATGGGACGGAGGGAGTAGTTTGTATGCATGTTCATTTCTCTTGTTGATGTAATTTGATTGCTTTTGCCTTTTCAAATTACATGGACACGTAATCACAGGAGCCCTAACACAAATGAAAAAGAAAGTCAACGCACTATCAAGAAGAAGAAAAATTCATGGGAACCTTCAAAATAAAATCGATGAACTTCATATTACTTTTCTATGAACATCTAGTACATTTTTTATGAATCATAAATTTAAAATTAGTGACATTTTAAAAAAAATTCTATGAACATTCATTTTTAAGTTTATGAACCTTAGGTTACTTCTGAATATTTGTTGAACCTACAGGTCTAACTTGTTAAACCTACAGGTCTAACATCTAACTTGTTGAACCTACAGGTCTAACTTGTTGAATCTACAGGTCTAACTTGTTGAACCTACAGTTTGTAAAGTTTATAAGTTTTGTCTAACAAGTTCATGAGTTTACACTTGCAAGTACATAAGTATACTCTTATAGGTTCATTTTCTATTTATTTATTTATAGTCTATGTAAGATTCGAACTCACATTTACAACACATTGCTCTTCCATTTGAGCTAATAGATTTCAAAACTTATCTTGTAGGTTCAATAACGTTTTTGTTCGTATCCGGCATCACCACAACCACACAATGTTCATCCCATTACCTGTAGGTTCAATAGTAATAAAAAGAGGTAAAAGAGGTGCATACTCAAGGCCAAATTACATGAGAGGCATATTAGAGGTACCTGATTGGAATAATCTTCATGGAATTCATTTGAAGGTCCGCTTGTAAGGGAAGTTCAAAACTGTTGCAACACAAAATTTAGGATCAATGAGAAGATTTTCCCTGAACCGGCTTTTCCTTTGGTCCATCTCCATTTCATTAGCATCATTGTTAACGGAAACGGGCTGCTCTTGTTTAAGCTCTTTCCGGATCGCAATTTCCCGCATGAAAGCATATATCTCGAATGTTTCCTGATCGCAATTTCCCGCACGACAATCATCAATACCCTGAGCCGACTCAATTTCCTGCATGAAAGCATATATCTCCAGGTCCACTTGACTCATGGTTGCACCATAAGAGGACAAGAGCAGGAAAAGCAACTCTCTGAAGTCCATGCCAGATTCAGAAAATGAAGCATGCTTTTGAGGGCTTAAATTATACAGTGTTCTCAGCAGCTTGATGATTTCCAACTGATTGACATTTGCTTTCAACTTTCCTACACTGCAGTTTTCAGCAGAACAAATTGCTAGAGAACCCAAAATGCTCGAACTGGTCTACCATTTGACAAATGGAGGAGTATATATCTTGCACCAACAAAAAAACATATGAAATAGAAAAAAAAAGGTCATTGATTTGGAATTGCAGCATATAAGCAAGTTCAATGACGAATAGATAAGGATTGTATGATTGATTAATGCATATGACAATGATTGAGCAATGCATATGACAAATACAATTTAATAAGCATTGAAGAAAACTAATGGCAGATGCCAGATACTCATTTTATCTTCTTTTAATTAATTTGATTCAATAAGGAACTACAAATATGGATATATGTACATTTGGCTTGGCAAAAACTATACATATCTGAAATACCTGATTTAATCAGCTAGCTAGCCATATCTACAGTGGCATATGTAAAGGGTACTTGTGGTGTGGATGAATAAGACATGATGATGCAAGTAATTTTGACATATGTAAAAGGGAGGAGAATCCAACTGAACCAGAACATCAGACATCTTCTTAGCCAAGTTCTCTAATGGACCCTAAAATGAACATTTCCAAGAACTTGAGCAAGCAGTAACAGTCGAGCTCCTTTCCAGAATTACAAGCTGTAAATGGGACCTTCTCGACAATCAATTTCCAAGTATGTACCAATACATCAAGAAACTTCCTGCTGCCATCATCTGCGCCCTCTGGAAGCACTTGAACCTGATCATCATCACGGTATAGAAGTGCTTGACAAAGGGTGATTCTTGCACCAACTTTGTTAATTAAGTTCAATAGTTGGAACAGATTCTAATAGATTGGAACAGATTGAAGAGGCATTTTCAACTGCATTTGGGTGTAGCTGCTGATTTTGATGAGGTAGGAATGCGTTCTTTGTCTCTCAAACTTACATATTTGTTGGAAAAGGAGCTTCTTCAACCTTCTAGTAAAGCTCCTGCAACTCCAATGAGATCACTAGCTTGTCAACAACAAGTAGACGAGGAGTTTTAACTTTGTACTTTGTACTCCGTATTCTCTTTGAGACAATATATCGAACAGTTGGCGTGCAACTCATCCTAACAATACATGTAGTGTTGAATTTCTATAGGATTAAGGAGTCAAGTGAAGAAGACAAGAAAAGCACATGTGAGACGAATTTGAAGCAAATATTAAGGATTCGAGGTAGAGGAAAAGAGAAATCACCTGCTGTTGGACGGAGCGGTCAAGTGGAGCTGCGGAGGAAGAATCGTCGGTTGTGTAGCAGCCTGCTGCGGGGCGTTAGTGGAGGTAGAAGTGTTGGAACTGATTTGTGACTGACTTCCGGGCACTTTTCCGGTGGGCTTCGGTCACCGGTTGTGCCGGATTATGTGAGCGTTGACTTCGTCTCCGCGAGCACTACGCCGTAGTGTACTCACACGTCAAAATCGGGTTCCGTTTGAATGAGAAATGAAGGCTCAAAGTTGGTCGCTTGACTAAGTTCAAAGAACAATTTTAGAGCTGAATTTTGATATGGGTTTTGTCCCACATCGAAAATTGGGGTGGAAATATGAAGAGTTTATATACTCCAAACCCCATACCCGTGGTCTCGTGGCTCGTGGTCTTGTGGAATGGGCCGTAGGCCCAAACAACACCTTAGCTTCTCTTTTTGAAGTAGGCTGGATCTGGAAGTTTTGGGCTTCCAGATTTTGGACTGCCTCGTTGGGGACGCCCAACTGAGTCAGCGCAACTGCTTCCATGATTTTTTCCACTTACCCACATCTGCCTCCACTATCTCCTCCTCTAACAAACCGAAAATCTCTATTTAAGAGAGTTCTGGTTCTCATTCTCGATATCAGAAAATTACACAGCAATCTCCCATCTCTCATCTTCTTCTCCTTCTCTAAGAGTACAACGCAGAATACTGGTTCGTTGGCTTCTGTATTTTGATTGTGCAAACCAGAAGTAATCGTAGTTGTATCCTGGGATTCTCAACGCCGGTAACCGTCACATATACGGGGCGTTATAGAATTAAGGAAGGAGATCTAATCTCGACTCTACGCAACAGTTTCGTCAAGAACGATTCGGTAAAATTCTTTCTTAATTCTGTAAAAAATTTATCTTGTCGCTAACAATCTATTTGAGTTTTAAAGGAACAGAAAGTTACATCCCGAAGAAACATTGTCTGTACTGCGTACAGTTTCGGATCTGTTTTCAGATTCGAGTAAAAACGAAAATTAATCTTTACAATTCTGAGGTTGTTGTTGTATTACAGAACCGGGTTGCTGTTGTATTATAGAACCGAAAAACTGTGTTCATAGTTCACAGATTTATGATTCTGTATTTACAGTTTGAAGAATCTGTGTTTTACAGTTCGCAGTTTTCAGATCTGTTTTACAGATTCAGGATTTATGGAATTTTTTACAGTTCGCAGGAATTCAGATCTGATTTACAGATTCAGGATTTCTGGAATTTTTACAGTTCGCAGGAATTCAGATCTGATTTACAGATTCGTGATTTCTGGAATTTTTACAGTTCGCAGAAATTCAGTTCTGTTTTACAGATTCGTGATTTCTGGAATTTTTACAGTTCGCAGAAATTTAATTCTGTTTTACAGATTCGTGATTTCTGGAATTTTTACTGGTTTACAGATTCTGTGTTTACAGATTCGTGAATTACTGGTTCTGAGTTTACAGATTCGCAGATTCTGGTTCTGTATTTTTTTACAGTTCGCATATTACTGGTTTCTGCATTTACAGATTCGCAGATTTTGGTTCTGTATTTTTTACAGTTCGCATATTACTGGTTTCTGCATTTACAGTTTGCAGAAAAACTGTGTTTAATTTTCAGATTTCCAAAATCTGTATTGCAGAGTTACTTCTAAGTCATTCTAATATTTGTTTGTCTTATTGAACAGATACAATGACTAACGGAAATGAGAAAACTGCTGCTGACACTGGAAAGGTCACTGGGTCGCCCCAAATACAGTTTGGGACTATGCCTCTCGATCAGGCTCAGATACTTGAAAGAGTTCAAGTTCAGAACAGTCCGGGTCATGAGAGTCCGGGTGAGAAGAGTCCGATCAAGGAAACCCCCCCGGTCGTCCAAGTGGATCTGCCACCGGTGCCTCTTCATCCGGCTCAACCGAGTCATCCGGCTGAAACGAGTCATCTGGCTCAAGCTCTTCATCCGGGTCAAATGAGCCATCCGGGTCAAATAAGTCATCCGGGTCAAATGAGCTATCCGGGTCAAACGAGTCATCCGGGTCAAACGAGTCATCCGGGTCAAACGAGTCATCCAATGGATCTGTCTGATGTTCAGTTGCCTCATCTGTATGTTCCCCACATGCCTTATGTGACAACTATGCCGAACACAATCCATGCTGGGATCCTACCCGAAAAATTTGACGGGAAAGGGTTCAAAATATGGTCTCAGAAGATGGAGTTCTTCCTGAGCATGCTGGGTCTGGACAGGTTCTTGAAGGAGGGGAAACCTAGGTTCTCTCCACATGACTCTGACGCCCTATCTGATTGGGCGAAAGGGGACTATGCATGCAGAGGGTATCTTACTCATCACATGATTGACTCGTTGTACAAGGTCTACTGTAACCATAATACCGCTAAGGAATTGTGGAATACTTTGACAAAGAAGTACAAGACGCAGGATGCTGACTCAAAGAAAGCGGCAGTAGCAAAGTTTCTGAACTACAAGATGGTAGATTCAAAGTCAGTCGTGGAACAGGTTGAAGAACTACAACTGATCGTCCATGAAGTGATCTCGGAAGGAATGACCATCTGTGAGGCTTTCCAGGTAGGTGCCATCATTGAGAAGCTTCCTCCATCCCTGGGAGCAATTCAAGGTTTACTTGTTGCTGAAACAAAAGGCAATGAGGATTGAAGACTTGATCGTGAGGCTTCGGGTCGAGGAAAACAATAAGAGGGCCAATCAAGATGGACTCTCTAACAAGGCAAACCTGGCTGAGCATCGAGACAAGGGGAAGAACAAGAAGTTTCAACCTCAAAACACCACAAACTTCAAGAAGCAAGGAGCAAAGAAGTTCAGTGGAAAATGCCACAACTGTGATAAGGTTGGTCACAAGGCAGAAGAGGGTCGCAGCAAGCCCGACAACAGAAGAGACAAAGGGAAGAAGTCTCAAGCCAATTTAGCTGAAAACTCGCTAACAGCAGAAGACCTGTGTGCGGTGACTGAAGTGAATTTGGTTGGGAGCAACCCAAAGGAGTGGTGGTACGATACAGGTGCCACTAGACACATCTGCTCGGATAAGGGATTGTTTACCACTTATCAGAAAAGCCGAACAGAGGAGAAGCTCTTCATGGGAAACTCTGCGACATCAAAGGTTGAAGGTATTGGGAAAATCGTGCTCAAGATGACTTCTGAGAAGGAGCTGACTCTCAACAATGTGCTTCATGTGCCAGACATTCGAAAGAATGTGATCTCGGGGACTCTTCTCAACAAGAATGGGTTCTGTGTCAAGTTTGTGTCTGATAAGTTAGTTCTTTCTAAAAATGGGATTTATGTGGGGAAGGGTTATGTGAAGGATGGGCTGATCAAAATGAATGTAATGACAGTCCTTCCGAAAAAGGTTGTAACTGATGTTTCAGTGAATGAGAATAATTCTATTGCTTATGTCGTTGAGTCTTTTAATATTTGGCATGAAAGATTGGGACATGTTAATTATAAATCTATAAGTAGACTAATAAGCATGAACATGATTCCAAAATGCAAAACAAGTAAAGACAAATGTGAAGTATGCGTACAAGCAAAACTCACAAAAACGCCATCACCCCATGTAGAAAGAACAACCGAACCTCTAGGACTAATTCACACTGATTTATGTGATTTAAAGTTTGTGCAAACTAGAGGCGGTAAGAAGTACTTTGTAACCTTCATAGACGATTGCACACGATATTGTTATGTATATTTGTTACATAGCAAAGATGAAACTTTGGAAAAGTTTAAAGAATACAAGTTGGAAGTTGAGAACCAACTTAGTAAAAAGATTAAAATGATCCGAAGTGATAGAGGAGGCGAGTATAGTGAACCATTTAATGCATTCTGTAGAGAACATGGAATCGTTCATCAAACTACTGCGCCGTACTCACCTGAATCTACAGGATTGCGGAACGAAAGAACCGAACCCTCAAAGAAATGATGAATGCAATGCTGCAAGAATCTGGGTTACCCCAGAACATGTGGGGGGAAGCGCTGCTAACCTCCAACTACATTCTCAACAAAATACCGCATAAGGTGACTGGAAAGACGCCTTATGAGTTGTGGAAAGGTAATGTACCTTCATACAAATACCTCAAAGTGTGGGGGTGCCTGGAAAAAGTGGCGGTGCCACCCCCTAAGAAGGTCTCAATAGGACCAAAAACCATTGATTGTATCTTCATCGGGTATGCACACAATAGTAGTGCGTATCGTTTCTTGGTATACAAGTCTGATATACCAGATATACATGCAAATACAATAATGGAATCAAGAAATGCCTCCTTCTTCGAAAACACGTTCCCGTGTAAGGATAAAGAAAATCCGAAACGGACTCGTGAAGAAGGCGAAGCAAGCACTTCTGTTCAACCAACAAAAGAGGACAATGATGAACCTAGACGTAGCAAAAGAGCTAGAAAGGAAAAATCATTTGGTCCTGATTTTGAAATGGCTTATCTTTTGGAAAATGAACCTAGAACATTCAAAGAAGCCATGTCAACACCAGATGCACCTGCTTGGAAGGAAGCAGTGAAAAGTGAAATCGACTCCATTATGCAAAATCATACATGGGAGTTAGCTGAGTTGCCATCCGGTTCGAAAGCTCTTGGGAGCAAATGGATTTTCAAAAGAAAATTAAAAACCGATGGCTCAATCGATAAGTACAAGGCTAGGCTTGTGGTGCAAGGATTTAGGCAAAAAGAAGGCTTGGATTTCTTTGACACCTACTCTCCAGTAACGAGAATAACTTCAATAAGAATGCTAATAGCCATTGCAGCTATACGCAATCTAGAAATACATCAAATGGATGTAAAAACAACTTTTCTAAATGGAGAGCTCGAAGATGAAATTTATATGAAACAACCCGAGGGTTATGTTGTCCCTGGACAGGAACACAAAGTGTGTAGACTTGTGAAATCCTTATATGGACTAAAGCAAGCTCCTAAACAGTGGCACGAAAAATTTGACCATGTAATGATGTCAAATGGTTTCAAAATAAATGAATGTGACAAGTGTATCTATGTCAAGGAAACACCAAAAGGATACATTCTGTTGTGCCTATATGTGGATGACATACTCATCATAGGTAGCAACAATGACATGATCAAACAAACCAAGAACATGCTTAATGGAAAGTTTGACATGAAAGACTTGGGACTAGCGGATGTGATCTTAGGGATCAAAATCTTTAGATATTCAGAAGGAATAGTCTTGTCTCAACAACATTACGCCGAGGCGGTACTTGAGCGATTCAAGAACCATTCAAATGGGATTGCAAAAAGTCCAGTGGAGCCGCATCTCAAACTGAAGAAAAATTCGGGTAATGGCATATCACAGTTAGAGTATGCTCGTGTGATAGGAAGTCTTATGTACTTGACAAACTGTACAAGACCGGACTTAGCACATGCTGTCAACGTACTGAGTAGATATACAAGCAATCCAAGACACAATCACTGGAAAGCAATAACTCGAGTATTGAACTACTTGCGACATACTCGGAGTTACGGGGTGCACTATGGAAGATATCCAGCCACTCTGGAAGGCTATAGCGATGCTAACTGGATATCAGATTCAAAGAACTCAAAATCCACCAGTGGGTATGTGTTTACGTTGGGTGGTGCAGCTGTATCATGGAAATCTTCAAAACAAACGTTATTGGCCAGATCCACAATGGAATATGAGTTCATTGCTTTAGAAAAAGCAGCTGAAGAAGCAGAATGGCTTCGAAACTTTATGGAGGATATTCCTTTGTGGGAAAAACCAGTGCCAGCTTTAGGTGTACACTTTGATAGTCAATCGGCTATCTCTCGGGCACTGAACACAATATATAATGGTAAGTCTCGCCACATAAGACGACGACATAAAACCATAAGACAATTGCTCTCAACTGGTGTAATCTCAATCGATTATATCAAGTCAGCTGACAACCTAGCAGATCTGTTCACTAAGGGATTGTCAAGAGAGCAAGTTGTAAAGTCATATAGAGGATTGGGTTTAAAGCCTATGACTAAAGAGGATGCTTGATGGCAACCCTACCTAAGTGATTGGAGATCCCAAGAAATAGGTTCAAGGGGAAAACAAATTCAAGTCGAATCTAGAAGCGCACTTGAAGATATTATATCTTCTTCCCCAGTTCCTAGGATGATAAAAGTGCGATGGCAAAGTAGAGGTTAAGCATTTGCTTTTAATGATTCCATAAACTTTGAAAGAACAAAGTAGGGTATAAGTAATACCATTTATGGTCAATCACCTTATGAGTGTGAAATGGGGCCGTTTCTAGGAGAAAGAAGAGAGGCTGCTTTCTCCATGTTCACTCATGAATAACCAGGGATGTTCACGGCCAAAATGAACACAATCAAGAACTTAGTTCCGTGAGAAGATGAAACTGTGTGATAGTTATTGTCTAGGTTTACGTCAAAGTCCGGGTGGTTCAAGACATCATGTTCACAATGGGTGGTTCAAGGCTGAAAAACGCCACCAGCTCAAGTGCAGTGATTCTTCGCCCGTACTCTCAAAATTTCTGTCTGTCTTGTCTAAGCACGTGTAATAGAATCATTTCTATTCATGTGGGGGATTGTTGGAACTGATTTGTGACTGACTTCCGGGCACTTTTCCGGTGGGCTGCGGTCACCGGTTGTGCCGGATTATGGGAGCGTTGGCTTCGTCTCCGCGAGCACTACGCCGTAGTGTACTCACACGTCAAAATCGGGTTCCGTTTGAATGAGAAATGAAGGCTCAAAGTTGGTTGCTTAACTAAGTTCAAAGAACAATTTTGGAGCTGAATTTTGATATGGGTTTTGTCCCACATCGAAAATTGGGGTGGGAATATGAAGGGTTTATATACCCCAAACCCCATACCCTTGGTAAGCCCTTGGGAGAGGTATGGAGAGAGGACACGGGGGGCCCTCGCGCGGTCCGTCCGTCCGTCCGGTCCGTGGTCCGTGGCTCGTGGTCTTGTGGAATGGGCCGTAGGCCCAAGCAGCAGCTTAGCTTCTCTTTTTGAAGTGGGCTGGATCTGGAAGTTTTGAGCTTCCAGATTTTGGACTGCCTCGTTGGGGACGCCCAACTGAGTTAGCGCAACTGCTTCCATGATTTTTTCCACTTCCCCACATCTGCCTCCACTATCTCCTCCTCTAACAAACCGAGAATCTCTATTTAAGAGAGTTCTGGTTCTCATTCTCGATATCCGAAAATTACACAGCAATCTCCCATCTCTTCTCTTCTTCTCCTTCTCTAAGAGTACAACGCAAAATACTGGTTCGTTGGATTCTGTATTTTGATTGTGCAAACCAGAAGTAATCGTAGTTGTATCCTGGGATTCTCAACGCCGGTAACCGTCACATATACGGGGCGTTATAGAATTAAGGAAAGAGATCTAATCTCGACTCTACGCAACAGTTTCGTCAAGAACGATTCGGTAAAATTCTTTCTTAATTCTATTCTTCGTTTTAATTCTTTACAGATTGTTATTCTGCGGAATACAGGTCCTACAAGAAGAAGCTCTCAATGGGCTAGGTCAATTTGGGCGAATTTCGGCTGAGACCGCCATTTAAGATGTCTGAGCAAGCAGGTCGCCATGAAAGATCGCTCAGCACAAAATCGCAATGGGAGAGTATTTCAGATCGAGGCTACTTCCGTGCTTTTTCTATTTGTTTGCCAAAATTGCAAAAATGCCACCGCCTCTTCTATCTCCTCCTTATTTTGAATGTGTCATCTGGATGGTTCATCTCTCGGATTCGATGGTCACGAACGGTTATCAGTTCTTATCTTAAGATAAGTTTGTCCTAGAACTCACCCCTATTATGTTATGGTTATCTGTTTGTATATACAAATTTTCAAAATACCGCCAGATTTTTCGTGTAACGTGAGAACCCCATCTCTCAAATAACGCTTGATTAACAAAGAATAACAAAATTTTAAAATGTTAATCTCGCGTAACGGGGGGAATGAACATTTCGTGTTACGCGGGACATGCACATATCGCGTTACGCGAGAGATTAAATCAGATAAATGTTGTTGAGATCCATTTAATAGATGTTTTGTTTCTACAAAACTATAATAACTATCTACTTATTTTAAGTAAGAAATTTTTTGTTTAAACCACCCGTTATTTACCTAAATTCACAAGGAACCACTCGTATTTCTCTTAATGATTTTAAACCACCCAAAAGAGCACTTCCGTTAACAAAGTCACACTCATACCCTCATTCTATTAGTCTTGCCGTCTAGATTGGTGAAGTTACACTTTTACCCCTTTTAAATTTAGAAATTACAGAAATAAACCTACCTTTGTTACAGTTTTACCCCTTGTTACAGTAACACGATAATAGTAGATTAGATTGGTATTGTATGGCGATGGCGAACACGAAGTACACGAAGACCACAATCGAACGCGAACACCAGTGATTCAGTCAGAATTGGTTACGGGTTAGCAATCGTCAAGGGGTTCTTGGTAATATTTGTCTTCCTTGTTCGATTAGGTATTGTTTAGGGTTCATTCGCAGAAATTGGGGATCGGGATTGTGTTAAGAAATTGGGGCGTTTTGCTTTAGGGTTTCGATTTGTTGTAATTGATGTGTTTATGTGTTTAGGGCCGAAGAAATCGAGAACGAAAAGGGGAAGGTCGCGATTAGGGTTCATTCACAAAAATTAGGGTTCGCGGTTGATTAGGGTTCATTTGATTTCAGAACTTGATTAGAAGACGAAGGAAAGCTTGTGGATTGAAGAGCTTGTGGATTGAAGAGCGTGTGGATTGAAGAGTTGTTGGATTGGTCTACTCTCAGCCAAAGGAGAAGGAATATCGACAAGGTAATTGCTGACAGGGAATGGTATGTTTTCTACATTGTTGGATTTTTGGAATTGTATGGCATTGCATGTGACATCCTGATTTGTAGTTGTTGTTGTGTCTATTGAATGCATAATTGATATGGCATTGAATTGATTATGAAATTGGACTATTTTAATGATTTTTATTGGTTTGGGATGACCAATAAAGGTAAGCTTTTGACTGCTTTGGGATGACCAATTGTTTATGGCATTGAATTGATGGAGTATTAAAGTATGAGGAAGACAAGATGGTGGACCCTTAGGAAGAATATTTAAATGCTTTATGTAACATGGAAAGAGAATATTAGTGTCTTGTTGTATCTGCTAAATGATGTCATAAGATTTTTTTATGAACTACATAGGTGTATGCATTCATTTCTAAGACATAAATTTTATGGTTTTACAGATGTTTTGTTGTCTAAGATTCTTGTATGGAGGTAGATTTTACCTCAGTAATGATTCCGAACTTGGTTATGAGTGAAAGAATGAGTATGCATTGAAGAATGTGGACGCTGATAGACTTTCAAAGCTAGTGTTAGAAGAATATATCAAAGAGGGTGGGGAAGAGATTGAAAAAGTTACTGAACTTTTGTTCTGTAAGTCTGGAAGCAGATTACATCTAGGGATACAACAAATAGTTGATGATAGAGATATAATAGAGTTGTGTGAAACTGTCTCTAGCTGCAACAACACATTAGAGGTGTTTGTAGTCCAACAAAATGAGGTCAGTCCAGAGCTGGTGGACTTTGCAAATGGAAGAAAATTAAGAGCTTGGGCTGACATAGGAAACCCAATTGGTAAGATGCTCTCTAGTAGCCAAGGCCCAAGAAGAAGTTCTGCAGTTTTGAAGTCGATCTCCTAACCCATCATCATCCATTCTCACGCCAACTTCCAACCCTAAATTTGTGACACCAAGGCCTACACCCAAATTCACTCCAAGTAACCAAGGAGAAGAGGCTAGATATGAGGAGGACAGTGATACATCTTATGATGAAGATCCAGAGTTGATAGGGTCGGAGACCTCTGATGATGATTATGATGATGTGGGGTATAAGGAGGATGTATTTTGAGAGGACAACTCTGTTGATGATGCAGACTTTGAGGGTAATGTAGATCTGCACGTGTTTGATGAAAATCTGATCACGGAAGATGGTGAACAGGATGGAGAAGATGTCTTTGATATAAGAGTTCAAAGTGATGATTATAGGAGCTTCAGTGGGTCTGATGATACCAAGACATAAAGGTACCCATATTTTAATCCCTCAGTAGATTTTAGAAATAAGATTTGCTTGAAAGCTGACTTGAGATTTGGTTCCAATGATATTTTCGGAAAGGCTTTTAAAAAATATGCTTTAGAAAATGGGTTTGACTACTATTATCTCCACAATGACCAAACCAAAGTTTCTGCATATTGCAAAAATAAGTGTCATTGTGGCTTAAAAAGAGGCCGAAAGAAGTGTGTTTGTAAGGACAACTTGTGTGGTTTTAAAGTTGTTGCAAGGAAAATGGGCTCAGATGGCTCATTCAAACTTAAGACTTTTAATTCTGAGCACACTTGTGGATGGCAAAATAGAAATTCAAAGATGACATCCACATGGCTTGCTGAGAAATATCTGGAACACTATAGGGATGACCCACAATGGAGAATTAAAGCTTTTATTCTGACTGTGAGGAGAGAACACGGTGTTGAGATTACATATCATCAAGCCTGGAGAGCTAGAGTTAGAGCAGTTCTTATGACCCTAGGTTTTGCATCAGAGCAATATGAAAAGGTATGGGCTGCTACAATCCTCCACCACAACCCTGGGAGTTGTGTATATGTGAGGCCCTCACAAACTATTGAAAGACCACTGAAATTTGAGAGATTTTATGTCTGCTTGAAGGCTTGAAAGGATGGATTTTTAAATTGGTATAGGCCAATTATTGGATTAGATGGAAGCCATCTGAAAGGTTGCTACACTAGGCAAGTTTTCTCTGTAGTGGCTAAGGATGTGAATGAGAACATATTCCCCGTGGCATTTACTGTAGTTGAGCAAGAGAACAAAGACACATGGTGTTGGTTTATTCAAAACTTAATGAATGACATTGGAGGCAAGGCATTGACATTTATGTCTGATAGGTGTAAGGTTAGTTTTCAGCTCTTGTACTTTCTTGTTATTTAAAGTTACAATATTTTTGTGACACACCTACTCAATGAACACGGTGCCGTGTCCGCAACTGTCATTTGATTTGGGGATTGAGTTTGGAGATTATTATCAACCATCTACGTATGAAGTGCCCGTGCCATCTACGTATCAAGTGCATGTGCCATCTATATATGAATTTCCATGTACATATGAAGTGACATCAAGCTATGATGTGTTTTGATTCACAGTTTGCTAACCCATCTATGTTGAGAGCGGTTACAAATGTAGGCGAGGAGTTATTATTTCTTTTCTCTTTACGCACTGCATCAAAGTTTGATGATCCCGTATGTGAGGAAGATGTTGTTTCTAGGGATTATTCGGAATTTTTTACAACGGAGCAAGCGTTTGTCTCAGAAGGAATTAGGTCACTAATGGGCGTTCAACTTGGAAGGCAACATAAGTTTATGATCTCTAAAGAAAGGTGTAGACCATGTTTACCGGAGCAAAGTGGAAGAGTTCAACTCCTTTGTGAAAAGGGGGAAACTATAAGCCTAAAGGTCTCTTTGTGAGGAAAAACACAAAAAACAAGAAAGTAGGGATGGTTTGAAGCTCCTAACAAAGAGTCAAGATCAACCAAAAGAAGATTTTCTGCATGAGAGCACACTAATGAAGAGATGGATGCTAGAGCTTTGGAAGAAACACCTCCAAAGAAGCAAAGAAAGGCTTCTAATTCTACAACATTGAAGAAACAACGTATGAGGGTGATGTCCAAATACAAGGCTAGGGTACCTCAATCAATACGCAACTATGTGAATGGTGGTTTGAAGTAAATGGAGATGGAAATTGGGGATTTAAACTAGCAGCGTTTGAGACGGAGGAGAACCAACCCTTATGGAGGGAAATACGAGATTTAATGATAGGTAGGGTCACGGATCTTTTGCATCTAGTAGAAGGAACTTGGACTGGACCTCAAGAAACCCCAACTATGGAGAGCGTCATACACCAACTTAAATGACAAGGACTAGGAATGGCTCAAGAATATCATTGGCTAGCAACCCCGAAAATGGGATGTCTTGTGGCTTCCACATTCAACGTAGTGTTCGTAACGGTGGGATAAAACTCTAACTACACTTTCTTGCCTATACAACTTCCTACTTGGTATCATCTGGGGTGCACCCTTAGCACTATCAGCTTATTATATATTGAAAAGGAGAGACATTTTGTTCCGGTAAGTTTCTAATCTTTTTTTGACTTATTAACTATTACACTTACCATCTAATATGCTACTTCCTAATGTGGTTGTTTTATTTTATGTGCGCCTTCAAGATGACAACCCATTACCTACTGTGTTTAGTCCTTGGTGGCAAAACGCAGATCATAATGTTCATTGTTTGCACGATCTAGTGGCACATTGATGTGCCGCTTATGCACCTTAGTTTTTAATTGAACGTAATTGACATTGTGTTTTATTTACTTACTTTGTAATGTAATGTTGAACTGGAACTTGGTTTTTCCATTTATGAAACAGGACCAATTGATGTTATGCTTAGAAAAAGAACCTCGAACGTTTAAGGAAGCCATGTATACGCCAGACACACCTTCACCGAAGGAAGCGGTTAAAAGTTAAATAGACTCCATTATGAAAAATCAAAGTGGGAGTTAGCTGATATAACCCCAGTGTCAAAGGCGCTAGGATGTAAATGGTTTTTCAAAAGAAAATTGAAAATCGATGGCTCAATAAAGAAGTACAAGGCAAGGCTTGAAGTAAAAGGATTTAGACAAAAAGAAGGTCTAGATTGCTTTGATACTTATTCGCCAGTAGCAAGGATTACTTCTATTCGAGTACTAATAGCGATTGCGGCTCTACGTAATCTAAAATTACATCAAATGGATGTAAAACGGCCTTTCTAAACGGAGATTTATAAGAGGAAATTTATATGAAACAACTCGAGGGGTATGTTGTGCCTGGACAGGAACACAAAGTGTGTAGACTTGTGAAATCTTTTTATGAGTTAAAACAAGCACCTAAACAATGGCATGAAAAAGTTGACAGTGTCATGATGTCAAACGGTTTCAATATAAATGAATGTGAAAAATGTATTTATGTCAAAACAACTCCAAAAGGATATATTTCAGTGTGCCTATATGTTGATGACATGTTCATTGTTGGTAGAAACAAAGATGTGATCCAACAAACTAAGAATATGCTTAGTGTAAAATTTTACATGAAAGACTTGGGATTAACGAATGTGATTTTAGGAATAAAAGTCATTAGACATTCCGAAGAAATCATTCTAACCCAAGATCATTACACCGAGAAGGTACTTGATCGGTTCGAGAAGTACTCAAACGGTAATGCTAAGAGTCTCATGGACCCTCATCTCGACCTAAAGAAAATTTTGGGTAATGACATATCTCAGATAGAGTATGAACGAGTGATTGGAAGTCTCATGTACTTAAAAAATTGTATACGACCAGATTTAGCACGTGCAGTGAACGTATTAAGTCGTTACACTAGCAATATGGGACAGTCACTCGAAAGGCATAACTAGAGTATTGAACTATTTGCGATATACTCAAAATTATGTGTTGCACTATGGAAGATATCCACCAGTGATGGAAGGTTATAGTGATGCTAACTAGATATCAGACTCCCAAAACTCAAAATCCACAAGCAGGTATATGTTTTTACTCTAGGTGGTGCGGCTGTATCTTGGACATCCTCTAAACAAACGCTACTGGCTAGATCCACAATGAAATCTATATTGACTGCCTCAGACAAAGCAACAGAAGAAGACGAATTGCTTCGAAACATTCTGGAGGATATACCAATGTGGGAAAAATCAGTACCAGCTATGGGCATCCACTGTGATAGTCAAGAAGAAATAGCTCGGGCATTGAGTTCAATGTATAATGGTAAGTCTCTTCATATTAGAAGACGACATAAAACCATAAGACAATTGCTCTGAAACGGAGTAATCACCGTTGATAATATCCAATCGGCTCACAACCTAGCGGATTCGTTTACTAAAGGTTTGTCTCAAGAGCAAGTTGTAAAATCATCAAGAGGAATGAGTTTAAAGCCTATGACAAAAGACGACGCTTGATGGTAACCCTACTTACGTAATTAGAGATCCCAAGATGTAGGTCCGAAGGGACAACAAAATCAAGTTGAATCTAAGGAGCACTTAGAGATTTACATCTTCTCCCAGTTCCTAGGATGATAAAAGTGCGTTGGTAAAGTATAGTTTAAGCATGGGCTTTTAAAGATTCCATAAGCTTTGAAACTCAAAGTGGAGTATAATAGTATACTACTTATGGTAAAATCACCTTATGAGTGTGAAATGGGGTCGTTTCAGAAGAATATACAGAGATTGAATTCTCTAAGCTCACTCATGAATAACGAGGGATGTTCAAGGCCAAAACGAACACAATCAGAGAACCAAGTTCTGTGAGAAAATGAAACTGTTTGATAGTTGTTGTCTAGGTTTACAATAAAGTCCGGGTGGTTCAAGAGATCACGTTCACTACTTGGTCGAGTAAATCCGACGGCTATTCACTATGGGTGGTTCAAGGCTAAGAAAATGCTACCAGCCCAAATGCAGTCATTCTTCGACCGTACTCTCAAAAGTCTTTTCGTCGAGTATTTTTCCCGTGTTAAAGAGTCATTTCTTTTCATGTAGGTTGCTGGAGGAGCCTCTGAAGGGAGATAAAGAACCAATCCGCGTGGATTAAATTGCCTAATCCGCGTGCATTAAATGGCCTAATCCGTGTGGATAAATGACCCAATATGCATGGATTAAATAGGCCGATTCGGTCAACCAGCATGACATCAATACAATACTGCGATCCTCCTTCTTGGGCCTACGGACCATTCCCCATTCCCCACGAGCCAAGCCAAGCCAATCCAACCTGATCTGAATCGAACCGCTCACGTGTGGTCTTTGAAGGCCCAATCACATCCATTACAATCCACTCCTAGTTTATATACTAGTGAGTTTATATCCTCCTAATTAATGTGGGATACACATTAATCCTCAAAATTCCACTTAGTTACATTAAATGTAACTCCATCATTTCTCATTCAAACGGAATCCAAATTAGACGTAGGAGCATACTACGAAATAGTGCTCGCCGAGACAAAGCCAACAGTCCCATAATCCGACCCCAACGGTTACGGGAAAATTTGGATTCAACAATAAAAAGGCTTGCAAAGCTCTCAATTAAAACACACTCAACAACATCTCTTTCTCTCTTCTCTTCCTCCATGTTGGTCTTTCACTTCTTCTCTTCTATTGTCGAGTTTGAGAGTATACACACAGACAAGCGTTTGTTGGGCTTCTGATTCGGGTTGTGCGAGTTCAGATGCGATAGAGGTTTTGTCCTGGGATTCGGAACACCGGTAACCGTCACAATACGAGGCGTTTTCAGAACTAAGGAGAAAGATTATGATCTCGACTTCGCTCAAGTTCAACCACTCTTGTTTCGGTAGTGGTTCGATCGTTTCTTCTTCCCTTAATTCTGTTTGATTTATTACATTTTATACAATTTATATGTTGTGGAAATTTAAGGTTCCTACACATAGTTCTGCATGCCTTCACGCTTAACAACAAATATCTTAATCAATTGTTCCCTGATCCAATCACACATACTAAGCAATGGCTTGTCCCTAGAAGGAAGAGTAAATGAGTTGAAACTGTCACAGATAGTGTTGAGGAGCATGTCAAACTTTGTGTAGTGGCTAAACCCATGCCTTGACCAAGTCCTTGGATCTGGATATTGGTGACAGTCCAAATTCAACTCTTTGATCTCATCCATTACTATCTGAAAATCAGATTCAATGCAAGCCCTTGCAGTTGCCTAAATGACATCCTTTAATGCTTTTCCTGACCACTAGTTTTGACATTATGGTACAAGTGTCTCACACATGCTCTTTTCTCGGCAAAATGGGCAACTTCATGTATTGCCTCTAATAAGCCCTGCAAAAACAAACAATATTATTAGAAGACATAATACAGGATTATATTCAAGTAAGATAGTCGTACATACCTTTTATCTATCAAACATAAAAGTAGGATTGCACTGACCAATATCCCTTAATAAAATGTCCAAAAACCAAAGCCATGTGCCCTTCCTCTCTTGCTCAACCACAACAAAAGAAATGGGAAATATGTTGTCATTTCCATCCTTTACTATTGCCACAAACACTTGATCAGTGTACCTTCAAATGACATCCATCTAATCCTATGATAGGTCTACTACCTTGTAAAAAAAACCCAACTTACAAGCTTGAAAGCACACATACATCATTTGAAACAGTGGTTTCTCTGGATCACCAATGTCCATCTTCATAAATACAGATGAACATGGATTCCACTTTCTCAATGTTGTTGCATAGACATGAACTCTTCCATACTGCATAGTTCCATCACCATGTGCCTCCAACATAGCCCTAAGCCTTGTTTTCCAATGTGCACAATGTGATCCGTTCTCACTGCATTGATGAATGCCACTGGCTTCTATGAAGGGTCATCTCTGTAATGCTCAAGATAAGCCTTTGCCAACCACTTTGAAGTCAACTTAGTATTTTTATGCTGCCATCCACACTTGTGTTTCCCTTCCCATGTTTTCAACTGAAAGCTTCTTTACAATCCATCTTCCTAGCACAGGCTTTAAATCCACAATATATTTGCTTGTACGTACACTTCTTTCTAGAATAGTTCATACTACACTTACACTTATTCTTACAGTAGACAGACTTGTTCTTATCATTATGCAGATAGTAGCAGTCCCCCATTTTCTATGAAAAACTGTTTCAAAGCCTTTCTAAATATATAATTAGATCAAAGATCATACCAACAACACTTTTTTTTCTTGAAATAAGTAAGAGCATTGAAATTAGGGTACCTTTTTGATGGACCAGAATCATCTGAATCACTTCAACTACTCAACTCATCTGAATCTTCAACAAAGATCTCATCCTCTAACTCCACGTCGGCATCACCAAGCCCTAATTTCAAGCAACCATCACTTAACTTACCCCTTATGTCAATAACTCCTGGATCAACATTCTCTTTACACAAATCATCATCTTCATCTTCACTTTCGGAAAAGAAGTACTCATTGTCTGAGTCAGAACTCTCACTCCCAAATATCTCTCCCTCCCCATCATCTTCATCACCATCATCTCCTGCTTCAGCTTCTTCAATTACTTGACCTCTTTTTTTGAGGTTTTGTTTGGGTTTTGGCTGCACATAATCTAGGGTTTCCCATACCTTCCGGATTTTAAACTCACACTACTACTTTGTGATTTTTTTGGGTTTGGCATACAAGACTGAGTTACCCAAATAAAGGATTGGGCTTGGGCTGTGGTATTGGGATTTGGTTTCTCATCATATTTGGGCTAGGCTCATTCCTTTGGAACACAAACAAATGCATCATATTATCCGTCCCAATAGAATTAGCAGCTTCCATAACTAACTTATCATTATCAAGAAGCCTAAGACCTTTGTCAAAACCAACACTAGCCTCTAAAACCAGATTTCTTTAATGAAATGTAATCCTACATCTTCTTTCATCATGTTTTCAATCACCACTTAAGACAACAATTCTAGATCAAAATCTATATAATACTGAACTATGTTTTTCCTATGGCAGATCTTGTTTGATTCAGAAATGGAAAAGTAACCCCCATACATCAGTCTCATAGGAATATTCATATATGCCCCCCGTTGCATTAAAGAGAGTGTAAGCATTAAAAAACATATCTTTGTGCCCTTTTCACATAACCATAAATCAATGTCTCTATTGTATAACAAGACACATATGGCAGAGGAAAGAGAGAGAAGTTACAAAAACACAAATCATTCACTCATCTTCTTCATCTCCCTAAATCCACACACGAGAAAACCCCAATGTCATAAACTCCCACCATATAATCCCTTAATCCAGAAAAATACCCAATTTCATCAAACTAACCCTAAATCTCGAAACCCCCCCAATTTCGTAAAACCCTAACCCTAAATCCCCCAAACCCCCAATTTCGTACAACCAAAACCCTAAATCCCGAAAACTCCCAATTTCATAAAACAATAACTCTAAATCGCGAAAACCCCCAATTTCAACAACCAAAACCCTAAATAGAGAAAACAGAGAAGGATCTACTAACATAGTCTCCAGCTTCCTTCAATCTGTAATTCACAGCCGACGCTTCCTTCAATCTCCAATTCGCGATCGCAAAATCCCTCTTCTGCTCGCCAAAGCTGACCTAGATCTCCAATTCGCGACCAACTACATGTTGTTTAGAGAAAGATGGACCAAAAAAAATTGAGAGAGAGAGAGAGAGAAAATCGCCTCCTCTTTTGATTAGGGTTCTGAGAGAGAATAGGATTAAGGATATAAATTATTTAACAGATTTAAGTAAAAGGTAATAAAAATTATGAAATGTAAACAATGAAAAGGATTAAAAGAATTGGAATAAAAAGATTAAAAGAAATTTAATAAATCATAAAAAAATTCACGCGTGAGGTGCGTTTGATACGCTGCACTTTGTATAGCGTAACTAGGGATTATTACATTAGTTTCAGAGTATTATCATATGTGTTTGGAGGTATTGTTATGATGTGAGATATTTATGAAGAATTAGAAGATTGAAGAGAAGAGTTGAAGACAAAGCAGAAGTAATGTTCGGAGCCAAGACGGCGATCGCCATCACTATATGGAGACCGCGGGTATGACATGACATTATTACATGGAGTGATGCTGGGTACGGGCTGGATGTTGAGCCCATTATTAAAGATGGAGGCCGGCCCACATATTGAATTAGAGGAAGCAAGCAGCACATATTGAATATGTTAGCCGAGCACTTCGTGCTTTCTTACTTTAGTTTGCTTTCTTTTATTCCTTTTGTTTTATTCTTTTCTTTTCCTTTTTCCTTAATTAGTTTTAGGATATATCTTTTACCATATATTTTTAGGGTTAGTTCTCTATTTAAGAACCCTAGTTTCTATCTTTTCATCATCTTTTCCATCAGACAATTTAGTTCTGCAACCATGAGCAGGAACTAATCTCCATTGTTTTACTTAGCGGTTGAAACCTTCAGTTATTAAGTTGTGAGATTTCTAAACTCTTGTTCTTTTCCTATTGGTTTGTATTAATTCTCTTGTTCTTCATCTATTGATTTCTATTAGTTTTGCTAGCTTGATCACCTAGTTTGATTGATAGTTTTCTATTGCTAGACTAGGAATATACGGTGGAATTCCTTGTCATTGTAGCATTCATATCTGCATGATCTGGTAGTTGATTGCTTTTATGAAAGAGAATTGAGTGCATGTTAATACTTGACGGTTGTAAGTTATTGCATGCATCCTTATGATTCTTGTGCCCTTTGCTGCTATTTCATCTAATCTTGAGAGGTTTCCCTGATTGTTGAATAGTAAGTATTATCAGGACCGGTTGGCCTGCTGATATATTAAAGATTGGAATAGGAACATTCCCTAGGATTGAATAGAACTTGAGATAAATCTATGATCAACTTGATTGACTGTTGTGTGGATACTTGCTAGGTGAAACCCCTTCTCATCATATTCTCACCCAAACTTTCTTTGCTTGATACTTGTTACTTTTGTGTTCCATACAATCAAACCCCCCCCCCCCCCCTTGGTTACTTGTTACTTGTTCGTTAGTTGGTATTTCGCTTGACTGCATAGTGATTGGTGTTTTGATTCCCTTGGGTTCGACCTCTACTTGCTTGCTATACTTTAGTTAGTGTTTAGAGTTTTCTTTGATTTGGCACTACGACTTTAGCCTCATCAAATTTGGCGCCGTTGCCGGGGAATTGAAATTTTTCTGATTCTGTGTTAATTGTGAAATTATCAACTGTTTGGTGTGAACCTTTATGGTTCAGACCCGTGCTACTGATTCATCTCTTGTTGCTTTCGACCCAGAGATTGAAAGGACGTTCCTTCGGAACCAAAGAGCAGCTCTGAACCAAGATAACGAGATGGGTGATCGACATGGACCGCCATTGCCTACTATGAGGCAACTCACTGCCCCAGACTTAAACCAACAACCTTTGGCAGTGAGGTTTCCTGAGATTGAAGAAGGTGTGAATTTTGAATTAAAAGCTGGTTTAATCCATGAGCTACCACATTTCCATGGTTTAGCAGGAGAAGATCCCAACAAACACTTGGCTCAATTCCATGCCATATGTTCTAGTATGAAGCCAAGAGGTGTTACTGAGGAGTAGGTCATGCTGAGAGCTTTCGGATTTACTCTGAAAGACGTTGCGAATGATTGTCTCTATTATCAAGCTCCAGGGAGTATTGATACATGGGCTAAGATGAAGAAAGTCTTCTTGGAGAAATATTTTCCAGCTACAAAATTGAGCAGCTTGAAGAAGGAGATCACGAATCTTCAACAACACTCAACTGAGAGTCTCTATGAATATTATGAGAGATTCAAGAAGCTCTGCTCAAGCTGCCCATTCTATAGTTATACTGACCATGATCTTCTTATGTACTTATTCAGTGGGCTGATTGATGAGGATCGTCGAATGGTAAACGCATCTTGTGGAGGTAATTTTCTGAAACTAACTATACCTCAGGCCACTGAAATGTTTGAAGAGCTAGCTGAGAGTTCAAGGCAGTTTAGCAGTAGACAGGGATCACACTCAGTCAAAGCAATTAATTCAGATCAATTACAGACTGACATGAATGAGTTGAAAGAGATGGTCAAGGCTTTGATGCTGAAAAATGCTTCCCTTCATGATCCCAATGCTGAGGTAAACGTTGTTGGTGGATGGCAACCAAGGCCAAGGTATGACTCTCATAATATTAATTATCAGCAACCTAGACCTCAAAATTCTATGACTGCTGAAGATATGATCAAGTCCTTAGCTCAGACTGTGATGCAACAAAACGCTAAGACGGAATCAAGCATCCAAAATCTTGAAAATCAGTTAGGACAGATTGCTCAAGCTGTGAGTAAATTAGAGGCCAGGGAACCGGTAAGAAACCCGAGAGAGAACGTCAGTGCAGTGTTCTTGAGGAGCGGAACAACTTTAAATGACTGTTCTGTGCCAAAACCGCGATCGCCAGATCTGAGTGGCGATCGCCATGAGATTACAGAGAGCAAAACAGGATCTGCATCGCGACCGCGATCGCCATATAGCGATGGCGATCGCCATGCCACTCCAGAAGCTAAGGTGCAAAATCATCAGCGACCGCGATCGCCAGTTGTTGATGGCGATTGCCGGGAGCCCCCTGAGTACATTGACGATTATGTTCGCCCGAATTTTCCACCTCTATTCTCTCAGAAGCCTGTTGCTCCCTTTCCTGAGGCGTTGAAAGATACTCGAAGGCTGGATGACGACAAAGAAATCTTCGAAACCTTTAGTAGGTGTGAGGTAAACATTCCTTTGCTCAAACTTGTTAAGAGTATTCCTAGATTTGCTAAGTTTTTGAAAGAAGTTTGCACTATCAAAAGAAATCAAAAACTGAAAGGAAAGAAGAAAGTTGAAATAAGTGAACAAGTTTCTGCTGTGTTTCAAAAATGCATGCCTAAGAAATGTGGTGATCCAGGCATATTTAGCATTCCATGTGTGATTGGTGAAACTAAATTTGACAAAGCCATGCTAGATTTAGGTGCATCAATCAATGTTTTGCCTTACTGTTTGTATGAA
The DNA here is from genome assembly GCA_029168935.1 of Oxyria digyna. Classification (NCBI taxonomy): domain Eukaryota; kingdom Viridiplantae; phylum Streptophyta; class Magnoliopsida; order Caryophyllales; family Polygonaceae; genus Oxyria; species Oxyria digyna. Next base: position 17,067,007 of record JAPVLV010000022.1, read on the forward strand.
TCACTAGGCTTAGGACCCTTGCATAAAACAGGAACTGTTATTCAACTTGTTGATAGGTCTACTGTGTACCCGAAAGGGGTTGTTGAAGATGTTCTTGTTATGGTTGGTGATCTGATTTTTCCTGCTGATTTCTTTGTGTTAGATATGGAGCATGCTAATAATGTCACACCTATACTGTTAGGTAGACCTTTCATGAAAACTGCACAAACGAAAATTGATGTTAATAGTGGGACTCTCTCTATGGAGTTTGATGGGGATAAGGTGGAGTATAATATTTATGACATGGATCCCATTGATAAGAATTCTCTATGTGCTATTGATGTGATTAAGCCTACTTGTAAGGATGAATTGCAACCTGTTTTAGAGAATGTCTTAGAGCCCCCAAAAGTAGATGTTGTTTTGTCTACTAACATGCAGGAGTGTCAGGCTAAGCCAGAGCCTAAAGGTAAGCTATCTTCACATCCTTTGGGCAATCGCCCTCCATTACTGACCTCGCCAGGCGATATACCATTGATGTCTATTGTGCAGGCACTTGACATTGAGCTTAAACAGCCGCCTGATACGGTCAAGGAGGAGAAAGTGAATGAAACCACCTTCATTGCTAAAGACAAGGTGGTCAAGGTAAGTGGGACGAAATTTAAGGCGTTCCATGAGTGGTTCAAGAGAGAATTCAGACAAGAGACTGTTTTTACAAAGCCAAATGGCGTTAGTTAAATCTCTTGAGTTTCATGTCGAGCCACGACATAAAATAAGGCGCTACTCGGGAGGCAACCCGAGGTTTGAGTTTGTTTTTATTTTTTTTTGTTCGGTTCAATTTTCTTTTTAGTTTTTCTATGGACAGGAGGAAATCACCGAAGCTTAGGGTCCGCTACAATCAGTAGCCAATCTCGCTGTAAGTCTTCTCTCCCGTCTAAAAAAACATATCTTTGTGCCCTTTTCACATAACCATAAATCAATGTCTCCATTGTATAACAAGACACATATGGCAGAGGAAAGAGAGAGAAGTTACAAAAACACAAATCATTCACTCATCTTCTTCATCTCCCTAAATCCACACACGAGAAAACCCCAATGTCATAAACTCCCACCATATAATCCCTTAATCCAGAAAAATACCCAATTTCATCAAACTAACCCTAAATCTCGAAACCCCCCCAATTTCGTAAAACCCTAACTCTAAATCCCCCAAACCCCCAATTTCGTACAACCAAAACCCTAAATCCCGAAAACTCCCAATTTCATAAAACAATAACTCTAAATTGCAAAAACCCCCAATTTCAACAACCAAAACCCTAAATAGAGAAAACAGAGAAGGATCTACTAACATAGTCTCCAGCTTCCTTCAATCTGTAATTCACAGCCGACGCTTCCTTCAATCTCCAATTCGCGATCGCAAAATCCCTCTTCTGCTCGCCAAAGCTGACCTAGATCTCCAATTCGCGACCAACTACATGTTGTTTAGAGAAAGATGGACCAAAAAAAAATTGAGAGAGAGAGAGAGAGAAAATCGCCTCCTCTTTTGATTAGGGTTCTGAGAGAGAATAGGATTAAGGATATAAATTATTTAACAGATTTAAGTAAAAGGTAATAAAAATTATGAAATGTAAACAATGAAAAGGATTAAAAGAATTGGAATAAAAAGATTAAAAGAAATTTAATAAATCATAAAAAAATTCACGCGTGAGGTGCGTTTGATACGCTGCACTTTGTATAGCGTAACTAGGGATTATTACATTAGTTTCAGAGTATTATCATATGTGTTTGGAGGTATTGTTATGATCTGAGATATTTATGAATAATTAGAAGATTGAAGAGAAGAGTTGAAGACAAAGCAGAAGTAATGTTCGGAGCCAAGACGGCGATCGCCATCACTATATGGCGATCGCGGGTATGACATGACATTATTACATGGAGTGATGCTGGGTACGGGCTGGATGTTGAGCCCATTATTAAAGATGGAGGCCGGCCCACATATTGAATTAGAGGAAGCAAGCAGCACATATTGAATATGTTAGCCGAGCACTTCGTGCTTTCTTACTTTAGTTTGCTTTCTTTTATTCCTTTTGTTTTATTCTTTTCTTTTCCTTTTTCCTTAATTAGTTTTAGGATATATCTTTTACCATATATTTTTAGGGTTAGTTCTCTATTTAAGAACCCTAGTTTCTATCTTTTCATCATCTTTTCCATCAGACAATTTAGTTCTGCAACCATGAGCAGGAACTAATATCCATTGTTTTACTTAGCGGTTGAAACCTTCAGTTATTAAGTTGTGAGATTTCTAAACTCTTGTTCTTTTCCTATGGGTTTGTATTAATTCTCTTGTTCTTCATCTATTGATTTCTATTAGTTTTGCTAGCTTGATCACCTAGTTTGATTGATAGTTTTCTATTGCTAGACTAGGAATATACGGTGGAATTCCTTGTCATTGTAGAATTCATATCTGCATGATCTGGTAGTTGATTGCTTTTATGAAAGAGAATTGATTGCATGTTAATACTTGACAGTTGTAAGTTATTGCATGCATCCTTATGATTCCTGTGCCCTTTGTTGCTATTTCATCTAATCTTGAGAGGTTTCCCTGATTGTTGAATAGTAAGTATTATCAGGACCGGTTGGCCTGCTGATATATTAAAGATTGGAATAGGAACATTCCCTAGGATTGAATAGAACTTGAGATAAATCTATGATCAACTTGATTGACTGTTGTGTGGATACTTTCTAGGTGAAACTCCTTCTCATCATATTCTCACCCAAACTTTCTTTGCTTGATACTTGTTACTTTTGTGTTCCATACAATCAACCCCCCCCCCCCCCCCTTGGTTACTTGTTACTTGTTCGTTAGTTGGTATTTCGCTTGACTGCATAGTGATTGGTGTTTTGATTCCCTTGGGTTCGACCTCTACTTGCTTGCTATACTTTAGTTAGTGTTTAGAGTTTTCTTTGATTTGGCACTACGACTTTAGCCTCATCAACGTTCCTGAATGAATAGACGGAATCCCGAGGTGGGTGGTTCTTTGGTGTCAGAGGGTGTTATCCTGGTGATTTATGGTAAAAAGTGGTTATGATGGTGGTTTCTGGCAAATCGCCCTATTGGACGAGTGGTTTCCGGTAATTGACCCTGGAAATAATGACAATGGAGCTCCTTATTTAGATAACTCCAACAAAATATAGAACTTTGGAAATAAAAAAACTAATTAGAATAGTTCAGAAATAATAAAAGGAACATAAGATAACAATATGAAATTATAGATCTAAGAAATAAAGATCTCATATCAAATCCAAAAATCCAATTATGCAAGGATCCGCGTGCGCGGATCCTTGCATAAAATATCAGTTGTACTTACCGCGGTCTTCACCACGGGTGAAGTGACGTTGCTTTATGGGGGACACCAAGGCCTTTGAATCAATGATGATGTCGTGCTAGACCGACATTCCGTGATCGTTTGACTCTCCCCTTCTTAGCCTCGAATCGTCTTTTCTTTGATTGTGTAGCTGCGTGGGAGAGAGAAAGACCAATCATCATAGAGTGTCTCCCCTACTTAAGAACATGCTACATAGTAAGTAGCGCTCAAAAGACACAAGTGAAAGAGACGACAACCAAAGGCACTACAACAAAGGGTGCCAGGAACACAGGCGTTTGAACTGCACAAGGGTTTGGTGTGAAGGTTGCATGCACCGTCAATGGGGAGGGAAGAACGTGCACCAATGTAGCCTCCAGTGTTGGGCTGCAACTATCTGAGTCCTCATCCTCTGAAACATCATCAATGGAAGCTGAAACTTGGCTAGGAATTAGATCTTAGAACCAATACCGTGCACCAAGAGAGCTCATGATGTGGCTCGCGGTAAATCAATAAGCCGTCAAGGGGTCCGGGAGAGGGAAATAAATATATCAAATTCCTAGGAGTCGAAGTAGGGTTCGTTGGAGGTTCCATAAGCTCGGTCAAATCGTTCATAAGCCCATGTTTCTCTTGGAGGCGAGCAAGATTAGTGTAAAATTTGTTGTGTTTTTGGAAGGTTGGCTTGATGTCTGCCTTTTTCCAAAGTTCTTCCGCCATTTGTTTTGCAAGGGATTTTATTTGGGCCAATAGATCAACAACTTCACGGGGAACTCAGTATGTGACACAACCAGAGTCTTGACTCGACGAACCGCACAAGCAACAACGACAAAGTGTTGTGACATATCATACACGAGTTTTCCCCAAGTTCGAACAGGAGGCCTGCTATTGTACCATCAATTATTTTGTACACGAGATCACCACTCAAGGGCGTAACCGGTCAAGCAACAAGCGGCGTGGTTGCATTACTCAAACTTTTCGATGTCTCGTTCTCTGAAGTAGTAAGCCATATGCCGAGTCCATTCCAAGAACTCCTCGAGGTTGTGATAATCTTCAAATTGTTGACAACGTAGCCTCTGGGGGCATTTCATGTGGGACCAGGGTGGATAGAGGTGTAGACGAAGGTGGGGATGGAAAACTAGTGTTTCTAGCGGCGACAGTCACCAAGGTTGGCGTATTTTGGGGTTTTGGGAGGGCAAACAAACTCCGATTTTGACAAATACTATAGAGATGGACTCCTATTTATAATTTATATAAGATGATGGAGGGTTTTATATCGGGGAAAGGAAAATATTTTTGGGCCGAAATTTGGGTATAAGTCGACGAGATTTTAGGTTTTATGGTTTTTTGTGGGCGGAATATGAGAAGAGAAAGATTAAGAGAATGGAATGTAAGAGTTTAAGAATGACTACACCTTGTTGGGCTTTGATGCCAATTGATATGAATCCACTCTGGATTGCGTAGCCTTCAGGAGATGATCGTGGTAGAATTTAGTCGCGGGGCTCCTGGAATTCTTCATCTTTAGGTGACAATTGAGCTTATAAAAATAATGACAATTGAGCTTCTTATATGGATAACTAAAAAAAAAAGCTTGAAAAATAAGAAACTAATAAAAAATAGTCCAGAAATAATAAAAGGAACATAAGATAACAATTGGAATTAAAGATTTCTGAAATAAAGATATCAAAAATAAAGATATCAGAAATAAAGATCTCAGATCAAATCACAAAATCCAATTCCCAGCAGACGCCACCGTAGGTGCGGCTAGTCTAATCTGCGGGCACAAATCCTTGCTAATTAAAACGAAGACGAAATAAGAGCGTCTGAGAGAGTCGGAGGAGGAATCAATAACGTCGGCGTGGGTGGGCGATGACGCTCCAGCTTTACATGAGATGAACGGGTTAGGGCAGAGATAGAAATCTCCATGAGGGCTATGAAGGAGAACTCCGAAAGTCTTAAACACATGAGAAGAGTATGGCCGTCATTTTCAGAAACTTTATAGACTTATTATAAAATATGCCACCGTTTTTCAAAACGTCCGCGCACGCCTGCATGCGGGTGGTCCTTTCCTCCTTTTAATCTCAGCCTTTCGTTTCTTCATCTAACGGATCGTATGTATCCTCGTATACTCATCGAGTAGAGCGTCCTCACCCGACCCCCCTCAAGATAGGGCGAGCCCCTTCAAGATAATAATGTCATTAACAAATCCTAAAAACAAGCTAAACATTTTATTAGGCACAAGTCGAATACCCCTTTTGCGGCGTTGTTGTTATAATTCATGATTAAGGATTCACCATACTTATAATTTGTAAGTAAAATGTAAAAAGTGTAATAGGATGGTCTTTTTAAAGGGCAAATATTTGACGAAAAAGTGTACTAAATTGGCAAAATTACTTTAAATAATACCAACTATTCACCTTCAACCCAAAATAATACCAACCCAAAATAATACCAACTTTGAAAATTACCAAAAACTATACAAACTATATCAATATTTACCAATTATAACATGATATTGATTCCGGTTGAAATTCCGGCAGGACTGCTGACATGGCGTCGGAAAATGCTGATTAGACGTGATGACTAGGATCAAATACAAAATATTTTTTAAAAAAAAGTACTAATTAAAAAACATTACTCAAAATTCAATTCCAATCTTCACTAACAACGTAGAATACTAATCGGGCGACAGCGCTATCATTGAACCCTAATCGGGAAGGATGAACATAATCGAAGAACCCTAATCGGGCGACAACACTATCATTGAACCCACAAGCAAAGCAACTGAAGTCGAATCCATAGACAAGAACACACTGAACAAGAAGGACGTAATTCTCAGGTATAAACAATTGCGTTTTGAGTAATTTGAAGGATTTTGCCTGATATGAGTTGTGATTTATGATGCATACTTTAGGGTTTTAATTAGTTGCAACTGCGTTTCTACTGATTCAGATGTGCTAAGCTCTTATGGCAATGAATGAAAATATTGAAACGGTGGCCTTAGACAACGAAGGTGATATGAACTGGGAAGATTCTGATGAATCTGATTCTATCCCTAGTGAACAAGTTCAATATGACTCTGAAGAGTCATCTGAGGAGGATATGGAGGAGAATAACCTGGATTCACGTGAATTAGATACATCCGATGATGAATTTCAAATTGTAAGAGAAAAAGTTAAGGAATACAAAGATGAGGTTAAGAAGCAATTTGATGACCAAGTTAGTGAATACGAGGATTCTGATGGTGATATCCAGATTATTTCTGAAAGTGAAGAAGATGATGATGCAAGGCTGAACACAAGAAGAAGCAACATGGTTGTTAACTCAAAAACTAATTACAAGAAGCTGGATTGGAGAGTTGGGTTAAGATTTCCACATGTTAAAATGTTTAAGGAAGCTGCAAGAATGTATGGCATTTTGAATGGATATAATTTGAAATTTGGGGTGAGTGACAAAGCTAAAAGAAAGATTGGAGTAGTTTGTAAAAAAGGAAGTGCATTTAAGGTGTATGCATCATGGCATGACAAGGAGGGTTGTTTGCTTGTGAAAAGTGTTCATAAAGTGCATCGTTGTGTGAGAGATATGCAAAATAATCGTCTACTCACATCCAAATGGCTTGCTAAGCAATATCTTGATCGCTTCAAGATTAAACCTCATTGGCCGGCTGCTGATATGGTTGATAGTGTGAGAAGGAGATACGGTGTCATTATCAAGCATCATGTTGCATACAAAGCAAAGGCATCAGCTTATACATTGTTGCATGGTTCTATGAAGGATCATTACAACAAAGTTGGGAGGTATATCGAAGAGTTAAAAAGGTCAAATGTTGGAGGAAAATTTGATCTACTTGCTATTCCATCAAGTCCTCCAGTGTTTCAAAGGTTCTTTGTATGTTTTTCGGGGTTGAAAAATGGTTTCATTGCTGGTTGTAGACAATTTATTTGCTTGGATGGATGCTTTCTTAATTTATAAAGTTGGTATTATTTTGGATTGAAGGTGAATAGTTGGTATTATTTGAAGTAATTTTTTCTACTAAATTAGTTATTTATTAAGAATGAGTCATAGTTAACAAATTTGAGTCCTGAAAAGCCAAAGAGGCAAAGAGCAGGTGACATCTCATAATTTATCTAGGATGTAGTACGATTCAAATATAATATAGTACTCCGTAATTATCTTGATGGATAAGTTTAGAAAATAAGTAAAGAATTTTTTTCCGAAATGAGCATTTTACCAGAAAAAATTCCCGACGCAGGCTCTTTTCAAAACAATTTCCCAAAATAGGCATTTATTTCAGCTTCAGAATTTTTTTATGTGTGAGAGACGCTGGTAGAACCAGCGTCTCTCTTCCGAAGCTGAAACTATTTTTTTTTGAATTTTCATGTATAAGAGACGCTGGTTGGACCAGCGTCTCTTATACATGTGCAAATAAAAAAAAAGCATCGCTGTATATGAGACTACATTTTTTTTTATGTTTGAACGTATAAGAGATACATGTGCAAATAAAAAAAAACATCTCTGTATCATATACATTTTTTTTTTTTATGTTTGAACGTCTTATACATTGCCTTAAAAAAAAAAATTAAAACTACAAATTAAATTAAAAAACTAAGTCAGCGTCTCTTATACATAAAAATTCAAAAAAAAATAGTTTCAGCTTCGGAGGAGAGACGCTGGTCTCTCACACATAAAAAAATTCCAAAGCTGAAATAAGTGCCTATTTTGAGAAATAGTTTTGAAAAGAGCCTCCGTCGGGAATTTTTTCGGGTAAAATGCTCATTTCGGCAAAGAGGAGAAAGCAGAGAAAGAAGTTAAATGAGGTGGGGGCACATGGCTAGTATAATCGGTAATGGACCGGAGGGTTAAAGCAACAAGCACTAAACTACTGGCTACTAGCACCGTATTAATTAGAGAAGCTGACGACGAGGAGATCTCGATAGATAAGGAGGAGAAGGAGGAAGTAAAAACAGGACCAATAATTGGAAGCAAGGTTTGGGGCCGTACAACTCGGAGCAGAAGATACTGCTGCTGGGAGAAGGAGATCTCTCTTTCTCTGCAAGTCTCGCTCATGCTTTTACTGACGCTCCCAACATCATTGCCACTTCTCTTGATTCTTTCGGTAACAACTCTAACCATATTTTCTTTACTTAATTACCTACTCTACTTCCGCGTTTATATAACTCGATATATAAATACGAAGTAGTATTCATACATGATTAAGTTATAAAATTTAAACAACGAATATAAATGAATTTCATAAAAACAATTATTTGATCAAATTATCATAGATCAATTTTTAACAAATTTAAATAAATTGATTTCAACGTATATAAAACTATATAATTTAAAGCAAACACTATCATAACACAAAAATAATATGTTTCCTTATTCATTAAGAAATCAATCTTTTTTGTGATATGTCATACTGCATCATAAAAAATAAAATTATAAATTTTTAAAATAACATAATAGTATATTGGCTAGTAAAAGTCTTAAAAAATTAACACATGAAAATCTTTTTGTAATATGAAAGATGTTAAGCAATCTTTTTGTGATATGTTTGTACATGATTTTTCAAAATTAATCAACTTTACAATAAATAGTAAACAATCGTGGCCAATGAAATAGTGACAAGTGGATGACCACGTGACATAGGGTGGAAGAAATGTATTTTACTTTACTGATTATATACGGATTAATTCAACTTTCTTATTAACAGTTTACCTTTTTTAGCCTTTGAAATTACTTTAAAATTTCATTATATCTATCAACTTACGAATACTGATCCAATCAGCCAATGGGCTTGTAGTCCAGCGGTAAGGGGGAGTATCCTCTTACCGACATTTGACCCCAAGGTAGGGGGCCTACTTGTTAAAGGGAACCCTGTGCCTTTTCTGGACCAAAAAAAAATAGTGATCCAAGCATTTCGAATTTTGTTTTCCAAATAACCCTCTTGCATATTTAATTTTCAACTTGAAAATAAAGAAGTTTTTTTAACAAGCGAATAAAAGGCTTATTGCTAAACACAAAACAAGTCTAAATAATCTTCGCGGATGATCTTGAAGAAATCATTCATGGAGAGTTCTTTGATCCCTAGGCATAAGAAATCTTTTAAGCGTCAAAACCTCTTCTCTTGACGACGAATTGATCCATCTAATAATAGTGGTGCAAAGCTCCTCTATGTTAAAGTGTCGGGAGGCTAGGAAATCAGTTGCTCTGTCACAATTTGTGCTGACATGAAAAAACTGAAAATTATCAAACAAAGAAACAAAAGATTTGATGTCCATAATAATGGACCGAATCTCCCAAGGGGGTTCAAATTTTTATAAAGGCACTTAATAATAGTAGAATTAGCGCTCTCCATAATAAGATTTTTAATATTAAGTCGAATAGCAGCTCTCACTCCTTCCAGAGCTGCGGTAGCTTCAGAGACCAAAACTAATGAGCTTGGAATCTCAAGCTGCTCCACAAAGGAAGGCTTACCTGCAGAATTACGAAAAATAAAACCTAAAATAGAATTGGAATTGGCTCTTCTGGAGCCATCACAATTAAGTTTGAAAAAGTTTCAGGGATTTCATCCAATGGGTTTTCTTGCGAGTAATAGTCCAGGGGGTATGATTGTTGGTATAGATTTAGTGGTAGGAAACTCAGTCTTCAATTCCAGAAAATGGAATAGAGCTGATTTAGCAATGTCAGCTAGAGTTTGTGGATTTGAACTAGAACCAGGCCTGAAGATTCGATTATTTCTGGAGTTCTAAGGAATCCACCAGGCAAAGAATCCTAATTCATGATTAGGATTAGAAGTACAATAATTAGCAAAAGAGTTTTCAAAATCATCAATATGTTGTAGGATAAGGTTAAAAGGACCCAACGTATTTAAATGATTGAAAACAGTAATAGTAGTCGCACAATAAGAAAATATGATTTTTTTACTCATTTACAGAATTACAAAGACTGCGAATAGGATAAACTTTAGGAAAATGTCGATTTAAACGCTCAGTCGTAGGAAGACAATCAGAGAAGGCTTTCCAAAGGAAATTTTGAATTTTCGGTGGCACGTTGGATATCCAGAAGAGCTTCAGGTCAAAGATAGAGTTGGTGAGAAGCCGAATAAGGCGATAGGCAGATTTAACAAAAAAAATTACCATTGTTTCCAGAAGTCCAAATAATCTGATCCTCCGGTGGCAAGACATGAATGCGGATCTGGTTAATTTTCTCAGTAATGTGACTCGGGAGAATACTATATAATTTTCCAATGTCCCTTTGTCTATTATGAGTAATGAATTCACACACTTTTTGGAGACGGGCATATTGTTGCGAAGGTGGGAGATGGTGCAATCAAGAATCCATCTATCAGTCCAAAGATTTATGGATTTAACATCACCAAGCTGCCAAGAAATACCTTCTTTGAAATCTTCAAGAAGTAATAAAAGTCTACTAAATTGCCAGGATTGTGTTGGTTTACGATCAAGAGTAAAAAAATTTGAGTTGGGGAAGTACTTGTCTTTAAGAATTGGAACCCATACATTATCTGGTCTCATAATAATCTTCCAGTTAATTTCATTTGAATGGCACAATTATTATCCCAGGCTTTCCTAAGACCTAACCTACCAAGGGTTTTAGGTTTTGCAGATATTGTCCTACTGAAGGAGAGAATGATTGGACACATTTTTAATTCCAAAAGAAATGTTTATTGATATCATCAATTTCTTCACAAACACCTTTAGGGAGAAGAAAGCTTTGCATTAAGTAGTTAACTTGGGAAGTAAGGTTGGTTTGGATTAGAATAGCTCTAGCTGCTTGAGAAAGAGAGTCAGCTTTCCACTTAGATCTTTGTTTTTTTAAAGCTAAGAGTGCATCATCAAAGAGGTGGTTACAGAAACGACCTTGAATAATAGGAATTCCTAGATATTTTTCCATTTTAGAGGTAAGAAGGATGTTCATATAAGTTGCGAACGATCTAGCAAAGGAAGGGGAGATTTTATTGGACACTTGGATAGAACTTTTATGATAATTTATAGACAATCCATTTTGTTTGAAAAACCGAGAAAGAAAATTTTGGATAAAAATAATATTATCAGTAGAAGCATTGGCCAAGATGATAGTATCATCAACAAAAGTAAGAAAAGGAATAGGGGAACCATTATGCGTAAGTTTAATACCCACATGCATGAGGGTAGCTTTAAGAGCTTCTAAGTTAAGTTTCCTACCTAGAAATATATTCCATAGCAATAACAAAGAAGGTCGGGGCCAGCAGGTCTCCTTGCCTTATGCCACAAGAAGGCTTGAATTCCGGGCCTGGTTGATTGTTAATGAGGTTAATCCATTTAACTCTGAAGCCAAAGTGATGAAGAAATTTACAAAGGAAATCTCAGTCTAATTTATCATAAGCTTTCGCCTTGTCCAATTTCAAATCCATCCACCCCACATTACTCTTTTTATTCTTATGAAAGGAGTGAAATATCTTGTGAGAAGCAAGAATGTTATCCTGGACAAGGCGTCCTTCCACAAAAGCGCCTTGAAAAGGGGAAATAATGTTTTCAAGTAACGGTTTAATCCGGTTGGCCATGATCTTAGTAATGATTTTGTACGAAGAGTTACATAAACCAATAGGTCTATAGTGGTTGATCGTGGGGGGGGGGGGGGGGGGGGGGGATCAGCCTTAGGGATGAGATCAATGAAAGAGTGGTTTATGGAAGAAAGCATATGTTTTGTGTGAAAAAAAGCCTTGACTGCAGCAAGCAGAGAGTTTTTTATGCTATTCCAATGTTTTTGGTAAAATTCAATAGAGAAACCATCACGTCGAGGAGTTTTGTCAGGTGGTTGATAAAAAATAACATTTTTAAGTTCAGCTTCAGTGGGAGATTTAGTAAGGTTGACATTATCCTGATCGGTAATAAGGTTAGGAATAATATTGAGGTCAGTGTGAGAAATACCTGTAGCATCATTAACCTGAAAACGATGGGCTAGTTCCTTAGTAACTTCATGAGTGATATTGTCATGGAGGAAGATACTATCCTTAGTACAGAAACGCATCGTTGCCTGTTTAAAGCTTCTCTGTTTCGCAATTGAATGGAAATATTTCGAATACCAATCTCCATCTCTGATATGCTTGGATTTTGCTCGCCTGCGCCAATAGTCAGTCTGGAATTGGATCAAGAAATAGTATTTCTTAGAATAGAGACGAATTTGGTTGATGGTTTTATTATTTTTCGGGTCATTTAGGAACTCCAAGTGGAGATCCTGAAGTTTTTGTTCCGTTAAATTGAGTTGAGAAAAGTTATTACCACAATTAACCTCGGGCCCATGACTTGGAATAACGTTTAAGGAGTTTTAATTTATAGTGAAAACGAAACATGAATGAGCCCTGGACCTTATATCTCCAAACTTTCGAGACAAGTTTAGTAAACGAACGACAATTTGAGAAATTAGGTTCATATCTAAACGGAAGCCAAATTGAAGAATCAGTTGAGCCAAGGGAGAATGTGATAAGAGCATGATCAGAAGTAGTAAAAGGATGATGATGGATAGTTAGCTTAGGAAAGTTAGTTGTGAGGGAACAATGAATCAAAGCATGATTCAACCTTTCAAGAATATTGTTATGCATATTTTGCGACTTACGCCAGGTAAATGGAAAACTCGTAAACTTAGAGTCAATAAGATCAAGCTCAGAAGCTAGATTTTGGAGTCTTAGGAAACGAGAAGAAGAAGAAGGAAGAATTTCTCCAATTTTATCAAAGGGGGAAAGGAGTTCATTAAAATCTCCAATGAGAATAACTAGAAGGTCAAGTTTGAGAATTTTGCTAATCAGAAGGTCACAAAATGAGTCTTTATCCACCTCCAGAACGGAGCATAAATGAAGATAAGAAGCATATGAATATTGTTAACATAATAGTTCATGCAAATAAGATTAGGATGATTGTGATTAAGGTTGAGAGTTTTAGTGGTAAAAGAGCTTTTATAAAGGAGCCACATACCACCTTTGAGACCATTGGAAGGAACAAAAACCATATTATCAAAACTCATACGCTTAATAGAGGGAGGAGTTTTTCTTAGAATAGAGACAAATTTGGTTGATGGTTCTATGGAGTTGTTAGCATCAATAAGACAGAGACACAACATTCTATGAGCATGGCTGGTATAACCTCTAAACCACTCTTTACTGTTGGAAGCTGGGTTATTGATAGTGGAGCTAGCACTTACATGTGCCATGATTTTAAATTTCTCAGTTCAGTTAGAAAACTTAGTCAATGTTTTTCTATAGTCTTGCCTAATGGACAGAAGTTTGCTGTGAATTTGGAGGGTGATGTCAGATTATCTTCAGAAATAGTGTTATCAGGAGTTCTTTATGTACCTTGCTTCAAGTTTAACTTGATCTCTGTAGCAAGACTTTGTGATCAGTTTGACTTTGATGTGACATTCACAAAGAGTAACTGCATTCTGCAGGACCTTTCCAAGAAGATGCCTCAAGAGCTTGATAAATGCAGGAATGGCATCTACCTCATGTCTAGTGAAGGGTTGAAGAAACCAGATTCTTTTTCTGTTTTTTCTGTGGCTAAAGACAAGCAATCAGAATGTAAACTTTGGCACTAGATGTGGCCATTTACCTTACTATAAGTTGAACACTTTGTCAAACTTACCTACTTTGAATAAAGATATTGACATTGATAGTTGCATGATTTGTGCTAAGTCTAGGCAACAAAGGTTGCCCTTTCCTCACAGTGTTATATCTTCAAAGGGAATTTTTGAGCTGCTAGACATTGATACTTGGGGTCCCTATAAAACTTCTACCAAAGAAGGATACAAGTACTTCCTCACCATCGTGGATGATTACAGTAGAGATACTTGGATACACTTGTTGAGTGCTAAAAGAAATGCCTTTGAGTTCATCCAGAGCTTTATCACTATGGCAGCTACGCAGTTTAACTGCTCAGTGAAAATTTTGAGGTCTGATAATGCTCTAGAACTTGGAACCAGTCATGCCACAAAGAAATTCCTTACAGAAAAGGGAATCATTCACCAAACTTCTTGTGTAGCCACACCTCAGCAGAATGGTGTAGTAGAAAGAAAACACAAGCATCTTTTAGAAGTCTCACGGGCTCTTCTTCCAATTTGGCCTTCCTCTTTCCTTCTGGGGTGAGTGTGTTCTTACTGCAACTCATCTTATTAACCGTTTTCCTTCTTCCATTCTCAAAAATATTTCCCCATATGAAAAACTCTATGGCACTAAACCAGATTATTCGCTCCTAAAAACATTTGGATGCTTATGCTATGCATCAACCCTCAAACAAGGAAGAGATAAATTCCAACCTAGAGTTATTCCTTGTGTGTTCATAGGATATCCTTTTGGGAAGAAGGCATATAAACTCTACAATATGGAAACTCATTCTAAATTCAAATCAAGGGATGTTATCTTCCATGAGTTTATTTTTCCTTATCTCCAATCCACACCATATACTCATACTTCACCTCCTATTCATACAGACCCCACAGATGACCCTCCTCTTCACCATAACACTTCAACTACTATTCCTCCTCAACCTTCACCTGATATACTTCAACCTCCAACCCTTGTTTCTCACAATAATTCACCTTCATCTTCTTCCACTTCACAACCTGAACCACCTCAACCAATCAGACAATGTACTAGAACCCGCACACCTCCTGCATACCTCAGTGACTATGTGTGCAGTTATGTTTCTACAGAGCACAATGAACCTCATACTTGTCACCACACCCTCACCGCTACCCTCCCTGAAGTGTTTATCTTTCAAAGTCTGGATAAAGCCATCCTCCTACACTATTGCATGCCAAGATCCTAGATGGATTGAAGCAATGAACAAGGAATTTGAGGATTTGGCTTTAAACAACACATGGTCAGTTGTCACTCTACCTAAGGGAAAGAAAGCAGTGGGTTGTAAGTGGGTTTATAGAATCAAGAGAAAGGTTGATGGCAGTGTTGAGAGGTTCAAAGCAAGTTTGTTGGTAAAGGGGTTCACACAAAAGGAAGGTGTTGATTATACTGAAACTTTCTCACCTGTTGTGAAGATCACCATAGTCAGGAGTTTAATCACCTTGGCTATTAAGAAGCACTAGAATGTCTTTCAACTACACATTAACAATGCATTTCTCCATGGCGAGTTGCATGAAGAGGTTTACATGAAGCTGCCTCCTGGATTACAGAATGAGAATGATGCTCTTGTTTGCAAATTACAGAAGTCACTTTATGGCCTCAAGAAAGCCTCACACCAATGGTATGCTTGTCTTTCCATTGCCTTAAAAACTAGAGGTTTTGTTCAATCCTTAAATGACTACTCACTTTCCAAGAAGTCTGCTGAATTTGTGGTTTTCCTAGTAGTATATGTAGACGATATACTACTCACTGGCAACAATGAGGAATAAATTATTTCTCTCAAAAGATTTCTTGATCATGAGTTCAAAATCAAGGACCTTGGCTTCCTGCATTTTTTCCTTGGTCTTGAATTCATTCCCCATGCAGATGGTCTGGTGCTTACACAAAGAAAATTCATCACTGAGTTGCTTGAAGAATTCAACAAAGGTGATCTCAACCACTTCTCACACCTCTTGAGCTAAACTGCAAGCTCAACCTCCATGAAGGAAATCTGCTACCAGATCCCTCACTCTACAGGAAACTAATTGGTAAGATGAACTTCATTGTTCATTCTAGACCAGATGTGGCTTTCACAATGTAGTATCTCATTCAATTTCTCCATTCTCCTCGCCAACCACATTTTTCTGCAGCTATTCACACTCTTTGGTACTTAAAGGGGACAATTAATCTGGGAATATTGTTAAACAATAGCCAAAATCTGAGTCTTCAAGCCTTCTGCGATGCAGACTGGGCTTCATGTCCTCTAACAAGGCGCTCTGTTAGTGGATTCATTGTTTTGTTTGGTGGCACTCCTATCTCCTGGAAGTCAAAGAAGCAGCAAACAATTTCTTTATCCTCTGCAGAGGCAGAGTATCGCTCCATACGAAGGATTTGTTCTTAGATTGCCTGGCTTACTCGCTTATTTGCAGAATTTGGGGTCACTGAGATTACACATGTTTCTTTTAAGTGTGATAATATGGCCGCCATTCACATTGCACGAAATTTTGTCTATCACGAGCGCACAAAACATGTGGAGATCGATTGCCATTTTGTGCGTGAAAAATTTCTCTAAGGACTCTCTCATGTTCCAAGCAAACTTCAGCTAGCTGACATATTAGCCAAGCCACTCACCGGTTTACTACATCATGATCTTCTGTTCAAGCTTGGAGTGTCGTCTCCTCCACTCCAGCTTCAGTTGGGCTCATAGAATATATGATAGTTAGTTAGTTAGAAGTTTGTTATATTTATGAGGGAGTGCAAAAACCAGTTAGTGGTACCTTCTATCACTCCATTGTATCTGGCTATATAAGCCATGTAATTCTGTTACATCAGTAATCAATGGAAATCAACTTTTTCTCCCTCAATTTTCTTCTCTTCACACTCTAACATATCTTAATAATAGGCCGATTGGTAGAGATAGAAGACCTCATACTATTCAGGTGAGGTTGACGAAATCAATTCAGAGGGGGGTGATGTTGATCGAATACGAATGAGGTGACTCGGGGTAATCCCGTATTTGCTCGGCTAGAGGGGTCTTACATGATGGTGTATGAGAGTGGAAGAGGGGTTTCACCCTTAACATCGGGATTTGCACGACTCGTTTAGAAAAACCATAGTTTGCGTATTATGGGTTGCATATGCCTTATAAGGTTGGACGTCGCAGGTAGGAGATGGAGATCAACTTTGAGATTGTTGTGGGTTTTCTTAAGCGAGGGGTGGGATACGTACTCGCGTCCTTCCCTTACTTGATATGTATGTGTCGTGACATTCTTTCAAGGGACTGAATTGTTTGTTTGGTCATGTGTATTGGTAAGTTCGTCTTGCCGATAGACTAGCTAACTATGATTTTTTCATTGTCTTTAGTATTTCTCTTTCATATTACAGTTCCTAGTAGTCTATCGACTATTTTTTAATGATGTGATGAGTTTGACTCCTCTCTCATTAATGAAATAATTTGTGTTTTGTAGTTCAATAAAAAAAGTATTGCTTCTCTTTTTTCTTTTAAATGCAAATATATTGTTACACTGGTGAGTTTTTTAAAGAGTTTTCCGTAGTTTTAATTGGAAAATAGGATAATCAATATGTTGCACGTGTGATCGATGATGTTTATTGTATATTTGTGTAAGTTAAATCATATTTTGAATGGTTGTGGTGGATGCAGAATTTCTGATGAAAAATTATGCTAAAGCGGTGACTAACATCTTTGAGCTTACAAGTAGAAGTTGCAAGGTAATGCATGAGGTAGACGCTACTAAAATGGCGCACCTCCCCCAACTACACTCCCTCAAATTCGACTGCATTATCTACAACTTCCCCCACGCTGGCTTTGCCAATCGCCATTGCCCCCGCCATGCTCAAATTAGGTAATTTAGTAATTATACTAGTTTGAGATATACGGAGTATATAAGTTTCATATTGCAATAATGTACTGTCAATCAATGTGTCGTACATATAGCAAGCATCAAGAGCTAGTCAGAGGATTCCTAGTGAATGCAAAGAAGATACTAAGAGAGAATGGGCAGATACATATTGTGAGAATATGCTTCCCACATCGGAAGTTGAGATCATAATAGCCTACTATATAATACCATGGATTACTCTTATTGTCAATTGGTTTTAGGATGGAACCCCATGGGCTTATATTGTGGGCCCAATGCACATATGCGCTAATATACACGATCCCGTGTTTATCGGCCCACCAGACTTTATCACATATCACTCACAAGTGTGAGGGTTTTTTCATGGAATGGAACTTAGAGATGTTAGGTTCGTCCCAAGGTCTTCGACTAGTAGAAGAATCGCCTTTCAACTTCCGACGCTATCCTGGATACTCTACAAAGTATGGATATGGAGGTGATAAAAACTTCAATTGTTGGCCTTCTAAGACTTATAAATTTAAGCTTGTTATTTGAAGAAGAGGACAAGAACGCGCGTAGTACAATAAATGACCAAAAGAACCAAGAGTGCACACGTATATTATCCGCTCTTCTACTAAGTACGTACGTACGTTGCATAATGTTATTGTAATACTCCCCCGTTCCTAAATATAGGGTTCATTTGCTTTTTTAACATTATTTACGGTCGAAAAGAATCTTTCAATTTTTGGCTAGTGTATAAGGTAAAATATAGTCATGAGTGGTCTTGTTTGATTCATATTTATGAGTACTTTAACAATATTAAAACTTTACAATTTAAACTAACTTGTAACGAGAGATATTGACGAAATAAAACGTGTATCGGCAAATGTGCTCATTTAAAATGAGAAGATCAAAAGGGAACAGAGTGTCCATTTGAAATGAGAAGATCAAAAGGAAACGGAGGGAATAAAACCAAACATAGTCATGTATGCATTTTTGCACGTAGGTAGAAGATGCTCAATCTTAGTTGGATCTCCCTTAACATTGCTCTTATATCTTTGGAGATTATGATGATGTTTCCATCCACTTAAACTATTATTAACCTTCTATATTTCATATTATCTTTAATGCTAACGTTTTGTCCCATTTTAATTTCACAGTGTGCCGGGGCTATGCTACGCACGAGAGGATGAGGGAAAAATTAATATGAAATAAAAATATACAGATGTGATATTGTAATTCTAGACCGACCAGAGGCGCGTCCTAAAACGAAGGCAAAGCGGTTGACCGCAAAATGCTATCAAAGGCGCAACGCAAAACGATAATAACTCACATCTAACCGTTAATTTATTAAAAGAGTAGGTTGCGCATCGAAAATTCGGACACACGTAGAGCTTAAAATTACAGTGGTTGAGAAGGCGCTGGCAATAAATAAAAGCGTCATCCCGCGCCTTCCATATCTACAGGACGCAAGTTATCCAAAGCACGGATAACATCGGCGCAAAACGAACGAAGGCGTTACACCAAAAAAGTTATTCTTTAGTGAATGGTGACGATTGTGTTCCGGTGGATCTAAGGCGTTGTGAACGACTGCGACCGTCTCCGCTTTTACAGACAAGGAGCAACAAAAAATACAGACCGTGCTACGCACGTGATTCAGCAAAGGCGTCGCGCAAAACAAATAAGTCTAGCACAATACAAATACCCTCTATATCATGAAAAACAACGTTAACATTTGTCAACAAATAAAACACATTGATGTGGCACGCTAGCGCGTCAGTGGTGCAACGTTTCTTTATTGACAAAAGAAAAGATGAAAGATAACAACTCATATCTAAACGTTCATTTTTGAAAAAAATAAAAGGAACGTTCATTTTTGAAAAAAATAAAACGAACGACTATTTATGAACATTGTTGAATGATATAGGAACAACTCACAAGTCACATCCAACCGTTGGTATTGAAACTAATATAACACGTGTCCACACAACATCTTCCATAAAAAGTAATGCATGGAATAATTACTTACAAATTTAAATAATGGCACATGGATAATGATGACATCCTAACACAAACCCCTTGTCATACCAGTCACACTCAATATCGAATCACATCCAACCGTTCTTTTAAAAAGAAAAAAAAACGACTATTTATGTACATTGTTGAATGAGATAGTTAAACCTATAACCGTCGGTATTGAAATCAATACAACACGTGTCCACGGTCCATAAAAAGTAATGCATGGAATAACTACTTACGAATTTAAATAAAGGAACAAGAATAATGATGAGATCCCAACGCAATCCCTTGTCACACCCGTCAGAGTCAATATCAACAATACCAAAGTCGCAAAAATAAATAGAGCTACAATGAAAGTATTAAATGCAGCCTCCTAAAGTGGACAATCGCAACAGAAATGGTCAAAACATAGCACCAACGTTTTGTAATGTTGAAGTGATAACAATGAAAACCCAATGCAGATCCCTTGTCACACCAATCACAGTCGATATGTTCACTACCAAGCCCATAAAAGTAAATAAAGGCAGAGTGAAACAATTAAATACAGCCTGCTAAAGCTGACAAACGCAACACAATTGAAAAACACAGTGCGCGATGATAAATAAATCTAAATATAAATGAGGGAGAACACGAAGGGTCCCAATATTGTTCGATTACACGTGTCTTGTTTTCTAAAGGTACGATTTCGAATCAGAGCCTCTCGGACTATGAAACAAAGGAATGTATAATTATTACAAACTTTAGGGCATGGGCCAACCCATTTAAGCGAAGACAAGTAATTTTCAATAATAAAAGAAGAGGAAGCGATGCGATCACGAACCATACTGTTGTTTGTGATATATCTTTTTCTGTTAGTTTTGCCCATCATTACTCCGTCGTGCTTCGATAGTTGATTGTTCACGTGAAGAAATTTTCATGCATAATATATTTCGTGTAATAGTTTACCGAATGTGCTAATTGATTTCGCCTATTGAAAGGACCTTATTTTGCAAATTAAGTAGTCGTCGATTGCAGGTTCATATTTCCATGCATTGTGCTCGGTTCCTAAATGTTGACAAGACTCAACTTTTCTGGCCAATCGAAGACCCTAGAGGTAGGATGGAGGGGGTTTTTCCTGAAAATCTCCCTCACCCACACGATGGTGTTAAACTTCTTGGTGGTTCCGTCAGCTTGGACGTTGTCTTCTGTCGTGATCTAGCTTTGAAAAGGGTCTCCAAAACCATTGAGATGATAGAGGCGGTCAACAGGCTTAATGATCCCCAGTGTGAGCTTCTCCTACTTCGTAATTGTGCCGGGGTAGCTAAATTGTCTTATGCTTTGAGAACTTGTTCTCCCTTATCTTTCTTGGAGGCTCAAGCTCATTTTGATCAGGCTTTGCGCATCTCCCTGGAGAAGATTGTTACTGCTTCAGGGCCGGGCTTTGGGGATTGGCAATGGCGGCTTGCCACTCTCCCAATTAAGTTGGGAGGTCTTGGTATCTTATGTGTAGAGGATGTAAGTCGCTATGCTTTTCTTGCTTCTCGCCTTCAATCGAGTACACTACAGGCCAAGATTCTGGTCAACACGAGTATTGTCTCCTCTGGCTCTTCTTTTCAGCATGCTCTTGATGATTTCAATGCATTTTGCAACATTGATGCTCTCTCTCACTATTGGTAACGCTGCCCCCCAAATGGTGAAAACCCTGGCAGGGTGTTACTTTAGTGTCATTGAGAAAAATCTCGGTGCTAGATTTATGCTTAGTCCAAGGCAGGTTGCTGTTCTTAGTTCTATTCGTGCCACGCATGCGCAAGATTTTCTGTTTACTATTCCTATTGATGGCTTGGGGCAGCGGATGAACCATCGCCAATTTCGTTCTCTGTTATGCTACAGACTTACTATACCTTTGTTCTCTGAAGGCAGTCTTTGCCCTAGTTGCAATGCTCCCAAGATGGATTGTTGGGGTGATCACGTTGTTCATTGTTCTAGTGATCTGGTGAGGTGGGTGTGAAGTTCATACATAATTTAGTGCGTGACATCCTTGTTGATATTTGTTCCAAAGTTGGGATCACGGTGCGCAAGGAGGCTCCCATGGGGTTTCTTTCAGATGCTAGGAAGGATCTTAGGCCTGCAGACCTTTTACTATTTAATTGGTTTCAGGGTAAGGACGATTGTTTGGATGTGACTGGTATCTCCCCTTTTGCTGGCATGGGTGTGAGTTCATGGGCTCCTGGTGTGGCTTTGCACAATGCGGTGGAGAAGAAGAAAAGGAAGTATGAATCTAAGTGTGAGGAGAATGGATACAAGTTCATTCCATTTTCCTTCTCAACTTTTGGGGAGTTTGATAAAGAGGCATTGGATACACTAACACGTATCAAGACTCTTTCTATTAGTCACTCTAACAATGCTAGATATGGTACATTTATCTTTCACAGATTGAGTTTTTATATTCAGAAAGGTGTGGGAGCGCAGCTTGTTTCTCGGCTCCCAACCAACTTCATGTAATTCACCAATATATTAATAATAGTTTGCTTCCTATTTATTGTGTGATTGCTAATTCTTATATGTATTGTATTATTCTCCCATCAGTCGGAGGTGCAGATATGTACAACGCAAACAATTCCAATCGGGACACTAAGACGTCACTGTCTTGCTCAGGAGATAGTCAACATACAATTTCCGAAGATGTGTTACTGGGGACACAAAGATCGGTGTATGGCGCTAGAACAACTCACACGAAGAGGAAGTGGGGTAGTGCTACAAGTATATCGAAACAGAACATCGTCGATCCTGCAACAAAAGGAAAGTCGTTGGTTTTGTACGGAGAAAGGGAAACCAACGACTTTCCTTTCTGAATCTTAGATTTCCCTTTCTCCGTACAAATGGAGAAAGGAAAGTCGCAGTTTACAAAGATATACCGGCGTCCTCTCCATTACGTTGTGGCACTCTCGACATTAAAAACATATTTCACGAGGTTAGTTATTCTCCATTTGCATAGCTTCTGAATAAGCCCCAAGGCAATTTTTAATTTCCTAATAACTGTCGTGCAGAGCATGAATCTCGCTGAGAATGTTGTAAACCAGATGAACGATTTAAAAGAGACACTAAAGATGAAGGACACACAAATATATGAATTGAAGGACAGAATTCGTCAGAATAGAAATCTTGGTACACTTGTGTGTAGGCAATCTATAACAACATTCTTGTTGGAAAAAGAGAGACGTTCTCGTCTCCGTGAATTTGTTACCACTCTATGGTTTAACGGGAAAGATATTGGCGCAAAGAAAGTCGTAGAAGCTTATAAAGCCATCGACCTTACCTTTGATCTTCCCCCATTTAAGTGTGAAAGCATCGACAAGTATTTTAAATTATTAAATAGGAAAGTGGAGGTTGATGATTTCATTGAATCTCTGGAGTTGATCGACGGTATCGTCTATGCAATATTGTCAAATCTGCCTTATTGGTTGGAACCAACGTTCATCATTTTGTATAAACTGCTCCCATTCTGTAGATTGTACTAAATTGTCAAGGGTATCGACCATAACTATGCCTCTATATTTGCTATGATATTTGTTGAGGCTCCTTCGTGTTTTGAATGGAGACAAACATTCTGCTAATGAAATGTCTGAGTGTTTCAGGATCGTTGCTGAGAAAGGAACGTTACACAGTGGTACACAGCGGTGTTCTATTTTAGGAAAGATCGGAAAGAGAGCAAGATAAAGGAATGAGTTTTTAAAGGAAAGATCTGAGAGAAGATATATTCGAAGAAGAAATATTCGAAGAAGAAATATTCAAGAAAGATCGTGATCTTGGCAGTTGGGCGGATAAGATTTTATGGAAGGAAATATTATCTTTTCCTAAAAGATATTATTTCCTTATAGATTTATTTCCTTGTTTTTTAACCTAGACGATCTAAGTATAAAAGCAAGGGTTTAGACATAGAAAAGTACGACGCATTGATTGAAGTTACACGGCTGGGATATTCAGAGAAGAAGAAGAATAGTGATACTTAGGCTTAGAGGTTGAGTTCGGGCTCGAGTGAGAGAAGTGATTCGTGATCGTAATCCGAGCTCTCTTTTGTAACGAACAAGAAATCAATAAGATAAGTACACCTTTCTAAATCCTTCAAGTGAGAAGCTTGAAGGTGGTGGTTTTACTCAACACAAAAAGGTTGAGGTTTCCACTCTAAATCTTGTGTCAAAGTTTACTTCTTGCATATTATTATTCCGCTGCTATACCTCCTGAGGAACAATAACCATTGTTCCCTAGGAAGTAACTGTGCTAACCGATCCAACAATTGGTATCAGAGCCTGGTCTCTAGATTTGTGTTAGCTTTGCAGGAAGTATGGGTTCACAAACTGCCATCAATGATTCGTTCTGGAAACCCCCGGTGCTCAAGTTCGGAGAATTCTCTTATTGGGTGGAACAGATCGAGTCGCATATCTGCTCGCTTCATGGACAGATGTGGAAAGTGGTAGAGTTTGGTGATATCAAAATTCTTGATCCTACTGATCCCTCTGGAGTGAAATTAAAGTCGAGGGCTGATTATCAAGACGCTGATTACAAGGTGCTGGAGCTCAACATGCGAGCCAAGAAAGTCATGCTTGCAGCTCTAGGTCCTTCTGATCAAAGAAAAGTCCTCTGCTACAAAACTGCCCATGATATCTTCAATGCACTCAAAAGGATGTATGAGGGAAACGAAGATATCAAGAAGAACAGGATTCTTGCACTCACTAAGGAGTATGATAGCGCTGTTCAAGGAAAGAATGAATCTCTTGATGAGTTTCACTCTCGATTTCAGGGATATGTAGGTCAATTGGAGTTTCTAGGAGAAACAATTCCTGAGTGGAAGATTACTCATCAATTTCTTCAGGGATTATCAGCAAAGTGGGATGCCTTTTCTCTGGCTCTTCAGGCACAAAACGACATTAAGAACACTACTCTGGAGGAGTTGGTTGCTCGACTTCAGAGCAATGCAGGCATTCAACAAAGCAAGGCCTCTAGA
This sequence comes from Oxyria digyna, assembly GCA_029168935.1. Classification (NCBI taxonomy): domain Eukaryota; kingdom Viridiplantae; phylum Streptophyta; class Magnoliopsida; order Caryophyllales; family Polygonaceae; genus Oxyria; species Oxyria digyna. Next base: position 17,091,808 of record JAPVLV010000022.1, read on the forward strand.
AGAGAAATTGAAAAATCTGAAAAATCACAAAGCATTGCTTTAAAGGTTGAAAAGGCTTTCGATCTTGCTCAGGAAGATGATGAGGATGAAGATGGTGATGAAGAAATTGCCCTTATCACTCGGGCATTTCGCAAAGTCTGGAGAGGAAGTCGCAACATGCAACGTTCCACTGATGGGAACAAAGATGCCAAAGACATTGTCTACTATCACTGTCAAAGGAAAGGACATTTTGCAAGGAACTGTTTCAAGAAGAAGACAGGAGAAGCACCTGTCCCTGCTCGTGAAAGAAAGGAAGCCATGATAGCTGCATGGGGTGCGTCTGACTCAGATGATGACTCTACATACATCTCAAAGGAAACATGTCTTATGGCCGCTGGAGGAGAATCGGAAGATGAGGTAACTGATTCTGAACTCGACTCCATTTTACTTACCAGAACAAAATCTCAGATCATAAAACCTATAAAGTCCTTAGGGGAGGAAAATGGAAATCTAAATTTACTTCTGGAAGAAAAGAATGAAACTATCTCTAACTTGGTTGAAGAAAACAAGCTTTGGGTTTCAAAAGTCACCAAACTTGAGAAAGTTTCATTCCCCTCTCCAGATGTATGCAAGTCTTGCCCTACCTATCAATCTACCATCACTTCCCTTAACAGTAAAGTTACTAAGCTTGAATCAGAAATAGTTATGTTAAAACTGAGTAACTCTAAGTTAACTAAAGAAGCAGTAGATCTAAAGGGAAGTGAGGAAGAAAGAAAGAAGGTATGGCTGGATCAGTATGTTGCTTCCAAGATTGAAAAGGAGAAGGTTGACTTCTCCACGCGGTTCGTACCCCGTACTGGACTCGGCTACGGTAAGCCCTTAAATTCACAAACTGGTAACATTCCCTCCGGATCTCAAAGTCCTTCTCCTTCCAAGGAACATTGTGGTGGATCCAACTCTGGTTGCTCCCACAGTGGATCCAAGGGGGAAGAAAGGTTCAAAGTCCGTGAGGAGAAGGTCTGGTTCGATGGACAAAAGGCTTACCACATGTGGCTTAAACAGGTTCAGAACATCAAGCCGGTACAAATCGACTTTCAATCAAGGATTAACAATAAACCTATCTGGCCAGGTCAAAGCAAGTATGTGAATCTATGGAATCACAAAGTTTGCTGGTATTGTGGAAAAGCAGGCCACTACAAACAGAACTGTAATCTTAAAAGGGAAGATGATGAAAGAGCTTACCATTCTAGGCAACAATCAAATGTTAGGAACACTCCTAGGATAAAAATTGTCCTTAATGAACCAAGAAATAAAAGGGTCTTTTCTAATCCAGGTAAGCCTAAGCTTGCCTGGGTTCGTAAAAACTAATCTTTTACTTGCAGGATGGAGGGAAGAAATGTTCTTGGTATATAGATAGCGCTTGCTCGATTCACATGACAGGGAACAAAGACTGGTTCATATCTCTCCATCCACAAACCAAGGGTTCTATAACCTTTGGGAACAACAGTAAGGGTGAAGTAGTAGGAGTGGGAAAGGTAAAAATTTCTAACAAACTCTTTGTGAATAACGTTACTCTTGTAGACAACCTTACTTTTGATCTGTTGAGTGTACGTCAAATGTGCCAGGATGGTCAAAATAGGGTTGTCTTTACCACTGATGAATGTTTGGTTGAGAATGTTAAGACAGGAAAGGTTCTTCTAAGAGGCATTACTGAAAACAATCTATATAAAGTGGATCCCTCTTTCATCCCAGAAGAGGAACTATGCCTAACTGTCCAAACTGAGGAATCAAACTTATGGCACAAACGGTTTGCACATGCTAGCCTCAGACTACTATCCAAACTTCACAACAAGGACCTAGTGGTAGGTCTACCAAAGATAGATTGTCTAGCTGAAGAGGTATGCATAGCATGTACAGGAGGAAAACAGGTAAGATCATCCTTCAAATCGAAGAAGCAGGTAAGTACTTCTAAACCTCTGGAACTCATCCACATGGATCTGTGTGGGCCTATGCGTACTCAGAGTCGTGGAGGAAATAGATATGTGTTTGTCATAGTGGACGATTATTCCAGGTACACTTGGACAATCTTTCTTGCATCTAAGGAAGATGTGTTTGATGAGTTTAAGTATTGGTTGCATGCTGTTGAAAATCAGTTAGGTCTACACCTAAAGTCTATTCGTACTGACCATGGAACGGAGTTCGAAAACTCTCAGTTCCTGTCCCTGTGCAGGACCAAAGGAATTAATCATAACTTCTCTGCTCCAAGAACTCCACAGCAAAATGGAGTGGTTGAGAGGAAAAACAGAACACTGGAAGACATGACAAGAACAATGCTGATTGCAAGTGGTCTCCCTAGGAACTTCTGGGCTGAGGCACTGAATGCTGCTTGCTATGTGCTCAACCGGGCAATGCTAAGGCCCATGATAGAGAAAACCCCATATGAATTGTTTAAGGGAAGAAAGCCTAATGTTTCTCATCTTAGAGTTTTTGGTTGCAAATGTTTTGTACACAACAACGGGAAGGAAAGTCTGGGAAAGTTTGATCCAAGAAGTGACGAAGGAACCTTCGTTGGATACTCACCACAAAGCAGAGCTTATAAAGTGTACAACAGGAGAACCAAGAAGGTTGAGGAAAGTATACATGTAGTCTTTGATGAAAGTATTATGGCTGGTACCCTTGTGCAGGATTCAAATGTCCTTCCATTAACTGAAGAAGACAAGGAACACTTTCAACTCTTGGAAGATCATGTACAAAATCCCAGTGAAGAAGTCAACCAAGTACAAGGAACCCTCTCTACAGAAGCAAACAATGATCAAATTCAGACAGAAAACGTACTGGAGGAAGTATCTGGATCTCAGGGGGAACATATCCCTAACGAGGAACAAACAGGTGTTGAAGAACCTCAAGTAGGAGGAACTCGTCATAGCACTCGTATCCATGGTCCTCCATCAAGACTCATGGACTACGTGTGCAACTGTGCTTCTGCTTCAACTTCTGATACATCACCTGATCCTAATCTGAAGGATTGTTCCATCCTAACCTTAAATCCTATATTTCATGCTTTTTGTGCTTTTGTTTCTGTAGTTGAACCAAAGACAATTGAAGAAGCTCTAAAAGATCCAGAATGGGTAAATGCTATGCAAGAAGAGCTTCATCAATTTGAGAGAAACGAAGTGTGGAGACTGGTTCCCAGACCTAAGGACAGATCCGTCATAGGTACCAAATGGGTTTTTAGGAACAAGATGGATGACAAGGGACAAGTTACGAGGAACAAAGCTAGACTGGTTGTTAAGGGGTATAACCAGCAAGAAGGAATTGATTATGATGAGACTTTTGCTCCAGTTGCAAGGTTGGAAGCTATACGTCTTTTGATTGCTTACTCTGCTCATCATGGATTTAAGTTGCAACAAATGGATGTAAAGACTGCCTCCTTGAATGGTGTTCTCAAAGAAGAGGTATATGTTGAGCAGACACCTGGTTTTGCAGATCCTTCCAATCCAGATCATGTATTCATCCTTGATAAGGCACTCTACGGTCTCAAACAAGCTCCTCGAGCATGGTATGAAAGGTTATCTCAGTTTCTCTTATCCCATGGTTATGTCAGAGGGGAAGTCGACAGGACTCTATTCCTACTGAAGGAAGGTAAGCACACTCTGGTTGTGCAAGTGTATGTTGATGACATTATCTTTGGTTCCACCAACGAGCAACTAGTTACAAAGTTCACTAAACTGATGGAAAGTGAATTTGAAATGAGCATGGTGGGAGAACTTAAGTTCTTTCTGGGATTACAAGTGGTCCAAACTGAAGAAGGAACAAAGGTTCATCAACAAAAGTACCTCAGGGAATGCATCAGAAAGTTTGGGATGGCAGATGCCAAGGATTGTTCCACTCCTATGTCCCCAAATGACACAATAGGAATTGATGCAGACAAGAAGGAAGCTGATCAAAAAGTCTACCGTGGAATGATAGGCTCATTGCTTTATCTAACCGCCAGTAGGCCTGATATTATGCAAAGTGTGTGTTTTTGTGCTAGGTTTCAAGCTAGTCCCAGAGAAACACATGTCGCTGCAGTGAAGAAGATCTTGAGGTACTTAAGAGGAACAGATGATCTTTGCTTGTGGTACCCAAGAGGAGGAAGTCTTGAACTACTAGGCTATACAGATGCAGACTTCGATGGTTACAAGCCAGACAGGAAATCCACCTCTGAGATGGCTCAATTTCTCGGTCCATGTCTTGTGTCATGGGCTTCCAAGAAACAAACCACAGTTGCTCTCTCCACTGCTGAAGCTGAGTATGTAGCCGCAGCTGCTTGTTGCTCTCAACTCATATGGCTCAAACAACAGCTAAGTGATTTTGGTATTACCCTAGGTAACGTTCCTATTTTGTGTGATAACACAAGTGCTATTGATATTTCTAAAAATCCTGTGCAGCATTCCAGGACCAAGCACATTGATATTAGACATCACTTTCTACGTGATTGTGTGGAAAAGGGAATCGTCTCTATGGAGCACGTTCAGTCTGAGGATCAAATCGCAGACATATTCACAAAGCCACTAAATAAGGCCCCTTTCGAGAAGCTACGACTAGGGTTAGGTATGATTTCTCTCGAATGATCTTGCTCTTCTATAAAACCCCCAATGATTGGAGAAATTAGCTAATTTATTCAGTCTGCACTTGATCTTTTGAAGCATGGTCACTCTTGACTTCCCATGATATGAATTCGTGTCTTTTGTGCCGCATGCTAGTACTATGCATGCTTAGGAAAGTTATCAATCACTGTATTCAATTGATGTCATGTTATTTTGAGCAAAGGTCTTATTTCTAGCCCAAAAGATTCCTCTTGATGTACTGAACCCACAATATAAGCCCAAAGGATAGAGGAAATCTACAGCCACCCTTAGCCTTCATGGATGATAGTCCTATGAGCCCTGTTTATTCATTCACAACTGGACTCACTCGCCATGATATAAAATTATTAAGATTCATGCTATATATGCTATTTTCGTGTGATGTTCTCTTTGTACCCTTTCTGGTAACATTACCCAAACCATCACACACCATCGACATCAGATAAGGAAGGAAAGGTGAAAAGGCTGTGTTCTGAAATCTGCAAGTGGGAAATTAATGGTTATTAGCGCCGTATGAAGTGACAGGAGGTACAGATCAATAATGGCAGTTTTTCTCCCAAGGTTCATGATGAAAAGGGAAGGATTTTGATTGGAGAAAATTGCGGCAACCAACTGGTGAATTTATGGAAATAAATTCGCATAAGGAAAATCACAGATTTGAAATTTGAAGAGTTTGTTTCTGCAGACGTCTTATTATAAAAAGGGATCTTCTTGAGTCTTCCTCTTCACGCCTCAGATCCTCTCAAGAACAAACCTTCATAACCCTAAAACCCTCAATCCCCAAAAGCTCTCAGCAATGGTGAACTCAAACTCCATCTCTCTCACAGGCAAAGAGAGCCCTGAAACAATAAGACGAATATTGGCCGCCATCGGAGTCGCCATTGAATATCCTGCAGAAACTCAATCACCTCCTCCAACGCAGACCAAAGAAAAACCACCCTCTCCATCACCAGCCAAATCAAAAACTCCCTCACCAAAGCCAGCCAAAACAACCACACCCACACCATCTCCGGCCAAATCTAAAACTCCTCCAGTCACACCCATTCACACCACCTCCAACACCTCCACAGAAAAAATCTCTACTCCTTCCACAGTAAAGCTCCTGAGTCCGCCTCTCTCCACAGAGCCCTCACCACAAAAGTCTAACCCTAACCCTAGCTCTGTCCCTGATCCCATCACTGCTCCGAAATTAGCAGTACCTGAGCCAAGGCCACAAGAAGCCAAGTCTGAAGGCACCGCCTCGGCCAAGACACCAACAGATCTGGGCATTGCAAATGTTCTGGACGAGATAGAGGAAGAAAGTCGAAGAGAGGAAAAGGGAAAAGGTCTGAATGTAACAGACCTGACAATGGAAGACGAGGATGAACCAATCATCAAAACAAAGGCACGATCTACACCTCGGCGGTCGTCAACCGTCGTCTCTGAGGAATCTGATGAGCCCTCCCTCAAAAGGACAAAAATTGAAGTCTCTCTCTCTCGCCCTCGCACTCGGAGTCTTGCAGCAAAACCACCCAGAGCCAAGAAAGCTCCAAAATCAATTGCCGAAGGCAAAACTCTGGGGAAGAGAGTGATCATCAGGGACCTGATATTCAACGCCCAATTCTTGATCAACAATGGAATGGAAGCACTGGTTGATATGATTCGCTTCCAAGGCTGGGAAAAGCTGTTCTGCTCCGCTGAACAGGTAAATGATCATCTGCTCCGTCAATTCTACACATCCCTCACCATCACTGAGAAGCCTCATGTTGTGCAAGCCTCTTTCAAACTGGGTAAGGAAACTCATGTCTTTTCAAGCACTGAATTAGGTTTAATTCTTGGAGTTCCTCACTGTGGGTTCGAGGAGTATGTTAAAGGTCAGTGGCCTAAGGAAGTGAGCTTGGCTGCTATTCAGAGTGTCTCTCAGGACTTCAACACTGAGGTGGTAGGCGAGATGTCTACAGCATCCATGGGAATCGGGAATCGAGTGCTTCACAGTTACGTCATCAGCAACATTACCCCCAGAGAGCAGAAGCGCACCACAATACTGATCCAGGACTTTCTAATCATGGATAAAATGCTCCTCAGGAAAGCCATCAATCTGCCTAAGATCATCATGCTGCACATGGCTCATGCCAGGAAGAATGACAGGCACGGTCTTCCCTTCCCTGGAATTGTGAAAAAGGTCTTAGAATATCTGAAGGTGTATGAGTCTGGGCCTGCTGATGCTGTGCATGCACGAGAACTTGCTGAGGCTAACTTGAAGAAGATGAGATTTGACAAGAACGTTGATGGTGCTTGGGTAAGGGCTTTGGACAATATTGAGATTGATGCCCTGTCTGAAGACCCTCAAGAGGAACAGAATGAAGCGCCTACTATGGTCTATCAAAATGATAAGTTGGAGGAATTGTGCACGCTTGTTGGACTTCTGTCTGAACAACAACACAGGCTAGCTAAGGAGATAACTGCCCTGAAGGATGAGATCCGTCGTTGGACGAAATCAAACCAGTAAGGTTCCCTTCGCAGTATCAAGACGCTGCCGTGCACCCTTCCTTCCTTACTTCTGACCCCCACTTTCTGTTCCCTAGCACATCAACCTCTTCTCTTCTATGCTTTATTGTACCCTTTGCTTGATTTGCTTGATCTTCTTTTGTTTGCTTTGTTTGCGTTTTTTTTCTGCTTGACTATGTACCAGCGTCCGCTCCTCAGACGCTTATTAATCAATGGAATGATTGTTTTGTGACCTGACTTCACTTGCCTTAAGTTCTTATATGATTAAGTTAGCTTTTTGATGATGCCAAAAGGGGGAAAATAAAGGAAGTTCAAGGTTTTAGGGGGAATATCAGATCCTTTCTCCACGAGTAACAATCCTAAGGGAAACTATTTATGTGTATATTGTGAATACACTTTTCGTGTCTTATATCTTAAGTGTCTATATGCCTTAAAGAAGAGAATGTTTGTCACCATCAAAAAGGGGGAATTTTTTGAGGCTCCTTCGTGTTTTGAATGGAGACAAACATTCTGCTAATGAAATGTCTGAGTGTTTCAGGATCGTTGCTGAGAAATGAACGTTACACAGTGGTACACAGCGGTGTTCTATTTTAGGAAAGATCGGAAAGAGAGCAAGATAAAGGAATGAGTTTTTAAAGGAAAGATCTTAGAGAAGATATATTCGAAGAAGAAATATTCAAGAAAGATCGTGATCTTGGCAGTTGGGCGGATAAGATTTTATGGAAGGAAATATTATCTTTTCCTAAAAGATATTATTTCCTTATAGATTTATTTCCTTGTTGTTTAACCTAGACGATCTAAGTATAAAAGCAAGGGTTTAGACATAGAAAAGTACGACGCATTGATTGAAGTTACACGGCTGAGATATTCAGAGAATAAGAAGAAGAGTGATACTTAGGCTTTGAGGTTGAGTTCGGGCTCGAGTGAGAGAAGTGATTCGTGATCGTAATCCGAGCTCTCTTTTGTAACGAACAAGAAATCAATAAGATAAGTACACCTTTCTAAATCCTTCAAGTGAGAAGCTTGAAGGTGGTGGTTTTACTCAACACAAAAAGGTTGAGGTTTCCACTCTAAATCTTGTGTCAAAGTTTACTTCTTGCATATTATTATTCCGCTGCTATACCTCCTGAGGAACAATACCTATTGTTCTCTAGGAAGTAACTGTGCTAACCGATCCAACAATATTTAGAATACATAACCCAAAACCAACCATAACTATAAAATCCTAATTACAACCGATTAAGTGATATGTTTTGTACAAAAATAAGCAAATCTAAGATTCACTCCGCCTAAAAACATTGTACCTTTACAAAATAAGTCTATTAGATCTATCCATTACTTTGTATTGCTACTTAATAGCATATTATACAGCGAAGATTTGAAAAAACCCTTTTCCGCTCTGACATGTCAGCGAAAAATACCGAAAACCCTATTACCCAATCGGACTTTCCGCCGCTCACCCCGCCCGACCCCCTAGGCCATTCCGACGACATGGTCACTGAACACCAGACATCCGGAGTCCCACCAGAGAAACCACCAGACCCACCAAAATCCTGGAAAGATATGGTGGTTCTTGGCGGAGCACACCAGCAGAAGACACTCCTGGATGGCGATTTCTTGGACGGGAAGGTGGAAATCTCGTTCCCGGACGGAGAGCTTGGGGACCCGGTGGTAGTGATAGCCCCGGAGATTATGGAGGCACTGGCGTCTGTCTGGAAGTGGTCGGTCTTGGTGAGACTGCTTGGCCACCCCCTCAACTTCTCCATCATGGAGCGCAAGCTCAGGGAACTGTGGCGGGCATGTCCTCAAATGCAGATTCTAGACTTGACCCAAGGGTGTTATCTGGTAAGGTTCGCTTCAGAAAAAGATTATTTATCTTCCCTTACTAATGGCCCTTGGTTGATCTTTGGCAGGTGCTTGGTGATTAGGAGCTGGACGCCGGAATTCCGAACAACTGATCCCTTACGCACCACCCCGACTTGGATACGGATTTCAGACTTGTCGCTGACCCTGTACGAGGAGAATGTTCTCTTGAGGATTGCTGCGGGTATAGGAACTCCCATCAAGGTGGATGACCGAATGCTCTACACCAACAGGGGGCGTTTTGCTCGTGTATGTGTGGAGGTTGACTTGGCTAAACCTCTGAAGGGCACTATCATGATTAACAAGGAAGTTTATCATGTGGAATATGAGGGTTTGCCATCGATCTGCTTTGGTTGTGGGAGAGCTGGTCACCTGGAAAAAACTTGCCCTTTTCAGCCAGGAACCGGGGAGGCGCAGGAAGGAGGAAACAAGGAAGCTGATGAGGGGGACCCGGGAAAGGAACCAGAACAGAGAATACCGGATAGAGAACCTCCGTTTGTCGCCGGGAAGGGAAGATATGGGGAATGGATGATGCTGACGTACTCGAAACGCCCACCGAGAACAAGGGATGGAAACGGGAACAGAGGAGCTCAGTCGAACGTTGAAGGGAGCCGACGTGGCAGTTAGGGTGACGTGGCAGGAGCGCAAAAGGACAACAACGGCAAGGCTCCAGCTGGGTCGGGCAAAGGAAAAGGACAGCGGGTCTCTAACAGCTTTGGGGTGTTGGCCACGATCGGTGAAAATGGGGAGAATACAGATGAGAGCAGGGAAAATGGTACAGAGGCAGGTTTCGATAGACATGAAGGTTCTAAACCTGTCGTGGCGCTTTCCAAAGACCTTTCCACCAATGTAGAAGTGCAAGAACAGAATGGCAGTGTGCTGGGTAAGAGCCAAAAAAATTACAGGAAGCAATATTATAGGAAGAAAATTGCAGGCCAAAAATATGAAGAACACAGCCGGGTCATTTTGGACCCTTGTATTACAGGATCCAGTAAACGACGTAGGCCTGTTATGATTACCTAGGAAGAGCCTAAACCTACGCGATCCCCCTTGACCTCGTTGGGTTCCCCTCCGGACCCGGGAGAGACTTCGATCGCGTCTACTGCTCAGACTTCCCAGGTTTCCTCCATGGAAAAGGAAGTGAATGAGGACGTATCCTCTAGAGATGATACCGAGATGGTGATGGAGACTCCCCTTGGAGCTTGTTAACCCCCGACTCAGTCGTTACTGTCCTTCTTCTCCCCCGGTTTCCCATGAAGAGCATCTTCTGGAAGTGTCGTGGTGCTAATAAGGCCAACTTCCGTCGTGCGACTAGATTTATGATCAGTAGGTTCAAGCCTGATTTACTTCCCCTCTTCGAAACTCATGCTTCTGGGGCCCGAGCCGAGACTATTTACAGCAGGTTAGGCTACCCTAATTGCGCTCGGGTCGATGCTCAAGGCCAGAGCGGTGGTATCTGGGTCTTATGGAAACAGGACAATCTTGCCGTCTCGGTTATCCTACAACATCCGCAGTATATCCATGTGAAAATTGGCTCTGGTACGTCTGCTTTTCACATTATTGCGGTCTATGCTTGCCCTACTGCCCAGCGACGCAGGGGGCTCTGGAACGATCTTAGTAACACCATCCAACAGCTGAATCATGAAGACTAGCGAAAGATCCGGGGGCTCGGGTTTGTTTCCGTCCGACTCCATTGACTTCATTGCCTGGGCTAATGCTCTTCACCTGGTTGATCTGGGTCATAATGGACCTCCGTTCACTTAGACTCGGGGATCTGATGTGACTACTCGGATCGCGAAGAGACTGGATAGGATTTTTGTTTGTACCCATGGCCGTCTGAGATGGCCTGAGGCAAAGGTTACCCATTTGGAGGCTGTGGCTTCGGACCATAATCCCCTTCTCTTGGAACTCGAACCTAGGCCTTTATGTGACCCTACCCGACGCCCCTTTCAGTTCTTAGCCTCTTGGATGGACCACCCAAGTTTTAGGAACCTGGTTCTAGAGGCGTGGGCAAATGATATCCCCACGGTTGCGGCGCTTGATACCATGCGTGCGAAGTTGAAAACCTGGAACTTGGCAGTTTTTGGCAACATCCATGAGAGAAAGAGGACCTTGATCAACCGGATTCGGGGTGTTAGTCGGGCCATCCATAGGCACGCTACTAACTATCTGCTCAATGTTGAGAGAGATCTTCACCAGCAACTTGAAACCGTACTCTCTGAGAAAGAATCTTTGTGGTTCCAAAAAGCTCGGGATAAGTGGATTATCTCTAGGGACAGGAATACGAAGTATTTCCATATTAGTACTATTATCCGCAGGAAACGGAACAGGATTGAGAGATTGCAGAATCAGGATGGCATTTGGGTTTCTGATCAGCAGGAACTTGAGAACCTGGCCATCACTTTCTACAAGAGCTTATACTGCCCTACAGTGACTACCAACTTTGACTTCCACCTCCCTCTGGTCGGCTTCCCCACTCTCAGTGAGGATCGGGCTAGAGACTTCTCTAGGCCTTTTTCTGATGCGGACATTTGGGATTGGGTCAACTGCATGGGACCCCTGAAAGCTCCGGGTTTGGACGGTTTTCACGCTTGTTTTTTCCAGAACTGTTGGTCGGTGGTGGGAGAGTCGGTTCGACGGTTTGTTCGTGACTTCCTGGATGATTTGATCCTCCCGCCTCCTGCGAATGAAACTCTGCTTGTCTTGATTGGGAAAGTGGACAGCCCCTCTAACTTCTCCCAGTTTTGACCCATAAGCTTGTGTAACGTTGTGTTCAAGATTATCACCAAGATGTTTGCGTTAAGGATCCGAGACATCACTTCTGACCTTATAGGACCTACTCAGGGGAGCTTTATCCGAGGGCGTCTCATCTCTGACAACATTATTGTGGTCCAGGAGGCGGTGCACTCTATGCGTAGGAAAACCGGCAAAAAAGGTTATATGCTCCTCAAACTCGACCTTGAGAAGGCGTATGAGGGTTGCTTGGAACGGTGGGATTTCCTTGAAGAGACCCTTCTTGCCGCGTGTTTTCCGGTTACCTGGAGATAGTGGATTATGAAGTGTGTCTCGACTACCTCGATGAGGGTTGCCTGGAATGGTGAGGTGACTGATCCTTTCTTTCCCACCCGTGGCCTTCGCCAAGGCGACACGTTATCCCCGTATCTATTCATTTTATGTATGGAACGGCTGAACCACATGATCGAGAATCTGGTCATCACGAAGCAATGGAAACCCCTCAAAGTTAGTCGTTCGGGTCCGGCCCTCTCCCACCTATTTTTTGCGGATGATATCATTTTGTTCGCGGAGGCATCGATTGGGCAAGTCGAACTCATACGTCACTGCTTGGAGGATTTTTGCGGCGCCTCGGGTAAGAAGGTTAGCTTGGATAAGTCTAAGTTGTTCGTCTCGAAGAATGTTAGTGACTCCCTTGCCCTCCAGCTGAGTACTGTTAGCGGCATCAGCTTGACGACTGACCTCGGCAAATACCTTCAACGGGGTTATCGAACAACTCCAGACCCGTCTTAGTGGTTGGCGAGGGCGTTGTCTCTCCTTTGCGGGAAGGATTACCTTAGCCAAGTCGGTTCTCTCTGCTATTCCTTCTCAAACCATGAGTTCCGTCCTCTTGCCCAAATCTGTTTGTAAGAGACTGGACAAGATCAGCAGGGATTTTGTGTGGGGTAGCTCTGAGGGAGTCAACAGAATTCACCTTGTGGGTTGGAATGCTATTTGTCAACCCAAAGAAGAGGGGGGGGGGGGCTTGGTCTAAGGAAGGCCCGTGAAACTAACCTCGCTTTGATTGGCAAGCTTGGATGGAACCTCATCCACAAACCGACGGGTCTCTGGACCCAAGTACTTACCCAGAAGTATAAGATTGGGGTGAACGATGGTAGACGCACTCTCTATGCTCGGAAAGATGTCTCTCCGGTTTGGCGGGGTATCTGTGTGGCCCTCAAGGAGGTGGTCTTTCTTGGACTGAAGTGGAATGCTCTCTCCGGGCTGGATATCAACTTCTGGAATGATGTTTGGCTCCTCAACGCCCCGCTGAAGACTGTAACTATTGGGCAACTTGGAGAGGAGGACCTCTGCAAGAGTGTTCGCGACTTCTGGACTACTGATAGTGGCTGGGACTGGTCTACCTTGTCGGATTCCCTTCCCCCTTCAACTCTTCTTCGCTTGGCGGGTACTCCGTTGCTTGGGGATCTTGCGATGTCGGATGAGGTGGCCTGGAAACACACTAGCAGTGGGTGTTATTCTGTGGGTTCCGCTTATGCCTCGACCTTGCCGCACCTTCACATCTCAGAACAAACTAGGAAGCTCCTCCGCCCGGTTTGGTCTATAGGTGTCCCGGAGCGTATACGGACCTTCCTCTGGACTGTGGTGAAAGAGAAGACCCTCACGAATGTTGAACGCCATCGTAGACACATGTGCCCTTCACCGACCTGCACGCTCTGCAACTCGGCCCCTGAATCATTGATACACCTTCTTCGGGATTGTCCCAAAATTCGGCAGGTATGGTCTGTTTTTGTCCCCCAAAATCTGCATAACCAATTCTTCTCCTGTTTGTTTGCAGACTGGATGGAGCAGAACCTCAGTGAGCACTCGTGGAAGCTGGACGGGACCCCGTGGAACCAGGTCTTTGCTGTGACGATCTGGTGGACGTGGAAATGGAGAAACTCTGCGATCTTTGGCGATCCCTCACAGACATGCTACAACAGAATTTTCCTCCTCAGACAAGCCAAGCAATTCCATGTTGTGTGGACCCAACGGAAGACCACGGTAGCGCTACCGCCTAAGACTGAACAACACATCAAATGGACCAAACCGGAGGAGGGATGGACCAAGATCAACACGGATGGTGCAGTAAAAGGCATCTCGGGAGTGGCAGGTGCAGGAGGCGTTCTACGTGATTCCAGAGGCGACTGGCTTGGTGGCTTCGCGGCCAATCTAGGCTCTTGTACTGTCCCCGCTGCGGAACTGTGGGGAATTGCTCTCGGTCTGGAGAGAGCTTGGGACCTCGGGCTCCGACGGATTATAATTGAATCTGATTCACAACTCGCGCTTCACCTCATCAACACCGGGGTTCCCAACACCCACTTTCTCGCCCCCCTAGTACTCAGGTGCTATGGCTTCATACAGAAGGACTGGATTGTCCGTTTCGCCCACGCCTTCAGGGAATCCAACCGGGTTGCCGATGGGCTTGCCAATTTTGGCCTCACCCTTCCCATGGGGTCTCATTCTCTGCTTCGCCCACCTGACTGTATTATCAGGACTCTTGCAGAGGATTCTAGAGGCACTAGCTTTCCCCGTTTTGTTCGTTGTAGTCCAAACATTACTTAAGTTTTTATATGCACAATCCGGTGAGGCTTTTGCCTCGCTTTCACCAAAAAATAAATAAAAAATAAGTCTATTAGATCTACAAAAGAATCAATTAAACAACAATTCAATTGCCCAATATCAGCTTGACTGGCAGAATGAAAATTTAAACAGACCATAAACGCAGGTTGAATAAAACTCACAAACGATTACCTACAGTTCATGCGGGGTATTTGTGTTCAAACAAAAGCTTCGATTGTCGGGAAAAAAAGGAAGAGAGCGAGATTTGAGGACGAGGGCGAGAAATTAACAACGGCACTAGGAAGAAGAGACACATATAAATTAGTCTGAATAGGCGAAATTACTCGTAAGATGAGTCGACCCGATCGTGTGATAATAGCAACAGTTTGAAGACAGTGGCGTGCATATGCACGCCCTATGGAACAAGGCAGTGTTAGATTTTGAGTGTGACGCGCAAAACTATTACACGGATGCCCTACGAATGATCATTTTCAACAGGCGCATTTTACAAATAATTGATGTTACGAAAAAACATCTTTTCATGACATCGACAAAAGAAAATTAAATGACTACAATAAATAAATATAACGAAAAAAACTCAAGCCGTAAACAAATCTCAACCGTTGATCAAATCAAACACAAAAGGAACCGTCGATCTCCCCACAATCCGAGCAAGTTTGTATTTGTAGGCCCAATCGACTTTTATTTTTATTTTGTTTTAATCTTTATTATATGTGGTCCGACTCGGGCCCACGTGTTCTTCCATATAATTGTACTTGACAAGTTTTCAATTATACTAGATACGGGCCTCGCGCTCCGCGCGAGAAAATTACGGATTTTCGTATGTGATTTAATATAGTTATACATTATTTGTTAATATGTTGTTGTTGTTATCAAATTTATTAATATTTGTAAATATAAGTATTTTTTATTTCCTTATATTTATGTTTGAAGTAGTTTTAAAACATAATATTAGAATAAGTTTGCATTGTCATAAGAGAAGCTCACACATTAATTTAATTTGTGACTTAATCAAGTAGACTATAAATAAATATAACATAGGGATATAAGAAAGATATTTAAATACATGCACAAAAGTCCAATAGGAGGTGATTAAGAAATGAGTAATGCATTAAATTGGTACCAATTTCATTCAATTTTGGCAATGGACAGCCAACCTTTATATAGATAAGATGTGGTTATCGGGCATTTAATTTTATGCGGTCAACATTAGATGCGTTTTTTACTAGTCACGACATGGTTTTCCCTACCATTTATCAAGCTTCTTTTTTGTTTTTACTCCCCTCAACAACACATAGTGAGCTAGTTGTTGGGAGAACTTCGAAGTGTTGAACATCTTGATTATTGGTCCAAAAGGCCCCTCTACAATTATTCTTTAAGTCATGTGCAGTGTGGTGTCGTTCAACACTGTTACTAAACTCAATTCTTGAGTTCAAATTAATCTTAAAATGAAAGTGGTCATCCTCTTCTATTGTCCAAATTCACATGTATGGACACTATTGTCAACTTAATTTGTCTTTGCACATACACTATATTCAGATTAGCAATGCAGTTTTCTTTTTACAATTACAAGAAAGATATTCAATTCTATATTGACTTTTATGTTCAAATGTGTAATAGTTCATTTCACCATTAGTTCAGATATTTGTTCAGTTCGATTTATTACAAACTTAGAATCAATAACCAGTGCAATCCTTTCAACACCCAAATCAAAGCTCAAATGTTCAATTTTTAAAAGAAACTAAACTTGTCATCTCGTTTTCAAACGGGTTCTTCTTCTTCGGTGTCTTTTGATGCAGCAACGACTTGTTTCCTTCTTCTCTTCTTCTTCAAATCTGCAATGTGTTCATCTTCTTCAGATGAAGATGAAGATGCACCAACGATACTTTTCCTTGTAGATGATACACATGCATCACACCTTGTGTGGTAGAAAAAATCCGCTCCACAATAATAATTTAAGACGATGATTGATCTCGAATAATAACGATAAAAACGAAAGTAAAGACACGAGATTTGTTGACCCAGTTCACCATTAATGACTACATCTGGAGGCTACCAAGTCATGACTGTTTTTTTATGAGAGTATTGGCAGATAGAGTACAAACAGAATGAATCCCTTGTTAGGGTTAGAGATATTGTATTTAAAAAGGGTAATTAGACCTTTTTTTTCCCAACAAAACCTCAAATTAAATAATACCTTTAATTATAAGATATAATGATATTTTTTGCCTCCTCACCTTGTTAACAAAAACTTTATAAATAGGCCGGTTGTTAGTATTGATCTCCCAAATCCCTGAATGAGATGGAACGTGTCCCTCCTGTACTATGTGGGGCCCATCATCAAGCTTACTCGTAACGATAATAACGGCTAACAACCTCGAGATCTGGCCTTGTGTTGGTTAGACGAGCAACTGGCTAATCGGTGGTTTTCCTGTTCTTCGAAGAATAATGGGAAGCTTCGAGAAGGATCGGGTGGAGCAGTTGGAGACTGGAATAGAGCGGAGCGAGGTGTTAGGACACGTGGCGGTGAGGGCATTCATATCGCATTGTGGGTGGAACTCGATTCTAGAGAGTGTCTGGTTCGGGGTTCCGTTGTCATTTGGTGTAGAGATGAACATGGATTACAGGTTTGATATGGTGAATATATAAGAAGGCAGGGCCGTCCCGAGGATTTTGGAGGCCCTGTGCAAAAAAAAAAATTTGATGAATTCGCTTTTACAAAATTTTCATATAAATACAGATGGTTGCATAACACAATACTTTTTCTCTCTTATTAAATATAATGATAAAACTCTTTTTCAATTATGATATTGATTTTTTGATAAATTCGCTTTAACAAATTTTTCATATAAATATAAATATTTTTATAGATGGTTGCATAACAAAATTCTATTTTTCTCTTATTAAATATAATGATAGAACTTTATTTCAAATATAATATTGATTTTTTACAAAGGTTTTATAATTTGTAATTTTAAACTTGTAAATCTCAATATAAATTGCCTTATAAAAGTTTGGGAAAAAATAAAATGGGGCTACTAAGATTCGAACACAAGACACCCTTCACATGTGGTGAGCATCTTACCACTAGAGCAACAAAAGTTTTTTGTTTATTTCCATAATTTAATTTTAATATATAGAAATTTCGAAATTTAAGACCCTTTAAAATTTTTGAGAACCTGTTCCGTTGGGCCTAATGGAACACCCTTCGGGCCGGCCCTGTAAGAAGTGGATAGTTCATAGTTGTGGTGGAAGCGGAGGAGGTTGAGGTGGTGATAAGGAGGGTAATGGAGGAGGAGAAGGAGGTGGTGGAGATGAGAAGAAAGATCAAAATTAAAATGGAAATTATTTTCCACGATAGATTATTACAGTACTTTTGTATTTATTTATAGAACCAGTGGTACAAGGGACTACAGTAGTTAATTTTTACAACAGGCGATACGCAGTTGGGTAGACTGCTCCTCGCCTTTTACAAATTCATCAAACTCATTCTGGCACCCTGTGATAGACTATAGCTTCGTCTGATCTCGGATTAGCATGATACTGGCCATAAAAGGCATATACTCCCACTGTGATTATGCTCACAATGATAAATCTTGCCCAGGCTTCCATATGCAGCTACAACAAAAAACAACCCAATTAGAACAATCACACAACTCACCAAAGCTTTGTAGAAGAGATAAGTAACATAATTGTCAAACCTGAGCGAATAAGAATATGTTAAAGAAAATACAAACTGCAGGAAGAATAGGAACGCCTGGACAGGAGAAACCAACAGCAACCTTATACACCTGAACCAACAATATGTGCAATGGATCGTCAGATATGAGACCAAAATATAGAAATAAGAAATTAGAAATTGAGGACTCAGTGAGCCAAGTGAAATCCATATGTGATAACTACATAGCAAATATGTGCATATATTTGATCTGGGTCCCCTGGTCAAATAGCTCATGCAATCCTAGTTTTGGAGCTAGCTAGACCAGAAATTTCTAGACCAAACACCATCTTGACCATACTCTTTAGTTTTATGTACAGTTAAAACATTATTTTTAGTTTTATATACAGTTAATATTCTCATGAGCCGAAAGAATAAAGAATATATATAACCAGCCTATCCAACATAGTTAAAACAAAGAATGGAATGCATAAAGACAGAACAGTCTACAAGTTGTCAAACATATGTGAAGGACCAAATACACAAAGCTGCCACTAATGAGAAACAGCATGACCCAGTAGAAAAGTGTTAAATGTCATAATTCAGCAACAAACACAATATTGAAAGTGTAAGAGATTCTTCCTCATATGAACTCTACAATTTTAGAACATTTGGTGAATAAGAATTGGCAGAACTAGAATTAGTAGAAGGTATAAACACAATGTGGAGAGCGATAAACTCACTTGGCGCAGGTAGAGTCCTGCAGAAGAGGCTATTGCTATAGCAACAGGTATCAACATGACAAAGTATGAAAAATCAAACCGGTATATAGCTCCAGTCATAAAACCACAGCAAGCGATTACAGCAAGACAAATGACACCCTCAGTCCATCTCGACCACGCAGTAAGCATATGATACGGCTTATCTTCAAAGCGAAGAGTCACAAGACAAGCTGCCACCACCGAGTACCCTGTCTGAAAAAAGGATTCTTTTAAAAAAAATCCGAGCAATTTCAATCATGCCAGTATGATCAAGAAGAGTGAAAATAGATATCATACCAATGTCCCAACGGAAAGAATATGTGAGAGTACACTAACATTAAACAGCCCAGCCAAAACACAAGCAACAAGGCCAACCCAAATCTGGGATTGAACAGGAGTGTGGCGCACTGGGTGTACACTGGCAAAAAATTCAGGTAACAAACCATCTCTTCCAAGTCCAAGATACAACCGAGACTGCAAGAAAAAACTATCAGATATGGAGTTTTGGAAATGCTATATTTTGGCAAATTATATAAGGCACATAACCATATCCATTACCTGAACATACAATCCAACCAAAAGAGTTGTTGTAAGCCCGGCAACTGCTCCTACGCTAATTAATACAGAAACAAATTTCAGGCCTTTGGCTGTAAAGGCTGCTGCCAAGGGAGCTTCGTCACTAAGAAGATAATATGGTACCATTCCAGTAATCACCAAGCTAACGCCAACATATAAGGCAATGCAAATTAAGAGGCTTCCCATAATTCCAATTGGCAAATCCCTCTGACATATAGAGATAAGAAAAAATACATTAGCACGAAATTAATTCAAATGGACATGCAGAGTAGAATATTACTAGAGCAGCTAATTAACTGAGATTCTACTTCAATTTGGATAATGCTGTTCAATCTATGTACCTGTGGCCTTTTAGACTCTTCAGCAGAATTTGCAACTGCATCAAATCCAACATAAGCAAAAAATACCACAGTAGAACCTGTCAAAATTGCTTCAAACCCTTTAGGAGCAAAAGGAGACCAATTTGATACATCAACCTCAAAAGAACCAGCAATAATAATTGTGATGACAATGATAACCTGCACAATAGTGAAAGAAAATGGTTAATAAAAATAAATCTGAGACCTTACAGAAAACTTACAAAACAACACATAAGCAACCTATCCTGAACAGGTAACCTTACCTTTGTCATAGTCATTGCAGAATTTACAGCTGATGATTCACCAACACCCTGACATAGAACCACCGTAAGAAGAACTAATAGGATTGGAGCCAAAATATTGATAGAAAAAACACCAAGAAACTCTGTTCCGCCATTTCCTATCCAGCTTGGAATGTTCCCCTTAAGAAAGGGGACCAGCTCAAGGAGATTAATTACATAGCTTGCTAAGCTTCGCGCTATACTTGCTGCCCCAATATGGTAATCAAGCATCAGTTGTGAAAAGACAAGAAAAGCAGTTATCTCATTGAAAGCGGCATAAGTGTACATGTAGGCTCCTCCAACAACAGCCGGAAAACGAGAAGCTAGCTCAGCATAACACAAAGCGTTGAGTATGCATGATGCACCAGCAAGTAGGAAGCTAATTGTGACAGCTGCACCAATGACAGAACCAATTCAATGAAAGCTGAACTTGAATTAGCCATCATGATCTGACACGATGCAATCAGTCATTTAGAATAACTAGATACGGGGAGCGCGAGAAAATTATGGATTTTCGTATGTGATTTAATACAGTTATACATTATTTGTTAATATGTTGTTGTTGTTATCAAATTTATTAATATTTGTAAATATAAGTATTTTTTATTTCCTTATATTTATGTTTGAAGTAGTTTTAAAACATAATATTAGAATAAGTTTGCATTGTCATAAGAGAAGCTCACACATTAATTTAATTTGTGACTTAATCAAATAGACTATAAATAAATATAATAGGGATATAAGAAAGATATTTAAATACATGCCCAAAAGTACAATAAGAGGTGATTAAGAAATGAGTAATGCATTAAATTGATAAGACACACATCCAACGAGAACAACAGGGCATGAGCAACATCAATTCCATGGAAAACTCATCCAAAATGAAACGGAGGAAATGGGATTTTGTCGAACAAAAAAAAAACAAATATCATACATCACCTGGACCAGCATCCCGGGCAACCGTCCCAGTGACGACAAAGATTCCGGCGCCGATTGAAGCGCCGATTCCGAGAAGGATAAGGTCGAAGAGACCGAGGCGGCGAACAAGGCCGTCGCTGGAGGTGGTACGGACCGCGGAAGATGAGGCATCGGAGGAATGAGGAATTAGGGTTTTGGTTCTACGAGCAGAAGCCCAGAAATTGGACCAAGAAATGGCGAGTGAAGATTCGCCGGTATCTCCACCCATTATTTGTCCTCCTCTCAAAATTAATTGCAGCTATCTGATTGATTCTGTCTCCTGCTACATCAATTATTTTGGACTCGACTCCAGCGGTCCAGCCGGTCGACGTCAGTGCTAACGTCATACTTTTCTATTTATTGTTTATTTTTTTTATACGGACTCATATATTGCCAAAATTTGTAGTCAAAGCCAAACTTACCGCCGGGTATATAAGAATCCCAAACTCTAAGGCCGAAGTGTCAGGATCACAAGCCAATTCGTATGCAACCGAATTCGCGCTTTTAGGAACAAAAGACCATCGGACTTCTTGACATAAGCCAAGTTACAAATATCAGGAGGTCAGGAACTACGATCACCTCGCAGCGCATGAATCATATTGAGGCAGTCACTCTCCTCTTCGATCATGTCATGGCTCAGCATAGTTGCCAATTGGAAACCTCTAAGCAGCGCCTTTGTTTCAGCAACAATCGGATCATAACATGCCCGCAACTGTTCTGTGCCAGCGCCCAAAACAAGGCCCTTCGAGTCTCTAATGCAGAAGCCCAAGCCCGAACCTTTCCCGTCAAAAATTGCAACATCAGAATTCAGCTTGATCCAACGTGTGGGAGGGGCTTTCCAGTTTGCTCGGTCCCTGGCTTTCTTCAATTCAGCTTCCACGGGTGTTTTCCTGATTCCCTCCAAGAGTCCCCGAGCACTTGTAATGATAAGCTCGTCCTCTTTAAACTTTCCATCGAAAACCCAAGCATTCCTTTGATCCCATAAAGCACAAAGAACTGTCATGAATAGGCTGAACCCATCACCATCGAGCTCCACTTTCATGGTTTCAAGCCAGTCCATCATGTTTCGGGGCTTTTTATCAACAAACAGCCCCATCTTCTTCCAAATATTTTTTGTTTTGCAGCAGTCTCTGAAGATGTGCAGATCAGACTCCTCGGTTCCGTGACAAGTCGGGCAGGTTGGGTCATGGGAAGAGATTCGCTTGTGCAGTCTGAAGTTGGTCGGTAGAGCTTCGTTGCACACTGTCCAAGCGAACATTTTAACCCGAGGAGTGGTGTTCGCAGTCCAGATTTTATTCCAAATTTTCCCTGGGCTCTTGTCAGAGTTGGACGCTAAAGTTTCATCCTCATGGCCTTTGATCCCTTGATATGCAGATTTAACTGTATAATTTCCATCCCGACTCCATGCCCATATCAGTTTATCATCAGGGAGAGAGACACTCAAGGGGGTGGCTCTATTTTCTCAGCTTCAAAGGGCATAAAGACGGTCTACAAGATGTCTTTATTCCATTCTGCACCATATCAGTTTATCATCAGGGAGAGAGACACTCAGCGGGTTTTTGATAAGCGGTATTTTACATAGCGCTAATATAGGTTATTAGCTCATTTTGTATAGGATTATGCTAGATGTTATGATGTATTCTGTAATCATGGAGTTTTGGAGAGTTGAGCTACACATGAGATTACAGAAGATGATGCGGAGCATTGAAGCATAAGAAGAGGAGTCGAAGCTGAAGAAGACCACAGGTAGCATTGGAAGCAGCTGAAGGCGAAGCCAAGGAAGCCACAGAAGCCAAATCCGCGACCGCGGGTCCCAAACTGCGATCGCGGAAAACCTACTGGACCAGCCAAGATCACAGAACACAATCCGCGATCGCGGGTCCCAAACCGCGATCGCGGAATCCGCCAGCGATGACTTTTCTTCATTTGCCCGATTTAGTATGTTGTGTTAAGTTTTGTAACGTTTTTACCTTCAATTTGGCAGTTAGATTCTGCAGAGACTTATAGGTTTTTAGGTGTGGATGATCTTCTATCATCTTCTACATTCCATTTTCCAAGTTTTAGAGTTTTCTCCCAAGAACTTCATGAGTTGCTGAAGTTTCCATTGTTTTGCTTGACATTTGAAGCTTTCGGATTGATTAAGTTGTGAGATTCCTTTCCTTTGTTCTATTCATATTGATTGTCTCTATTCTCTTGTGTGTATTGTTATTGAATTAGATTTGCTCATTTAGATTGGCCATCTAAGTAGTTTCATCTCATTCATATTGCTATTGTTTGGTTACTTCTAGTTGAAATATCATACTTGTTTGTAGCACACACAATTTGCATGAACTAGTTGTGAATGTCAATTGTGAAGAGAATTGAGTACATGTCGAGTATCTGACTAGGTGTCTATGGTATTGCATGTATCTATCCATTCCTGAACTTAAATCTGCTTTATTATTGAATCTTGATAGTTTCAAGGTTATAGTTGAGTAAGGGTTATTAGAACTAGTTGGACTAATAACTACATTAGAACAGGGATTAGAACGATCATATGAGTAATTTGACATAGGATTAAAAGGAGTTTATGATAAACTTGTTAATCTGTTAGTGGATAATTGTCGAGTGAAACACCTTCCATTGATATATTTACAAACCAAATCAACTTTCGTTACTTTGTTCTTAAAACATACCAACCCCCCCCCCCCACCCCTTTGGTTACTTACACTCGTTAATCATAATTGTTACTTTAAGAATCGATAATTTGATTCCCTTGGGATTCGACCCTTGGTTGCCTACTATACTTGTTAGTGAGCTTGTTAGGACTACTTGACTTGGCATACGACAATTCGCCTCGTCAAATTTGGTGCCGTTGCTGGGGAATCAAATTTTCTTTTCTTTAAAGTTCTTGTTTTGATTAACCTTAGTGTTGACTAGTGAATGGTCAACACCCGTTCTACTAATCAGTCTCTTTCTATTCTTGATCCAGAAATCGAGAGGACTTTCCATCGAAATCAGAGAGAGAACAGAGTTGAGACTGATACAGGTGCAATGGAAGACGACCAGTTGTTGACTCCCGAGCAAAGAGCTCTTGCTGACACCCAACGTCAATTGGCTGAAATTCAGTTAGTTGTTAATGCCCAACGGGAATTGCTTGAGGCAAGGCAACATGCAAATGCTCTAAGAGACGGCGGTGTCGTCCGCACATTGAGGGAGCGTACTACTCCCAATCTGACACAACAACCTCAAGCTGTGGTTCTTCCACCCCTTGCTCATGGGGTGACTTTTGAGCTCAAGTCAGGGGTGATCAATCTGCTTCCCACATTCCATTGTTTGCCTGGTGAGGATCCAATCATGCATTTGAATCAATTCCATGACACTTGCATGACAACCAAACCACCAAATGTCACTGAGGAGCAGATCAAGATGAGAGCCTTCGGGTTCACTTTGAAAGATGATGCTAGGTCCTGGTACTATCATTTGCATACCGGTTCGGTAGATAGTTGGGAGAAGTTGCACAAGGTGTTCTTGGGTAAATATTTTCCAGTTAAAAAGGCAAATGCTCTGAAGAAGGAAATTGCCCATGTAGAGAAAGGTGAAGATGAGACTCTCTATGATTACCTTGAGCGTTTCAAGGGATTGTGTGCTAGTTGCCCTTTTCATGGGTATGATACCGAGGACCTGGTCTTACATGTTTGCAATGGTCTCCTTAACCATGAAAGGAGAATGGTAGACGCTGCTTTTGGTGGGAGTATTCTCAACATGACACCAGAAGATGTCATGGAAAAGTTGCAAGACATGGCTGAGAGCACTAGGAGTTTTGGTAAGACATACACTAGGAAAGGAGTGAATGCCACAAGCTCAGGAGACCCCTCTCTTATGACTGAGCTCGTTGAGCTAAAGAAGATGATCTCTCAGCTTCACAAAGGACATCAGCAGGTAAAGGCATGTGGTATTTTCTCTGCATTTTACAGACAAATGCCTTGAGCTTCAAGATGATGATGTTGCTGAAGTCAATGCTGCTGGTGGATATGGACCTCCACGACCTCGAAATGATCAGCCGAACAACTACAATCCGAGGTATAGAGATCATCCAAATTTCAGATGGCGTGATCAGAATGAACCCCAACCTCAAGCTCAAGCCCCACGACCCAATTCTGGACCTTCAACTGCAGATATGTTGAGATCATTGACTCAGCATTTCACAACCCATGTCCAAACTACTGAGTCTAGTATCAAGAACATGGAGAAACAGATAGGGCAGTTGGCTGAAGCTGTGACCACTCTTGCACAGCAAAAATCCAATTCTCTACCATCTCAGACGGTAGTGAATCCGACCAGAAATGTTAGTGTTGTGACAACAAGGAGTGGAAAAGTGTTGGAAAATGTTGCTGCTGAAAATGCAGATTCTGAAACAGGTGAAAATCCGCGACCGCGGGACGAGAACCGCGATCGCGGAACATGTTATGGAGAAACAGCTTCAAATTCGCGATCGCGGAATTCTGACTGAGGAAACAGGAACAAATCCGCGACCGCGGACTGACAGCCGCGATCTCGGAAATGCTCCTGGCGAATTTGTTTTGGAGGAGTTTTCAAAAGATGCTGGAGCTGAGGTCGAGGACCGGGGCGACTTCCGGTTGAGGCAAGATGACTATGTCCGCCCCGACTTCCCACCTCTCAACTCA
This sequence comes from Oxyria digyna, assembly GCA_029168935.1. NCBI lineage: Eukaryota > Viridiplantae > Streptophyta > Magnoliopsida > Caryophyllales > Polygonaceae > Oxyria > Oxyria digyna. The sequence goes on from JAPVLV010000022.1 coordinate 17,117,379, forward strand.
ACCAAACCTCCCGCTCCTTTTCCCGATGCTTTGAAGGACACGAGGAGGCCAGAAAATGATAAGGAGCTATTCGAAACCTTCAGCAAATGTGAGGTAAATATCCCTTTACTCAAACTCATTAAAAGTATTCCTAGATATGCTAAGTTCTTGAAGGAACTCTGCACCATCAAGAGGAATCAAAAATTGAAGGGACAGCAGAAGGTGACGGTAAGTGAGCGTGTCTCCGCTGTATTCCAAAGGCGAATGCCTAAGAAGTGCAGTGATCCGGGCATGGTAAGCATTCCTTGTCGTATAGGTGATACTCACTTTGAGAGAGCTATGCTTGATCTTGGTGCATCTATAAATGTTTTGCCTTACTCGTTGTATAAGATGCTTGGTTTAGGTCCTCTTCATGAAACCGGAATAATTATTCAACTAGCTGATAGGTCTACTGTTTATCCTAAAGGTGTAGTTGAGAATGTTTTGGTAATGGTTGATAATTTGTTCTTTCCCGCTGAATTCTTTGTGTTAGACATGGAACATGATGGTCAGGCTGCACCTATTTTGTTAGGAAGGCCTTTTATGAGAACCGCTAACACAAAGTTTGATCTAGCTAGTGGGTCTCTCACTTTAGAGTTCGATGGGGAAGTTGTACAATTCAATATTTTTGATGCTATGAAGCACCCCATTGAAGATGCTGCTTCTATTTGTTCTATTGATGTGATTGATCCTATAGTTCAAGATACTTTTAATATCTTTGGCTTGGATGAATTGCAATGTGTTATGGAAAACAACATCATTCACCCACCACAAGTTAATCTCTCTCTTTCTCCTGATATTCATAGGGTTCTAGCTCAGCTAGACACGTCAGGTAGATCTTTGGCCGGCAGGCCCATGTTACTGACTTTGGAGAGCGAGAAGCTCCTCCCTTCTGTTTTGCAGGCACCAGTGATTGAGCTTAAGCAATTGCCAGAGCACCTGAAGTATGCTTTCCTTGGAGAGAATGATACCCTCCCGGTAATCATCTCTAGTAAGTTGTCAGGTGAGCAAGAGAAGAGATTGGTGATGGTGTTGAAAGAGCACATTACAACTCTTGGGTGGACTATTGCCGACATCAAGGGAATCAGCCCTTCCCCATGTATGCACAGGATCCTACTTGAGGAAGGAGCTAAGCCCTCTAGGCAACCCCAAAGAAGATTAAACTCACCTATGATGGAGGTGGTCAAGAAGGAGGTGCTGAAACATCTTCAAGCCGACATGATCTTTCCCATCTCGGATAGTCAATGGGTAAGTGATACGCTACACTTTGTATGGCGTAACTAGGGGTTATTACATTAGTTTAGGAGTGTTATCACAAGTATTTGGAGCTATTGTTATATTTCTGAGTTGTTTATGAAGAAGTGAAGAAATGAAGACCAGAACCGAAGAAGAAGAGGATTAAAGATTGAAGACATGAAGAAGACATTCTGCGGAGCAGCGGCGATCGCCACCATCACTATGGCGATCTCCATTCTACAACAGGAGCATTTCAGGAGTTCGAGAGAGCATGGCGATCGCCATGACTCTATGGCGATCGCCATGGGGCGACAGAGACGAGGCAAAGTTTTACATGAAGACCGCGATCGCCAGGCATCCATGGCGATCGCCACAACAAGGCCGAAGATATTCCGGACTTTCCTTATTTTCCTTATTTTATTTTATTTCTTTTACCTTATTTTATTATTTCGTTTAGGATCTTTCTTTTACCATATATTTTGGGGTTAGTTCTCTATTTAAGGACCCTAGTTTCTTTCTTTCTATCATCATCTTATAATCATCTTTTCCATCAGGTCTAGTACACACCATCGCATACATCAAGCAACAATTGGACTAGCATAAGGATAATTCGACATCTATTTACGTTCTTTAACAGTTTTAGGAGACATAGAGGCATCCAACTTAAACTCCTAGGAAAGAGGTATAATGTTTTACTGGTTGAATCTTTGTAGTACTTTCTGCAAATAGGCTTTCTGAGATAGCCAAACTCTTTCACTCTTCCTATCTCTGACAATCTCCATACCAAGTATTTTTTTCGCCTCATCAAGGTCCTTCATCTCAAACTCCATAGACATAGTCTTTTTCAAGCTCTCTATCTCACGAATGCGTTTAGAGGCAATTAGCATATAATTGACATACAAAAGAAAATAGTTAAAAAAAACTATCACGTACCTTGTGAAAATAAACACATGGATCATATGGACTGCTCGTGTATCCTTGACCAAGCAAAAACCGAGTAAACCGCTTTTACCACTTCCTTGGTGACTGTTTCAATCCATACAATGATTTCTTCAGTCTACACACACGTACTCTCTTGTCATTTTCTACAACTCTATACCTAGTATGTTGAGTCATATAGATCTCCTCATCAAGTTCAACATGTAAAAAGACAGTTTTGATATCAATTGAGCCAACCAAAGTCAAGTTGTGCTACCAATGCTAGAAGAATGCGAATGGAGGAGTGCTTGACCAACGGAGAAAAAATTTCATTATAGTTACCCCTCCTTTTGAGCATAGCCTTTAGTCACCAATCTTGCCTTGAAGCGTACCTTTTCACCTTGTAAACCTTCCTTCTTGGTGTTCACCCATTTGCACCTGATTGATTTCTGTAATTTCAGTACTTTACTCAAGTATTCCAATGTATTATTTGTTATAACTTTGATAATTGTTTTTTGTTGTTATCTCTTCTGCATTTGTAAGACTCGTTTGAGTATTTAATAAACCTGTTGAGATTTATACGATTTTTGTATTGTTATGCATCTTGTAGGCCTTGGGTGACTTTGGACATTCAAGTCTGAGATCATATTCTCAAGGTAAATTTGAGAGTGTTACAGAGTTGTCCAACAATTATAATGATACAAAAAAATCCTAGTGTAACCTCGATAAGCCGTGAATTTCGAGAAAGAGATGACTTGACATGCTTTCTCATTGTTCATCCAAACCAAATTGCGTGTAGCATAAGTGTACCCCTCCTCACTTTTATAATTGTAAGGATTAGTATATTAAATATTTCTTTTCTTTCAAATATCCATTTCAAGTGTGGATTATATATGTTCTTGCTTCACCGCCTTTTTATGGTTGGACGAAGTAATGAATTGATTTTTAAAGCTCTACCCAGTATTTGTTTTTTGCGTGTATTTGGGTGACTTTGTTTTCCAAACTTTCGTCCATGTCAATTCCATAAATTATCGTTCCTCTACCCTCTACCATTTTTCTTGGATATAACTCCAACCATCGGGGAATATATTTGTTATAATTAGGTTTCATTGCTCTTATATTTTCTAGGATATTATTTTCCTTGAAACCATATTCCCTTTCCAAACTAAAAAATCTTGGCCTTTTTACCTAAACCGGTACCTTATCTACATTTGTTTACATACCTACTATCATCCATACTTTATCCTCCTCTCGGCCTAAACCACAAAATCCAAACTCTGAAATTGAGCCTAGTTCCTGATGGCTCCTAAGTCGGAAAAGGATCGCGATGGCTAGGATTTAGATGTCTAAATGATATCGACGATTGCGTAATTGGTGGTGATGCCTCATCAGTGGCTTAGATGGAGGCAGCAAGGCTGCTGGTGACGTGCGGACGCTGGGGCAGTGCGGTTGTTTGTGGATGGTGAGGCGGCTGACGAGATGATGGTGAAGGCAGTGGCTGGTAGCGACACAGTGGCGGATGAACGAGGGGATAGGCGTTCAATGACAACAAAGAGTCGACACTCCATAGCCTTGAACGACTCGACATCTAGGAATCCTTCAAGGTTTGAATTTTTGAAACGTTGGAGTCGATAACAACACCTCTAGAATTCAAGTTGTTTGAGAACAAATGGAGTCGGCACCAGTCACTCTCTCATTGAATTGACGTTGGATCGACACAACCTCAATCAAACAAACTAAATCAAGGTCCTACAAAAGCTAATGCTAAAACAAGCGTAAGAATTCTTGGCAATTTTCAACTAACAATGAAACCCTCCAACTCATGGGCCATTCGGACGATCGGTTCTTTCTTGGGGCAATGACGCGTCATTGGGCCTTCATTGGATCATCATTATGTATTCACCTCTTCCTTGACACAGATCCTCCGATATGTGTAGCCCGCCTCACAGGGCCAATAATAATTGTTTGGCCCGACTCCTCGTGTTGACCCCATGTGTTCCTTGAGCTTTCTCTTCCGCAGCTCGGTGTCTAGCATGTGTCATGGGTAGTCCGGGTAAGTCTGAGCATGATCCTTGATTAAGTATACACTGGTGTACTTACATCAGTTTGCCAACACCCTCACTTCAGGCGGTTGGGCCCTCTTCTAACACTTTGACTCGCTACACCTGATCCATGTCTCATCCATAACCCACCTCCAAAAATGGGTGTTTAACCCCGCACCCGGAAAATTATAACCTGCATCCATTGTTAGGCGCATCCTAGGTGCGTCCAAATGAACCGGGCCAATCCTAGGCGCACCCTGGATGCGCCCAAAAAAAAATGCCTTCAAAATGCTCAAAAATCTTGTTTTGGTTGGGGGCACCCAGGATGCACCCAAGAGCGGGTGCCAGTTAAAATTTCCGGGTGCGTGGTTTTTTCCCGCCAAAAATTGATCCTCCACAAATTCACCCCATGTGGACCCGCTCTCAAGCCCATGTTCAGAAACCCCTAATCAAAACCGACTTACATATTTTCCTCTCCCACCATTGTTCAGGATGAACTCACCTCTTATACCGAGGCATCTAAATTATTGGAACAATCAATGGCCATGCAAGCCAAATTTCGAGCTCTCATGTCCACCAACACTTGGAGTCCTGTTCTATCCTCTATCTCGTCGAATTCCCGTTTGTGTTAATGGGTTAACGGCATGTCAACGGAATCATAATAAGTCACAAGGGTCGTCTTATTGCCAACAGATATACACAAGTGCAGGGTCTTAACTACAATGAGGCCTTTAGTCCCGTCGTAAAATCGTAGAATCGTATGTAAAATCAAAATCGTATACAAGATTCTGTTCATTTTATTTCGATAAATTAAGATTCTACAGTTAATCAGACCTAGAACCGGGTATCATCCCTCCTAATGTGAATCGTAAAATCGTAGTTTTAAATCTAGATTTTGATAACCATGCCCTCTACTATACATCTTCTCTTTTCCGTAGTGGGGTCGCAAGTTGCAACAGTTATCGGTTCGACAACTCGATATGAAAATTTCATATGTACACATGACTCTACAAGAAGATGTATTTATTTCTCAACATCAATGTTTTGTTCACTCCTATTTACCATCTCACATTTGCAAATTTACAAGTTATGTGGACAAAACGTAGCTCCTCGATCTTAGTTTTCTCGTCTTTCTGATGCCTTTATCTTTATGGAATTTACTCCCTTTAATGTCAACTCCTCTCTTTTTGTCCATTGCCAAGGATCCTGTGTAATCTTTATTTTGGTAAATGTTGATGATCTATTTTGGTTATTTCGATATTTTTCCAGGCGTTAAGCAAGAAATTCTCAATCAAGTATTTAAGCTATCTTCACTATATTTTAGGTATTGAGAGTACATATGATGGCTTCTACCTCTCCCAATCCAAATACATTGGAGTTATTTGATCCAGCGCATATGTCTTCTACAAAAGCTCTGAGTAGCCCCTTGGCTAGAGGAATTTAAATTTTGCTTTTAATTCAGTTTTAGACCGAACTGAAACGAAGTTAGTTTAATTTGGTTCGATTTTCGGTTTTTGGTTTTAGTTCTTAGGAATTCGGTTTTAGTTCGGTTCGGTTAAAATCGGAATTGTTTTATTAAAAATAAATTTTGTGCTCGTTCTCATCCATCTTAGGGCCTAACAATTTTGTGCACCTGAATTACAAAATTCTCACCAATGTGGGTCACTGCCTTGTATGCCCAAATCTAACCAAAACTTTAATTTGAACATTAAAATGAATAGAACATATTATAGTAAGGAAGCGTTTTTAGATTTTACTATTAACATCTTACCTAAAACACCAGTGAATATCGTGTTAAGGTGTGTCATATTCTCTTTTTTTCAGAGTTACCCTTTGATTGCTTATCTGTCTTCATTTTTGTAATTATTTAAAAAAAAAATAGCCATTTGTATGGGTATTTTTTTAAAAAGTCATAATTCGGTTTATTTGATTAAAACTGAAACCGAACCGGTAAGTTTGGTCAGTTTTCGATTCACAAAATTTCCGACTTTTGTTTTCAGTTCGGGTTGGTTTGATTTTAACCAAATGAACAGGCCACCGCTTTGCTTCCTTGGATGAGATCTCTCCTCATCTCTCCAACGCCACATAATGTATTGCATCGTTGACATATTGTATTGCATCGTTGCAAGATACAATATTTGGATTTTACTTGTGAATATGGTTTTCCAAGCTATGGATGCTCCTGGTGAGCGCCATTGGCAAGGCGTCAAGTGGATCCTTCGCTACCTAAACTCCTCCGCCCATCTAAGGTCTTCTTGTCCACTCACCTTGATCATTCCCTCTTCAGTTATTTCAATATAATATCACTGACACATATTGTGAGTCACTGACACATATTGTGTTTCACTTGTTTCAATATAATATCGTGGGCGTCAAAGAAACAACCAACTGTGTCACATCCATCGCCTGAAGCCGAGTATCCGACTCTTGCTATGGTTACAATTTGTTTTGTCGTATTTAGGCATTGTCCTACTTAGTCCTCCAACACTAAGGTGTGACAATATAGGTGCAACATTTTTGGCGGTCACCCTGGTGCTTCAGGATCGAATCAAACACCTTAGCCTCGACTATCAATTCGTTTAAGAATGTATTAAGAAAATTTTGTTTAAACTCACCTTTATCTACTCCAAAGATCAAACCGACGACATCATGACAAAGCAACCGGCTCTAGCACCATTTCTTCAACTTCATTAGAGCGAATTCCTAAATGTTCTAGAATCCTTAGGAGGGGATCGTACCCCTGCCTATCTATATCTATATATATATATATAAAAGTTGATGGACTTGACATAGTAATAGTAATCGGTACCGAATTAATACATTGAGTTAATGTATTTGAAAAAGTTGATATTGAAGAAAGTTTGACATAAATAATAAGAAATCAATGTAAAGAATATTCAAGGCTTGAAATCAACAAGTTTATCGTCTTAGTTTAAGACGCGGTGCCCAACCATCTATATATATATATATATATAGGGTCCGGATCTGGTGAGAACCAATTCCTAGGTGAGAACGGATCTCCACCGTTTATCCGTTTGAAGGGCTGAGATTAGAAGTTAGCCGGTCTGGAATGCATGTTCGATGAAAATAATCCTGAGCGCGTCGGTTGTGCAACACAACCTTTCTTCCCCTTCTCATCGACCCGCACCTCCATGTTATAGGGATAACAGGTGTTAGTTAATTTGTACACGTGGCATAGGGTTGTTAGGAGTTTGTTATGTCACGTGACTAGCACGTTTCTGTTAGTTGTTAAATACAGAATCTCATCTTCATTCATTCTCATTCAGAAACTCGTTCTTGTAATCTCCCAATTCTCTCTAATGGAAAGTTGCTTCCTGTTGCCCGGAATTCTTTCTTCTCCATAGAATTCCTGCACCTGAGGTTTGGATTTGTTGTTTGTTGAACATCAGATTCACTTATCTTCTTGTTCTTAGGTTCTTATTCCGTTTAACTTCATCAAAGGTATCAGAGCCACTAACTGGCACCTACAACAATGGCGGAAACGCGTGCGCAAGCAATCTTGAAGGAAGTCGCCTCTCGCGAGCTAGTGGAGGTGGTGACTACGCAAGTCAATTCGATCATCTCTGAGAAAATGGAAGAGATGAATGACAAACTTTCATCGATCACGGCTCAATTCTTCGATGCTGTGAATATGATTCCTGGACATGTTGGCACAGCAGGATCCGGAGGGAGTCCTAGGGGATATCAAGATGGAGCTCCAGGAGGGAGTAATTCATCACCATTGCCAGCACAAGAAGGTATGTGCAATAGACAATCAAGCTTCAATGGGGGCTATGGGAATCTGACGAGATTGGCAAGAATTGACTTCCCAAGATTCAGTGGTGATCGAGTTAAAGAATGGATGTTCAAGATTGAGCAATTCTTCTTAATTGATCATACACCAGAAGATTTGAAGGTAAGTCTTGCTTCGATCCATTTTGATGAGCAAGCGGCCACTTGGCATAGGTCTTTGATGCAATCTGACAGTGGTAGATTGGTTAGTGGAAATTGGCTGGCATATAAGGAGTTGTTGCTAGAAAGATTTGGAGAAATCTTGGATGATCCTTTTGCTGAGTTGAAAAATTTGCAGGAAGTAGATGGTATTGGGGAGTACCATGACAGATTTGAGCAAATTAGGACTAGAGTTAATCTTTCTGAGGATTATCTAGTAAGTGCATATCTTGCAGGCTTAAAGATTGATACACAGATGCACATTAGGATGTTTCAACCTCAAACTGTGAGACAATGCCTAATGCTTGGGAAACTATATGAGTCTGCTCATCCTAAGAACACTGTATCTGGGAATAATGGTGTTGTTAAGCCAGGGAATGCACAATCAACAAGGAAAGATATCCTTAACTTCAAGAAGGGAGCCAATTCAGATTCAGCTAAGCCATTTGAGGGTTGGAAAAAGAGGGAAACCACCAATGTTCCCAGAAAGTTTCTATCCAATGAGGAGATGAGTGAGAGGAGAGCAAAGGGCTTGTTCTATTTTTGTGATGAGAAATACACACCAGGGCATTACCAGAAGCACAAGAAAACTCAGTTGTTTCTCATGGATGTGGAAGAGGAACCAGATCTGGTGGAAACAGTAACAGTAGAGGATGATTTGGAAGAAGAGAAGATGGAAATTTCTGTAAATGCTATGGCTGGTATTGCTGGGTACAGAACAATGAGAGTGAGAGGTATGTCTGGGAAGAAGAGCCTATTCATTTTGATTGACTCGGGTAGTACTCACAACTTCATAGATGCTAAGATGGCTGTAAGATTGGGATGCAAGCACACTCCTATGGGATTGACTAGAGTAATAGTGGCAGATGGAAGTTCACTTGAAGTTGTAGCTAAGGTTGAGAACTTCAGTTGGAATTTTCAAGATATTACATTCAAAACTGATGTAATGATCTTGCCATTGGGTAATTGTGACATGGTTTTGGGAATCCAATTGTTGGAAACCTTGGGCCCAGTGTTGTGGGACTTCAAGAAGTTAGTTATGGAATTCAAAATGGGGCAGAGAAGAGTGGTGCTCAATGGGATTACTCAGGGATCTGTAAGAGAGATTAAGGCCAAGGACCTTAACAAGAAGGAGGCTCAGACTGTTCAGTTGGCTATGTTGTGTGTGGAGGAGCTACCTGCCACCAGTGAGGATTTCAGTATTAGCTTACTACAGACAGAGATGCAAACTAGAGATCAATCCTTCCCTGAAATCACTTCTTTGATAGAGGAGTACAAAGATATCTTTGAGGAACCTACTGCCCTACCTCCTCTTAGACCAGATCATGATCATAAGATTCCTTTGCTAGAGGGATCAAATCCTATCAATCAAAGACCTTATAGGTATGCTGTGTACCAGAAGGATGAGATTGATAAGATGGTAAAGGAGCTATTACAATCTGGGGTGATACAGAATAGTTCAAGTCCTTATGCATCTCCAGTGGTTTTAGTCAAAAAGAAAGATGGGAGTTGGAGGATGTGTGTAGACTATAAGAAGTTAAACACTTCCACTATTAAGGATAGGTTCCCAATACCCTTGATAGAAGACTTGATGGATGAACTTGGTGGGTCACAAGTTTATTCAAAGATAGATCTGAGAGCTGGTTATCATCAAGTGAGGATGAACAAGGAGGACATTCACAAGACAGCCTTCAAGACACACAGTGGACACTATGAGTATGTTGTGATGCCTTTTGGCCTTACAAATGCACCAGCCACATTTCAACATTTGATGAACTCAGTGTTTAGAGAATTTCTGAGAAAGTTTGTGTTAATATTTTTTGATGATATTCTAGTGTACAGTGCTTCACTGGGAGATCATCTACAACACCTGAGGGTAGTGTTTGACACTATGAGAAGGAATCAGCTGTTTGCAAAGAAGTCAAAATGTACTTTTGCAGTGAAGAAAGTGGAGTACTTAGGCCATTTTATTTCTGCACAGGGAGTGGCCACAGATCCTAAGAAAATAATTGTTGTACAGAAATGGCCTCAGCCTAACAACCTCAAGTAGTTGAGAGGATTTCTGGGTTTAGCTGGGTATTACAGAAGGTTTGTGAGGGATTTTGGTTCAATTGCTAGACCACTAAGTCAGTTGCTCAAGAAAAATGGGTTTGAGTGGAATGAAGAGACAACAGAGGCTTTTGAAAAGTTGAAGAAAGCTCTCTGTGAAGCTCCAGTATTGGCATTGCCAGATTTTACCAAGAAGTTTGTCATTGAGACAGATGCTTGTGGATATGGCATTGGAGCTGTGTTGATGCAAGAAGGACACCCTCTGGCATTCATAAGTAGACACTTGAAGAGAAAGCAGCTTCATTTGTCTATCTATGAAAAGGAACTCCTTGCAGTAGTTTTTGCAGTTCATAAGTGGAGGCATTATTTGCTCCAAGACCACTTCATTATAAGAACAGACCAAAGAAGCTTGAAGTACCTTCTAGAGCAAAGGTTGAGCACTCCAATTCAACAACAGTGGCTACCTAAATTACTGGAATTTGACTATGAAATCCAGTATAAGAAGGGCAAAGAAAATCTGGTGGTTGATGCCCTATCTAGAAAAGAGGAATTGGAGGCAGTAGCAATGGCTATCACTACCTTTCAATCAGATCTCTTGCAAGAGATACAAGCTAAGTATGATGATGATGCAGTACTTAAGCAAATTATTTCTGACCTCAAGGTGGATCCTTTAGCCAAGAAACATAATACTTGGTCTAATAACACTTTGAGAAGGAAAAGTAAGCTGGTGATTGCAAATGATCCAGTCTTGAAGGACAAGTTGTTACAGTGGTTGCCCAGCTCAGGAATAGGGGGACATTCAGGGAGAGATGTCACACTTCAGAGAATGAAATCTTTGTTTTACTGGAAAGGTATGATCAAGGATGTGCACCAATACATTAGAAGTTGTGTTGTCTGCAAGCAAAGCAAGTATGACAATGCAGCTTACCCTAGTCTCCTTCAACCTATACCAGTCCCAGAGGCTGTATGGATAGATATCTCTATGGACTTTATTGATGGATTGCCTAGTTCATATGGGAAGAGTGTAATTTTTGTAGTAGTTGACAGAATGAGTAAAGCTGCCCACTTTATGGCTTTAGCTCATCCTTATTCAGCTGCCTCTGTGGCTCAATCCTACCTGGATAATGTGTATAAGCTACATGGCTTTCCTCAAACCATCACCAGTGACAGAGATGCCATCTTCCTCGGTGAGTTTTGGAGGGAACTTTTCACTCTACAGGGAGTAAGTTTGAACTTATCCACTGCTTATCACCCTCAAAGTGATGGTCAAACAGAAGTTGTCAACAGATGTCTAGAGACATACTTGAGATGTATGTGCAGTGATCGACCTCAGCTGTGGAGCAAATGGCTACCCTTAGCAGAATTCTGGTATAACACTACTTATCACTCAGCTGCACAGACGACACCTTATGAGATAGTATATTGTCAAATCCCTCCTACCTATCTACCCTATTTGCCAGGAGAAACCAAGGTGGAAGTGGTAGCTAGAAGTCTCCAGCAGAGGGAAAACATGATTCAATTGCTTAAGTTTCACTTGCTCAGGGCTCAACACAGGATGACTCAGGTGGCTAATGTACATAGAACAGATAGGCACTTTGCTATTGGAGAATGGGTATTTGTGAAGCTTCAGGCCTATAGACAGCAGAGCTTGGATCAAAGAAGCAACCACAAGCTCAGTCCTAAGTACTTTGGTTCTTACAAGATCATTGACAAGTGTGGAAAGGTTGCCTACAAGTTAGAATTACCAACTTCTTCCAAGATACACCCTGTGTTTCATGTTTCTCGGTTAAAGGAACATGTGGGATCTGTCACCACTGCCAATCAACTTCCTTCCACTTTACCAGATATTTTTGCAAAGGAGCTCGAGCTTATTTTGGACAGGAAGATGGTGAACAGACAAGGCAAAGCAGCTACCAAAGTTTTGGTCAAGTGGCTAAATCAGCCCATTGAAGAGGCAACTTGGGAGTTCTTCTATGACTTTAGCAATCAATTTTCTCAATTCAAACCTTGAGGACAAGGTTTTTTGAGCATTGGAGATTTGTTATAAGGAAAACAGGTGTTAGTTAATTTGTACACGTGGCATAGGGTTGTTAGGAGTTTGTTATGTCACGTGACTAGCACGTTTCTGTTAGCTGTTAAATACAGAATCTCATCTTCGTTCATTCTCATTCAGAAACTCGTTCTTGTAATCTCTCAATTCTCTCTAATGGAAAGTTGCTTCCGTTGCCCGGAATTCTTTCTTCTCCGTAGAATTCCTGTAGACAACAGATTCAGTCTTCTTGTTGTTAGGTTCTTATTCCGTTTTACTTCATCGCTCCAACAGTGAGCTCGAAATCCCGTCGATCGCGCACCTCCTGTACGAAGCAGCGACGACAAAAGGTGATCGTTTCCGTTCGATTTTTATGAAGATTTAGGTATTTTGAGTTTAACCTAGGTTGATTTTATGGGAAACCAACTCTAAATTTGGGGTGAAATTGCAAGACGTAAGAGTTGAGGGATTCAAAATGCTCAAAGAAGTTGAAATCCAGATCAAGTTGTCAGAGAAGAAGAAAAAACCAAATGATTCTGATGGTGAAGTGGTTCGCATCGAAAAGGGAGTGGATGAAACAAGGAAGATGGCGAAGAAGTGACGACGACGAATCCATTGAGGAGAATAATCCCCAAATTTGAGGGTTGTTCGTTCAGAAGATCTTCATCTAGGTTACAGTGAAGGACATCCTACGGTGGAGATCGTTCCGGGACTTGATCGATGGTCTTGATGAGAGAATGATGTGCAATCAAATTCTCTTGCTCGTTTCGTTTGATCGGCCGAGTCTACCTACAACAGGTCATAGTTCACTACTTCCCTGGCTCAAAATTGAATCAGTAATAAAAATTCATCTTCAATTTTACTTGAAACAGGTCATAGATTTTTGTCCTCCCTGCAGGTTGAATAACTGCTAGGTTTAATCTGAAGATGAAATTGATTAGGTCTATTTTAAGCTCCATAAGGCTTGCATAATGAGTATCTGAAATTTATTAGATCTATTTTCACCATGGAGTTACTTGCTGCTTGTGTTGATTACTGTTCTACTTGTATTAATGGTTGAGATATGTGAATCTGTGAATATTTGGAGTTCTGTTTATTTCATCTAGATGAACTAGTTGAATACAGTTGGGAAGTACAAGCATATTTTCCAAATCATTTCTCACATCGAAGTTGATTGTTAAATCACTTATTCATGTGGGATTCACTATTATAAGTTGATTCGTCCTTCTGTTCCTGAACTATAATTTCTGCTCTTATGTTTTGAATAAAGATCTTGATGTGAATTTTTGCCATGTAATGAATTTAGTACTTGTGTCTTAAGAAATACCAGCAAAAAGCCTTGAACTTTTCCAAAGAGATTGTCCTGAAACCATGGAAAAATAACTAAACTTAAGTTAAATAATTGTTTGTTTGTGTCATTATAATGCTTATTGTTCACGTATATAATGACATTCCTAGCATAGTTGATTGCAATTTAGGGCTAGCAACTCATGATGCATGTCTATGTGCTTATATTGCTCCTGCAGCAGTTGGGTCAGGAATTCCTGAGGTTGAAGCTTATCTCAAAGGTGTAGATGATCCCTCCATATTGGCTCCAAGTATCGCTATTTGAAGATTCTAATCCGTTTATCAAGGTAATGCTAGAAGCTGCACACTTTTGTTTATGGAATCGTTAAATTTGCTTTCTAAAAGATTCTGGTTGGTTTACCTATGGCTTTGCTCTCTGCTCGTTCCTAATGGTATTGCCACTCTCCCTTGAATTTTTTCCCTTTTTGACGATGTTTGTGCTACTCGTTGTTGCTCCCTCATATTGCATTTCCAATGTTGCTTAGTATCTGGTGCTACTTACAGTTCAGAAATGTTTATGGTGCTAACTTACTGGGTCCATGATCGATTACGCACTCAACTTCGTTATATGTTTAAGGATTTCAATGCCACCTAGTAATCTAAGCTTGGAAACTCAGTTTTCTTCTTTTTTGTAGGCTGGCTGGTGTTGTGATTTTCATTAGCTTACTTGCTGGTAGAGACGTCGGAGTGGTGGATAGTAGACGGCAAGATGCCGAGATCGGAGAAAATGTCCCGCTTAGAGAAAGGTTCGTCATTCCCAGAGATAACGTTCCTAACAAGCGTTGGAAGCAACTTCGTGAGCAGTTCATGCGCCACACTCTCCTCATAATCAAGGAATCTGTCAGTCAATCCCTCTCTTGCTTCTCTCTCTTCTTCTCTTGTTTTTCTGATGAAATTCAACCAGTCAACACTTTCTACTTCAGTTCAACTGTTAATTTCGTCTGCGACTTTGATAATTGGCTCAATGTAAATTTCTACTATGTATGTCATGCGAAATCTTGCTATTCTTCATTGGTCATCTGATGTTGCTTTGATATTATGTGCAAAGCAAACTGGCAACTGGAAATTGAACTTGTGCGTTGTTACTGCTAGGAACAAGAACCTTGGTGCAAAAGGTATATGGAACTATACAATGAGCTCGGGGAGAATTGGGAAAGACTATACTGGGATGAGGGCTACTCCAAAAAGATGCTTACTCTGCTGAAGATGATGAGGGCGACTTTTCACCATACAGGTTCATCATATGCTTCCAATTTATATGAATCCCTATTCTCTATGAGTATCTATCATTAAAAGGATGCCTAAATCTACTCTTGTAGCTTTTGCACCGATGAACATGGGCGATAACGCTGATAACCAAAATATAAACTCAAGAAACCAGCCTCTTGATAGGCAGCGATAATTTTCCAGTGATGAAGAAGATTGAGCAAAGGAAATATTAGTCTTAATGATGGTCAATGTTTAGGTTCTGGAACAGGAAATGTTTGCATGTATGAAGGAAAACCTGTTAAATTGCCCGAATCTTATTTCAAGGATATGTTTTCATGTCATTTTACTCCAGCAATTCAGCCCTAAAGTTTATCTTTAGATGTTGTAAGTGTATCTTTGTGTTAATGGATACTCAAAAACGAACATATATAATCACGAAAAATACTAACTTTGTGTTAGTGAACATTCTTATCGAGAGTCACATGAGACAATTATATATAGAAAAGAATCTAATATAGTTTCACCATAACTGTCGATCAAGGAAAAGAAAATGCTTGCATTCGCATTCCCAAATACTTCACAATACTTAAGTATTAAGTATGCAATTCACAGCAACTCACAAAAAAAAACTTAGTACACAATTCATAAAAATTGAGTAGGCAATTCAGAAATAACTGAGTATGCAATTCACAAAAGTTGGATATGCAATTCACAAAAATTGGATATGCAATTCAAAAAAACTAGGTATGCAATTCACAAAAACTGACTATGCAATTCACAAAAACTGAGTATGCAATTCACAAAAATCGAGTATGCAATTCACAAATAACTGAATATTCAATTCACAAAAACTGAGTATGCAATTCACAAAAACTTAGTATGCAATTCACAAATAACTTGCTTTTAGAAAAACACAAGCTTGAGGCTTACATTTTATTTTAAAAAATGCAAATATAGTGTGTTACGAGATGCACATGAAGTGCATTTACTTGGAATAATTTTTTTAGTTACCTTTGTTTTTAGGAAAATCACTTGTATTACGAAATGCACATACAATGTATTACGAAACGCACATACAATGTATTACGAAATGCACATATAATGTATTACGAAATGCAAATATAGTGTATTACGAGATGCACATGAAGTGCATTTACTTGGAATATTTTTTTTAGTTACATTTTTAGGAAAATCACTTGTATTACGAAATGCACATACAATATATTACAAAATGCAAATATAGTGTGTTACGAGATGCAATGAAGTGCATTTTACTTTGAATAATTTTTTTAGTTACCTTTGAGTTTAGGAAAATAATTTGTATTACTAAATGCAAATACAATGTACTACAAAATGCACATTCAATGTATTACAATATGCACATACAATGTATTACGATATGCACATACAATGTATTACGAATTAACTTAGTATGCAATTCACAATTCACTTAGTATGCAATTCAGTAAACACTTGATATGCAATTTGCAAATCAATTAGTATGCATTTGATTATTCAATTAGTATGCAATTCAAAAACACTTGTTATGCAATTCACAATTCACTTAGTATGCAATTTAGTAAACACTTGGTATGCAATTCAGTAAACACTTGGTATGCAATTCAGAAATCACTTAGTATGCAATTTTGAAATCACTTAGTATGCAATCCAGAAAACACTTGGTATGCAATTCAAAAATAACTTAGTTCGCAATCCAGGAAACAATTGGTATGCAAAATTCGGAAATCAATTAGTATGCATTTCACAATTCAATTAGTATGCAATTAAGAAAACACTTGGTATACAATTCAAAAATTACTTGATATGTAATTAAAAAACACTTGGTAGAAATCACTTTGTATGCCATCCAAAAAACACTTGGTATGCATTACAAAAATAACTTAGTAAGCAATTCACAATTCACTTAGTATGCAATTCAGGAAACATTTGATATGCAATTTGCAAATCAATTAGCATGCATTTCACAATTCAATTAGTATGCAATTTATAAAACACTTGGTATGCAATTCAGAAATCACTTAGTATGCAATTCACAATTCACTTGGTATGCAATTCAGTAAACACTTGTTATGCAATTTGCAAATCAATTAATATGCATTTCACAAATCAATTAGTATGTAGTTTAAAAAACACTTGATATGCAATTCAAAAATCACTTAGTATGCAATTCAAAAATCACTTAGTATGCAATTCAAAAATCACTTAGTATGCAATTTAGAAAACACTTGATATGCAATTTAAAATGACTTAGTATACAATTCGAAATTCACTTAGTATACAATTCAAAATTCACTTAGTATGCAATTCAAGAAACACTTGATATGCAATTTGCAAATCAATTAGTTGCATTTAATTATTCAATTAGTATGCAATTCAGAAAAACTTGGTATGCAATTTAAAAATCACTTAGTATGCAATTCAAAAAACACTTGGTATGCAATTCAGAAATCAATATGCAATTTAGAAAACACTTGGTATGCAATTCAGAAATTACTTAATATGTAATCCAGAAAACATTGGATATGCAATTAAAAAATATCTTAGTATGCAATTCAAAATTCACTTATCATGCAATTTAAGAAACATTTTGTTCAAAGAATTCTAAATATCTAATTTTAAGCATTTTGTTCATAGTCTAAGCATTTCAATCAAGCAAGGTCATATGCTAGACGATAGACTTCCTATAAATAATTTCCCCTAATTTAGACACTCCAAATTTAAGAAGATCTGGTGTGAAGCAAACAACTCTTTGTCCTCCATGGGCAGAACCTCCTATTGATTCTCTATCATCAACCTAATCATAAACCCCTGCACTGAAAATTGAGAATTCCTTGGGCCTTCGCATGTGATCTTCTCGAACTTGGAAGTGCATCAGAAAAGTTGAACAAGCAGGAATGAATCACGAGAACTCACAGTTTCACCTAACACCATCATTCACCAAAATTCCAAGTAGGAGATTCCAAGAACAGGGAAGAATCTGTACAAAATTCCTAGAAAAGAAGAAGTAGCAAACAAATTTAATTAAGAAAGAGCCAAATCAGTGACATACCGTATGAATGAATCACAAGCAAACTCTTGAATACATATCACAGAGGCACATGTTTTTCTCCAGTAAAGGAGACCATACAAAATACAAAATACTTAAAAGAAGACCGAAACAAAGCAATTCCCTTCTTTGGCATTTTATCAAATACCTTGTCTGCACTAGGAATTCCAAACATTTCAGTTGAACACATCTTCTGGACAACCCATATCAGCTTTTCATGCTTAGACCTATCAACAAAATCTCCAAGAATGCTTCGTAGATCATTAGAATCATCAAGGGAGTGGTCGGAATACTCGTGGGAGTGGAGGAGGAGGGAGGTGTCGGTGAATCTGAAGCAGGGAAGGGAGTAGTGGAAGCGGAGGACGAGGACGGTGAGGCCGACAGTTTGATGCCAGACGGAGCGGAAGGTGAGAAGCATGCAAAGGAGCGGCGGATGGTCTCTCAGGAAAGTCGAAGAAGATGACAGACAAAGAACACGAAGACGAGCGTGGAGACGAAAGATTCACTTATAACATGGACCCTCAACCACTTCCTATCTATATCTATCTATATATATATAAAAAAAAATTTGATGTCTTGAACCAATCAATTTGCTATTTTTATCACTTCTATTATTCGTTTATTTTTGTGTTGATGTCTTGATCTGTATGTTAGATTTACTTTGGTCTGAATTGAATAAAATTATTCCCTGAAAAAAGTTGTAAATATATAATTAGCCCAATCCAATTTTTAGACAAAAAACCATCCCGCGCGTAGCGCGGGGGTCCGATTCTAGTATATATATATATATTAAAGGAGAAGTATTTAAAGCCTTCTCCTTAATTCTAGCTATATAAATCTTAGGTTTAATTTCGTGGTTAATTTAGCTTTTTTTTTTTAATTTCTAACTAATTAATCAATTTTAATTATTCATATGCGTCAATCTCTCTTTAAACTTCTCTACTTTGATCTTATTTTATTTTTTATAATTTATTTTAAAATCTTAACAAATCTAATTAACAAATATTTAGCCCTATTTTTAATAATTTAATTTTGTTAATTAAGTAATTAATACACACCAACAGAAATAAAGATGAATATATATATACGACTATTATACACATTAGCATATGTATCATTCTACTAACCGGTTGACGATGTCGATTTCGTATTTTTAACAACTTTTATTTGTTATTTTTCATTGTTTATTATTCAACAACGTTCATCATTTCAAAAAAATTCACTCATCATACTCATATAATTATATAAAAGTTAATTTATTTGTTGATTCATAAGTTTTATAAATCTACGCATGGTGTGGGAAATAAATTAAGTTTATATTAAGGAAAAAAAGTATGCATGAACATTGATGTATTCATATCCCCTATTTATAGGGGCTAGACTCTAGAGTGACTCTCTCTTTTTTCGTCGGAAAAAAATCAATTTCTTGATTGATTCTGTTTATAAATTTAACTTTGTTGAGTTTTTATTGTTAAATTGGAAGTTTGTGAACATAATTTATCTCAATTCAATTTTTGAACGTAGATTTAACAATGTTAAGCCGTATGTAAAATTATGTCATTTTCCCGCGCGTAACGTGGGGGACCCGTTTAGTATATTGTACCTAAGTACATGATACCGTTATTGAAAGCAATGATAAATGATTACAATTATGACCTCATCGTGATAGCAGGCAATTAAACAGGAAGATGAAATAGCAAAAAGAAAACATGAAGATAAGTTAAATAACCATATCTGGAGTAGCAAAAATAAATAAAAAGTATATACAATGAATACAAACCCAGGTACTAGAAAAACATATGGAAGAAGGCGCTCAATTTTGTAGAAAGGCGAGTTTTGATGGTGGGGCGATGATAAGAATCATCATCGTCTTCTTCTTCAAGGTATGGGACGATGTAGTTCTGGATTAGGCTTTCTGTGATGGCCAGATGCCCTCCAGGCACGCTTATAAACTCTACCTTCCCAGCTTCATTCAACGTCTTCAACCCGATCCAGTCTTCTGTGTACAACTCCGTCTGCATCATTCCAATTCAATTAAGCTAGCTCTTTAGCTAGATATGAACAATTAGTATATACATTTTCAAATTCATCATGTACCTCATTGTAAGGCAAGATTGTGCTCATGCTCCCATTTTTGTAGTAGCCAAACCAGGAGGTTTCTCTTGGGATCAAAACCGTATCGTTCTCGAACTGCATATGCATATGCATCAGATTCTTCACCATGTGTTCTAGTATTGATTAACAGGCTGGATTGAGATCGAGTGTACGTTTCTTACCATGACGAGCACGAGCTTCTCTAAGCTAGAAAACCGCTCCTTGTATGTGGAGTTCCTTACTATTTCGTTATTGAGAAGAGGCAGGTACTTGCATTCCTTGAGATAGTCTCCAAGGTCCTACACATCAACATTCTATATATTGGAAGAAAGCGAGAAGATTCTCTCAACTTGTGAATAGGGTTAAAAAGTGAAATGTCCCTTATATTATGGGACGGAGGGAGTAACTTACAGTAGGGACTTTGACGTAGTTACTGGGAGCCAAGTGTTCCTGCAGTTATGCCCGTATATCTAACAATGTCAAATCAAACTCAGACGCCAAATAACAAAAGGTTGAATTGGTTGATTGTATCACCTGAACCAGAGCAGTGTAGACTTCTAATTCCATCAAATAATCTACAACTGTACATATCAGCTCAGACTGCAACCGCCATTCAAATTTGTAAAAGTCAAGCTCGAAAGACAAGTGTTGTTGTGTACTAATTACTCTGGTTACTTACATCACAATAGGGACATGAAGCTATGCCTGCATGAGGACCAGCCAATGATATGAACTTCTTAACCTGTTTCAGAGAATCAAATTCTGAAGCCAAACTATTGGAACCTAAGATTTGATATATTTAAGATAGAGTTTGAGTTTATCATTAAGTACTTACTGAAGGTCCATCATCACAAAACTCGATAAGTCCTCGGGCTACCATGTTACCCTGTTAAAAACCAGGAAGGACTTGAATATAAGAATCATGAATCAGGAGATACACACTTTGATTATGTGTTGATTTTGTAAGCACCTGCGACAAGGCCACTATGTTGTATCCATCACTTAGTGCATCCATGTTTTTCACCTGCATTATAGGGGTAAACGCAATCATCAAAACAACAAAATATAATAAAAAGCCTTTAATAATTCTTTCCATGACTTAAATGAATAATTACTTGCTGAACTTGTAACTTTAGAAGGGTCCTGGCTGTTCATTTGCATGTCTTATTGGAGTACATTCACTTTCTTTTATATTGTTTACCAAAATGAATATAGTGTATATTATATTACCTTGTTACACGCAATGTCAACCTGAAAAAATGCAATCCAAAAACATGTAAGACTGAGTACGCGATTTTGATATGGATGATGAGAGAAGATATGGATGGGTGTTTGACCTGATGCATAAGTGGCATGACCCAGGTATCCCAAGATCCATCACCTATTTCTCTGTCGAGTAAGGTAAATCAAGTTAAATGCCACCAATGATTTATGTTATGGCAGGAAAAACTAAAAAGGAATTCATTTTCATTCAACATAAAGCTATACACTTACATGCAGTAGCCATCAGTGCTAGACGAATTGCTGACATGTTCAGTAAATTTTGAGAGTTTGGAATCTGAACATGATTCCTCCAGCCCTGTTATATTGGAAAGAAAATCAACTATAAGAATGATAGAATTCATAGGAATATTGACAAAAATATATAAATGATATTTCAATTGCTACTTTTATGATCTCTTGTTCAGCTAATGGAACAGCCTATTAGCTGATTACCCCTTTCCAGGCATTGACTTGATTATATTTGAAAAGATTCATTGTCTATTTATGTTTTTGATGGACTGAAAAGATATTCAGACAGAATAGTATGCAAATTACACGCTAACAAAAAACAAGAACAACTATTTGGAACTGTACATCAGCTTCTAAAACGTACTCTTACAAGCAGTATTCATCCATTTGGTAAGAATGTGAATTTCCTTTGCTGTCACATTATGATGATTTAGGAAACATAACAGAGGCAACATTCATCCATTCAATAATTAAGAAAATGAATCTGCAAGAGAGTAAATGGGGATACTCACCGTATAAAACGACAAAAGGAAGGGAGGAGGAGAAGGAGAGGAGAGAAAGCGTGAGGGAAGATAGAAGGAAGAAGAAAACTGGTTTTGGGTAGAAAGCCATTGGTGTTAATTTACCCAGTGACTGAGGGGTAATGGGGAATAATGGAGCTGATGTTTTGTAATGGTGGAGTAGCAATAAGATTTAGAAACCGTCAATTGTCAATGGGGGAGTGGTGTGATGTGTGCTGCAATCTGGAATATGCAATCTGCAATCTGCTGCAGATGGATAAAGTCAGCTATTCACCTAACTTTCCACATGGTAGCATTTCTCAGGTCTTTCCCAACTGTCTTGACGGATGATACACCTATAGAGAATGGCACAAGGTCGAAGCTTCAACTACCTTTCATGTTTTTCAACAACGCATCTCCTTACTTTTTTTCTTTTTTTTTTACAAGCTAACAGAAGACCTATTGTTACAGACAACTCAGGCCTAAACCATCTGCACGGATGATCTTGAAAAAATCCTTTAAGGGAAGAATCTGGAGTTATTCGTCCATAGAAGGATTAGAAGGCTTCAAATACCAAGTATTTCATGTTGGTACGTCGTGGTATTAAACTGGAGATCAACGATCTGAGATCCTCAATATCAATATTCTGAGTGGCCAGGAAGTCGGCTACTCTGTTAGAGTTTCTTGGGATTTGGAAGAATCTGCAACAATCAAAATTATGAAGAAGCTGACGAATGTCGGTTATAAGGGACTGAATCTCCCATGGCGGGGGTTTAGTCGACAAAATGGCCTTAACCGCCACCAGACTATCACTCTCGATAATAATGTTTTCGATGTCTAATTGAATGGCCGTACGGATGACATCCAGGAGAGCAGTTGCCTCTGAGATCAGAGCTGAAGATTCCGGAATACGGATTCTATTAACAAAAACCGTTTTACCATGATAATTACGAATAAGATACCCAATATGAGAGAAAGAATTTGGCTTGGACGATCCATCACAATTTAATTTGTAGAAGTTGGTCGGTGGTTTGGTCCATTGATTGTCCTTATTGTTATTTTTTGGGGTAGACTTAATTTCAAAATTTTCCATTCGGCCTTATTAGGTCCGTTGACGTTTTCGATGATTTTTTTTCGATTTCGGCCAATGAAGACGACTATGGGCCTTATTTGCTGTCATGTTACAATTTTGAAATTTTATTTTTTATCGTTTTAAGGCGTTTAAACTAATTAGGCCAAACAACCCACTTATCACATCATTTTCAAGTTTTTTTTGCTAAATACCCCCTTCCCTTGTCAAGTTATTTTTCAATTTTTTTTTTTGCTTCCATCATCTCTTTTTTTTTTTGGCTAAATACCCCTTTCTTGTCATTTTTCGTTTTAAGTCCTTTTTACTCTAATCTCGTTTTAATCTCGATTTTCACGTCGTTTTCTCGTTTTAATTCCGTTTTACTCTATTTTCGCGCCGTTTCTCGTTTTAATCATGTTTACTCGATTTTCGCGCCATTTCTCGTTTTAATCCCGTTTTACTCGATTTTCGCGCCATTTTTGTTTTAATCCCGTTTTACTCGATTTTCGCGTCATTTCTGGTAGTTTTTCGCGCCATTTCTCGTTTTACACAGTTGTACGTCACTTATTTGCCTTGAGTGTGTTACAGCTAGCACACAGCTGTAAGTCACTTCTAGACTAAGTTTCATGGGCCGAATAACGTTATTGAGCCTTTTGTCTACATCGGCCCAAATATGAAAATCCCTAGTAACCTCGTCTATAAATTCACTGCCTGAACAAACCCTATCTTCTCATTCAACTCTCATTCTCACTGCGCCGTAAAAGAATTAGGTTTGAAGTTCTTACTCTGTATTTTACTTAAAACTCCCATTTTTACTGATTTTGTTTGCTATCTTGATAGTTTCTAACATGTTTTCTTACTTTGTATTACAGATTCAAACAATCATGGCATCATCTTCATCCTCCTCAGTTCCAGCAGAAGGCAGTGAGATCGAGTGCCCGAGTAGAAGGTGCTCAGCTACGCTGAAGGTGTTCAGTGCTAAAGACAAGAGAAATCCCGCTACGTATGGCCGAAGGTATGTTACATGCGGCTGTAACTTTAGGATCGTGTATCTTGAACCAGAATACGACCGTCATCATCTCCGAGTCATGGCAAAACTGTTGAAGGAAAACGCTGACCATGAGCTTAAACTGATAAATTTTTACAAGTCTGGTTGTTTGGACTCAGCCAAATTCTTTATAAGACAGAGCTTTCCCAGTGAATATGCTCCTGCTCCTGACTCTAATTCCGATTAGGGTCTTGGTAGAATCTTTTGTTCAGATGTAATGTTGTTATGTGTCTTGAAAGTTGTTTAGTCTCTGTTAAGTCTGTGTTTAGTTTCAATTTCAACAATGAGCGAGTCTGTTTTATTTTCTAATGAGTTTGTTTCAATTTATGTTGAGTCTGTTGAAGTTTCTTGAGTGTCTGTTTTACTTAATGCTAAGTCCGTTATAGTTTCTGGATTGTATGTTTTAATTTAACGAGTAATCCCTTGTAGCTTATCAGAATCTGTTTCATTTAACTCATCTAAAACATTAAAAAATAACAGACAAGACAATACCTCTGTCGAAAGGAGACAAGTCATTAAAAGCAGAACATACATACAACACAAGTCATCAACTACAATCTCAAAAGCATACAAGACAAGTCCTTTAAAGTTACAAAAGGTGAAACATTCAACACATCTGAATTCACTAGAGATCAACATCTATACTACCATAACTAATGCGATAGTCCTTCCAATGTTGCAGCCTCAGCGCGAACCCACAATGCAATCCATTTGCACTAGGATCCTTGAACATGCGCCAAACTCCAAGTACAGATGGTACCAGACAGTCTTCTCTAAGACACACATAAATGTTAAAACATTTAGGTGTGTCCACACGAGCCCACAATCCTTGAACATGCGCCAAACTTCAGCGCGAACCCACAATCCAATCATACCGGTATGTAGTGGTTTGCGAAGCCCACACGAGCCATTCCATAAATCTTCAAACCCTGACTAGAGCTTTGTTGATACACCCTCATTGGTAAGCACAAATAGGACCGGACTTTGGATAAGATACCTGTTTGAGGTCCTCGTGAAGAAGTGAAGATTGTGTTCCGTCCACGCGCAAACAATGTTTGTCTTGTAAGGGATAAGCCAGACCTTATCAAGGTATCCAACGATTCCGCTTCCCCAAGATGTTCTCAACCGTACCAGCCTCTCCTCGTATGCCTCCTCTGTTCTTGATAGAAAAAGTCTCCATACTTGCCCGCACAACATTTTCACCGATTCCTTGTTTTTCAAAATTCTGGTAGCATTTACCTTGATGTTGTGCTTGATATGAACCCAACACAAGAGGTGTTGAACCAGAAGTTATTTGAACACTATCTTGATTGCAGTGATGAGAGCTAGTTCTCGATCGGTCATTATTGCAGTCGGCATTATTCCAGCATCCTCAAACAACTTTTTAAGCCTCTGAATCATCCACAAGTAGTGCATTGTTTCCTCATTACGCATGAATGCATACGCAATGTCGAATGTCTTATGCGTGCAGGTGAACCCGACAATCTCCACAAGAGGCATCTTATACCTGAATAATATATTTATAAAAGGACGCAATGGGACATTAAACAATAAGACATATGTACGCTATTATATACTTATTCGTCTTGTAGGTGGCGTCGATAACTACGACGTACGGAAACATCTTCAACAAGTGCAACGAGTCTTGATGGGCAAAGAACAAGATGTCCACCTCGTGTGATTTCTTCCTGCAAAGGGGATGCACTACATAGCTGTGCTCCTTCAGAAACTTCAAGGTCCACTGTGTAACACTCAAATCCCCACGATCCTCAAAATGCAACTTCTGAATAAAGTTTGCGATTTGTTTTGTGGATGTTACATTCCCGGGAAAATTCTTTTTCAACTGAAGACTAATACCAGACGGCAGAGTGAATACATTCGCCAACGACGTCACCAAGGTCACCTCATCCGGCGTCATTCGAGCCATGTACGGATGACCAATGAAGCTAGTGCAAATCTTATGATTGTGTTGTCCGTGCTTTACCTTCAAATACCATCCATCTCTGGCATCCCTATCCTTGAACTTATAACCTCTGATCTCAAACTTACAGTTCGTCCTCCTATCCCTAGTCTCCCGATGTGTCTGAACAACCACCGTTCCATCTTCTAATTCCACTTTCTTTTTCCGTAATCTATACACTCCAGAATGCTCGCACATAATGTTCATCTGACGTATATTACTATGACTAGTCACTAATACCATCAGAAGCTCTCTACCAGTACTCTGAACCCAATGCCTCAAATGTTCCTTAGTAGGAAACGTTTCTTCGGATTCAAACGCATCCGAGTAATCCAAAGCCTATAATTAATTTTGGCTAACCCCAATTAATCCAAACTACAATTATAATCGCATCTATATCTTATTAATCCACATGAATCACAACTACCAATTCTACGAACTTATATGCACCTAAATAGAGAGAAAACAATTAATACAGAATAAATCACTAACCGAAAAATCACCGGCGTCGAAGTCTCCTTCTTCTTCGTCGCTATCGTCCTACATCCCGTCTTCGGGTTCACTGAAATACTCTTTCTCGTCCACGATCGCATCGACATTGCCGTCGTCGCCTTCACCATCGTCGCCACCCACATACTCGTTCTCTTCGCCGCTCGCATATTCGATCTCCGTCACATATTCAATCTCTTCACCATCACTCAAGTTTGTAACTCTATTATTTGACATTTTCGGATGACTCGAATGAATAACACAACCAAGTGGGGGTATAAATAGGCTTTGTCCAACGGTCATATTCTCCCAAAGAGCTGTTGAGGGAGGGAATTTTAGCCTGTACGTTGGAACCCAACGTACGTGGGGACCCAACGTACAGTGTAAAATTCTCCCAACGACACTTTTTTTGGGGGGATTTCAGACTGTACGTTGGAAACCAACGTACATGCTAAAATTTCCCCAACAACTATTTTTTCCCAACGGCTATTTTTTTAACGGCTACTTTTTTAAATTATACTTGTACGTTGAAACCCAACGTGTACAATTCACGTATTCCGTATTTTGCTTCACGTATGATTTTTTTGGTTTTGTCTGTACGTTGATTTCCATCGTATGTTGACTTTCAACGTAAACAAATGTAGTGCCAAAAGTTACATTTTATACTCGAAATAGGCACTGCCTTTAAATATGCCTAATAAAATCTATCGCAAGGGCCTCATCTTGTTTCCTTCCAAAAAACAATATATACTTAGCTTACTTCCCTCTATTATGCACATGTTTTACAAAATTTAATATTAAAAATTATTTTATATAAATATTTATTCACTAACAATTAATATTAAAATCAATTAATTTAAATATTTTTTAATTAGAAAACGATTAAAATATTTATTTAAGAGTTTCTTCTCTTAAATTTTTAAATAATTCTTAATAAAAGCATGGGGTTTTTGCAGGAAACCACCCGCTATTTGTCGGAATTTGCAGGTAACCACCCGCTATTAACGTATTTATTCCAAACCACCCAAATTCTATACTTTTCTTACAATTCACCACCCGTAAACAGTTTCCGTTAGATATTCTGTTAAAACTTGTGAAATTACACTTTTACCCCTCCATTTTTACAGAAAATAACAAGTTTGAAAGTTATGGGGCAATTTTTGTAATTTCTTTAAAACGGATTGA
Source organism: Oxyria digyna (assembly GCA_029168935.1). Lineage (NCBI taxonomy): Eukaryota > Viridiplantae > Streptophyta > Magnoliopsida > Caryophyllales > Polygonaceae > Oxyria > Oxyria digyna. The sequence goes on from JAPVLV010000022.1 coordinate 17,145,102, forward strand.
AAACCTAGTTCATCTTCTTCTTCCCCAAATCACCACCGCCATAACCTTGGCAATTCCAGTAGCTATGGAGTTCATCTTCTTCTTGCTCGCCGTATCTGCAGCAGAAACCCTAACTCCGCTAGACAATCTCCTCCCAGGAGAGATCGACATCTTCCGAACACTTGGTGACGCCGGCCTCCTCGCGTTAGGCGACGGCTGCCTGTACCTCGAAGGCACAACGATGGCCGGTCTCTCGCCGGTTTCCTGGCTTCCTCGTTGTTCGCGGCCGCTGCTAGACTCAGGACCACGCATTTGGACGGGACTGGAGATGCGGATCTCTTCAACCTAGCTGCTACCGCTGGAGAAGGATCTCGCTCTGCTTGTTGGACGTCGGAGAGGAGAATCGCTGCGCGGCGGGCTTACAGATCTGGTCACTGCAGTTAGGGTTTCCAACGGAGGGATGCTTACCGGCGATGGGACGAAGACCAGAGACGCGAGGGAGAGGAGGCGAGTCGAAGAGGAGCCTGTCAAGGTGAACGAATTGACCTAATTGAAGTCGTTTGGAGAGGATAAGATAGTTGTGTCGATCGGAGAGGGAAACGTAGGTGGAGTTGAGAGAATCAGAGAGTTGGGGAAGAACAATCTGAGAGAGCAGGGAGGATGGATGCCTGTGACTTGGAGAAGGGCGGATCTGTGTTCTCCGTCGGAGGATGCTTTAGGGCGTGGGTGAGGATGGAGTAGAGAAGCTTGTAGGCGGTGGTGAAGGTGTGATATTGAGATTTGGGGAAGAACAATCTGAACTAGGTTTTCAATCCGTTTTAAGGAAATTACAAAAATTGCCCCATAACTTTCAAACTTGTTATTTTCTGTAAAAATGGAGGGGTAAAAGTGTAATTTCACAAGTTTTAACGGAATATCTAACAGAAACTGTTTACGGGTGGTGAATTGTAAGAAAAGTATAGAATTTGGGTGGTTTGGAATAAATATGTTAATAGCGGGTGATTACCTGCAAATTCCGACAAATAGCGGGTGGTTTCATGCAAAAACCCCTAAAAGCATGCTAACTTCTAATTAGAAAAGTTAATCTCTTAACTAGATAATCCTAGAATTTGCAATTAGAATAGTTCCGGTGTAACGAGTGGACAAATTTGGAGCGTCGGAGTGGATAAATTGCATGGCTTGATTTAAATAGACAAAAAAACAAAAAATAAATAAAAAGCCTACATAATAGGAAGTAGATGGTTTTAGTGTATTTCTGAATTAATGAATTTAATCAAATAAGGGAAATACGAGAAGATTAGAGAGAGAATCCTATAAATATGGATATCATGGAAGAGAGAAAATAATATCTCCTATAATCTGCTTCTGAATTTTCAAAATAAAATTCGAAATGGTTACCCAGTATTCTAGTTTTCGGCTTTAATATTCAAGTTCTAGCAATTTATGTATATTCGAGTTTCTGGTTTCAATATTCAAGTTTTAACAAATCATATATATTCGAGTTTTTGATTTCAAAATTCGAGTTTCTGGTTTCAATATTCAAGTTTTAATAATATTTGTATATTCGAGCTTTTGATTGCAATATTCAAGTTGTAATAATTTCGAACTTTTTCGCTTAGATTAAACATAAACAATATTCAGTGATTGTGTAGGTATAATGAGCTTTAAACTTTCATGTTTAGATTGAACATATTCGTTCTTACAATAAACAATATTCTGTCAACCAATGAACTGGAGTGGGAAATCAAAAAGTATAAATGTGTCGAATTCTTGTTCTCAACATGTCAAATGACTCTCAATTTTTTGTGCTTCAACTACTTCTCTTATTTTTAATCTGAAAATTATCAACAATAACAAAAATCAAAGTTACTATCTAAACAAGAATATAACGTATGATGAAAACATGAATATCACCAAATTATCAAAAAGATTATATATACATAAAACAAATGTGAATATTTAACAAATCATAAATAAGAACGGAATGATAAAAGAAAAAAAATACTTATGACAAGAGGGCTCAGAGGGGAGCAAAGCAAATCAGAGAAGGCTCGGATTCATCGTTGGCATTGAGGCTGAATAAGTGGTACACATGCAAGGATGGCTTCCTTGTTACAGACTCATGGAACCCCCTTAGTAGTTAAAGTTCTACAATTCCAACCGTTATACTCCAGCAAACACAAGAGAGAATGTATCTATGTGTTCATCAGCACAAAACTTCTACAATTTCAACCGTTATATTCCAACCGTTATTCTCCTTATTCCTGTTGCCTCCATATTCTCCTTATTCGACGATAAACAAATTGAACCTTTAGAGGGAGTATCATCACAAGGTTCAGACGAGAGCAAAGCGAATTAGAGAAGGCGACAAGCGGAAGAGCATGCATGATTGAATGATTGAATGATTGGATTTGGATGATGGTGGTGAAGCGGAGGGAGACGACCCAAGAATCGAGCATCAGAGAAACTAATCTTCAATGGAAGAGAGAGGCTGAATTGAGAGGAAGAGAGGGAATAATGTAGGGTTTAGTGAAAAAGGAAAGAGATTAAATTGAATCCCACTAATTTAGGGATTGACTCAATTGGAAGATCAATATGATGTGCACAACCCTATACTTATACCGTACAACCCATTTTAATCAATCTAAGCCATTTATTTATTCAGAATCCTAGGGTTTAGATTAATCCACTTGTTACACCGTAAAAGTCTCTTACACTAGAACCTAAATCTAGAAATATTCTCTTATTCTAATTTTATATTGATTAAATGGTTGTATTCAAATTAAGAAACTTAAACCATGGGATTATTTTTAGAAGGAAATTCAAATTAACTTGATTAAAATGAAGGAAATTTTAGCCTAGAACATGTGGCATATCGAGCTAGCTCACCCACATATCTCTTCGGAACTCTTTTTGCTCAATGCAAAAACTTGATTAAAATGAAGGAAATTTTAGCATAGAACGTATGGCATCTTGAACACCACCTTGGTGAATTGGAAGGAGAAGAATCTGACTTTTCAGTACAAAGGGAAGACATACAAGCTGCAAGCAGAAAATCCGGAGTTTCGACTTGAGGACAAGTCGATATGGTCAACCATTTCATTCCTAAGACTAATTCAGCCCCACCCAATGGAAAAGGATAGAAGTCTTCATGGATTACAAGGCTGGGAAACTGAACTGCAAGTTGGGAGCAAATCTGAGTGCATTGTATGACATTACCGTTGCCAATGGTGACACCAAAACCCGAAACATCTTGTGTGGATAGATGCAGCTCTTTGACGAATTTGTCTGAGATAAAATTGTGGGTGGAACCACCATCAACAAGGACCAACACTTGTCTGTTATTCAGCATCCCTCTAAGCTTCATAGTGGTTGTGCTTGATTGCCCCACAGTTTGGTAGAATGACATTGTTGTTGTAACTTCCTCTTCCTCGATGGGCGCCTACATATGAACTTCCTCAAGTTCAACCTCTCCTACACATTCCATGTGAGCAAAAGAGCCCTTGCACTGATGACCCGAGATGTATATCTCCCCACAACGGTAACTGTGGGAGCCCAAAATAACTCCATGAATGTTTAAGTTATTATAGTACTGGACTATCATTTTAAAGGCCCAAAGAGACGATGAACAACCCATATTCACAAACTATGCATAATGGCCTGACCCATTTACTATTGAAACGCTTGAAAACATACCCGTCTAATGGTCATCCATACTGACAAACAGGACCCAGAAGTGATATTAAGAAATATCATCCATTCTGAAGAGCTCAAGCTAGAAAGTATTACTCCGTACAAAATCATTCATTCTAGCCGACCCAACTCTAGAATGGCACAACCCTACACACACTAAGTGATTAACTCCAGTCTATCTAGATGGCTATACTATCTTTCTACCTTTCTATTGGAAATCCTTTCTACCCGTTAGGACATGCTCTACTTCTTCACCCATCCTAATCGCCTATCTACACTTCGTCCCACCCATCTACATCGTAAAATTCTATTAAGAGAAAGGAAAGAGGCTTCTATGTAGAACAGGTAGGAAACGATACAGTTGACAAGTGTAAAGAGAACAACACCGTTAAGTAAACTCCTTAAGTAAAAATCATACTCGAAGTAAATAAAAACTTGCGGCCCAAGGGGAAGGGTAAAAAGGAGATTTACTCAAAGGTAAGTATACTCGACTAAGTAATGAAGATTAAGCCCCAAGTAATGGAACTACTATAAAAGGAAGAATAAACTGATAAAGAAGGGACGGAAGTTTGGAGAGAAAAAGACAAGTATCGTACTGAACACTGCACGACCTGAAAGAAAACAAAAGATCTCAGATATAACGAAGGATAACACTAAATCAAACACACATTAAGATAATAAGAGAAGAATTATATTTATCTTGTGAATCTTGATCCTCTCCTCAAACCGAATACTGACTTGAGCGTCGGAGTGACGATCCCGAGGCCACCCTCGGGACTTGTCTTGTGTGCAGGAAAAGAGAAAATTGGGACCAAGCAATCTGGACTCGGGCTCATTAGGTGGAAAAGTTGGAAGGATTGGTGGACAAGGCAACGAGCGATATCGTCTGAGTCAGATCTTCGAGGGTTAGTTTTTCAATTGCCTTCAGTAACAAAGACCCTTTTCCCGATGTAATTGCCGCTCGTTTTCCCATGTTCTAGCTGGTGGATTTACTGGTGGTCGATTAGTCAGAGGGTGGTGATTAGAAATTTTGGTGGTGGGTAAATTAAGGTGTGGAGAAGGTTGTTGAGAACCTTCACAACGGTAACAAAGACCCTTCCGTGCTTGCCCAATTATGTTAGCTGGATCAAGTGAGTGGGTTGCGATATCATTAAGTGATTGGCCTCTTTTCAGAATCGCATAATGGGGCTGCTCATAATCTAACCTAGGTCGTTTAGATGGGCCCAAAGCCAAATCTTCTCCAACGCTTTCAATCAGTAACGACCCTTTTCCTCTCCTATTCCTAGCCTTCTTTCTAAACCTATTACTTCCCATCAACGATTTGGCCTTATCCCCATAATTCTTGATTCAATTAATCCTCCCACGATCTATTCTACAAGCGACTGCTCAACTTAATCCTCAAATTTCTACTCGATTTAGAGCTGGGATAGGTGCAACTGCTTCTGGATGACCGATTGAGGAAGAAGCGACTGGATTCAGAGCTTTGACTGCTTCTGATGACTGCAGAAGAAGCCAGCGAAGACAAAAATTAAAGAGGGTTTTGACTCAGTTGAAAAGAATCAGGGAGAGCCACTTCTCTATTCAATAAACCTATATGCAGCACAGTTAAGAGGGAAGCAGTTGAGGAGAAGAAGAATGTGGGTTTTACTTCAGCGGTTTTTAACGGAGTTGGAATAGATCGTGCGAGCGAAGGTGAGGAAATTGAGGAGGAATGAGAGAAAGTAAGGCTGACGTGTCACGCAGAGGGTATGTCCATTGTCGATTGAATAGATGTCAACTGACATGACTTTTGCTTTAATGTTTTAAGGCAGATTTCTTTTAAGTAAAACCTAGGTTGGTTAGACGAGAGTATGAGATGGAATAAAATACAGGGCACCATATGGGAATTGAGAAAGTTTGGTACACAAGACAAAAATGCGCAAATTACAGGGTGAGCATACGGAATTTTTCATTAGCTTGGGCTGTGTTAAAACTTTGCAAGAGTAATGAGCGCCCGCCCTCAAGGTCTAGACAGAAAAGGGAGCGATGAGTGCGGCAAAGCTGGTGCAATGGCGGGCGATAGCCAAGGAAGCAGCAGAGAGAACGTTGATCGTCGCCAAGTTCCTCTCCTTACTTCACATTACCAACACTTACCTCTGTACTCCTACTCTCGTATTACCCCTCTTTCTCTGATTTACTTCAATTCAACCTTTTTTCTGCAGCAACTCAAAACAATTTTCAGCTTTTAATGGTAGTTTTTTCCGATTCGACACGCAGGTTTATGGTCCAAGCATGCTACCGACCTTGAATTTCAAGGGAGACGTCCTCATATCGGAGAGGATTTCTCATCGTCTCGGCCAATTGGGGCCTGGTGATGTCGTCCTAGTCAAGTCTCCTCAAAACCCTAGCAAAACTGTCACCAAGCGCATTGTCGCCATGGAAGGTGATTACGTGAGTTTCGCTGCTGATCCTCGGAGCGAAGACACCTTCCAAACTGTCCACGTACGTCCAATTTTGTCATTCCTGCTAAATGTATTTCATGTCATTTTCAATCCAACTCTAGAATTTGGGATCAATTTTGTCAACACGACTAAACTTATGCTTTATATTGATATTGATGCGGTGGAATGAGAAAAATATGCAAGCTATTTTCTACTGTGTTTATTTCCTCAAACTAAGGCATTTTGTTGTTCAATAATCTCACACATAGTTCATTCTGAGTCTAGGTTCCTAAGGGCCATGTTTGGATTCAAGGGGACAACATTTATGCATCATATGATTCCCGGAATTTTGGTCCAGTTCCATATGGTCTTATTCAAGGGAAAGTGTTTTGCAGGGTATACACAGTCTTTCGCCTTCTTTGTCTTACCATAAATATGATCCATTACCATCCATTTGTATTGATTTTAGCCTGTTTTGAGATGGACATTTATCAAATCTCAAACATATTTGTGCAGGTATGGCCGCTGGGTGAGTTTGGATTCCTTGATTGCTGAGTTTGAATCTCTTGACTGATGTACTACACGTCTGTAGTATGTTGAGCTATATTTTACAGCTTCGTCATAAGACTGTGTGAGCTTCTCGCAGAATTCTTCATTTTGTTTTCTCACATGAATTGGAGGTAATCACATTGTAATATGCTTGATACTTCCATACTAGTTTGTATCAGGAGGTGATCACCACCAAAATAATTCATCATTTAGGAATGTGTTTTGTCACTGATCTGTACATCCTTATGCTGCTGCAGTGTTAGGAAGATCACTTTTATGGTGATGAAAAGTAAAAGATATATTGTTTTACAAATTAGTGACAACTGATGTATACAACTCTACTCAAGTGTTTGTTTTACTGGCTTCCAGAGTTCTAGTAGAATGTGAACTCTACTCAAGTGTTTCTAGTATATATATTGCTCGTTAGTTTTATGAGAATTTAAATTCTGCATCATATCTGCTTGATGAGATAGCAGTGACCCACTTTTTACTAGGACTCAACCCACATAAGATAAAAAGCTTCTGCATCTCTGTCATTGGATGCATCTTTGCAAGGTCCCATTCTTGCTTAACCTTCAGAGACCGTGCAAATGAGGAGTCTTCTTCATCTAACTCCTTATCTGCAAGTCTAAATAAAGTGACCAAGAACTTGTCATTGATTAAGGTTGGGTGTCATTACGTATAACATGTATAATGCATGAAAAGGCAAAGATGCTATTTTAGAGATTTCACAGAAGGGAAACGTTGCAACAAAAGGATGAGTCTTGTTTTCGAGTACATCCATATAAGTAGATCTTTGTCTAGTGCTTCAATTCTATCTTTAAACTCATTCCTTCGGCTCCTCCATTTTTTTCATTGGTATAAATCCAACAATAATAATTATGCACTTCATCATAGAAGAATTTATCCAGTTCACTGGACAATTTTATCTTAGAATGTGATCTTTTTTACTTTCTTCCGGAAAAGATTAGATGACAGTAAACAACTATCCCAAAAAAGCTTTCTAATTCTGCAACTATGACAAAAATAGTATTTTCAGCTGTGAAATTAGCTCAAATAGGAAAGGAATGACGACTGAACATTTCAAGTAGTCCAAAAATGGGAATGAAAAACAGTTAGCTCAATAAATAACGAACGGAGGTGACAATGAGGGCTGAAAAACATATAGGACATACAATTCAATAATCTGCAAATTCAGAGAGGATGCAGTATAATCTGAGCACCATGCTGTGGTATAAGAGTCTTGACAGTGTAAGGAGCATGAGCATAAGATGGGGAGAGATGGAAACTGAATCTCTGTAGAATCATTGCTAGTGCCACCTTTGCCTCTAGCATTGCAAAATTTAGCCCTATGCATAGCCGAGGCCCCCATCCAAAGGGCATGAATGAGTTACTCCCTTTCGTCGCCTTTGACACTCCTTCTGAAAACCTCTCCGGTTTGAACTCCATCACATCTTCACCCCAAATTTCCGGGTCATGATGAACCATGATGATGGGTAGTTGCACTTGGACCCCCGCCGGTAGAATTATCTCCCCTAGCTTTACCTCGTTTCTTACTGAACGAGACAGTGTGGCCACCGGAGGGTATAACCGAAGGACTTCATGTATTATCATGTTAACCTGAAGATAAGCCACATATTACATATATAAACACTTGGTCATGATCTCTATGTAATAGAAAGGGTAAAGTTGTCACAGAAAAGAACCAAAAATTCAAATAGATGTTGAAAGAGGAAAATAAAAGTGACCCTGTTCAACTCTAAGCACTTGCTCATAGAGTTATTGGTTTTACTAGTGTTATACACAATGAGATTAGTACTTACAATTTTTAGGCGATTTATCCCTTCTAAATCTGGTTCATTCTTGCCTAGTGTGCACAGAACTTCTTCCCTGGCACGTGTTTGCCATTCTTGGTGCTGGCTCAACACAATGATTATCCAGTCAAGCAACGAGGAAACACTCTCTTTACCGACAAAGTAGATGAGCTTACACTCATCCATGACCTCCTCAGTAGTCATCCCGGCTTTCTTGTTATTCCCATGGGCCTGAATCTCATCCCGATTCGACTCCAATAGCATTCCTAGTAAGTCGTCTTTCGGCGCTTCACCCGCTTCCATGGCCTGCTTTCTTTTGTCGATAACTCCCCTAAGAGAATCCTTTATCTGTTGGTTGATTGCTTTCATTCTTCTATTTCTTTTTGTTGGCATCAAGCTGGTCACAAATATGAAACTAATCAGAAAACTACCCTTTAAGCTAATTGTAGGCTAAGGTTAGCCGGCTTACCTCTTTCCCGGGATGTTGGCTGAACGTAGAATCAGGATGGTAAGATCAGCTTGTTCTTTTTGGAGTAGAAAGATCTTCTTCCCTTCTTCATAGTTGCTTCCAAACAAGGTCCGAGAGAGCATGTCACCTGCTAGGCTATCCACAAAAGGAAGCACATCCAGCTCACGAGAGTTGTCCCCTGAAACTGCTTTGCTCCATTCATTTAGCATCTCATCACAACTCAAACAGAATGCAGACACCATCAACTATAGAAATCAAAGTCTGCAGTTTGAGCAAATATCTGTGAAAATGTAATGGATAGAAAGGAGATGGAGAAAAAACCTTCAACTTTTGCATATGAAAAGCAGGGTTCATGATCTTCCTGTGCTTCGCCCACTTGTCGCCCTCATACTTGGGCAATCCTGGAGCGAGCAGCTTAGCCAAAGGATCCTTGGGTGTTTTGGGGAAATCGGGCATTTTGTTAAGAACTTGTTTGATCAAATCAGGATCTGTAATGTTGACCATGGGTATTGGGCCATTCCAGGCAAAAGAGGCTTTGCCTGCACTAATTCAAAGCACCTAAATTGGTTAAAGATGTACATAACTAACAAACTAATTCAGAATATGTTACTATAAATAGCACATACCAAATACAGAAATATCATCGAGGGGTCCAACAAATTACGGTCCAATCTGAATCGAATGAAGATGAGATTATACATACCGTAGATGCGGAGAGTGTGGTGGAGGAAAGGAAGAACACGAGGGAAGATTGGTTGAGAAAGAGGGATAGGTTTAGACTTGGCGATTTTAGTGAGGTTGGAATAGTCGAGGAGGTCGCCGTGGAGGAATCTGTAGGAGTTGCCATTGAAGCCTTGGTTTCTGAGTTGCCTCTCCAGCTTCTTCGGCTTCAGCCATATCCAATTCAACCCCCGCCACAACCACACCACTGCTGCTGCTGCACCAACTGTGGCTAATATAATTGCTGCTGCTGCTCCTTCCAATTCCATTGCTACTCAACCCAGCTAACTTGGAGATTTCACTTCTCTTGCCACCTTTATTATGCTGCTTTTCACCCCCATCCCCCTTCTTTTCGGTAACGAGGATAATGCAAACATAGGTTACTTCTTTTCTTTTCTCTAACGACAATAATGCACGCATATGATACAAATCGTATTTATATAATTCTCCTACACATAATATTTGGTGATATTTATACTATTTGTGACAATAATGCACGATTTTAGGTTGATTAATTCTGATTTATCTTTGTATTAATGAATTAATTTGTTAAGTGAAAATTTTCATTTCCAAATAAATATTTGAAAGCTTATAAATTTACTATGCTTCTTTGAAGAAAAATAATGATCAATCCAAAGCATTCAAATTTCACATACCTCTAATCCCTTCCCCACATGAGCATCTTTTAAGAGGAGGTATGAATTACTCTAACTAATCTCATTATTCATAATTTTAAATTTTCATATAAGCGTCTTTCTACAATACATTGCTTACATTTTACTTGCTATTTTTACATTAGTCATTTCTATTGATTTCCATCTTTATTATTGAACTCATCTCTATAATTATATATGTTAATGTTAATATAAATGATTCGTTAATCAATCCATATCTTATTTCCTTATATTATGTAGTAGTTGTAATGAGTGAAAGAATATGGAAAATCTTTCTATATAATGTATAGAGGGAGGCTCATGTGAGGACATCTCATAAGGTGAGTACATGCGGACAGATCTCGTCCCTTAGATTTGTTGGTTGAGATTAAAATGGAGAGATGATTCTGTGCTATGCACGCGCGTGCGCTCATCTAAGTGAGCCGGTGGTAATTTTGCAATTATGAACAAAATTATTTCGAAAAGACAACCTTGCCCTCGGCAACTTCCTCGTGTTTCCTTCTCTGTTTCATGGACGAAGGACAAAGATCCGAAGAAGACGACTTCTGCGGCCTTCTTCCTTCTTCCGTCGATCCATGGTGTCGTCTTCTTCGTCATCAATTTGAACCTAGTTCTTGAAGCTACGACTTGTCTTCTTTCATTGCAGTGATAACCAAGCCCTAATTTAGCGTCCTCAATCCAGATCTCCAGATCGAACGATCTGCAACTGAAATTCAAGGTGGGGAGTCGGTGGTGGATGCGGAAGATGGGAGTGGGTGGTGGATACGGAAGCACTTCTTCCAAGTTGGGGAAAGTTGTGAGAAAGCTCGTTATAATGCCTTGTGCCTTGTTTTCTTCTTCTTCCTCCAATGTCGATTCCGCCGCCGTTTCACCGGCTTTCGACCCTTCTGTGAGTGATCTCTTTCGTTGTTTCATTTTATTGCACTATTTGTTGATTGAACTTGGAAGCGCCTCTGATTTCTAGGGTTTCTTGATGTAACTCTTCTTTTTTGAGAGAACAGTATATTCTTACATCCTTTTTGTTGATTGATTGTGCAACCACTTGCAGTTCATTGTATTAATTCTGATTGAAGAAGCGAAATTACCCATTGGTGTATAGCTCCCCAGTTATGTGTTATTTCAATTTCAGGTTGCTTATTTCGGAGTGTATCTCTTTGATTTCATCATATATGCTGAGAATTGTCTTATTATGGGTTCAATGGATGTATATAAGCTTTGTGAAGCGATTGTTATGTCAAATTAGAAATGCCGAGCAGTGAGTATTTATTTCAGTCTTTGCAGAAATGAAATTGATCAAAATTAGTTGTTCATTTCTACTTATTGTTAAAGTTTGTTTTCCCATGCCGTTTCTCCGTATCTCTAGTTTAATTATTATTTTTGTTTGTTTCAGGTGTCCATACCAATCCTGCAAAAGTTGCTGCTCAAAAGCTCAAAATCCTTGTCATATACATGGTACGCTGTTAATATTATCCACTTAATTTGCATGACAGGTTGTTTGAATTCCACTTGTTGATTGAGTATCCTGCCTGTTCTTGTAAATACTTGGTGTTTTCCTCTTGTAGGCGTATAGCCAATTTAGAATTACCATGTATTTACTGTCTAAAAAATTCCTGAACATAGCACTCTCCATGTACTACATTCATCCTAGTTCTAGGCATCTATATCATGTTCATTGAACATATCATGTTCATTGAAGTATGTTATAAGTTGTTTTCATTTTTTCTGACACGAGAATTATTTGTTTCCTTGATGTTGAAGTTTTGAAGCCAAATGCAACTCTTGCTGATAGGTCTGCTTCAAACCCTAGTCATTCTGAGCAGCAGGCAATTGAAGCGTCATCCACAGAGTAAATTAATCTATTAATGTGCAGCAGTTCCACGACGAGCTCTTTTTGCTCTGTTTTTGTAAATTAATGTAATGTGATGGAATTTTGTAGTCAAGTCAATTCAAGAAACTGCAAATTTCATTTTGATCTGAAACTTACATGGACTAGGGTTATAGTTATTTTTACTGCTGACCTTAGTTGAGTTTTTTTTCTGTAACTATTTTTAATTGAAGACTTCGGTTCTCTTTTAAGCTACATGCTTCCTGTTTAAGAGCTATTGTCCCTATTAAAGATGCACTATTTATTTTTCATAAGAATATCTGATAGTACTACGCATTTGTAACTAAGTTTAGGTTTGAATTGCAGGCCTTCTAGCAGGACCGCTTCAATCTGGCAATTGTCAAGCACTTTTGCACAATTCAACAATGTGCATATCCCACTTCGTTGGAGCCGTTGAGGCTGTTAGCTCGTTGGAGCCACCGCTGCCTGCGCAACAGAACTTAATTCTTCGTTGCAGGGAGCTTCTCTAGTCTCCTAGGCTGCATTTGCCACATTGCTCGTTTCGGTAACAACTTTCATAACGGTGATGTCGAGTTTAAGAATGACATTGTTGTCATCACCACAGGTAGGCTCGATTCTGATTGCCTCATTTGTGCTTATGAAAGTTTTTTTGCAGCTTGAGTTTGGTGTTGATGCTGGATGCTTATGTTGACTTGGGTTTATTTGTATTGTCATTTGTGTTGCTAGCTCTTTTGGTGGTCATTGTTTTCCTCTTCACCAGATCACCTCCACCACCTTTATACCTCACAGTCGCCACCATCATGGAGAAGATAGTTGGGTGCAACTTTTCTGGCTCCTTGAGATAGCTCGATTCAGTTACATTTCTGACCCAACTGATTCAGGCTCACCCTTCTGCATTCCCATGCTCCTTCTTCCACGACCATAACAACAAAAATCAATCCCAAAATGCACAACCCTTTCGGCATGGAATGTTGTTCTTCCAACTGGGGAAGACTCCATGATTGCAAAGCTTGCAGCAGCTGCTGATCCAGTCAAGGTGGTGGGGACTGAGGTGGTTGTCAAGGAAGAAAAGAAGAAGAAGCTTAAGTTGGACTGAGGTGGTTTTCAAGTATGCTGCATCTGATGAGAGTTCTAGGAAATTTATTGACATGCCAGAGGAAGCATTGGAAATGGTACTTTCCAAAATTACTGACCAAAACTTAAGGAACACACTTCAATTAGTTTACATCATGCAAACCTTAGTTTTTCGTGTAGGGAGCTTCTCTCGTCTCCTAGGTGGTAGGTGAAGCTTTGCCAGTCGCCAATTTGCTCGTTCCGGTTATAAGATTGGCTTGCTGCATTTGGAGGTTCCTGCAGTGGTGCTTTTATTCTTTTTGAAATACCACATGATGTTGTAACTGTTATGGATGTTGAGTTCTACCAAAAAAAGAATATATTAATGTCATTATCTCTAACTTTCTTTATGTTAATTATCATCACAATATTAATACGTATGAACTTGTTCGTTCATAAACATGAACCTCCCCGTTCATATGTTTGATTATTGATAATGTGAACCTGCGTGTAGATACTAGATAGTAGATACTCATAAACATGTCCACTGATTTAAAAGTTTGAGCATGCACAAACCATAGTTAAATACTCAAGGCTCACTCACATAGTCTCTTAGATACATATGAACTTGTTCCTTAATAAATATGAACGCCCGTTCAAGCATATGAAAATAGATGCTCATGAAAATATGTCTAAAGGTTCATGAAAATATGCCTAGAGGTTCATGTTAATAGTCTTGCAGGTTTATTTAGCCTAATTTATTTTTTAATAAACACATTGAACTAAAAGACACTAGGTTTATGTCAATAGTCGTGTAGGTTCATGTCTATAGCCTTACAAGTTCATGTTAATAGTCTTGCATGTTCATTTAGCCTAATTTATTTTTTAATAAACACATTGAACTAAAAGACACTAGGTTCATGTCAATAGTCGTGTAAGTTCATGTCTATAGCCTTACAGGTTCATCTTAATAGTCTTGCAAGTTCATTTAGTCTAATATATTTTTTAATGAACACATTGAACCAAAATTCCTTAGGTTAATGTTGATAGTCGTGTTGGTTCATGTCGTCTTACAGGTTCATAGCAATAAACTTAGGTTAATGAAAATATGCCTAGAGGTTCATGAAAATATGCCTAGAAGTTCATGAAAATATGCCTAGAGGTTCATGAAAGTATGTCTAGAGGTTCATAAAAATATACACTTAGGTTTATGAAAATATACACTTAGGTTCATAAGAATAACCTTAGGTTCATGAAAATATGTCTAGAGGTTCATGAAAATATGCCTAGAAGTTCATGAAAATATGCCTAGAGGTTCATGAATATATACACTTGGTTCATACCCATAGCGTTGCATGTTCATGCCAATAGTTTTGCAGGTTCATGAATATTTTTAACCTGATTTTCTTTCATGAAAATATGCCTAGAGAATCTTGAAAATATGCCTAGAGGTTCATGAAAATATATCTAGAGGTTCATGAAAATACACACTTGAAGTTCATGAAAATATGCCTAAGGTTCATGAAAATATGCCTAGAGATTCATGAAAGTATACATTAGGTTCATAGCAATAAACTTAGGTTAATGAAAACATGAGGTACATGAAAAATATGCCTAGAGGTTCATGAAAGTATGCCTAGAGGTTCATGAAGATAGACACTTAGGTTCATGAAAGTATACACTTAGGTTCATAGCAATAAACTTAGGTTAATGAAAATATGAGGTTCATGAAAATATGCCTAGAGGTTCATGAAAGTATGCCTAGAGGTTCATGAAAGTATGCCTAGAGGTTCATGAAAATATACACTTAGGTTCATGAAAATAAACTTAAGTTCATGAAAATATGCCTAAAGGTTCATGAAAATATGCCTGGAGGTTCATGCTTATATTCTTGCTGGTTCATTTAGCGCAATTTATTCTTTATAAACACATTGAACTAAAAGACACTAGCTTCATGTCGATAGTCGTGTAGGTTCATGCCCATAGCCTTGCAGGTTCATACCGATAGTTTTGAAGGTTCATGAATATTTTTAACCCAATTTTCTTTATTAGTAAAACATTGAATCAGAGGTTCATGGAAATACACACTTAGGTTCATGAAAATATGTCTAGAGGTTCATGAAAATATGCCTATAGGTTCATGAAAATATACATTTAGGTTCATAGCAATAAAATTAGGTTAATGAAAATATGCCTAGAGGTTCATGAAAATACACACTTAGGCCTAGAGGTTCATGAAAATTTGCCTAGAGGTTCATGAAATTATACATTTTGGTTCATAGCAATAAAATTAGGTTAATGAAAATATGCGTAGAGGTTCATGAAAATATGCGTAGAGGTTCATGAAAATATGCTTAGAGGTTCATGAAAATACACACTTAGGTTCATGAAAATATGCCTAGAGGTTCATGAAAATACATACTTAGGTTAATGAAAATATGCCTAGAGGTTTATGAAAATATTCCTAGAGATTCATGAAAATATGCCTAGAGGTTCATGAAAATATGTAGGTTAATTTTTCAATAAAAGGCATAGGTTCACGTCGATAGTAATGTAGGTTAATTTAATAGTATTGCAGGTTCATGATTTTTTTAGACGGATTTATTTGTTATGAACACATTGCACCAAAATGACTTAAGTTCATGTCGATAGTCTTGTAGGTTCATGTTGATAGCCTTGCAGGTTCATGTCGATAACCTTGTAGGTTCATGATTTTTTTATCATGGATTATTTTTATGAACACATTTAGGTTCATGCTGATAGTCACGTAGGTTCATTTCAACAGACTTGCGGGTTCATGCCGATAGTTTTGCAGGTTCATGAGTGTTTTTAGCGTAATTTCTTTGGTTACGAACTCCGTGCACTAACATCCCCGAGGTTCATAACGATAACCGTGTACCTTCATGATTTTTTTAGCCGGATTTATTTATTATGAACACAATGCACCAAAAGGTCTTAGGTTCATATCGATAGTCTTGTAGGTTCATGTCAACAACCTTTTAGGTTCATGGAAATAGCATTGCAGGTTCATGACTTTTTTAGCGTGGATTATTTTTATGAACATATTGCACAAAAGTTATTAGGTTCATGTAAGTCGTGTAGGTTCATGTCGACAGCCTTACAGGTTCATGCCGGTTTTTAGCCATTTTTTGTTACGAACACAATGCACTAGCATTACTGAGGTTCATGTCAATAGTCATGTAGCTTCATAAAAAAAATTGAGCCATAGCATACCGAACATTGTCCCGTTCCCCTTATTCTCCATCTGCTTCAAGCACGATAATGGAGAAGACGAAGACGAAGACGAAGACGAAGACGCTTCAAGCACGATAATGAGAGATGGAAGCATGAAGAGACAAATCATAAATAACTAGAAAGTTTTCTCATGATAAGCAGTAGATTCACTGTCAAGTCTGCAACCGTTTGAATGACACAGAACATGACATAACTAATTCGGGCAAAATACATTGAATCAAAACCTAGCTGCAACATTACAAGTCATAGCCAAGCACCAAATTAGTTAACCCAATTCAACAATAATAAAAGTTACATACTGTTTTTTTAACAAGAAAAAAATTTAAGGAGTAGCTCATCACGAGAGCTAAATCCTAATCTTGCATCAAACCGGAAGCCGCCACAATCAATATACAATGGAATGAAGTAAATAGATGCCCTCAGTGAGAGGAAAAACCATCTCACTTTGATATATACCACTAATGAATATATTATAGTCATATTTACCTTCAAATGATCCTAAGCACTCAGTAAAATGACCTTTCATGCATCAGTATTATAAATGTAACAGATATAAGGATGCTCTTAGATACACACCAGCTTCCACTGAAGTGATCATAGAAAAATAGTCTCAGCAATCACCTCTGCACCAAGCAAGTAAGCTTGAACAGCAGAATGTCCAAATGGGTCAATCTGCCAACCAACTCTTGGGCTTTGGCTAAATTCTTTTTTAATAAATTGATGTCCCAGGGCCATCTGATCAATTAGGTAAACGTAATGTGCAGTTGCCTCATCATGCATGCACATGCCTCCATTTCTTCAACATTGAAAAGTTGAAAGACAGCAAGTTTAGGTAAAAAGTACTCCGTAGAACTTTAACCAAACAAGTAGCAACTAACAACACAATAGTGTATATTGTATATTAACAATGAATCAAAATTAAAAGGAAAGAAGTAAGAGGCTTGAAGCTTATCTAATAGTAATGCTGAAGATAGTTAACTTTTTTCAACATGCAAGAATATATGAGGTTTCAGATGCAGCAGTAAGTACATGAACTCAAGTTGACCAGAGTTTACCAACTCCTTGACGTTTGCCTGAAGTTAAGGATTTTGCTGTCGCCACCATTGCTGAAAGAAAGCCTGTGACAAGGACAGAAAAATTAGATGTCCTCAAGTATTGAGGAGCAAGATCAAGCATGGTGTTGGTGTGCAAGAAAGTTAGCAGTGACTACGCAAATTACATAATTAGATAACAATATCAAAGCAAACAATGCTAATTGTAAATTAGCTCAATAATGGGAGTCTGGAAACTCTATAGCATATGGTGAATGAAAATGTGTGAAATGTTAAAGCAGTGACGACTAATCTTAGCAGTGAAGAAGTTCATACC
Source organism: Oxyria digyna (assembly GCA_029168935.1). NCBI lineage: Eukaryota > Viridiplantae > Streptophyta > Magnoliopsida > Caryophyllales > Polygonaceae > Oxyria > Oxyria digyna. The sequence goes on from JAPVLV010000022.1 coordinate 17,162,942, forward strand.
AGATAACAGCAAAGAGAAACAAAGTCGGAGTGGACGGTGGTTCTTCGCCTCCCTAGACAGCTAGACAAGCACCACCTCAGTTCCCTGATGTTTGGGCTATTTGTTCATCGAAGACTTCACTGTCACAAGCCGATGGATAAGGATTTCAATCATCACGACAAGTTGCTCGCCAACATGATTGGAACTCCGAAGATATGAAAGTCGCAGATCAGGAAGCCTCGAATAAATTCGTAGATTTGAAACTCCAAAGTAAGAGTTAGGGTTTTCAGTTTCTCAATCGAATCAACTACGAAACTAAATTAAAACGGGAATTTAGAGAGGTTACCAGCGACTAGATTGCCGGCGTCGGATCCGAAGAAGAGAGCTCGACATCGGCGCGTGAAGAAGAGATCGAGCGAGGGTTATCTGAAGTCGCCATTGAAATCGCCTGGTGGGAGAGAGCGAGAAAGAGAGATAAAATTTTGGGTAAATTTCCCAAGATACCCCTACATCACTTAAATTGATATAATAATCCGTTTAATCTCATCCTTAGAATGAAAAGGATCTAACGGTCCAGATCATGTCCTCATGTCCTCAATAGAAGACTTGTCCTCGTATGATCCCAATTCATAATGTATATATAGTAAATGTTCAAAATCAGTTGTTTCCTTCAATCTACTCTAATTTTCAATACTAATCATAATCATGTTTTATATTTCGTAGGTTTGACAAGTTTCTCGAAGGAAGTATCCACTTAAAAATCTGAAAATGGTTGCATTACGAATATCCAGATCCATTTAATTGGAGATAAGTGTCATATGCTTTGCACATTTTATAGAAAATGGAGTGAACTGTGATAAGCTTTGTACATGTTATTGAAATCATCATAGTCAAATATGTGTATTCAATGCTTTGTTAAGATCTTAACCGAAAAGAATGTTACTTTTAATTCTTTAACTATACTAGACTTTTTGGGCCCGCGCCACGCGCGGGTTTTACGGCCTATAAAACTTCAAAATAAGACGTTGCGGAATTGAAGAGTAGAAGATGATGATATGTTCCATACAAATCAATTATAAATATGCGTTGATGGGTCAAAATCTTCATTTAGGCGACATATTCATAGACGTGGGAAAGAAACGGGAAAAGAAAAAATCAAAAAAGTGATAAATTAAAAGCAAAACATTAAATGCAGTGTGTTTTATTTGGAGAACCCCTAATTTTATAGTATACTAGACTTTTTGGGGCCGCGCTACGCGCGATTTTTACGGCCTATTAAACTTCACAACGGACCCGAATAGTAGAAGATGATGATAAGTTTCATACAGATCCACGATAGACATATGCTGGTGGGTCAAAATCTTCATTTGAGTAACATATTCGTAAACGTAGGAAGAAATAGGAAAAGAAAAAAATCAAGAAAATACATAAATTTGAAACAAAGCATTAAATGCAGTGTGATTAATTGGAGACATCCCTAATTTTATAGTATATTAAGATTAAGATTATTTTTTTTTATAAATATCTTTTCATTACTAAATTCAACTTTATCTCATAAGTCGATTATTATTTCTTTATTTTCTTTGGTAAATTTATTCTTTCATTTCATTGCTCTTTATGTATGTTTTTTTTGTTAGGACCGTGCGGGGGAACTACACTAGTAATTTACTAATTTTGTGTCGTTTTTCTTTGTCTGAGTAAACTCCAAATCCTTGAGAAGTGCTTGCAAATAATAGACAAAATGATTTCACTTTAGCATCGAAGACTTGGCTTAAATTAGAGTAAGTGTTCGGTTAAATTATTTACTCATACCTGAATGACATTTATATAACACAAAGAGCTTTGTCTAGTTGACATGTACATCCATCAAACCCAAAACGCTTTCTATATCAAACAATCAAACATGAAACTGAAGCAAGTTTTCTTACATTTCAACTGGTAAAGCATCCCTTTCATAGTCAAAGATAGTAACAAGTAATACTAGGAACATAGTTGATGAACTCACGACTGCTCAACCCGCCACACATTGCAAATAAATTATACACGACAGTCAACCACTTCGTCATAATTCATCGCGAACATAGCAAGGCATTTGGTATGACAAAAAGTGTGCAATCACCAACCATCCCAGTCATTATCACCTTTTGACGCTCCAAGAACAATGGCTACCGTGATCAGGACAGCCTGCACAAACAAGTAAAGATTTCAGTTAATAAGTCAGACCGAGATTCAGCTCCAACAAACGTAGCCCACTGTGCACAGCTCATTCAAGGAAACAACAACAACAGTTATATACCTGAATGTCTTCATGTATAATTAATTTTATTTATAATTTATCATGTATAATATGCCGCAGCGACCATAACTTTTCTGTAGCACTGAAGCAGTATTTTTCTATGTTCTTTGTATTCAGCTGAAGAATGATTTTGTAACATTTAAAAAAAATTCTATTCAGGAGTCAAATGATAAAAAATTATGTTAGAGATAAACCCAAAAATTAGATCAAACTCCGAATATAAGTATAAAAAAAATTGTCCATTTGAAATTTGAAAGGAGCATGTTGCTTTCTTCCACATAGTTCAGTAACAACAGCAATCCCTACTATGTTTTTGCTGTCCAACAACTCTAATTTCATGGAACTGAATCTAAACCGAACTTCATTGGTTTAACGTATAAACAAGATTGTAGATCAGCAGTAAAAAAACATTCAAATTATCCAGAGGTCTAATCTCAGCATATAACAGCATGGAAATTAGATGTATCCAGCTAATAATAAGATATAAATAATTATGAGGGTAAAGAATGAATATTTTCAACATTATGTTGCCAGTTCCTAAAGCTACAGGAATAATCTGGTTAACATGCTGTTAGAAACTAAACTATAGTAACATATCTCAGATTTCACCACACACTCAACATGAAGATGGTGCATTCACTGAATAGAATATGTTCATAAAAACGAATGTATCTATCTGGTACAATTTACTAATCCTGGATATTTTGAGAAAGAGTAAGAGAGCTTACAGCAATTGTGCAGAGAACATATCCCGGTTTCTCTCTGTAGTCCAAACTTCTTCGAGTACAAATCAAAAGAATTGCACCAACATACCAGGGGATGCCAGCAAAGAAGAATCCAAGGATAAATCTTCACAAGTATAAAGACACATCAATCACTATAGAAAAGCATGAATCTACAACTTGTAACACATGAAAATGATTCACAACCCATAAATAAATAAACTTACAGGCACCAACCAAGGCCAATACCACAGCACGGAAGGCGGTGCTCTCTCATGGGCCGTCCTTCAGCCACTGCATAACCTTGAGAGATAATACACAAGAATTCATTAGCCATGAATGGAATATAAATAGGATGAGGAAGATACTAGTTGATTAAAGAAACACGTATTACATGAAACAGGAACAGCAAGATCAATTCCAAATTTCCAATTGAACAGCAAAATTGAGGGTTTCAAGTTTCAACAGAACCCTAATTCCAAAAAATTGAAGCGAGAAGAAGAGGGTACCAGGAACAGATTGATAGCCATGGGTATAGTAGTGAGGATCGGAGGCGGCGAGGGGCGGAGAAGGGTGAGGGAATCCAGTGGACGGAGGATAATTGGGGATTCCTTGGAAGGTTCCATAATATGGCGGAGGAGGAGATGGAGGTGTTTCAGTTGGTGGTGGTGGGTAGGACTGGTGATGGTGGTGATGACCAACCACAAATCCCTTGCTCTTTTCGTCTTCTAAGCCCATCGAGTTTGCGTCTTGCTATGGATTCCTTTTGCTCCTCTGAGCAGACTCTTCTCTTCCAAGTAAGTATTTCTTCTGCTGCCTCTTGTATTGCGTATTGCTTCCTTCAATTCATGAACTGAAACAAGACTTCGTCCATTTGGAGGAGGATTGACAAAACCAGGAAGTTTCGTTTCCAATTGGGAATTTTAACGTTGTGCTAATCCTGTACGGCTCTCTTAGGTCCACCTCACATAATGTTTCTTGACTTCATTCACATTACTGTTTACCTTTGGAAGGCTTGTACGGAGGCTCTTGCCGATAACATAAAGTATTACTCCCTCCATGTTCTTCCCATTTTTTCATGACACATTTGCCGATATATATTTTATATCGTTAATATCTCTAGTGGTATGTAAATACAAATAATTAAAATTTGATATTATTAAAGTATGCATTAATACGAATCAAACAAGACCCCACATGACTATATATTTTCTTATATATCGAGACAAAACGAGAAGATTCTCTTCAACGGTAAATAGTGTACACTATTCGAAATGAGAAGAACAATATGGGACGGAGGGAGTAAGATTGTGTACCTTTGGAAGGCTTGTACGGAGGCCCTTGCCGATAACCTAAAGTATTAAGATCATACACCGTGGTTTTTTTTTAACAAGCAAACAAAAGACTCATTGCTTACAAACAAATCAAGCATAAATCATCTTTACGGATGATTTTAAACAATCCCTTCATGGAAAAGATTCTAGAAGTTCTAGAGAGGAGCATTCCTTGAAGACTATTCTGTTCTGGAGCCGAAGTACAGGTATTCCATTGGAGGATAAATGCCCTAAGGTCTTCAATAAGGATGGTGCTGGAGGCCAAGAAGTCTGCAGCTCTGTTACAATGTCGCCTAATATGAAAGAATTTACAACAAATAAAACTATTCATCAGTGAGTGAATGTCCGAGAGAATAGTCTGAATTTCCCAAGGGATAGAGCACTTATGACGATTTGAGTTAATAAGGACTAGCGAATCACTCTCTACAATAATCTTCCTAAGGTAGATCATACACAATGGTTAGCCATTTTTTTGTGGTCATCTATTTATTTATTAATATATTTCTCTCCTTGATTTTTCCATGTCCATTTTCCATATCGACATATGCCTCAATGATTGTTCATTCATTTGGGTCCTCAATTTCCTCTTTTCAACTTGTTTATTAATATTACATGAATGTGGGGTAAAAAAGGACATGTATTTGAGACACATGTCAAATGCATGTTGAATGCCCATTTCAGGGCATTGTATCTCTCTCCTCAAAAATCCAAATTTTCACTATTTTATTAATATTTTCAATTTCTCTCTCTCAATGCCCATCCTAAGAGCATAAGCAATGGTTGTTCGTTTAGTTGTGACTAGCTTTATTCTCGCACCATGAGTAGAATTTGTATAATTATATATATAATTTATAAACAAATAGGATAACATTAATATAAATAAAAGTATGCATTAAATAAAAGTACGCGTTTATTCAGATCATCCGTGTGGATTATCTAGATTTCCAATCTAGTTCGGATGGACTTCCATTTATTACCTAATTAAAAAAAAAACTAGTCTACTTCACGCGCCATGCACGGGTCTATTAGTTCATGAATCAGTTAATAAGTAATCTCGTATACAATTTTAACCGAAAAATAAGTTGATAGTTTTGAAATGATATTGCTACAGTAACAACCGAAAAATAAGTTTTTATGCCTCTTATTTGATCAAATTATCACAAGTCAATTTTTGACAAATTTATATATTGATTTGAACTCTCATTCATATAAAATTATATAATTTGAAATAATGTATATATATAAAAATTGAGTTTCTCAAAAAACTTATAGTGTATAAGTGTAAGTAATAAATATGTTTCAAATGTATGCATAGTTTAATTTTTGTATTGATTATTCAAAAAGAAATTTGTTTAACACAATAGTGAATAGTATTAATGTATGAATATTTATAAGTTAAATTACTTAGTAAATAATATTAAATTACTAATAAGTAAGAAGCTAAATAATAGTAACCAACTACTGTACAAAATATTAATATTCAATTTATTAAAAATGTCAAAATGCTTTAAGAAAAATAAAAAAGTCCACAAAATGACACATAGGATTACTAAATCTAGAATGAAGGAGAGAGCTTTAAATAGCTTTGTTATAATATATATATAGGAAGTGGTTCAGGTGAGAACCAATCCTTAGGAGAGAACTCTCGTTTAGGTGAGAACACATCTGGACTGTTCATTTAAATTAATCTGAACGGCTCTTATTATAACCCATAGCCCCTCTCCTGTTTGAGCTGTGAGATCCTTGTTCTTCCTCGCATCTTCTTCTCCGATTCTCCTCCTCTTCCTGGTTCGAGTAGCGGCAGCTACTGGTTCAAACGGAGATCAAGATAGCGGCAAGGTGTCGGACTGAACCTTGGCAAGTCGTGCTTCCTCTCCCTCTCTATTCATCGTGTTCCTCTCCCTCCAAAGTTAGGGCTTTTTTACCTTCTTCTGCGAGAGAATCAACGGCGACGGTTCTCAAAACCCCACTATGACCGTCAAATTGGAAGCTCCTACATTGTGTTGCAGAAGCCTAGATCAGAGACAGACCTCACCCCCCCCCCCCCCCCCCCGCATCATCGGAGTGCATCAATCGTCTTCACCCCTCGCAATGAGCAGAGTATGCTTTCATTTTCTTTCTCTATCTCTATCTTGTCATTGATGAATTTGTCTGTTTCGTGGTTGTGATTGCGGAATTAGTGTGATTGGATTACTGCTTTCACAAGTTTTTTAGCAATTTGGGGATGATGAACTTGTGATAATCTCTCACAGTTGTCATGCGATCCATTTGAAATAATAAATTTTGTTTGCAGTTGACATGATGCAACCAAGATCTACTATAATCCTACGAAATGAATAAGAAAATAATTGTGCTTTCTCTTTGTGCGACCTTGGTCAGCCTAAACGAGTGAGTTCATTGTAATACTTGGTCTACTGGGAATTATTCAGACTGCTTAAATGAAGTTCATTGCTGTTGGTACAGATTTCCAACTATAGAGGTGATTACTGTGCCTGAGAAGAATATTCATCTTGGAGGATGGGGCATCCGTTACATGAACTTGGTAGACTCCATGACTAGGGCTAAGGTGATGGACATTGACCTGCACAAGAAGCTGAGGCCTTACATGAAGAACATGGTCCCACTCCAGGGTATTTACGACCCAGATTTCACCGTTGCAAATCAGGATTTGTGTGCAAATCATGTATTTAACGTACCAAGAAGCAACAGATGGAGCAAGTCATCAAGGACATCAGGTTAACAAAAGATGCTCAATATTCTACTTCTCTTGATTTGGATATGAAATTCACTACATATTATGTGATGAGTTTTGATTCGATATTTGGATAAATTCGAACTTTTTCATGGAGTTTAAGGAAGCTATAAGGTGGACAAGGGGGTGGAGCTGTGAACCACCAACACAGAGACATACAGTAATGTGGTGCTTGGGCTCAATGACACAATAGAGAATCTCTTTTCTTCTTTGGATAGGAATGAATCTGAGATTTCGCTTTGAACCCTATTTGCTATGGCTTGTGTCCTTGAGAATGTTCCATTTATCAATGGAAGCCCACATAACACTTTTGTACCAGGTTTGTCAAACTTATTTGAATCATAGAGCTTGTTTAGCTGAATTGTGTAAAGGGATTGTTTATGAATTTTGTGTTCTTCTGTGTTGGATATTAGGACTTACTGATTTAGCAATTCAGAGGAACAATTTCATTGGAGGGGATGATTTTAAGAGTGGTCAGACCAAGATGAAGTTTGTGTTTTAATTTTTGAGGTTGATGACAAAGAATCAATAGGAGGTTCTGTCTATAGAGGACAAAGAGTTGTTTGCTGCACACCAGATCTCGCAAAACTTGGAGGATCATGGCTCCTAAACCACCAAGCAGCGGCCTCATTGTTGGGCATGAACAAGGGTCACATCATCACAAGGAAGGATTTGTCTGGAAAGCCTTCTGACAGAAAGGGGGTGAGTTGCTATATACCTTGTATTTTCACCGTTTATCATGGTATTTTACTGTTAGTTGCAAGTTGTACTTCTTGCACAATTATCGTTGAATAACATTATAACTGAATCTGTTTTTAAGTTCATTGGCTTACAGCTTCCACCGTAGTGCTTCCTAGTTTACGCTATATTAGTATATTACACTTTGACTAAACCTTGTGCTTCTCATGGTCTTGTTCATTGTAATTTATTGGTAGTTGCGGATTTTACTTGTTGCATAACTGTTGACGGTAGAGTAATTGATTGTGTCCCCTCATGACTTACATTGTTGTTCTGTGGAATTAATATATTCAAATTGTTGTAGTTACTGCTATTGGACTTGTGGGATTACAATCAATGCTCTCAACTTTGTTGGTCCATCTTCCCTTTTGTTGCTAAGTAGACTATTAAATTACTATGGGATGTTACTCTGTCGATAGACTGGATTTCAGCAATTTTATATGGCTGATGTGCATCATACTTGTTTCACTTGTAGTTGTGCTATATCTTGTCTCTTTTGTGTGTTTTTTGTTTTGCTTTTATGGGGACGGTACTGATCTGATTTTGCTAGGAGCTTTGGCTGTTTAATTTGCAATGGCTCATCTTCTATTTTTATGCTTTTATAGAATAATGGAATACTGAAAAAGGTGCCCTTTGTTTCAAGTTGATTCCTATGGTAGTTCTGCTGGAAACAATAGCTCTGTTTGTTTAGAAGAGTTGCTAGTCTTAATCTTCATTCAGATGTATATTGTATTGTTAGCTAATGAATCAGAAAACAAGTTTTCAGCAACTGCCTAGATTAAACTCTTTCTACTTTTTGGGTTGGCGAATTGATCATGACTAAATCTTTTAAACCCATCTTCCATCAACTGAGCTCCGCAATTTCAACTATTGGGTTGGAAATTTACTGTTTCTATGCTACTCTTTTAAACCCATTTCCCTCCATCTAATAATTTCATTCTCTCTGCCATTTGCGAGGACATGTAAAATTTTCAACTCTCTGCTTTTCCTCCTACATAAGAAGATTCATACTCGACTACCGATTTGCAAGTTAGAATTAATCTCTTAGCTTTAATCAATTGGATTGCATTATGAGACCAATTTGTCTGACTGTTATTTCAATGCTTTTTTTTGTCTTCATTGTAGATATTACTGCTTCCTGGTTCCATTTACTCTAATAGTCCTTGTGGTCTTCATATACGTTTTTGAGCAGGCCTCATAATTACTGTTTTTGGAGGAGAAGGATTTACAGAAGAGGATAGTGAAGCACATGAAGAGGAATTGATAGAGTTTCATTTTGGAGCAGATGAAGAAACTGAATTACAGAAGAGAATAAGAAGCAATAATGGTTGGTAAGTTTTGCAGACAAAGAGGATTATGTGTCAAATAAGGGATTTGACATTCAAATACTTGTAATATTATTCAACTATGGAACGTTGAATTTGGAGGACAATATCCATATTTTTATGTGTAGTTGATTGTTTGTTTATGGACCATTAGGTAGGTGTATAGAAAGGGATGCTTTTTACTTTTTGAACTCTTCTGTTCAAAGAGAAGCTTCAGTTAGAGTTTATACATCAATCAGGATAGATGCATGTGTTAGACTGTTAGTGTAGAGGATGCCTATTTGGTTGCCTTATCTACTTTCATCACTGTGAATGCTACTAATTTTAGTTTTGCAACTTAATGAAGGCTCTAAAAAATTATTCTGAAAACAAGTAAAACGTACTTGATGTGCATCATGTAATAAACTAGATTTGCATTTTGTAAATCATTATATGTGCATTATGAAATGCATACTAATTAATTTGCAAATTGCATATTAAGTAAATTTTAAATTTCATACTAAGTTATTTTTGAATTCCATCAAAGTGTTTTCTAGATATACTAAGTGATTTCTGAATTGTATATCAAGTGTTTTATGAATTGCATACTATGTGATTTCTGAATTGCATATCAAGTGTTTTTTTAATTGCATACTAAATGATTTCTGAATTGCATATCAAGTCTTTTTTGAATTGCATACTAAGTTATTTTAGAATTGCATATTAAAAGTTTCATGGATTGCCCTACTAAGTGATTTCTGAATTACATATCAAGTTAATCGTTTGACATGAAAAATAAAATACCAATAAACAAGTGCCAAAAACGAAATGGAAAAGATATTATACTCCCTCCGTTCTTTTTTAATTGTCATTCTAGCCTACTTTCCTTGTCCTATTTAATTGTCGTTTTAACTATTTTGGTAAGATTTTGTCAGATTTGCCCTTATGCTTATTACTAGATTTGGAATCTTAAATAATTATCATTTGGGACATCACTAATCAAGGAAATTAACTAAAGGTATTTTTGAGAAAAAATTGAATTCTTAATTTGTCTTAAAAATTCTAGAATGACAATTATAAAAGAACGGAGGGAGTATTTAAAAGTTGAATTTCCATTGAATGGTTTAATTTCAATATTAAATGGGAGAAATAACTTATAATACAAAAATGTTATGTTGCGAAAATCAATGTTTTAGCTATTGACTTTGTGAAGAATTGCATATCAAGTGTTTCCTGAAATGCATATTAAGTGAATTGTATACTAAGTTATTTTTGAATTACATCAAGTGTTTTATACTAAGTGATTTCTGAATTGCTTACCAATTGTTTTATGAATTCCATAGTAAGTGATTTATGAATTGCATACTAAGTGATTTCTGAATTGCATACTAAGTGATTTCTGAATTGCATATCAAGTGTGTTTTGAAATACATACTAAGTGATTTATGAGTTTCATACCAAGTATTTTCTGAATTGCATACTAACTGAATTATGAAATGCATACTAATTGATTTTGAAATTGCATACGAAGTGAATTTTAAATTCAATATTAAGTTATTTTTGAATTGCACACCAAGTGTTTTTTGGATTGCATACTGAGTGATTTCTAAATTGCATATCATGTGTTTTCTGAATTGCATACCAAGTGTTTTATGAATTACATACTAAATGAATTGTGAAATGCATACTCACTTATTTGTGAATTGCATACTCACTTATTTATGAATTGCATACTCACTTATTTGTATTATACTCTTGAGCATCCAACGTGCATCTCTAAATCACCCTCACATGCTACTCTCGAACCTTCCACGTGCTAATCATTGAACCACCCTACGTGCTTTTCGCAAACCACCCTATGTGTTTCTCTCAAACCACCCTACATGCCTTTCTTGAAGCTCCATACGTGCTACTCTAGATGCACCCTATGTACTTCTCGTGAAGCACCCTACGTGCTACTTTCGAAGAACCTTAAGTGTTTTTTCTTTAATCTCCATGTGTGCTTGTTGCAAAGAACCTTACATGCCTTTCTTTAAGCTCCATATGTGCTACTCTAGAGCACCATACATGAATTGCATACTTAGTTATTTGTGAATTGCATACTCATTTATTTGTGAATTGCATACTCATTTATTGTGAATTGCATACTCATTTATTTGTGAATTGCATACTCATTTATTTGTGAATTGCATACTCATTTATTTGTGAATTGCATACTCATTTTCTGTAAATTACATACTCAGTTTTTGTGAATTGCATATTCAGTTTTTGTGAATTACATACTCATTTTTTGTGAATTGATTGCATACTCAGTTTTTGTAAATTGCATTCTCAGTTACTTACATGTTAATCGAATTGGTACATGTTTACGTTAGGTTATTTTTTATACTATATGCTTTTTCTTGTCTGAATTTTTATACTACTTATATATGACATGCAGAAATGTCAGTTTAATTTATATAACCTAAATTACATTAAGATCCACTCTTAACTACATTTAAAGGAGGGAAAACACATGTATAAACAAAACAGTTGAGCATTGTCAAAGTAATTTGGACTGTCCTATGAATCTAATCTTGTCACTATCTTCATCATTCATCACCTGATTTCACCCCCAGTTCACTCAGCTGGCTTTGTAGCTGCAAAATTAGACAGAAGAATTAGGAAACTAACAAAATTAATTCCAGGGAGCAAGAACACAAACTGAAACTTTACCTGTGCGTTTTTCAGTTTTTATCTCTGCAGTTCTTCAATTAGTGAAACTTGAAAAATCCTATGATTCTTTATTTGTCTCTCACAACATATAATGACTCGTTGACAAGAAACTTTGAATAGTCAAAACTTCTACATCTGGGAAAATGCAAAATCCACAAACAAGTAAAAAGCTCAATGTTAATTCTCTTGATAACAATAGATTTTTATGTTTCAGCAACTTAATAGAGGGAACTGGGAAGAGAGCCTAGGTTCATACATTGGCCTCAAATGGATGATGCTAACTTATGTTTTGGGAAACATAAACTGGACGTTGAACCACCTTTGGAAATTGTTGGGCTAGGAGTTCCAAATGCATCTCATCCACCTAAAAGAAGTCCTAAATAACAAAAACCAATTGTTGACAAACCCAACAGAGGGATTAAGGATATGGATCAACCACAAAAATTAACTTCCTTGAATATCAGTTTAGTAAGAACTCCTTCAGATCCCTCAAGCTTTAGCATGTCCTCTTCTTGAACCAGGGATGAAGCCTCAGCCCCATACTGTTAAAACAAACGTAACTAGAGCTTCAGAAGCTGGTGATAGACTGTATATTCAGATTCGTATTGCAAGGCCACCAGCTGAAGGACATGTGCACAATCAGTTACTTCCGCGCTACTGACCCAGAATTACGGAACAAGAGCTGTGGAAACTATCTGGCTTCTCCTCCTAGGGAATGAAAATTATAGTGTTAGTGTTACATCCATGCTCCATCCCTGCTACTCCCTCAAATTTTTAATCCAACAATTACATATGATGTCTAGATTCAATTCAGTCCAGTCCTTGGATTCTAAACCTTCAACTAGCGTCTGCAGATCCACATTTGGATATTCAATCAATTACACAACACTACGAACAGATTTTAAACCATAAAACCCTAGAAAAGAGGGGAAATCGAAATTAGCGTGAGAGGAAACCTGAAATTTAGCTTGGGATCAGAAAAGGGGCTTGAGATCCTTAGAAGCGAAATACTCAAACTCGATGGTGGTCTGAGGATTTCGTTGAGGCGGAGGAGCTTCAAAATCGCTCATCGGAGTGTTTAGAGAAGCTGATGCAGCAGCTATAGCTCGGGTGAGATTACAACGGATGCGATGCAGTTATTGACAATGGATTTTGTCGGAGACGAGTTGACACCGGCGGAATTGTCTTCGCCTTGTTCGAACGACACCGGCGAGCCAAATTGAGTTGAGGAGGAAGATGTTTTTTATTTTTATTTTTAATCTGAGCCCTTAAAATAAACGGACGGGTGAGATTGGTTCTCACCTTGTGTTTTCACCAGATCCTGACCCTATATATATATATATATAGATGTTCACCTTCGGAAGATCCACCAAATTGGGTTTCGAGTTTAGTTTCGAATATGGGATTGCATAAAGTTGTTGATCTAAATAACGTTCTTCAATAAAAATTGTTGTGAAAGTTAGTAACTGACAGGAATAACATTTGGGTAAGGTTAATATATCAAAAATATTTACAATCTTAAAATATATTGAGTGTTAAACGTAAAAATAAGCAATTGTGGCAATTTTCTAGACTTTTACATCTTAGAGAACAATTTTAAAAAGGTACGGGTTGAAATTAGGGAATGATAATAATATAAATTTTTGGACAGATAATTGGATTAAAAATATTAACCTTAGGATGCATTTCTATCCTAATAAATCTGATATTAATATGAGGTTTTTACTGAAAATCACCCGTAAAATACGCTACATTACTCAAAACCACCCATTTAATTAATTATTACCGAAAACCACCCGTATTAACCCCTCCGTTAGCCAAACGCCACCCATTCTCCTCTTCCCTTAAAAAGTTCTGTTAAATGTGATAAATTACAATATTACCCCTAACTTATATAATTTATAAAATATATTTATTGTTTTTCTGATTTTTTAATTATGAAAATAGTTAAATAATATTAAATGACTAAATAACCCTGTTTGTCAACTTAATTTTCAAAACGTGCCTTGTTCAAACGTGCATCAAAATCCAAAATCTCACATCTACTACCGATGAAAATCATGAACTGATGGGCATCGAATAGGGCTTGCAGAAGAGAAGTGGTGGCGTCTCGGGAACGTGAGGAGGGAAGAGGAGAGAATATGGGCGTCCCTCGGAAATTCGATGTCGGATAGAACGGGAAGGAAACCTAGAAGCGGTGGCGGGCGGCGTATCGTCGTATGTCGACTTGTGAAAGATATGGGCGTCGATGTCGTATCGGTTTACTAATATCTGAAGTGTGGGAGGAAGAGGAGAAGAAATCCCCTAATTGATTTTGCAACTTTTGGAATTAGGGTTTTGAAGTTGTTGGAAAATTGAAGACGCAGTGGATTTTGCAACTTTTGGACGATGGACCGTATTGTTGTTATGCGGAGGCGGAGATGGGCTGATCTGAGCGAAGAGAAAAGGGTATGCCACTGCCGGCAAGGTGGACATGGGTGGGCTCGTTTCCTCCTGAGGTTGAAGATGAAGCATACAATTTTCTTTTCTTTTCTTTTTTCTTTTCTTTTTCCTTTTAATTTAATTTTGATTTATATTTGAATAAAATATTACAAATATAATTAATATTAACGGAGTTAGTACATGGGTGATGTTTGACTAACGGATGGGTTAATACGGGTGGTTTTCGGTAATATTTAATTAAAGGGATGGTTTTGAGCAATATAGCGTATTTTACGAGTGATTTTCGGTAAAAGACCCTATTAATATTAAAGTAGCACATTTAATTACTAACACAAAGGAATGGGATCTGCCCAAACTAAATTCTATTTTGCCTAATAATGTGATTATACAAATCTTAAACATTTATATTCCCAAGAACAATGTAGAAGATAGAGTGCAATAAGACTGGTGTTTTTAGCACAACATCGGCTAGACGATTCAATAGAACAAATAATCAACATATAAATGACGACATCTATACATGGCTCTGGAATTTGAAAATACATATCAAAATTTCTTATGAAAGGCAATATCGGATAATCTCCGCACTACCCAGAGACTAAATAAATATTACAACAGAGTACCTTTCCATTGCTCGTTATGTAATAATCCGGTTGAATCTAGAGAACACTTTTTCTTTCAATGTCACCACACAAAAACTCAATTACGAAAATTCAAAAAACTAATAAACTTTACATTCAATATACAACATAATATACCTTTTCAAAAAAAACTTACTAAATATTATTAAATCACTAATTAAAAAGACAAAAATAAAATAGAAGCTTTAATTTTCTTATGGTATTCTTTATGGGTACATAGAAATTCGGTAGTTTTTGATAAAGCACAACAACACCTAAAGGATCCGGCGAGAATAGCTTCTGACCAATTTAAGTATTGGGAAGTCACTCATAATAACATCAAAGGACCAAAATTAAGTAAACGTAGAAATAGGAGTAAAACTATAAACCAAATATGGAATAAACCTCCCTCAAATTGGTTAAAAATTAATTTCAATGGTTGGTATCAATCACTTGAAAATTCACATGTGGGATGTATACCTAGAAATAGTGATGGAAAAGCTGGAGATTTGTACAACAAAAAGGTTTTTTCCACATCTCCTCTTATCAGAAGCTCTTGGTGCTCTGTCTGCAACTAAGCTTGCGATTAAATTAAATGTTAAGAATATTATTATAGAAGGTGACAATCTTACACTGATTAATTCCATTAATTTTTTTTGAAAAGTTCCTTAGGAAATTATGAATATTATTACAGATCTTCATAACATTCTAAATTCGTCCGACAATGTGAAAAATTATCATGCTTCAGGGAAACAAATAAGGTTGCTGACTTCTTAACTAAATTAAATGTCAGCACAAATTTTCTTAAAATTGTCCTAACCTGTAATCAGGACCAATCATTATCTGATAATTATATCAGAACAATGAGACCAGTTTTCTTATAGTTGAGTTTGCTTTCCAGATACTCTGACTATTTCAGAATCATCCGTCAGGATGGTCCGGAGTTGTCACTTGTTTTCAGGTGAAACTCCGGTTCTTGCCTTTTTCGAAAAAAAATAGTTTTGAATAATTTAAAACTAGGCTTAGTTTCGAACTTGCTCTTCTTATATCTTTGTACCGATTTCTCATTGTTCATTAATAACGAAAGTAAGCGAATATAAAAAAGTTTCCTTAATTAGGATGAGAATATAAAAACATTTAGTGGCTAAATACATTTATATTATTTTCTATTTATATTCACATTTTTGCTTGTAAATTTTTTATATAAAAGCATAATAAGTATCTACATAAAGTTGGATGAGAGTCGAAAAATGAGCTGAGCTCCTACTCCTTGTTGAATGCAAAAATATAATCTCTGAAAGATGTATGCACCAGTCTTGACATTATTAGAATTACTAATAGAAAATGCTTTAATGCGTGAAAACGTGTCAAAAGCCTTCTTTTCCCACTCCCCAAAAATAGAGAACGCAAATGGGATAAAAATACACTCCTTCTCCTCACACTTGGACGCATATTTCTTCTTCCTCTCAACAACATTGTGTAAAGCCACTCTTGGAGCCAAATAACTCAAACTCACGTCAACAAAAGGAGAAATATCAGTCACATCCAAACACACATCTTTATCCTGAAACCGGTTAAAAAGTAATAGGTCTGCAGGCCTAAGATCCTTCCCAGCCTTCGAAAGAAATCTCATGGGAGCCTCTTAGCGCACCGCATTCCCCGACTTAGAACAAATATCCACAAGAATGTCACGCACCAAATTATGTCTAAACTTCACAGCCACCTTACTAGAGCAATGAACAATATGATCCCCCCATTTGTCCATCGATCTTAGGAGCGTTGCAACTCGAACAAATACTACCCTCAGCGAACAAAGGTATCGTGAGTCTATAGCACAAAACCGATCGAAATTGTTGATAATTCATTCTTTGCCCCAACCCATCAATGAGGATAGTGAACAAAGAATCTTTTGCATGTGGGGCACGAATGAAGCTAAGAACAACAACCTGTCTTGGGCTAAGAATGTATCTGGCAACGAGGCTCTTCTTAATAACACAAAAGTAACACTCTGTCATGGTTTCATCATTTGGGGGCAGAGGTACCACCAGTAAGAGAGACAACATCGACGTTGCAAAAAACATTAAAATACTCAAGAACATGCTGGTAAGAAGGACCAGGGAAGACAATATCCGAGTTCGACATAATCTTTGCCTGGAGTATGCTCGTTATGCTCGTTTGAAGACGAAAGACAAGAAAAGCATAACGGATAACATCCCTAACCGAATAGATACCGAGTCAGTGGCAAACCGTCATTGTCACGCACACGGGAATATGTGTGTGAGGCCATGAATCATGCACACAAGTACACAACATACATGAACCGAACCGAGAAATGGATATTCGATTTTTTTCCTAAAAATTGGGTGCGCCCACGCTTACTGTGAGCGTGCCTCCTCTTTATTTCTAAGTAATTGTGACAGTATTATAACAAAAAATGCTTTTTCCCCTAAAAGGTTACATAATATGTATTATACAATTTTGAATTTTAAAATGCCAAACCATTTAATTTCAGAGGGCAATCACCTTGGCGGAGGAAGAGATGTTGCAACTCCGTCAAAATTGTTGTGAAGGCGGTGGTCGGTGGGAGAGATGGACGCGAGAGGTAGGCCGTCGCCGAAGAAGTGTGAGATGAGCAGTCAAATCTAAATTAGACTTGAGCGTGTATTTTGAGCCGGAGAAAGAAGACGAAGAAAATAGAAATGTAAGACGAGCAATGATAATTTTCCGGGGAGGACGAGACGAGGGGGCGCCAGGATTTTTGAAAAACAAAAGGTGAGGTTTTTGGCAGCGGATGAGTTGAACAAGGATGAGAGGGAGTCAGGGAGGTAGAAGAAAAGTCATGTTTTAATTAGAGTAAATAGTGGGAGTAATTACTTTGTTTTACCACGGGAGCAATAGTACATTTTGCAAAAACATAAGAACTATGTATGTTATATATTAAAGCTGAGCCTTTTTGAGGTCTTAGAGTGAGTTTAGAAAAATTATTAGCCTATTTTTTTTTTTTTTAAAACATTATTAATATATTAACAAATTACATTAAGAAAAATAAAAAACATTAATTTGGAACAAATTATTTTCTAGGTTTAAGTAAACTTAATCTATCTAATTATTATTCATCTATTTTACTTTTGATATATAATGAAATTTGAAGTAGATATAAAACTATAAATATCTAACCACTAAAAATTTGATAGTTAACCAATGAAAAATACATAAATATATTTTATTTGTTATAGATATTTATTGAGTTTGTAGCAATATAAAATACTATAAATTATATAAAACATATATCAAAATCGATTATAAAATTATTATTAAGTAATTATATAAACATATCCCCGTACATGGCACGGGTCTTGCACTAGCACAAATAATTAAAACTATGTACCAGGCAAAAAATGAATTTGAATCGCATCTTTATTTCAAAATACAGTATCTTACACAACAAAATATATATTGATAACAGAAATACAACACATTTTGTAAGTCACCTTCCCTTCGCATGGGATGGTAAATCCTAGAACATATATGTAACACAAATGCATCCTCCTGATTGAAACTGATCCTTGAGCAAAATCTAATGCTCATTATTACATTTGATACTTTAGAACGGGGTAAGACACTGCTTTGCGCCACCATTGGAAGTATACAATCACAATCCTTTGTTCTCGAATTCTGAAAAAACTGGACCAACAAAAATCAGGCAGATTTTACAACTTCATCTTGCAAGCCACACACCATGTTCGCCGGTACTGCCAAGTCGATCATCTTCGGGTATGCCAGGTTTAAATCTGCCATTTTCACACTAGTAAGCGTCTAGAATTGCAATATATAAGAGAAAGCTCGGAAAATTTTGTTCCGAGAAAAGAATGATGTGTAATATATACATACTCTCCATGATGCTCCTGAATGTTTCCTGCAAAAATGGCACAAATGAAACAGTTAACAACAGAGTATTGAAATCTCTAAAATGTCAATTATCAGGAAGATAGAGTCAAGATTGAGCCCTTGTCAGACTTTTCTTTCATACACCAAAAATGGAATCCTGGGGAGCTAATAAAAGTAAATTTCCTTTCTTCTTTTTAACAAGCTATGCAATATTAGTTGTTATATCTATCTTATGTACAAACAGTCTGATTATATTTTATGAGTACCGGGCAAAAAGCTTCGGCAGATAGCAATCAAAGCAATATTACCTCATCTTTTGTCAGGCGAGGGTTGTATTGCATCTCCTCTTCCACGGTGCTAACCTGGAAACCAACCAAGCAACATAAGTACCTATTTTTTACACTTTTTCATTGCAGAAAAGCTATATAGTTAAGTTTCTAACGATAATGTGCAAGTTCGAGAGGTGTGTACTCACACTAAATCCCTTGTAGTCATGAGCAGGGTATATTAAAGTCTCCTTTGGTAAGGTGAATATCTGCATCCATTCCATAATAGTTATGAAGTGCTGGCCCATCATGGAAAATGATATGCGTTCTCCATCATAAGTATTAAATCAATATAATATGCATTGTCATACCTGGGAATGCACTGAATGATACAGCTGAGATGAACTTCCACCCTAAGAGAAGATTTGACAATGTAATTATTCAATTCAATAGCATAAATAAGTATTCTCAATGCTATCCGAAGATCAAAAGCTTTTCAACTTTAAGTGTTGTGTATCTTTAGATTTGAACTAAAAGTGAAACAAAGCCCAAAGGAGCGAAAAATTAAAAGAAACCAAACCAAAATAAAACTTTAGGAGCAGAAACATAAAAAAGTGGAAGAATGATTATATCTTTAAAATAGCAAGCAAACACCAGATAGATAAGATGTAAGCAAAAACATTAGCATGAGAAAACTTTTGTTAGAAAAGGATGTATACCCAGTACCCACTATAGAGGAACAAGTTTTTTTATTATCAACTTTGGCCTCTGATCCTATTTACTGACAGGCAACACAATCCGAGTCGGAGATCATCATATGTAGTGGTAGCAGAACAGAAGGTTTATATAATATATTTGAAACAATCCATTACATCAAATGTCCAGTAGAATTACCTGGAAATCTGTTCTACCACATCCTCTTATCAATAACGTATCTCCTGTGAAAGCCATCCTCGGATGTGGTTGTTCAGGCCCTTCTCCCGTTACATAAGTAACACAACCGCATGTGTGGCCTGGTGTAGATCTAACCTGTAAACTAATATGTTGAAGCATAAATTGATAGATTTGTCATAACACAAATATGATACTCATATTTGCAATATAAAGAGTACAGACTAAATTATAACTTGAGTTATCATTCTATGCACGACTACGATGCAATGCAAAAAAAAATGGCACTATGAACAAATACAGAATCACAAACGCATGTGCATAGACGTCTGGACTGGCTAATAATAGTTATAAGTGTAATCATAATAATTTGACAAACCACGAAGAATTCTGATAGAAACCACTCTTAGACTAGAATTAGCCAAGAGGAACCACTGGAAAATCAAGAAATTTGCAGAAACTCCTACAGACTCTTTTTCATTAATTCAACATGATAACAAATGAGATAGAAATGGAATTTAATAGGCAGCAGATTAGATCCCTAACCACTAAACCCAGTAACAAGATCCACTAAGTAAGTAATAACCCACTAAGATTACTGAATTAATATAAAATAACTACTATTAGATGTATTTTAATTGCTCGAATCCTATCAAATTCTAATTCAGTGTTTCAGTATAGGAAAATAAGAAATAGCAACAGAGATGAAACAAGAGAATTGTGAATAGCATGAGGAGCTGAGGACTAAATTCCAGTTATTCATTTATGTTATGATTAAAAATTTAATTCTTTAACACACGTACCTCCATGAACAGATCACCAATATAGATCTTATCACCAGATTCCACGAAAATATCGGCTCTGGCATTGCTTGCTTTTGAGATTACAGACTGCACACCCGGAACTTTACTCTGTGGGAAGTCAGATATTATCAGCTTGATTCATTCCATAAGAATTCAGGACATTTAAAGTTAATAAGCTTGTATGAGATTCAATGTGGCAAGACCTATGTAAGCAATAACTCTCAACGTTTCTAAAACAACTTCATCAGCAAGGAATACTTAAAGAAAAGAACTTGTTAGATTATATCCTGAAATTTTATCTCAAACATGTGTATGGCGCGTCCAGCCTACGATGGTGGGCAAGTAAGACAATTACTTATATAAAATAAAACCTTAAGGAGGCCAGTTCCAGTGACATGATCCGCATGTACATGGGTGTTTATAGCGTATATGAGCTTCAAGCCTAGCTCGTGAATGAGTGCCACATCTCTGTCAACAGTCTTGTCTACAGGGTCAATCAACTGCAAGGAAATGACTAATATAAATAGCTTCAAAAGGCAGAGCATAGTATTGTTGACTGTTGGTCAACACAGAGACCTAGACACTTAAAGTAGGAGGCATAAACATGTACTAAAGACTAAAACATTTCAAATCCTACAACAGTTACATGAATCTCAGCTCAAGAAAAACACTTACCAAGGCCAAAATATTCCACAAATTCCAATATAATCGATATAAACCAGTATGTAACTAAAATTGAAAGAAAGCACATATCTCATTCTCTTCTGATTGTCCAATATTTAGTACGAAGTGCTAAGTGCTCGCGTTCACAAATAATAAGCTAATGCTTATAATGTGAGCGGTCATGTTCATAACCTGGCGATCATCTCCGTTCAAGTCATTTTTTTAAAAAAAAAGTTCCCAAAAATTACAAAATTGTCACCGTGACTCACTTAAAAAGTTCAAAATTATCATCGCTCAGATTATGAACATTACCATCCAGAATATAAACATTGACGTGTAATTTGTGAACGCGAGTGCTTCGCACTTCATACCGTAACTTATTTTATACCTGAAGCTTCCTCTCAGCAGTAGAGCCAACCTCTATCCATGTCCAAGGTAAACAAAGACAGCTTATACAGCTATACCCTATTCATGACCTCTTAACCCACTATACAGACCATTATTTAGCAGATTCCCATTGAGGAATGTAACTAATATCACAAGGGTTTCAAGGTCAACCCACATGATCAAGACACTACAGTAACAACCAAAAATGTTCACCTAAAATTCATCCTACATGATCAAGGCCAATAAGCCATGGAAAACAATATGATACTTAAAAATCAAATTCATCCTAAAATTCCGGAGGATTATCCTTTCGCCTCTATTTCAATCCAACATTTGTCAATAGGTGAAAAAGGACTCAATGGAGCATGATCTACTAGAAATAGTAATAGCAATTCACAAAATATTGCAGTAGCACTAAATATCCATGTAAAAAAGAGGCCCACTCTAGAAAGCAGATACGAAACCCATAAAATGCAAATAGCTCAGAAGGAGGCAAACCAGAGCAGGCTTTTCCGGGTGCGAGACATCAGCAAGAAGGTAAGTGTAAGTCGAAGAATCCTTCTCGAAAAGCTGACGAAACAGGAGTTTGGAGGCACCAGACGACGTCGTATGGTAACTCATCTGTGCCCTCAGCTTTGTGGTTGTCTGTTTGGAGCGTAATTGACAGGGCGATGACAACTGACACAGCTTCACGAATTGAAATCTTAGCATGTTATCTTTCGCCCTTAATACGCAATTGTTGGACCGAATCAAATCAAAACGTGAATCACTTGATTAATACTAAAATAAGGGTAGTTGAGTAGTCAATCCCTTGATGGAATCTCTGCGATTTGAGGGTGGGAAGGGGGAAATGCTATCAAATTAGGGTTGACAACTACGCGAAAGATGGGCAATTCGTGACGGTGTAGCTGACATTCATGATTGATATGATTCCTTTTTTAAATTTCATCCATGTCAACATCGTAATGCTTCCACATATTATTTGAATTTCTTATGCGAAATCGTTTAGAAAGGGTGGGGACAAAACACCGTAATCGAAAAATCGTAATCGAAAAATCGTAATCGAAAAATCGTAATCGAAAAATCGTAATCGAAAAACCGTACCGAAAAATCGTAATCGAAAAACCGTACCGAAAAACTGGAAAATCGATTAGACTTTTGATTAACTGTACCGAAGAAAAATCGACACCGAAATATTTTACGGTTATTCGGTACGGTTACGGTTTTGAGTTTTTCTAACATCGGTTAACCGATTAACCGAGGATATATAAAATATATTTATAAAATTAGAACTATATAATTTAGTATCTACTTCTAATTTTAATTTGAAATAAGAAATAAAAAAAGAAAAGATAAAAGACCAAATTGTTTTGCAATCTCACGATTTAAAGAGACTCACACATTCACATTTCTCTATCTTCCCTTTTACTATGATATTAATTAATAAAGCTTTAAAAACACGTTGCTTAATCTTGCTAGCCCAAGATTGGCTAGCCAAATCCGATAGTCATTTTTCAATTGAGAGGTATTGGGTTTTAATTACCCTTAATGTAAGTGATGTCGTTATTTAAGTATGTTAATTATAATTTTTACACCAAAGATTATAGTTTTTAAGTATTTTAATATTATGATTATTTGGTTTACCGATTAACCGTACCGAAACCGACGGTTAACCGATATATGGTTAACCGACGTTAACGGTACGGTTTATGGTATGCCTAAATCACTAACTGAATGACCGGTTAACTGAAGGTCGGTTAACCGAAACACCGGTTAACCACCCGTGCCCACCCGGCCACCCCTATCGTTTAGGCCATTTCTATTCGGGTTGCAACAACGCAACCCTTAAAATTACACCGTACACCCTCACCCGTTCGTCACGTCGTGACGATCGGGCAAACCTGGTTCATTCGATCGTCACGTCGTGACAATTGACCCCGGTTTCAATTTTTTTTTTTTATTCATAAAATTTTTGGGATCGGGTTCTTTAAATCCGGCCCGATCGTCACGTCGTGAAATGACTTTTTTCGAATTTCACAACGTACAGATCGCTTTTATTTGAAAAGATGACATCATGCTAAATTTATTTAATTATTGTAGAATAGGTTATTATAGATATATGTAATATATGATTATTGAATTATTTAAATTTATGTAAAACTAGGATATTGATGTCCGCGCTACGCACGGATCTTTAGTCTTGTATGAAATTTATTTGCATTAGAATAAAATACTCTTTAATATGTTTTGTATGAATATTGGACAAAATAAAGCATTCCTTAATGTCACTTCCAATATATTCTTTTATTATAAATTAACAAAATTAATTTATTGTTCATGGCTTTGGGTTTAAGTATTAACTATTGATGAATTTTTTATGTTTTAAATAAAATTAATTTTACTTTAATATAAGATTGAATGCAAATAAAAAGTAAAAACTTGAAACTGATTGTATTTGAAGGATACGTGAATATTAATATTAATAAAGACTAATTATTAATGAAAAATGACTATATATTAAAGTATTGGTACCTCTTATTAACACATGATTCAACTATATATTAGAAATTTTAGAGTTCAAATTTAAGCCTATTATGAATCCATATATAAAGTGTCAAAATTTAGCCCATGTGAAAGATCTAGTTTTGTATTGTTGATTTGGGATTAATGGTATGGCATTGAATGTTGGGGTTTAGAATTTATTGCCTCAAACATTTAACTTTATAATATATTAGGATTAGAACATATTAGATAACACTAACTTATTATTTAATTATATATAGAGGAAATTTCATAAAATCACCCCTTAAATATACCACTTTACCCACAACCAATCCTTAAACTAATGATTATATACAACCACCCCTTAAATAAGGTTTTGACCGGTTTATGCTAATTAAATTGAGTTTTGAGTTTATTTAATTCTAAACCGGTTTTGACTGGATACTCCAAACCTGCCAAATCGACCCAAACACACCCGCCATGGGTTGGTTACGATCCGATCCTATAAGCAAAAACGCCTTCCAGAAGAAATTTGAAGTCCTCATAGCTCAACGAAAGCTTCAGATTGTTCTTCATTCGGATCTCCGACTCCATCCTCTCCTCCCCACCAAAGAACGACTGGATTGAGACAAGCTCTAAACTCCGGATCCTCGTGAAATAGAAAAGGGGTGGTTGATTGCTAACAAAATTCATTTAAAGGGTGGTGGAATGTAAACTCCGTGAGAACGATTCTCGGCTGTCCGGTCGTTTTAATCATGCGGTCCAGGTTATATTGTGATTTCATTAACACGCGCGCATGCGCTCGATTAATTTCTTTGTTGTTTCAACTTCTTTCTTCTTCTCTCTCCTCTTCCTCGTCTCTCGACAGTTTTCGCTCATTGTTCGCCATTGTTATCTCTCAATTCAAGCTCAAATCCTTGTCTTCTTCATTTCTCTCGTTTGTTTTCCAACATTTATTGTTCGTTATTCTTCAAATCGACATTTTCTTTTTGTTTTATCTCCATAAAACTCCATCGAATATGTCCTCAGATCCCAAAACCGTTGATGATCCAAAATCTTCTTTTGGTTAGTTTAATAGCACTATATGACTTGTTTGTTTTGCTTTTAAACATCTACAAATGGAATTATTACGTCGAATCGTTCATTTTGTTTGATTAATTTTACATTCTAGTAACCCTATTTTTTCTCTCGCAATTCTACACTCTAAATAGGCATTAGTGTTGTCAAGTCACATGGAATTCTTGTATCCGCGTATTTATGTGTTTGATAAATGTTAAATATTGACAGTTGTAAATTACTAGATCTGTGGCTTGCATACGGGGTGAGTTGTGAATCTCATACTAAGTGACTTGTGGTTTTCATTTGAAGTTATTTGTGATTTTCATTTCAAGTGTTTGTGTTTTGAATACTAAGTGCTTCCTCAAATGCATAGTTAATGAGTTGGATGCTATTAACATCCAAAGTGATTTATGAGGTGATTTGTGATTTGCATACAAAGTGTTGTTCGGATTGCATATTTGATGATATCTGGATTGCTTACCGTGTGTTTTGTGAATTGCACACTATGAAATTTGTTATTTACATACTAAATATTTTGTGATTTGTATATTCTGTGTCATTAGAATTGCAATCTTCCTTTACCACTTGTTTTTGTGATATATTGTTTGAAATTGTTATGTTTTTTCTAGTGCAAAAAAATCATATGAGTTGTCGCACACCGACGAGTATTATGAACTATAAATTGTCCAAGTCTCTTGTAAATTATGATGATAACAAACTTATGGTTTTGCCTTCTTCTCCCGAAGTTGTTGTTCCAAATTTTTCCAATGTCCAAGAAGAAATTGTTAAAGCAAAGTCTTCTAAGGGAAAGGAAACTGCAATTGTTATTAGGACTAGTCCTTGGTTAAATATTTTAAAACCAAAGGTTGCTAAGATTGCACCTAAGGGAAAAGGCAAAGCGAAAGTAACTCATCAAGAGTTATCCAATAGAAGCTCTGATTCTGACGATGAGGATTCTGAGTTGAAGAGAGCATTGGATCTTAGCAAATATTAGGCACATAACCAGCAACCTGCTAGTATTTCAAATGATGGAAAATTGTGGTGAGAAAAAAGGTGATGGGTGCCATGAAGTCGCACTTTGAGACTCTTTCTTCTAGGAATTCACCCAAGGCATTGTTTGATGCTATCAATAATTTGTTTGTTGATCAAAAGAACTTTGTTATTGATATTGGGTTTGGAAGCATTCTACATTTGAGGATCCAAATTGTTCCCAGAAACATGTCTCACTTTGTGGTGGAAAGCTTTCAAGCAGGGGACTATTCACTTAAATTTCCGTCATTCGGCAAAGAAATTCCTCTAAGTGTTTCTGATGTTAAATGGGTGTTTGGTCTTCCAAATGGGGGTCTTCCATTAGATCTCCCAAGTAGAGGGCATAATATTATTCTATTAGCTGTTTAGGACACAGTTTCGCGACCCTAGCAACACTACAACTTTGAAGCCTTTTGAAATTTGAAAGCATATTGTTAAGTCTCAAGTTGGGGATGATATGTTCAAGAGAAATTTTGTCATGCTCTTCTACACCCTGGTAATTGAAAGTCAGGGTTGTGGGGTTATTAGTATGAGAGCTTTGGATGTGTTGGAGGATGTTTCAAAGATCAAAGAGTATAATTAGTGCCAAATGATCTTTGATTTGGCCATTAGGTCGAAGTTGCAATGGTCTGTTTCTTCTAAGTGTGAGTTCAGAGGTTCGGTGTTATTTTTATTGGTATGGTTTCTAACTTTCTATCCTTACTTTTCTTTTTGTGTTTATGATTTTGGGTTTTGCTGTGAAATGCATTCTCTTTTTGTTTCAGGGATTCCACATAAGTGTTTTATTAATTTCATACTAATTGATTTGTTGTTTGTATATGACGTGACTTGCTAATTGCATACCAAGTGAGAGCTTTGGATGTGTTGGAGGATGTTTCAAAGATCAAAGAGTATAATTAGTGCCAAATGATCTTTGATTTGGCCATTAGGTCGAAGTTGCAATGGTCTGTTTCTTCTAAGTGTGAGTTCAGAGGTTCGGTGTTATTTTTATTGGTATGGTTTCTAACTTTCTATCCTTACTTTTCTTTTTGTGTTTATGATTTTGGGTTTTGCTGTGAAATGCATTCTCTTTTTGTTTCAGGGATTCCACATAAGTGTTTTATTAATTTCATACTAATTGATTTGTTGTTTGTATATGACGTGACTTGCTAATTGCATACCAAGTGTGTTTTCGAACTGCAACCTACTTTAATTGTGAATTGCATAGTAGTTTATTATTGTGAATTGCATACCAAGTGCTTTTGAATTGTATTCTAGTGTAGTGTGATTTGCACATTAAGTGATTTATGAATTGCATACAAAGTGATTTCTGAATTGTATACTTATTAGATTGTGGTATGCATATTCAGTGATTTGTGGTTTGCATATAAAGTGTTTTTTGAATTGCATACTTAATGATTTCTGAATTGCATATTTAGTGTATTTTGGATTGCATACATAATGATTTTTGAATTGCATATGAAGTTTTTTATTAATAGCATTCTTAGTTACTTTATGAAGTAAGTTGTTTGTATACAAATTGTATTGATTTGATATTTTATTTGCTTTTGTAGTTGTGTTATGTTGATAGAGTTATGGTTCTTAACAAATTTGTTCCAAGGGAACTTCCTCTAATCAAAGTGTGGACAACTCCAATGTTGAAATCCAGAGAGGTTGATGAGATGCTTGTGGTGGGTTTGGGAAGGGCAAAATTTTACATGTGTCTCCCTTTAAAGAATCATTCAAATGTCAAGAGCCTCCTTTGCAACCAGAGACTACTTGTGTAAATTCACAATCTCCTCTGCCTAAAGTGTGCCTTGGTGATGGAACAATTCATGTATGCGTTGTTGAATTTTTGTGTTTGTTGTTCTCCCTGTCTTGCCTTGTTTATAATCTAAGTATTCTGCTTCTTGTGTATAGGATTTCATTCTTGAGCAATATAACGTGGTTTGCCAAATTGCCGACAATGTTCATGCACTCTACAACAATATTGATATTACATCAGTTGAACATGCTCAGAACAACTACTTCAAGAAAGTGAATGAGGAATGCACCCGGCTTCTGAAGATTAAACTTCCAACATCTGTTGCACAAGATGATGGTGATTCTTCAAGAAATTTGGAAGACAGTGATGAACGCTTTTGGTCTGATCCGATTGTCTTTGAAATGATTGAAGAAGTTGAAAAAGCTATTGTTGCTGAGAAGAAAGTTACAGAGTCTGTATCAATGAGTAATGTTAATACTCATTGATTTGTGATTTGGTGTGAAGTGTTCCTGTATTGAATTCTATTTGAATTGTGAATTGCATACCTTAAACTTTGTCTATGTGCTTTTCCCAGATTCTAATGCTAAAAAAGAAGAATAACAAAGTGCCAATGTTTTGTGGTAGTTTTGCTCGCCGCAGTCCACGTTTTATGCTTAAGGGTGAAGGTAATTCAAAGGATGATCCTATTACAGTTTTGCTTGACAACCCTTCTACAAAAGTTTCTGCACCGGCTTCCACAATTCCTTCGTCATTTGTGTGTGCAAAATTCTTCTATGATATTGAACAATGTGATCCTCCATCATTCAAAATGGGATTAAGCCCTGATGCATTTCAGTTTTGAACAATTCCACCTAAAGACAGTACAGTTCATGTAACATTCAGTTTTTAATTAATAGTCCTTTAGTAGTTTTTTCTATTTGTTTTGATATAGTGCATTTTTTATTGTGTTTATAGTCCGTCCCTCAAGGTCGAAATGACAACGAACATGGTCAGGATCCTTTGCTTGTGGTGAGTACTAAATTAATTTTTTATATTGCAAAATTTCTAGTGTATGTTTGTTTTAAAATGCTTAATTATTTATAGGTTTCTCAAGCTGAAACAAGTTTTGGTAGTCATCAGTTGAATAGCTCAGATTCTGGAACTAGTTGCCATAAAACCATATCATCGAGTTACCAGGGTATTTAATTTTTTTTAGTTGCACTCATAACCTATTACTAATACATTTTTTTAGTTTGTCTAACATCTAAGTTTATTTTTCAGTCACCTGGAGGGATAGTTCCTTCTCAGCGCACATTGTGTCCTCCTCAATGCTTAAACGCTAGGTGTTTTGATAATCTTGCAACAATGAGAGCTCCTAGAATTAGTGAGACAAACGAATCCCCATGGAAGGAAAGACACATTGAACCAGATGTTAAACTAAGTACCAAAGAACGTCGTTTCTTTGAATGAGTTTTTATGACAAAGAATGAAAAGTAAGTTTAATCACGTGTTAAATTGTTTTTCTTTCATTTTTGGGAATTACCTGGATTGCATATGAGGTTTACCTAGTTTGCATATGAGGTTTATCTGGATTGCATATGAGGTTTTCCAGGATTGTATACTTATTCATTTGTGATTTGCGTATGAGGTTTACCTGCTTTGCATATGATGTCTATATGAATTGGATACTTTTGATTTTTGGTGGTTTATCTGAATTGGATACTTATTGAAAATAAGTAGGTAATAAGTAGTACGGAGTATTATGTAATATATAATTTTATATGAAAGTAAGTTGATATCTTAAATGATATTGATATATAATTAAGTTTTAAAATTTTAAATATAATAAACAACGAATATTAATGAATTTTTATACCAAAAATCTTATTTGATCAAATTATCATAGGTCAATTTTTAACAAATTTAAATAAATAAATTTCAACATATATAAAACTATATAATTTAAAACACTATCATGTCATAAAAATAAAATTATAAATTTGTAAAATAACATAATAGGATATTGAGAGGTCAAAGTCTAAAAAACTTAACACATAAAAATCTTTTTGTAATCTGAAAGATCTTAAGCAATCTTTTTGTGATATTTTTGCACTTGATCAATCAATTGCTTTATCGCCTCAAGTGAAGTTGCGTCGAGGGTCATTGGGGCTACATGAGGATTATTGACCCCGACGTTACCGACTTTCGGGTTGTTATGCGATCCCGAACCCGCATCCACATCCTGGTTGGTCGTACCCCTTGGTACATTCCGTGGGCGACCTCTTCCCCGACCCGTAGTTCTGGTGTTTGCCATCTACAAGTCGATCAAAATTATTAGAAGAACTCCGAAAGACCACTCTAAGGCAACTAGGAAGAAAAGGATTGGAACTATTTTCCGGAAATGAGACAAGAAAGTTAAGATAACATTTAGTTATAACTCTTTATATAACAAGGAATGAATAGAAGGCACAAGACGTTGACAAGGGTTTTGAAACTCTTATTAAAGTATATATAACTTGTCTTCCCATTCAAAACCCTTTTAGTAATCTATATAGTTATACTCTCGAAATATATCAAATCAAATAGTTAAATTTTATAAACAATTAAAACTTACTATTATAAAATCTCAGAACTTTTGTTTATAAACACTATTCAACATGAAATGTTTTTGAAATTAATTTAGAATTTGAAAAATTCCAAAAGTTTATTCAACTAATAGATTGAAAACGTTTTAAAACGTTTTAAAGGAAGTTTTAGCTCTGATACCATAATTGTAACACCCCTAAAATCACTTGGAAATATATTACCGCCAGTGATCCCGGACTTAACCGCCCGAAACCACCCAAGGCTTATCACGGATACCATAAATACAAATAAATTCGAAATAATATAAAACGTTTATGTCATAACTTAACATTTACAATGCAGAAGCGTATTTATATAGTCTTAAATAAAATAGCGGAAGACTTAATTCAAAGATTACATAAAATGTCTTAATCCCAAATCCTTAAACAAACCTTATTTAAATAATAAAACAATCTTGTCTTCTGTAACGTCTGACTCCTCTTCACACCGCAGATCCGCCTGATGTGCCGTAATGGGACGGATGACACCAGCCAACCATGAAAGGAAAGGAAACGGTTGGTTAGTCTAATGAAAGACTACAAAGATCCGCCTGATGTGCCGTAATGGGACGGATGACACCAGCCAACCATGAAAGGAAAGGAAACGGTTGGTTAGTCTAATGAAAGACTACACAAGTGGAATTTATGTGAGGTTCTTGTAATCGTGTCTAGTAGCCACATACACTCTCGAGTGAAAGCCGAGAAGTGAAGGACGTTCGATACTCATATCGAATGTTTTATGTGTTTAGAATATGCAACAAGAGAAGACTCCAAAAGATTGAGTCTTATGGGAAGAATATGATTTGTGAACATTATAGTTAATTTACACACAATATGTTTAAAACAACCAACTTAGAATAATGAACTAACGATCAACCTCACCACATATATAGTGTGAATCACCACACATGTGAATCCAGATTGAAGAGATAGTCACTAAGCAAGAGGCCGGGCGGTTTCCACGTTGTACTCCTCGCCCGAGGTATATTAATTAGGTGCTCAATCTGCACTTATCTTATTCACTTCCAAAACGTACATTCACGTTATAAGCTTTTAAACCACATCTCATCCCCTCCAGGACATATGTGGAAGAATTTATAATGACACTGACTAAGTGCACCTTTGCTTATATCCTAATAAGCGGAACGGTCATGACCCAATCAAAGAGGCAATAGGGCATTTCTCATCCTATCCCCTTATATTATCTTTTAAACCACATCTCATCCCCTCCAGGACATATGTGGACGAATTTATAATGACACTGGCTAAGTGCACCTCTGCTTATATCCGAATAAGCGGATCGGTCATGACCCAATCAAAGAGGCAATAGGGAATTTCTCATCCTATCCCCTTATATTATCAAGAAGCCGCTAGCCTCCCGCAGGGCATATAGCGCTCCTAAACTACTTATACATGTCATTCACAACAACAAACAAAGTCCATCTATCACCCTACGGTAATAATAATATATAGGTCGTTCTAGCCTCATATACAACCTAATAATAATGATTCATTTTATTCACATCATTAACATATAAGTTCCCATGCAAACAAAAGATTATATTTATCTCAACTTATTAACAATTCAAATTAATTGTTAAGTAAGACGAATATGGAATAAAGAGCAAGAGCGAACCGCCACTTGCCTTATTGACGAACGAAACTTGGATTCGGAACGGAGCGTAAGAACCTCGTCTACTTTGCTCGATCTTCTAGAATCCCGGTTTCATAAACACATAAATAACATAAAGTCAATATCTATTTGATATAATTTTCTCACTAAATTATATCTTTAAAATATGATTTTCTTATATAAATTATTTATTTTTCCGGAAAAGACTAATACATATGTTATAAAAATATTACATTTTATAACATATGCATTTTCTTGAATTTATAATGCATTACTTTATTTAATGCATTATAATCTCGGAATGTCTTTAAATAACAAACATTTAACAAAATAGAATTTGCTAGTTTAACGAATTGTATGGAAATGGGCAAATTGACCCATTCCTTCAATTGTTCCAGCCGGGCCCAGAAGAAGCTACTTGGACCAAAGCCCAATTCATTTATGTGGCCTACAACTTGCTCCAGCCCAGGTGACTTTGTCACCTTCAACCTCTCGATGGAACGAGAGTTGCAGAGCAGCAAGGTCTCACCTCGACACACTCTCCGGCGACAGACGCGACACCAGAGACGGACTGCGACGGCGGAGAATGCTCGGTTGCGACACGACTGGACAGAATACGAATAAAATAATTAAGGTTTATACCCGAATAGCTTGAATCGGTATTAATGGCGGAAACCGAAAACTTACCGGGATCACCTCGGAAATGAGACGCTGTTAACGAGACCAACCTTACGACGCTCTTGGAATCAAAGGATCGAATAAACTCGTATTAAACGACCTTGAATAAATATCGAAAACGATATCGAAACGGTATTAAAAACCTTACTGATTCGATTCGATTTACGAATCTGGATGGACGGTCGGAAAGCTGGAGTATGGGTGTTGATTGGACAACTCCAAACTGGAACCAAAATCATAGATTTTTGGTTAAAATCTCGAAAGCAAAAGTCGAATAAAAACAGAGAAAACAAAGACATTACCTCTGTTATGGAGACGAAACGAAGGCGCCCTTCTTCCTTGAAGGAAGAACACGAACGAAGAAGAGACGAGGGAACAATGGAGTTCTCTGTTTGAAAATTAAAACGCAGAGGAGAGGAGTATGGAGGTGGAGGCGTGAGGATAACGAACGAAGGAAGCTATATTATATAAGTGTCTTCTTCAAAAGTTAGAGACCTAATAATTTGCCATTTAGGAAGAAATCATGGCTGTAAATCCTGTAATGGAGGGTAGGTATAATGTCAAGGAAGAAAAATGTAACAGGGGAAGGAATTTGGGGAAGCCGATCTCAACTCTTACCCTAACTTAATTTTAAATTAAGTGTGGCACCCAAAACTTTGTAAAGGATTACGAATTAAACCCTAGAGGTTTTATAGAATTACAATTTATACCTCATTACATTAATAAATCATTTCGAGGGTATAAATTAGTTTAACTTATTGTCCTAATAATTTAAACAATGCACATAATTTATTTGGCTAAATAAATGTCTATTTTTATTATTCGCAAATAGAATTACAATAATGCCCTTCATAGAAAAATAGAGATATTACAGCTCGCATGCTCCATGTGCAATAGAATGATCATGGCAAGGTTTACCTGTTCCTTGTTCAACAACTTGTCCATGAGCAAGAAATCCTAGATGAGGATGGTGTTTCTCTTCTGTTCACGTGGCGTAAGATTTCTGATAAGGACGGAATGAAGAAGACGATTGACTACCCCCATGGAATTGGTCTTGACATCGACATTTGGAGGATTTTCATCTTCACTGATCCTCTTCTTCAACTCCAAAGGCTGAACATCTTGCGGCCATTGTCCCTTGGAGTAGCAGCAGAAGCCTTCATGAGGAACCCCAAGGATGAAGGCGAGTTCGATGCTTGAGATGGAACATTGTTGTCCTCCTGCGGTAAACTTTCCAGTGATGGTGTGTGGTCTTTCTTCGAGTGTAAAGCTTCCATAGAACTCCTTGAAGAGCTCTGCGTTGACACTCTCTCCCTCTGTGAACAACTGTCCCCACTTCTGTGCCTTGAGAAGCTCGGACACCATCTCTAGTCCATTCTCCTTCATGAACCTCTCTTCCAGAATCAATTCTCTCACAATTGATCTCCGATACACATCCTTCAGCGATGAACTCTCTTTCTTCACAACAACTCCCTTCCCCTTTCTGGCACTCTTCCTTGACAAGGGAGTAACCCTGACTTTCTTTGGCATAGGCGATTTGGGCTCATGCATCTCCTCGATCGTTTCCTCAGAAATCATCTGAGCAGCTTCTCTAGCCAACTGAGAGCGGGTTTTCCTTTTCCCGGTGACGCTGCTACTGTTGCCCACCTTCTTTCCCTTCTGAGAGGAAAAAATGAGAACATCGGCTTCAAGTTCCTTCTCGAAGTCGTCTAGAGTTTCGTCATGCCTCGGCGCCGTCTCATAGACGTCGCCGGTAGACCGAAACTCATCCTCGTCGACATCGATGAGTGACTCATTTGGGAGAGGAGAGGTAAGGGTTTCAGGGATCGGAGCAGTTTGGGATTCTGGGTTTTTAGGCTCAGGATTTTTGGGCTCAGTGGCTATGGGCTCTTTGTAGACCACCATGGCGGACATGAGGTCGATGATTGAAGCTTGGAAGATAATGGGAGAGGGATTAGGGATGAGGGATTCCTGGGACATATATCCCGCGTCAGCCAATTTTTGGAGGAGGCTATCTAGGGTTTCGTCATTGGCGATGACGAGGGTTGGGTTTTGGGAGGAGTTGGAGGCCATTTTTGAGGAGATTGGGAGTTTTGAGAGGCAAAGAAGATCGAGGGATTTCAGGAAATTTGAGAGCGTGAGGTTAGGGATTTGGGAATGTGGATTTAAGTAAGGAAGGAGAGAGATTTACCCGGATGAGCGAATCGTTTCTAGGAGAATTTGAATTTTTCCGTTTGAATTTTCTTTCCTTGTTCACACGCCACAATCATCACACAAGTACACACTTTCCAAACATCCTTCTTTACCATTCCTTTTTCACACGGCAGTAATAATTGCCTTCCCATTTAATTACCGATGTCATTTAACCTCGAGAAAGCCACACGATGCAGACACGCAACTCTGACACATTGCACCTCTATCTCCACCCAATCAGACTTCTCGCGTGACAAAAACAATCCTTTTCTTTCCAAGGCAATCCAAAAGGATCGTAGTTTATGATATGGGGGGTATCGTTACCAAAGATGGTACAAGAGAATATCATACAAAATAATAATATGGATAATATAAAAATCATGATGAGAGATTCCAAATGTGATGACAAGATTGGCTCATAGGAATATACAATCATGATTCAGGCTCAAGGGACGGCTGTAGAGTACCTCTATCCTTTGGGCTTATAATGAGGGATCAAAACATCAAGAGGACTCTTTTGGGCTGAAAGTAAGACCTTGTTCATGCAAAATGAAGTTTCAGAGAAGCATGCAATCATGTAAATGATCATAGAGAGGAACAACATGATTTAGGCATTACACAAGGTTAATCTTACATATAAATTATGAGTTGTATAGCTCTATGAGATTTAGGAGCAAGAAATAAGAGATCATTCAAGTTTCAGCCAATCATTGAAGGATTTCGAGAGATGTAAGGAACATAGAGAGAGGAAAACATACCATAGTGAGTTCCTTCCTTTCTGGGTTGACTTGTGCTTAGTGCTCTTGCTAGGGAAGACTGATTTGTCCAACGAATATTGTCTTCAATGGGATAAGTTTGCGTTGTTAGAGAGAATGACGTACCTTCTTTGACCAAAGTTTGCAAACTTCTGATTTCAAGAACTTCTGGTATGAGGTGTTGTGTTCCCTTGGAGGTAAAAGATCCAATTTTTTTTTTAAAGATACGGAGGCTAGAAAGAATAAAGTACAGAAATCCAAAAGCGGAAGCAACAATAAAACATGAATAAAAGGAACCATACCTGTGGGGGAACACTTCTTCATTGGGAACATACCTTTTCATGGGCACTTGTTTCGTCTTTGTAGTATCTTCCCCCTTTGACACAGTTGAGCGACTCAACAAGTCAATAACAAGGAGCGACGAATAAGTGAATGCCTTTGACCGGCTCTGTTGAAACCTTCCTTTGATCCAGGGGGAGGGATCCCTCTAGATGGTCTGGTGAAGTGGCATAAAACTATCCTTTGTTTCCTGTAAGTTTACCCTGTCTATGTACCAAGGATAGTTGCGCTTCACCTGAGAGAAAGGGTTAGTTTTTCCTTACCCAAGCAAGTCTTGGCTTGCTTGAGTTTTGTGGGACAGACCTGTTGTTTGTAGTACCTTGGAGTTCAGATTGATTAACCTCAACCTTTACTCTTGGGGTACTTCTTGGTGATCCTCTTGATCCTATCCCACCTTGAGCCTTCACACCCTTAGTTTTGAGAGTGTCTTTGGAGTGATCTTTGGATCTCATCTTTGGCTCGAAATGAGTCTCTGATGTATCCTATGATTTCCTCTTGTTCTGAGCTCGATAAGGAGCACGTATCTTTTCCTCAATTTTGATTCTGAGGGAACATTCATACTTGTAGTGCCTAGTGTTGCCACAGTGCCAACAAACACGATGTTGCTTGAGATCGACGTACTTGCTTTGTCCTGGCCAGATGGGAATGTTAGCTTTCCTGGACTCGGAGTCAATGTGTGTCGGCTCTGTGTTTTGAAATTGGCTCAACCAGATTGCATATGCTTTCTGCCTGTCGAACCATGTGTTTATCCTTTCGACGGATTTGTTTTCCCTTGAGGACTCCACCTTGGTGACACAACTTTTGCAAGGATTGTTCGGTGATGGTTCCTTGGGAGGTTCCAAATTCATGGTAGGTGACACATGATTTGTAGGGTCTTTATCTGAGCCATATTCCACGGCGGGGCACAAATCGACTTGAGTAATCGGTTTTTAGGCCGTTTATGTAGGATCTAGCATGCTCATCTAGCCACAACTTTTTCTTGGGATCCTCATCTTCCTTGAGTACCACAAGATCATTACACAGCCTCTCATTCTCACGAGAAAGAGAAGACTTTGTATTTTCGAGCTCAGTAACCTTACTCTCAAGGGATATGATCTTGTTTTTGAGCCCGGGGCATTTTTCGCAAGAGTTGGAAGAAGAGGAGGAGAGGCTTTCTAGCATGGTAACCTTTTCAGACAAGAGTCTTGTTTCGTTAACCAGTCTTGAGAGTTCCTCTTCTTTCTCATCTAATTTCTCTTGTATATCCTCGTTCTCTTCTCCATGTCTTCTAACAATATGAATTAATTGAGTACTAGACATGCTCTGTAATTTAGCGATGATGGAAGAAAGACTTACCTCGGTTTTGGGCGTGCTATCTTCGGTTGCCATAAGACACACTTCCTTCTCACTCTTCTGGTCTTCATGATCTGAGTCTGAATCCTCCCAGGTTGCCATCATTTCTCGTTTTCCTTCTGGAGCGGGTGGTTCTCCAGCTCTCCTTTTGTAGCAATTTCTGGCAAAGTGACCAGTTTTTTGACAATGATAGCATATGACTTCCTTCATGTCTTTTGTTCCATCAGTGGGACGGGAATCACTCCTGCCCCCTCTCCAAGCTTTACGAAAAGCACTTGTAATCAAGGCTACAGTTTCATCATCTTCAGCCTCGACGTCTTCCATCTGGGATAGATCAAACGCTCTCTCAACTTTCAGAGCAATGGATTGACTCTTGTCAACCTCCTTCCTTCCTTGGAGTTTTCTTTCGAGAATCCCTGAATGACTTTTGAGGCGGCAGACTAGATCTTCTAGGCATATATCTTTGATGTCGCTTTGTGCTTGTAGAGCGTTGATGAATCCGCCCCACTTGGAGTTTAGGGCTTGCATAAATTGATGCGTAACCTTCCATTGAGGAATGTCTTCACCCAAAAACTTTATTTGGCTAACATATCCTTCGAATCTGGCATGAAAATCTTCCAAAGATTCGTTCTTTTCTTGGAGAGCCTTTTCATAGTCCTTTTGTGCCGCTAGGAGACGATTTCTCTTCACATCGCTACTTCCTGAGTAAGTTCTACTCAGTGCATCCCATATTTCTTTCGCAGATTTGTATTTTAATACCTTTCTGAGATCACTTGAACTTAGTGCCATGTGAAGAATCTTCTTGGCCCTAGCATTCTTCTCCAAGACTTTGTAATCGGCATCGTCGTAGTCGATTCTCTTCTTCTCATTAGTCTTGTCTTCCCCGACAAGGTCAAGAACAACTATATATCCGAATTCAATGACCTTCCATAGTTGGGCATCAAGGGACTGAGTATGGGATTCGAATTGGATTGCCCACCAGTCATACTCTCCAGGTTTCAGCATTTGGGGTTTCCAGAATGAGTCGTTGATTGCATTGTTGGATGACATCTTTTCCTGCAAAACTAATTGAAACAATCTAGAGACCAGACTCTGATACCAATTGTTGGATCGATTAGCGTATAAAAACTCAAGGAACAAAAGCTATTGTTCCTTGATAAGTAGATTATGGAGAAAGACAAACAATAATGTAAATCAAACTTGAACACGATGATATATAGTGGAAACATCCCAAGTACCAAAAAGTCCTCGAGGCGAAAAACCACTCTTCTCTAGCTTTCACTAGAGAGAGTTTGAACGAGTCTACTTGTTGTATTGATATCTTGATTACAATAGAACTTGGATCACTAACCTAGACTTCGTAGCTAGATCTCGGATCACTCTTCTGACTTGAATCTCAATCTCACACACGTAGAACAACTCTAAACGAGTACTAGGTTTTTGCTCTTCAAAGTCTTACTAAGCTATGTAATTCCCATACAATATATATCACACTAAATAGCTCAAACCTAACACCAATCTAGCCGTTCCAATATTTCCATAAATCTCACAATATCTTTTCCTAAGGAAATCTCTTCCTAAAATCTCTTTCACAAGGAATTCTCTTCCTAAGAAATATTTCCTTCCGTGTGACCTTCCAACTTGTTCTCCAAGTAGTCACCATGGGGGCTTACACTTCGGCGCGCCGCCTTGATCAAATAAGGAAACAAAGCGCATAAGGAAATATTCCTTGCGCGTAATATTTCCTTATTTCTTCTGCAACACTCACACGCGCGTCCAATGCCCAAACCTTGCCGAGTTGCCACTTTCCTTCTTTGACGAGATCTTCTTTCCTTCTTTGACGAGATCTTATTTCCTTCTTAGACAAGATCTTCTTTTCTTCTTTGAAATGCAACTCTTCCATAATTCTTCAAAACCACCCACCAAGATATCTTCGACCAGTTGGCTTCCATTCGACGTAACCTTACGTCTCATGGATTCCAGCAAGACTTATCTTCCTTCGTACGTGCTCACACTTCCTTTGTTCCTGCATACACACTAGTAACAATACCTACGCACTCAAGTAGATCATTAGTGGATGTTTGTCATTTAATCAAAACCTCATCATATCTCAACAGTAAGAATTTGTGATGTTAGTGATATATTATCTCTGGAAGATAAACAAGCAGGTGTGCAACCAAGTTTCAATAAATTCCAAAGTCTTAATCAGTTTATTGCCCAAGACTTATTAATGACCCATTTCAAGGTTTCTCGTTTACTTGGCGGAAATTGCAAACTCCAATTTAAAGTATGCTCGAAAGACTAGATTGGGCTTTTATTCAGCCCACTATGCTAAACTTTTATGACAATGTTCTCTTTAATCATTTTCCATTTACCACTTCAGAGTTCAGACCATTGTTATTTTACTCTTTAGCTAGGTCAATCTCAATCCTATAAGAATTACCCTTTCAGGTGTGAAAATGCATGTTTTCAGAATCCTAATCATGAAAAGTTGGTTAAAAAGATTTCGAATTATCATTTATAAGCTATGTCATGTTTAAATTATAAATAGTTAAAGTATGCAATAAAAGATTGGTTACAGAGACATAATAATAATATTTTAGAACAATTTTAACATACAAAAACTAAATTACTTACTCTACTAAATTCTCGTCTCCAACATTTTAACAATAATGGACTTTTTAATGCATATAAAAGACACTTAAAAAGTACATTTAGTTAATAGACTTTCAACATTCGTAACGAAAACAAAGAGAAAAATAAAACATATCAATGAAATGGACAAAAGAACTAAATATTTCCAAGCCACACCTAAAGCAAGAACAAACAAAAGATTAATTGTTATCAGTCATCGGATAACATAAAATATTATGATTCTAACACTATAAAAAATGTCATTACACATTACCTGCAATCACGTTTTTATATTGTTTCATATGTAGTTTGCCCATGGTAGAGATTTACAACATATTCCAAAGTTGATCACAAATGCAGACAATCAAGCCTTTCAAAAAAACAAGCTTTTCTGAAATAAAAAAAAAATTGTATTTGAAATACCAAATAAAACACCAAGACAAGATGGTTTCAATGCACAATTTTATCAACATTATTGTTCTATTATTGGATTTTCTTTTGTTTGGACAGTTCAAGCTTTTTTTTATATTGAAATTATATTATTAGATTGTGCCCAATCCTCTATTGCATTAATTCAGAAAATTGACAACCCAATATTTATCATTCGTTTTCTACCCATCACTTTGTGTACAATAATAGATAAAATAATAACTAAGTTAATGGCTAATAGTTTACAATTGTTACTTCCAAAAATGTTTCATCCTTGTCATGAGTATTTGTTCAAAGATAGATCTATTTTTGATCATATTCTAATATCTCATGAAATATTTCACTCTTTTGACGCTCGAAAAAGGGTAAAGAGATTGGATGGCCCTTATATACTGGACATAAAAAAGGCTTACAATAAAG
This sequence comes from Oxyria digyna, assembly GCA_029168935.1. NCBI lineage: Eukaryota > Viridiplantae > Streptophyta > Magnoliopsida > Caryophyllales > Polygonaceae > Oxyria > Oxyria digyna. The sequence goes on from JAPVLV010000022.1 coordinate 17,204,092, forward strand.
TTCACTGACCTTTCTTAGTTAAAATTCAAGATAAATTTGGTTTTCAAAAGACGTGGATTCACTTACTTTCATCATTTTCAATTCTTGTTAACAATGAATCAGGACTAATTGTTAAACCACCATATGGACTTTATCAAGGTGATCCAATTACTCCGTTTATTTCCATAATTACAATGAAGTATCTTACTCGTACACTACAAAGTCAATTAGAGTTACAAAACAATAAGGTCGGTATTCAACTAACAAGGAACGATATGCTGATTCCTTTATTATGCTTTGCAGATGATACACTTGTATTTGCAAATGCAACATTAACAAATATGACATATATTAAGAAATGTCCTTCAACAATTTACAAACATCTTCGATTTAGCAATCAATTATCACAAAAAAACAACTTCCAAACATCAACTAATATAGATAAGACACAAAAAACACCTTCAGGCTTCAACTTCCGTATTGAATTTACAAATCACAAATTCGATGGAAAAATATCGTGGAATTCCAATTATTTGTGTGAGAGTTAAAAATGATTTAATTATGCCCTTCAAAGTATGCAAAAATAATTACCTAAATGGAAAACAAATTCCATTTTAAAGGTTGGACTAGAAGTACTAATTCAATCAATCTTTTATCTAAAATAAATCATTTAATAGTGTTTTTATCTTCCCAACGGTATCTCTCAACAATTTGATGATATTAATAAACAATTCTGTAACAATACATCAAACTATAGAACACTCTCAAGTTGGGATGCTATTTGTAAGCCAAAGATCATTGGTGGACTTGGTTTACATAAGGCAAAGGATATGAACAAGGCTTTACAAATGAAACTTTTCTAGGAAATTGTAACTGATAAAGATAATATTAATTTAAGTCAAAATTATTAGTGAAAAGTATTTCCGTTCAGTTGATTTAATTAATTACAAGCGGAAGAACATACAATCATGCCAATTTTTTAGGCTTTTTCATCTATGAGATATATTCGTAAATGGAATTGGTTGGATAGGATTAGTGGGTAATGGAGAAAAATTAATTTCTAGACTGATAGTTGTGTTCCTCATTTGGATTTGCTTCATTTTCATAATCAAGTCTTATCGAATATGACTGATAACCAATGAGATGTAACTAAACTTAGTAGAATTATACCAAGTCATATTTTTCCACATATCTTGTGGTTCTATATTCCCGATCCAACAATAGAAGATTGTGTTACATGGAGACCAAAAACTATTGGAAATTTTGCTACTGCATGTGAAATGAATTCTACGTTTTTGTCAACCAACCAAGATGATCTTTTTAAATGACTTTAATTGGAATTTAAAGACACCGTCAAAATTACATAATTTATTATGAAAAGCCTTGACATGATCATTGCCTACTACTGAGCGCCTTAATCGCCATTTTTCACGAGCTCCGTCATATTATTTTTTATGTAGCAATTTAACTGAACCCTCACATCATTTTTTTCTTGAATGCTCATACACCTTATCTAAACAATTCCAATTACGTGCTGGTTATAATTGTAATTTTTTAAACTTTGGAGTTTTGTTTGGATGATTTTAGAAAACTCATTAATATAAATAAACACTAGCGTAGTGTCTGTTTCATGCGCGTGGATATGTTAGAAAAGATAATTATTTTTACATAATATTAAAAAAATGATCTAAATAACTATTGACTTTAACTTTTTGAGAAAATAATTTGATGTATTTGTAAATGTTCAACTCAAAAAGAACACTATAGCTATTGTGTCAATTGATGAAAAGAATGAAAAAAGTGACTAATATAAAATAAAATAAGAGATTATGGGAGATGTTACGTTTTAAATTATTAGATAAATTCAAAATAAATAATTAAAGTTCTTAACTATTTTGGTGAAAAACACTCTCATGCCTCAAAATGAGATAACTTTAATATTGAAGATAGATAACAAATTAACAACCATCAAGTAGAGTCCCTACTATTTCCCGAACATACCTTATGAGTCCCTACTATTTCCCGAACATACCTTATGGTTAATAAGAATAGTTGTTGAGGCTCCTTCATGTTTTGAATGGAGACAAACATTCTGCTAATGAATTGTTTGAGTGTTTCAGGATCGTTGCTGAGAAAGGAACGTTACACAGCGGTGTTCTATTTTAGGAAAGCTCGATTGGAAAGAGAGCGAGATAACGGAATGAGTTTTTAAGGAAAGATCTGATTGAAGATATATTCGAAGAAGATATATTCGAAGAACATTGTAATCTTGGCGGTTGGGCGGATAAGATTTTATGGAAGGAAATATTATCTTTTCCTAAAAGATATTATTTCCTTATAGATTTACTTCCTTGTTTTTAACCTAGACCATCTTAGTATAAAAGCTAGGTTTAGACATAGGAATTAATTGACGCATTGATTGAAGTCACACGGCTGAGTAATTCAGAGAAGAAGAAGAAGAGTGATCCTTAGGCTTAGCGGTTGAGTTCGGGCTCGAGTGAGAGGAGTGATTCGTGATCGTAATCCGAGCTCTCTTTTGTAACGAACAAGAAATCAATAAGATAAGTACACCCTTCTAAATCCTTCAAGTGAGAAGCTTGAAGGTGGTGGTTTTACTCAACACAAAAAGGTTGAGGTTTCCACTCTAAATCTTGTGTCAAAGTTTACTTCTTGCATATTATTATTCCGCTGCTATACCTCCTGAGGAACAATACCTATTGTTCCCTAGGAAGTAACTGTGCTAACTGATCCAACAATTGGTATCAGAGCCTGGTCTCTAGATTTGTGTTAGCTTTGCAGGAAGTATGGGTTCACAAACTGCCATCAATGACTCATTCTGGAAACCCCCGGTGCTCAAATTCGGAGAATTCTCTTATTGGGTGGAACAGATCGAGTCGCATATCTGTTCGCTTCATGGACAGATGTGGAAAGTGGTAGAGTTTGGTGATATCAAAATTCTTGATCCTACTGATCCCACTGGAGTCAAATTAAAGTCAAGGGTTGATTATCAAGATGCTGATTACAAGGTGCTGAAACTCAACATGCGAGCCAAGAAAGTCATGCTCGCAGCCCTAGGTCCTTCTGATCAAAGAAAGGACCCCCGCTACAAAACTGCCCATGATATCTTCAATGCACTCAAAAGGATGTATGAGGGAAACGAAGATATCAAGAAGAACAGGATTCTCGCACTCATTAAGGAGTATGATAGCGCTTTTCAAGGAAAGAATGAATCTCTTGATGAGTTTCATTCTCGATTTCAGGGACTTGTAGGTCAATTGGAGTTTCTAGGAGAAACAATTCCTGAGTGGAAGATTACTCATCAATTTCTTCAGGGATTATCAGCAAAGTGGGATGCCTTTTCTCTAGCTCTTCAGGCGCAAAACGACATTAAGAACATTACTCTGGAGGAGTTGGTTGCTCGACTTCAGAGCAATGCAGACATTCAACAAAGCAAGGCCTCTAGAAGAGAAAGTGAAAAATCTGAAAAATCACAAAGCAATGCCTTAAAGGTTGAAAAGGCTTTCGATCTTGCTCAGGAAGATGATGAGGATGAAGATGGTGATGAAGAAATTGCCCTTATCACTCGGGCATTTCGCAAAGTCTAGAGAGGAAGTCGCAACATGCAACGTTCCACTGATGGGAACAAAGATGCCAAAGACATTGTCTGCTATCACTGCCAAAGGAAAGGACATTTTGCAAGGAACTGTTTCAAGAAGAAGACAGGAGAAGCACCTGTCCCTGCTCGGGAAAGAAAGGAGGCCATGATAGCTGCATGGGGTGCATCTGACTCAGATGATGACTCTACATTTATCTCAAAGGAAACGTGTCTTATGGCCGCTGGAGGAGAATCAGAAGATGAGGTAACTGATTCTGAACTCGACTCCATTTTACTTACCAGAACCAAATCTCAGATCATAAAAGCTATAAAATCCTTAGGGGAGGAAAATGGAAATCTAAATTTACTGCTGGAAGAAAAGAATGAAACTATCTCTAACTTGGTTGAAGAAAACAAGCTTTGGGTTTCAAAAGTCACCAAACTTGAGAAAGTTTCATTCCCTTCCCCAGATGTATGCAAGTCCTGCCCTACCTATCAATCTACCATCACCTCCCTTAACAATAAAGTTACTAAGCTTGAATCAGAAATTCTTATGTTAAAACTGAGTAACTCTAAGTTAACTAAAGAAGCAATAGATTTGAAGGGAAGTGAGGAAGAAAGAAAGAAGATTTGGCTGGATGAGTATGTTGCTTCCAAGATTGAAAAAGAAAAGGATGACTTCTCCAAACGATTTGTACCTCGTACTGGACTAGGGTACAGAAAGCCTCTAGGTCCTCAAACTAGTAACATTCCCTCAGATACTCGAACTCCCTCTTCTTACGAGGAACATTGTGGTGGATCCAACTCTGGTTGCTCCCACAGTGGATCCAAGGGGGGAAGAAAGGTTCAAGAATAGTGAGGAGAAAGTCTGGTTTGATGGACAAAAGGCTTACCACATGTGGCTTAAACAAGTTCAGAACATCAAACCGGTACAGATTGATTTTCAATCAAGGATTAACAATAAACCCATCTGGCCAGGTCAAAGCAAGTATGTGAATCTATGGAATCACAAAGTTTGCTGATACTGTGGTAAAGCAGGCCACTACAAACAGAACTGTAATCTTAAAAGGAAAGATGATGAAAGAGCTTACCATTCTAGGCAACAATCAAATGTCAGGAACACTCCTAGGATAAAAATTGTCCTTGATGAACCAAGAAACAGAAGAGTCTTTTCTAATCCAGGTAAGCCTAAGCTTGCCTGGGTTCGTAAAAACTAATCTTTTACTTGCAGGATGGAGGGAAGAAATGTTCTTGGTATATAGATAGCGCTTGCTCGATTCACATGACAGGGAACAAAGACTGGTTCACATCTCTCCATCCACAAACCAAGGGTTCTATAACCTTTGGGAACAACAGTAAGGGTGAAGTAGTAGGAGTGGGAAAGGTAAGAATTTCTGACAAACTCTTTGTGAATAACGTTACTCTTGTAGACAACCTCACTTTTGATCTGTTGAGTGTACGTCAAATGTGCCAGGATGGTCAAAATAGGGTTGTCTTTACTACTGATGAATGTTTGGTTGAGAATGTTAAGACAGGGAAGGTTCTTCTAAGAGGCATTACTGAAAACAATCTATACAAAGTGGATCCTTCTTTCATCCCAGAAGAAGAACTATGCCTAACTGTCCAAACTGAGGAATCAAACTTATGGCACAAACGGTTTGCACATGCTAGCCTCAGACTTCTATCCAAACTTCACAACAAGGACCTAGTGGTAGGTCTACCAAAGATAGACTGTCTTACTGAAGAGGTATGCATAGCATGTACAAGAGGAAAACAGGTAAGATCATCCTTCAAATCGAAGAAGCAGGTAAGTACTTCCAAACCTCTGGAACTCATCCACATGGATCTGTGTGGGCCTATGCGTACTCAGAGTCGTGGAGGAAATAAATATGTGTTTGTCATAGTGGACGATTACTCCAGGTACACATGGACAATTTTTCTTGCATCTAAGGAAGATGTGTTTGATGAGTTTAAGTATTGGTTGCATGCTGTTGAAAATCAGTTAGGTCTACACTTAAAGTCTATTCGTACTGACCATGGAACGGAGTTTGAAAACTCTCAGTTCCTTTCCCTGTGCAGGACCAAAGGAATTAATCATAACTTCTCTGCTCCAAGAACTCCACAGCAAAATGGAGTGGTTGAGAGGAAAAACAGGACACTGGAAGACATGACAAGAACAATGCTGATTGCAAGTGGTCTTCCTAGGAACTTCTGGGCTGAGGCACTGAATGCTGCTTGCTATGTGCTCAACCGTGCAATGCTAAGGCCCATGATAGAGAAAACCCCATATGAATTTTTTAGGGGAAGAAAGCCTAATGTTTCACATCTTAGAGTCTTTGGTTGCAAATGTTTTGTACACAACAACGGGAAGGAAAGTCTGGGAAAGTTTGATCCAAGGAGTGACGAAGGAACCTTCGTTGGATACTCACCACAAAGCAGAGCTTATAAAGTATACAACAGGAGAACCAAAAAGGTTGAGGAAAGTATACATGTAGTCTTTGATGAAAATATTATGGCTGACACCCTTGTGCAGGATTCAAATGTCCTTCCCCTAACTGAAGAAGATAAGGAACATTTTCAACTCTTGGAAGATCATGTACAAGATCCCAGTGAAGAACACAACCAAGCGCAAGGAACTCTCTCTACAGAAGCAAACAATGATCAAATTCAGACAGAAAGCGCACTGGATGAAGTATCTGGATCTCAGGGGGAACATATCCCTAACGAGGAACAGACAGGTGTTGAAGAACCTCAAGTAGGAGGAACTCGTCATAGCACTCGTATCCATGGTCCTCCATCAAGACTCATGGACTACGTGTGCAACTGTGCTTCAGCTTCAACTCCTGATACATCACCTGATCCAAAATCGAAGGATTGTTCCGTCCTAACCTTAAATCCTATATTTCATGCTTTTTGTGCTTTTGTTTCTGTAGTTGAACCAAAGATAATTGAAGAAGCTCTAAAAGATCCAGAGTGGGTAAATGCTATGCAAGAAGAGCTTCATCAATTTGAGAGAAACAAAGTGTGGAGACTGGTTCCCAGACCTAAGGATAGATCCGTCATCGGTACCAAATGGGTTTTTAGGAACAAGATGGATGACAAGGGACAAGTTACGAGGAACAAAGCCAGACTGGTTGTTAAGGGTTATAACCAGCAAGAAGGAATTGATTATGATGAGACTTTCGCTCCAGTTGCAAGGTTGGAAGCTATACGTCTTTTGATTGCTTACTCTGCTCATCATGGATTTAAGCTGCAACAAATGGATGTAAAGACTGCCTTCTTGAACGGTGTTCTCAAAGAGGAGGTATATGTCGAGCAGACACCTGGTTTTGCAGACCCTTCCAATCCCGATCATGTATTCATCCTTGATAAAGCACTCTACGGTCTCAAATAGGCTCCACGCGCATGGTATGAAAGGTTATCTCAGTTCCTCTTATCCCATGGTTACGTCAGGGGGGAAGTCGACAGGACTCTGTTCCTACTGAAGGAAGGTAAGCACACTCTGGTTGTGCAAGTGTATGTTGATGACATTATCTTTGGTTCCACCAACGAGCAACTAGTTACAAAGTTCACCAAACTAATGGAAAGTGAATTTGAAATGAGCATGGTGGGAGAACTTAAGTTCTTTCTGGGATTACAAGTGGTCCAAACTGAAGAAGGAACAAAGGTTCATCAACAAAAGTACCTCCAGGAATGCATCAGAAAGTTTGGGATGGCAGATGCCAAGGATTGTTCCACTGCTATGTCCCCAAATGACACAATAGGAATTGATGCAGATAAGAAGGACGCTGATCAAAAAGTCTACCGTGGAATGATAGGCTCATTGCTTTATCTAACCGCCAGTAGGCCTGATATTATGCAAAGTGTGTGTTTTTGTGCTAGGTTTCAAGCAAGCCCCAGAGAAACACATGTCACTGCAGTGAAGAGGATTTTAAGGTACTTAAGAGGAACAAATGATCTTTGTTTGTGGTACCCAAGAGGAGGAAGTCTTGAACTGCTAGGTTATACAGATGCAGACTTCGATGGTTACAAGCCAGACAGGAAATCCACCTCTGGGATGGCTCAATTTCTCGGTCCATGTCTTGTGTCATGGGCTTCCAAGAAACAAACCACAGTTGCTCTCTCTACTGCTGAAGCTGAGTATGTAGCCGCAGCTGCTTGTTGCTCTCAACTCATATGGCTCAAACAACAGCTAAGTGATTTTGGTATTACTCTAGGTAACGTTCCTATTTTGTGTGATAACACAAGTGCTATTGATATCTCTAAAAATCCTGTGCAGCATTCAAGGACCAAGCACATTGATATTAGACATCACTTTCTACGTGATTGTGTGGAAAAGGGAATCGTCTCTATGGAGCACGTTCGGTCTGAGGATCAAATCGCAAACATATTCACAAAGCCACTAAATAAGGCCCCTTTCGAGAAACTACGACTAGGGTTAGGTATGATTTCTCTCGAATGATCTTGCTCTTCTATAAAACCCCCAATGATTGGAGAAATTAGCTAATTTATTCATTCTGCACTTGATCTTTTGAAGCATGGTCACTCTTGATTTCCATGATATGAATTCGTGTCTTTTGTGCCGCATGCTAGTACTATTCATGCTTAGGAAAGTTATCAATCACTGTATTCAATTGATGTCATGTTATTTTGAGCAAAGGTCTTATTTCTAGCCCAAAAGATTCCTCTTGATGTACTGAACCCACAATATAAGCCCAAAGGATAGAGGAAATCTACAGCCACCCTTAGCCTTCATGGATGATAGTCCTATGAGCCCTGTTTATTCATTCACAGCTGGACTCACTCGCCATGATATAAAATTATTTAAATTCATGCTATATGTGCTATTTTCGTGTGATGTTCTCTTTGTACCCTTTCTGGTAACATTACCCCAACCATCACACACCATCGACATCAGATAAGGAAGGAAAGGTGAAAAGGCTGTGTTCTGAAATCTGCAAGTGGGAACTTTATGGTTATTAGCGCCGTATGAAATGACAGGAGGTACAGATCAATAATGGTAGTTTTTCTCCCAAGGTTCATGATGAAGATGGAAGGATTTTGATTGGAGAAAATTGCGGCAACCAACTGGCGAATTTATGGAAATAAATTCACACAAGGAAAATTGCAGATTTGAAATTTGAAGAGATACTTCTGCAGACGTCTGAATATAAAAAGAGAATACTCTTGAGTCTTCTTCTTCACGCCCTCAAATCCTCTCAAGAACAAACCCTCAGAACCCTAAAATCCTCAAACCTCAAAAGCTCTCAGCAATGGTGAACACAAACTCCATCTCTCTCACAGGCAAAGAGAGCCCTGAAACCATAAGAAGAATACTGGCCGCCATAGGAGTTGCCATCGAATATCCTGCAGAAATCCAATCAACTTCCCCATCGCAGGCCAAAGAAAATTCACCCTCTCCATCACCAGCCAAATCAGAAACTCCCTCACCAAAGCCAGCCAAAACAAAGACACCCACACCATCTCCGGCCAAATCTAAAACCCCTCCGGTCACACCCATTCACACCACCTCCAACACCTCCACAGAAAAAATCTCTACTCCTTCCACAGTAAAGCTCCTCAGTCCGCCTCCCTCCACAGAGCCCTCTCCACAAAAACCTAACCCTAACCCTAGCTCTGTCCCTGACCCCATCACTGCTCCAAAATTAGCAGTGCCTGAGGCAAGCCCACAAGAAACTAAGTCTGAAGGCACCGCCTCGGCCACAACGCCAACAGATTTGGGCGTTGCAAATGTTCTGGTGGAAATAGAGGAAGAAAGTAGAAGAAAGGAGAAGGGAAAAGGTCTGGATGTAACAGACCTGACAATGGAAGACGAGGATGAACCAATCATCAAACGAAAGGCACGATCTACCCCTCGGCGGTCGTCAACCGTCGTCTCTGAGGAATCCGATGAGCCCTCCCTCAAAAAAACAAAAATTGAAGTCTCTCTCTCTCGTCCTCGCACTCGGAGTCTTGCAGCAAAACCGCCCAGAGCCAAGAAAGCTCCAAAATCAATTGCTGAAAGCAAAACTCTGGGAAAGAGGGTGATCATCAGGGACCTGATATTCAACGCCCAATTCTTGATCAACAATGGAATGGAAGCACTGGTTGATATGATTCACTTCCAAGGCTGGGAAAAGCTGTTCTGCTCCGCTGAACAGGTAAATGATCATCTGCTCCGTCAGTTCTACACATCCCTCACCATCACTGAGAAACCTCATGCTGTGCAAGCCTCCTTCAAACTAGGTAAGGAAACTCATGTTTTCTCAAGCACTGAGTTAGGATTAATTCTTGGAGTTCCTCACTGTAGGTTTGAGGAGTACGTCAAAGGTCAGTGGCCTAAGGATGTGAGTTTGGCTGCCATTCAGAGTGTCTCTCAGGACTTCAACACTGAAGTTGTAGGCGAGATGTCTACAGCCTCCATGGGAATTGTGAATCGAGTGCTTCACAGTTACGTCATCAGCAACATTACCCCCAGAGAACAGAAGCGCACCACAATATTGATCCAAGACTTTCTAATCATGGATAAAATGCTCCTCAGGAAAGCCATCAATCTTCCTAAGATCATCATGCTGCACATGGCTCATGCCAGGAAGAATGACAGGCACGGTCTTCCTTTCCCTGGAATTGTGAAAAAGGTCTTAGAATATCTGAAGGTGTATGAGTCTGGGCCTGCTGATGTTGTGCATGCACGAGAGCTTGCTGAGGCTAACTTGAAGAAGATGAGATTTGACAAGAATGCTGATGGTGCTTGGGTAAGGGCCTTGGACAATATTGAGATTGATGCCCTGTCTGAAGACCCTCAAGAGGAACAGAATGAAGCGCCTACTATGGTCTATCACAATGATAAGTTTGAGGAATTGTGCACGCTTGTTGGACTTCTTTCTGAACAACAACACAGGCTAGCTTAGGAGATCACTGCCCTGAAGGATGAGATCCGTCGTTGGACGAAATCAAACCAGTAAGGTTCCCTTCGCAGTATCCAGACGCTGCCGTGCACCCTTCCTTCCTTACTTCTGACCCCCACATTCTGTTCCCTAGCACATCAACCTCTTCTCTTCTATGCTTTATTGTACCCTTTGCCTAATTTGCTTGATCTTCTTTTGTTTGCTTTGTTTGTGTTTTTTTTTTCCTGTTTGACTATGTATCAGCGTCAGCTCCTTAGACGCTTATTAATCAATGGAACGCTTGTTTTGTGACCTGACTTCACTTGCCTTAAGTTCTCATATGATTAAGTTAGCTTTTTGATGATGCCAAAAGGGCGAAAATAAAGGAAGTTCAAGGTTTTAGGGGGAATATCAGATCCTTTCTCTACGAGTAACAATCCTAAGGGAAACTATTTATGTGTATATTGTGAATACACTTTTCGTGTCTTATATCTTAAGTGTCTATATGCCTTAAAGAAGAGAATGTTTTTCACCATCAAAAAGGGGGAATTTGTTGAGGCTCCTTCATGTTTTGAATGGAGACAAACATTCTGCTAATGAATTGTCTGAGTGTTTCAGGATCGTTGCTGAGAAAGGAACGTTACACAGCGGTGTTCTATTTTAGGAAAGCTCGATCGGAAAGAGAGAGAGATAACGGAATGAGTTTTTAAGGAAAGATCTGATTGAAGATATATTCGAAGAAGATATATTCGAAGAAGATTGTAATCTTGGCGGTTGGGCGGATAAGATTTTATGGAAGGAAATATTATCTTTTCCTAAAAGATATTATTTCCTTATAGATTTACTTCCTTGTTTTTAACCTAGACCATCTTAGTATAAAAGCTAGGTTTAGACATAGGAATTAATTGACGCATTGATTGAAGTCACACGGCTGAGTAATTCAGAGAAGAAGAAGAAGAGTGATCCTTAGGCTTAGCGGTTGAGTTCGGGCTCGAGTGAGAGGAGTGATTCGTGATCGTAATCCGAGCTCTCTTTTGTAACGAACAAGAAATCAATAAGATAAGTACACCCTTCTAAATCCTTCAAGTGAGAAGCTTGAAGGTGGTGGTTTTACTCAACACAAAAAGGTTGAGGTTTCCACTCTAAATCTTGTGTCAAAGTTTACTTCTTGCATATTATTATTCCGCTGCTATACCTCCTGAGGAACAATACCTATTGTTCCCTAGAAAGTAACTGTGCTAACCGATCCAACAATAGTGTTTAAATAGAAATCTTCAAATTCGTGTTAATAACCCTGTTGATTTAGCTTTTATTCATTTTTTAGAAATTGGCAATCTTCGTATACACAAATACATATATAAAACTCCAACTATTCGTAAGCGTAATAGGAAATTGATTAATAATTGAATTTGGCGTAAAACCTCTGAAGGATGGGTAAAAGTTAGATCAACAACAACACAAACATAATCCTTTATAGAGTACTAGAAACGGAAACCCGCACTACGCGCGGGTATGAAACGGATGACCTATGCTCCGCGCTTGTATGAAACGGTTTACCTACAATTCGCGTTGGTAGATAATTTTTAACCTATGTTTATGTATCAATTTATTTTCGTAACGGCCACTTGTATTTTAGTATTAAGATTGAGAGCCATTTTTTTTAGGTATGGCGATGAGTATGGAATTTATATATCATTTTCCGATATAATTTCTTGAAAATGAATTACGTATTAAAACACATTTGTATTTTATTATTTTTGTTTTTTTGACGTTTTTTATGCATTTCTACGTCTTGTTTGGTTTGTTCATATTTCCTTATTGTAATTTTCGTATTCAATTTAGTAAGGTGAATCTTGGAATGACAGATAAGAAATGAAAATTGTCTTACCAATAATGGTAAGGGTTGATGGATTGAAAGAGATATATATCTTTGTGGGTCTTTATTTGTAAATGGGCTTTTTATTTGTAAATGGGTTGAGTTTGTATTTTGTCCATTAACAATTTCATAAACTTCTTAACGAGCTGAGTCAGTGAGCATATACACAAAATTATTGTTTGGGGCGTATCCATTCTTCATTTGTCGTTGTCTTTGTTCAAGGTAAGCAACTTCTTTATTGTCGTTCTTCCTTCAATTAATTCCTTGATGCATGTTTCTTATGCATCGATTTCCTTCAGTTTTCCATCGTTTTTTGTTCATTATTCCCTTCTTTCCTTGTAGATATGACTGTATTCTGATATTTTGGTTGTCGAAATTAGGGCTTTGCCCCATATGTTTCTGTTGTTGCCACTGCTTATGTATGTCATTGTAGTTTTACCGGAATAGTGTCGTGGGTTGTAGTGCATTTGAATGTTGTAGTTGTTTATTAAGCATTGATCATTTTGTTTTCTGTTTCGTAGGTTAATCAATCGTGATTGTTTTTTTGGGTTTCTGTAAAGCATGTTTATTTGTTGCGTTTCTTACTGTTACTTGGGGGGTTTTGTGTTTATTGTTCTGTTTGTGTCTGTTTTTATTGCCTCTTAACTTAATTCCTATGACTGTTTTTCCCTCGAGGTGCCGTTTCAATTGTTTTTCCTATTACTTAAAGCTGAACTCTGTTTTTTGCTATTTTGTTGGTCTCTCTTCCTCCCTCTATTTTTTAGTGCTTGTTATTTCCAGGTTGAATTTCATGTATGTGGGATGTTGTTTAACGCTTCGTTTCCGTGTGTAATTGTGTTTATGGAATCTCTGTTTTTATGTATAACGCTGGTTTCAATTCTGTCATAGCCAGTCTATGTATTGTCTTCTGAAGTTTTCATTTTTGTTTGTTTTGATTTCATGATCCTACACGTATTTCTGCATTATTGGTAATTTGGGCTTATACCTACCTTGTTGTGTTTTTTTTATTCTTTCTGATTTAGTTCAGGGGAGTTTGCTTTCATGTTGTATAAAATAAATGATTGCTTACTTATGATGATAGTATTTTATTTTATTATTACTGTGTATTTTTCCCTCATTTCCCCCCATTTATTTTGTTTATTGCTCATTAGTATATCGCCCTCTATATAGGTTTGTTTGATATTCTGACCATGGATTCCTCTGTTGATGCGGCTAACGACGTTCGTTCCTTCTTTCTCCCATTTGTCAATAAGAAAGCCTTGGTGGAAATGGTATTTTTATTTTTTCTGTTGTTTTTATTCAGTTCATGTTGTATTTTGTGCATTTTATTTGTTTGCAACAGCCGCTTCCCAGAGGATTTTCTTCTTCTACGGGTTCTCCCGGTGATAGGTGTCTTTTTTTGCACATGCCGGATGGCAAGGTGTTTAAGGTTTTCCTGCGCAAACGAAATAGGGAGTTGTTCCTTGGTTCAGGATGATCAGAAATGACGAAGTATTATTCTGTTGGTGTTGGTTTTTTTGTGGTTTTCAATGAATCTTCTCTTGGGCATTTCAATATTAAGATATTAGGTTATTCAACTTGTGAGATTGATTATTGGGAAATAGGTGCATCGAAAGAGATATTAAGAAGTGAGTATTCTGTCGTTGTTGTTGTGTTTTGGTTACTTTGCCTTTTATGGATGTAATATCGCCTGTTTGGTTTTCATGGATCTAAAAAAACAGGTGGGGCATCTACTGTTTTTCATCTTGGGGTTGCAAATTGTGCTGGTTTTTGCATGGAAATGAAGTCTTCTTATGTTCAGAAGCCTTTCCGTCTTGTAAGTTGTTTCTCTCATTCTGTTTTGTTTTAACGTTTTTGTTTCTCATTTTTTGATGTTGTTTTTCGATAATCCTGTGAGTTCCTATGCCTCATGCTTCATTAATTTTTTGTCACACAAATGCTAAGGAGTTCATGTTGTATGTTGGCGATCGTAAGTGGGATGTAAGTCTTTCAGTTGGTGAGGACTTCACTTATTTCTCAAAAGGTTGGAAAGTTTTTGTTGCTGATAACGCGGTGAAGGAAGGTGACATTTGTCAGTTTGTGCTAACGGATCCAGGGTACCTGGTCTACACTGTTGTTGTGTCTCACCGCCGTTAGTTATGTTTCGTTATCGGGAATCCATGTTTTTTTTAACTATGCCATGTATTTTCATCGTTGTAGCTTTCACTGCTGTGCAGTGTTGTCGTTGGTTTGGTTTATTTGTATGTCTAGGCGTTGTGACCTATGTTTTGAATACTCTTGATGCACATGTATTTTGGTTTTTGCTATTTTACGTAGTCAAGCAATAATGGTTTGAGACATTGTAAGTTACTAAGGGAATTTTTGTATCGTTGTTCGTGTTTCTGTATTATGGTATCGTTGTGGCCTGTCATATTATTTTGATATTTATCTTGTTGTTATGATATTGCCTATAGTTGCTTTTCTTTGGTTGTTTTTGTTTATTGGTTTTGCCTATTAAGATTTTGTGTTTTATGGTTGTTCAGTGTTATAAAAGTTTGTGGTGTTAAATTTTTATGTCTCATTGCATTGTTTTCTAGATTACTTTTCACCAATAATATTTTTCATTTTTATATATGTTGTTGTTGTGATATTGTTATGATATTGTTCTCTAGATAACTGTATTGATGTTTTCAAGATTAGTTTGTGGTTTTTTTTATTTTGTTTTCCAATGTATCTGATAATCAAATTATTGTTCTTAACAATTCCTTGTAATTCCCTACTTTTCTAATGTTACTTTTTTTATTTTCAATTTTGTATTTCACTTGGTTTGTAGTCATTACTGTTATTATTTTTCATGTCATCTTTGGTTGTTCCAACATATTTGTCTTTCTTACTTGTCTTTTATTTTTTTATACATATTTGCAGATGCATTTTACCTTGATGAGGTAATTCTTTGATCATCTAACATTATTGCTCTTAATATTACGTGAAATTTACATTTCTATTTAATCGCGTGATTTTCGTATATCTAAATGTATTCCTTTTATTCCAGGGTAACATTGCTTTGGTCGAGTTGACTGTGAGTATGTTTTGTGGTTAAGTTATCTTTCTGTATTTGTCTAATGTTTTTCCTTTGTATTAATTTACACTGAATCAAACTCTTGGAAGTTTTAGATATATATTGTTGTGTTGTTTAGTTGATTGCATTATTAGAAGTTATACTGATTTCATGTAGAGGTAATGTTGGATTTAGTGTGAAATTCGAAATTCATAGCTGATTATTCTTTTAAGACCACAACTCCCTATAATTCAGTAGCAAGCTAACAAAGAAAATCAGAAGTCTGTATAAAAAAGCTAATATAGTGAGTCATGTTTTCTTCCATGTATGATTGCATTTGCCATGTTATTTGATCTGTTTTTTTGTTTCCACGTGCCCATCGACGGTTGAGTCCTTGATCCTTTTCTCTAATTCCGATGTATCTATGATCTCTGCATTTGTTCTCTTGCTTGCACAAATTCTCTGACACTATTAATATCAGTAAATAGATTAATGATTGATTCAAAAATATGAAATGGGTCATACTTTGTTTTTTCAAGTTACAAAGCAGTTTACAGGAAACAAAGATAAGTATTACCCGGTAGAGAGAATTTCCATTTATTACATCACTGCATTCAAATGATTCATATGTCCCATGATCATAATAAGAATGACTCTTTATCTGAAGTCTTTGTTTGGTGTGTGTTAGATTGCTGATTTCAGCAGGAAGAATAAGATCACTTTCATTGTCCTGTAATTTTTGAACAACAACAAAAAGTAATAATCAATCTAGGTTTAATAATTTTACATTATTTAATACTAAAAGAACAAACTTACTGCATTTTTGGCTAATAGTGTGTGCGCCAGAATGTTAATGAGTTTTTCAGCTACCGACCCAAACAAAATCATTTTTGTTGTTGATGTGTTATCTTTTACTTCTAAACATAGGCGGTACCTTGTTTATTGGTTATTCAAATGTGAGATTTGTGTACCCTGTTTTATCATTTCTTGTTCACTGTTTTATGTATCATACCTTTTGATTGGGTTATTGCACTTTCGGTTCCATGTTGTGCACCAATATTCTTCGTTAAGTTTGACTACACCTCTCTCGCAGTCCCCATTTTGGCATGACAGGTAATACCAGGTGTATCTTGGAATAATTTTATTTATTTCAACATTGCAATATATTGTGTGTGATACCTGAATCATGAAACTTTTTAGTTTTGTAATTGTTATTGATTCATTATAACAGATAATTGTATTATGGTAGTGTCACCTTATGTTCTGTAGCCTCTGATTTTCTTCCCATTTCCAGAAGCTACAACACAGTTTTATATTCACTGTAGTCTATATTTTCATCCCTGATTTTGCATGGGTTTACACCATACCTGTCATAGTATTTAACATATGAAGTACCTATATATCTCTATAATTAGTACACTTGATCTGTCATAATCTGGTTGATCCTAATAAATCATATTTAATTGGCATTTGTAACTTGTGTTTATGTCTGTGTAATGAAATAAGAAATATTATATTTCTTTGATGTTTAGATACATACATCACTGCATTATGAGAAGTTTCTATTTCTTGTTCAGCAGGCACGCCGTGAACTCCATTTACCTTACTCGGTGATGCACTCCCACAACCTCTTCTGGTCTTGTGTCTTCGAATCGCCCTACCGGCGGCAGACAATTGAAGTGATGAATTAGAAGTCATGTTTGTTGATATAAGTGGGATGACAGATAATTGGGAAAACAAAAACAATGGGTGAACAGTACAATGTAAGTTGAATGAAGAAGGACACTCAATTTATAGGTTCTAAATTTCACATAATGTACTAATTATGTATTTTAGACATCAATTTCATCATAATTGAGAAATTGATTGTGTCATTCAATTTGCTGGTTTTAATGGTAATTTGATTAGGAACTATATTCAGAATATTATAAATGCATTTACCTTTAAGTCATTGACCATAATAAATTGCATAAGAAATAAGACATTTCATCTAGTATTATAAGATGATGATGAATACAGTAGTATAACACAAAGTGATGAAGAAACCATCTGTCAGAATATTTATAGTAGATGAATTACTGGTGTAATTGTAATATAAATAATTTTCTTTAATGTACTTTATTTTATAAGCATTGTATTTGTTTTTTAATAATTTGATATGTATGTTTTAATGCATTTGTTTTTGACAGAATTAAGCAGTATTATTAATTTTTAATTGGGCATGTGTTATAAATCTGAGTCATGCTATCAAAATTGGTTTATGGTTATGTTTTCTTGACATAAATAAATAGGATACATATTTTTATTCATTGTTGCTATTTGTATTACAAAGTATTGTATCTCTGTTGTCTTCATTGCTCCATTTCTAATCACAACATCTTCAGTATGTTGTAAAAGGAGTTGTAGATGTATCGTACTTTTTGACCATAGTCTTTTTTTTTCAACGTTCTTTTGAATTTTCCGTCTGATGATAATGCATTAGTTCTGAGTTGAGAAACCGGTCTTCGAATGTGGCATTTAGTCTCTATCTCCCAAGTTCTTTTATCTGTGATTATATCGTTGCATGTGAAGCCTTCGTGTGTCCCGTAATCGTAGTATGTATATGACTTTATCTCAAGTCGGTGGAATGTATTCCTTAGATTGTTTAATGCTCTTGGTAACGTGCAGTTGTCCTTCAAGCATTGTTTGTTCTGTGAAATTATCCAAATAAGATTAGGTTGAAGTAACTTTTTTTAATGGTATTATACAATATTAGACTTTACTGACTTACTGTTTTTGTTGAAAGTAGTATTTGTGCTGGTGTTCCAATCATCTTTTCTGCCAAATTGTTGGAAACGATGACCTCCATTGTTATTGTTTTGTCACCAACTTCAAGTACCAACTCATATATGTTTTGTGGTTTTTTTTCCAGCATAAATTCTGTATATCATAAGAACACTAATATACTGTTTTACATTAAGCTTGTTTGTGGTTGTTCAAACAGCGGGCCATACTTCGTGCAGTAGTAACCATCTTCGATATGCATAAGTTTCATATTGCAGTTCTTGATTGGGCATGAATAATAGAACCAGCTCCATCTTGTGATTATCCTTTTTATCTCAACTACGCAATATATGGTGTTTGTTTCCTGTTTTGAAGGTTTCTATATTATGTTTGTTTCTAGTACATCAGTTTTTTTGTTGAATTATGAATGTGTAATGATACCTCTTTGTTGAGTGCCTTCCGATTTCTTCCCATTTCCAATAGTTGGAATATTGTGTCGTTTTTCCCAATCGCATCATTATTCCCTTGATAGGCATTTTTGAAGAGACCAAACCTGTTTAAAGAAATGGTTAGTTTATGTTCTAACTCAGTTTAATCAAATTTGTACTAAAAAAATTCTTGTGCTATTATATGTTTTTGTATTTAGATATAATATAGGTTAGTTATTTCGCCGCATACATCATGACATTGTGGTAGCGTGCTATTTGTGGCACTTTTGTATCTGTATAAATTACAGTTGTTGTTGTGCTCTCTAAATATATGTGTCCTGTATCATGGCGTTTGTTTACAAAAATAGGTTAGTAATAGTTTTCCATCGTTAAAATTAAAAATAAGTAATTTAAATTGTTTCATTGTATACCAACCTTTAACTTCACTAACATCCATAGTTGTTAGGAGAATATGGGGCATAGGTTTTGATTGCTTTGTATGAATTTTGAACGATGTGCATGATGGTCCAAGCATCTTCACCTTAAGATCTAATCCATGATTGTCCACTAACCAAAATTCTATACACATGAGTCCTCTACTTTGTTGCGTACCCGAGTTGACGGCAGATATAGTTCCAACCACATCTACAATAGGAAATATTACAATTATCTTTGTAGAATTTCAGTTGTGTTTGAAATTTTGATCCAGAATAGTGTACCTATTAGATATTCAGAGCCATTTGGTTTGATATCTTGAAATGATGATAAATCAGTAGGATATTGGCAGAAACCAGTGTTGCAGTAATTCAGTTTTATTATATGAGTATACTCTTCAATATTGATCATGATAATGTCCTTTTTCCTGATGCGTGGATATCCTGTGATTTTTGAAATTGTAAATTCTTGGATGCCATAGACCTCTCCGTTTTTGAGTTTCTGTTTGAATGAGTTTGCAACATCTCTTGTAGCTCGACAGATTAATGTGTTGCCCTGTCACAGTATTAGTAAAACAATGTCAATAAAATATAATACAAATATTTTAATTAAAATATTATAGTCTTAGTACAATACATGGTCATCTGATATTAGATAATTTACAGATAATAGAGTATCAGTCGCTGATCTTTCCTCCCACTGCCTACATACCATGATGTTGTACAACACTTTTGGCATTGCGTGTAGTTGGAGAAAATTTGCATATATGTTTCCATCATCTGATGCTGCTAATTTATCTCCAGTGTCAATAAATTTGGGGATTGCAGGTTCATTCTGTTGTGATTTGTTGTGGAATTGAAGAAATAGTTGTTTGTGATGGGTGTTTGGATACATCTTGAGTTTTGAAGTAGGCATTGGTATGATTTGGAACTTCTCTGACAGTTATGTTTTCTTCTATGTTTTTATGTACTATTTCTTGAAGATTTGTGGTGAACTTATAGTTTTCAACATCTATATTATATAATTTTATTATGACGACTAGATTCCCTTTAGAAACCGTACTTATAAAAATATTTTGTGTATCTCAAATTGATTGATATAGCCGTTGTTCTTTTGTAATTTTGGTAACAGAGCAATTAATGTTGTCGATATTAATGTTTTTCCTAATTAGGAATCAGAGAGTAATTACGTTACTGTCTAATGCTATTCAATTGGTAAAGAAATCCTTGATATTTTAAGTGAATAATGGTTGAATGATAATCCATTTGATTAAAAATAAAATGCATTACTTTGCAATGTAGTAATTTAGATATAGTATTTTTTGATTCTATTATATTGGGTAATAATCTGGTATTTTTACTTTGAATATTATCTTCGGCTTTTAATTTTTTAAGCATATGCTTCATCTTATTATATGAGTAACACATGTATGATTTTTTGTTTTTTTATACGGGGACTTAGATTCGTTACATTACAAATTTTTGCGATTCATTTTATATTTGTGTAGCCCTATAGGTAGTGTAATCTGTGTAATTGTTATAGCAATATATAGATCATTTAGAAGTATAAACACATGAATTCACTATTCTGAATAATGATAAAAATTGTATTTATAATTATTCTAAGTAGATACATGTATTTAGGATTATTTATAACAATGGTTCCTTCAATCTTGTCCTGTCTGAGATTTGCTATGATATGCCATCATACTTCTTGATCTGGATATTTTCTGCAAAAAATCATATATTTTTTAGAGACAGTTAAACACTGGACTGGTGTGAAATACTGATCTTGTTAATGTATCCTCAAAATATAATTTGTTAATGCATTTTGTCTTTATTTCCTACAAAGTTATTTTATACATCTAGGTTGCTTTATTTTACCTAGATTTAATTTTCTTTCTTGGTTGGTTCTCTTGTCTAATTTGATTTCCCCCTCACTCAGGATCAATGTCTGGTCTCCCTTTTCATCACAATTAAGACTGAAGTTGGTTTTTTCTCTTTTCATCCCACTTTGTATTTCTTCCAGCATTATCACATCTTTAAACGTGCTGCCATCATCTCGCTTTGTATGTTTCCGTGAATGGTGCAATAGTTTTGTCGCTGTTCTCGTTCCTGGATTAAATCGTTTAATGGACTGTTATGTATATATAGACGAATTACTCTTAAATAGATTGTGGAAAAAATGTGGTTCTTACTTTTGCATCAGTTCATTATTTGCAATTGCAAATTTGTGATGTGCTGCAACAACCTGCTTCATTCTGATGTATGTCTCTATTGCTCTTTTTGGATACATTTTTTGTTATGTGCTTCATTGTTTTTCTGCTGTGTCTATTTATATTGTAATTTGTGAATACCTAAACTCATTTAAGTTTGCTGTGATTTTGTATTCAGTGTGAGATTCTTATATGGTATATATGGTTCACAACATTTAGCCTTTCATTTTATCCTTGATTGTTACTTTGATGTGTGTGTTGCTATGGTATTGTGATATACTGCATCTTGGTATGTTTTTGTTTTCGGGCAACTGAATTGGGGCTATTAAATTTTCTGATAATGATTGTGACTTATATAATTTGGGTTTGGATTCTGCCATTTTTTTTTAATTGCTTTTTTGTATTATGTGTATTTATTTGAGTTTCAATTTAATTTTATTTTCTGAAATTTTAATTTTTGTTACTTATATTAGTTAATTATTTGGTAGTTGGTTATTGGATGGTGTTTGAATTAATGTTAGTTTTCCGGAATCTTACAATTATGTCATTCTTAAGATTTTGAATTTCTTGATGTCAGTTGATCGTTCCATACCTTTCTTGAACCATATATTATATAGTAATTTATATAGTGCATTAACATGAAATTGAATAAAATACAAAAATAAAATGACTACTTCATCTAAATAATATGAAAATGTGTCCAAAGTAATATATTTTGGTATGATAAAATGATACAAATGTTCAGACACTGATGTCCTTTATTTCTGCTGCACTGATGATAATTGTGTCATATTGATAATACCTTCGCTATCCGATTAGCTTATATCCTGTCCATCTTCATTGTGTTTGTTTGTATGGCTCTGTCCTTCAATCAGTCTCTTGTTTTCTGTCGCGGTCTTCTTCATTTTATAGATGGATCTCATATTTAATATCGTTTTGAACTTAAATGGGTGTTCGGGGCTAGTTCTGCTGGAGAAACGTGTGCTTTGTTTGTGTGGGGTAGTTATTATATTGCTGCACATAAAAGTTGGAGCACCAATGTATCTAGAAAAGCAATAAGTTCTTGGCATGATTTCAACACTGTGATGTGTGCCGATGAGTGCCTTGAAGATATCTGGTAGTTGAAATGGATCTGAAAATAACTGTTTGGAAAAAGATAATGTAATGATGTAATGATGCTTAAATGTGCTATATATCAACAAAGATATTGATATATAGGGATAGACTTACTGTTGTTGATTGCTGAAGATATATGGTCAATGGACCCAGGATATAATCTACCAATCTAGGACTTAAGACTATAAAAGTAGTTCCTGAGTAGTCTTTGATTTCCAGTTGAAGTTGTAGACAACGTCTGAAGGAAGGGACAGGTGCGTTACATGTGTTGCACCATAAATTACCTTTTGGTGGTTGAGCTGGCTTCTTGCATTTTGAGCATACATCAATGTACCATCCAGTGCATGCCATAAGAGACATTATTGTAATTGAGACTATGAGGGGTATGTCTTCCTGATGTTGCATATAGATAGTTAAAATTTGGAGATGATATAATCCAACTGTTAATATAAAATGAACTTATAATTTTCACCTTCGCGAATTGTTTGTTATCTGATCATGAGCAATGTTCTTTAGTTGCATGATATTTGTCTTTATTCTTTCAGGTCGTCCTTCAACGCTGGATATTCATTTCATGAAAATAATGTAAGATAAAATGATTTATACTTACAGTGATATGTAAGTACATTGTTTGTTTGATATTGAAATATAAATTCACCTCTTTTCAGGCTTAGAGATTGGTGCCATTTCTGTACTTGTTATTGAATTCTGATAGGTTGATGTCTCCGAGTACTTGGAAAATGGTAATGGTAAGTTGTTTGGACGATGAGGATGTGTGAGAATTTGACTCACTTTTATAGGCAGCTGGTTTTTTAGACTGCAAGAAACGGTGTGTTAAAATTTTGGAAAATTTCATTGAATGTCTTAATTTAATACCATTAATTTTCCGAAAATAAGTGCAAAATCCATATATGGTAATTTGTGAAAAAGTGTAAGTTGTGGTCGTTTTTTGTTTGACTAGATTTAGGTAAATTGATTATGCTTAGGTATGATATTGTATTTTATTATGAAAATGATTTTTTTATTTCTGTTATTATACATAATGTTGTTTCTTAGATGCAAAAATAATTACTATGTTGTTTATTATTTAGGTATACTAATAAAATTTTGAAAACGAAAATTTCTATCATTTTTTTTAATGTGTTTTTTTAGTTATTAATGAATAAATGAATACGAACTATTTAATGGCAATAGAATCTGTAACCCCTTTTGTTTGGGATCCAAGGATGATTACATTATTGACAATGATATTTTTATGGTTTTTTTTATAAATATAATTTATTGGTATTAATTTATAGTATAATATATGTCACTGTATTTATTATAATATATATTTAAGAAGTTGTTCTATATGTGTACTTGTAAACACCTATATATAAAGTTATACTAGATACGGGCCTCGCGCTCCGCTCGAGAAAATTACGGATTTTCGTATGTGATTTAATATAGTTATATATTATTTGTTAATATGTTGTTGTTGTTATCAAATTTATTAATATTTGTAAATATAAGTATTTTTTATTTCCTTATATTTATGTTTGAAGTAGTTTTAAAACATAATATTAGAATAAGTTTGCATTGTCATAAGAGAAGCTCACACATTAATTTAATTTGTGACTTAATCAAGTAGACTATAAAATAAATATAACATAGGGATATAGGAAAGATATTTAAATACATGCCCAAAAGTCCAATAGGAGGTGATTAAGAAATGAGTAATGTATTAAATTGGTACCAATTTCATTCAATTTTGGCAATGGACAGCCAACTTTTATATAGATAAGATGAGTAAATGATGTTTTGCTTGCTATTTGTTGAAATAAAACAGAATTTGGTATTTCATTTATCAAAGCATTTTACATTACTGAATTTAAAACCCTAATCCATCTTCTTCTCCCAACACTTTTTGGTAAGCCTTAGATTTTTCCAGACCTTTTTTTCCATGAATGTACATTTTTGGTTTTCCCTTCTGTTTTTCTTGACATTTTCGATGAGTAGGTGACCAACTTCGAGGATCAATTGGTTGTCGATTGTATACGGATAACACAGATATTGATTCCGTGTCCTGGAATCATTAGTAATTAGGAGAGAAGCAGAATAGTACATCAAAATCTCCCATTCTTAGGTATCTGATTTTACTAATAGTAGTTTGAAGTAGCTAGAAGGTAATTTTGTTTTATGTTTATATTTTTTAATTTCATTACTAATATATAAATGATTATGTAATATGTTTTCATAATGCCACTTATTTAGCTATTTTCCTGTTTTGGAGATTTATTATGTTGCGTGGTATTTGTGTGTTATAGTGTTGATATGGTAAATCTTTGGTTCAATATTA
Organism: Oxyria digyna; assembly: GCA_029168935.1. Lineage (NCBI taxonomy): Eukaryota > Viridiplantae > Streptophyta > Magnoliopsida > Caryophyllales > Polygonaceae > Oxyria > Oxyria digyna. Next base: position 17,228,761 of record JAPVLV010000022.1, read on the forward strand.
TATTTCTTGTCTTTATTCATTGATTAATTAATGAAACTCAGATATTAATAAATAAAATCATAAGAAAAATGACGTGACATGAAACATAAAATGGAAATTGATAATGCCAAATATTCTTAAGAAACATGTTGAAAAACGAAATGATATTGCAAAGTCTTCTTTCAAAGCTTATTCCTAGATGGCTTCTGATAAAAGCATATCTGTCTTTTTCATGCTGCTCTATTTGAACTTTTCATCTTTGGTCTTGACATCATAAGTAGCTTTGCTCTTTGTAGCTCGTCCTTTTGTTGATATGTTGTTGCTCCTTCCCATCTTAGTTTCAACCTTTAATTTGAACAAACATAAACATCAGATCTTGTTTTTTATTGTAACAGAGTAGATACATTTTAATTTGTGTACTTTTATATACCTCCAATATATGCTTGTCATTTATGACATCACTGCAGACAAATGATTCATGGGTTCCATGATCATAGTAAGTATGGCTTTTGAGTTCCAGCATGTGGGTTGTCTTGTTTAAGTTGATAAGTTCAGTGGGTAATTTAATTTCTCCATCTTCCTGCTTCTAGGGTGTTAAAATTGCTGATCATGTTAGATACTTGATTTCTAAGTGAATGAAAAATATTTACTATATTATAAGAATTTTTGTACCTCAGATATAGCATAGAGTGTGTGAGCTGAAATTTTTATAAGCTTCTCTGCTACAGAATCATATTGACTGACTAAAACTGTCGTTGTCATATCACCTATCTCTAGGTATAGCTTGTACCTGCAATGTTATTAAATAGTATATAAGGGTAATAGAAAATACCTTTGTTTTTGTTTTTTGTATTTTGAATAAACAACCTAATTAGGGGATTATCACACTTTCTCTCACAACCCTTGCACCAAAGACCATTTTCCTGTTTAACAACTCCTTTCTTGGATTTGGTAGCTGGTTCTTCAAGAACCAATGGCAACTTATTAAAGGGGATGTTTACGAGGCTATGAAGGATTTCTTTAGGAGAGGGAGACTCCTCAGACAAGTTAATGCTACTTTCATTTGCCTTATTGCTAAGGTTGATGACCCTTTTCAGATTAGCCAGTTTCGTCCTATCTCTTTATGTAACACTACCCTTAAGATCATCTCTAAGGTTATTGTTCACAGGATTAGGCCTCTCCTCGATGAGCTTGTTGCTGTTACTCAAGGTGCATTTATTCCTAACAGATCTATTGCTGCTAATCTCTGCGTTGCACAGGACCTTGTTAAGGGTTATGGCTCTAGATCTATTTCTCCTAGATGTATGCTTCAGATTGACCCTAGAAAGGCTTATGATTATGTGAGTTGGGAGTTCCTGGAACACTGCCTGATCTACTTCAATTTTCCTGCCCAGCTCATTGGTTGGATTATGATGACAGTGACTACAACTAGCTATTCTGTGCTTCTGAATGGTGAGTCTAAGGGCTTCTTTAAAGGTAGACGTGGGCTGAGACAGGGTGATCCTCTATCACCCTACTTGTTTGTTCTTGTTATGGAGGTTCTGCACAGAAAGCTTTGGGAGATGAGTCATTCTCCAGGATTTCAGTTCCATCCTAGATGCAAGTCTCTGGGTATTACTAGTATTGCTTTTGCAGATGATCTTCTAATTTTTTGCAAGCCTACTTCTCTTTCCCTTAGGAAAATTAAGTCATGTCTGGATGCTTTTGCTGGTGAATCTGGTCTAAGTGCTAATCCTTCAAAGTCGAAGGCCTTCTTTGCTGGTGTTAGTGGATCTCAGAGAGAGGATTTGGCTTCTATCCTGGGTTTTCAGAATGGTAGCTGGCCGGTTCGATATCTTGGTATTCCTCTCAACTGCAAGAGGCTCAGAATTCAGGATTTCAAACCCCTTCTTGATCGTCTTCAGTCCGCCCTTTGTACTAGAAATGCAAGATGTCTCTCTTATGCTGGTCGCATGATTGTCATTAAGTCCGTCTTGGAGAGTATTAATACCTTTTGGATGCAGACTATCCTCTTTCCCAAGGGTGTTCTTAAGTTGGTTCAACAGCTCTGCAGAAACTTCCTTTGGTCTGGCTCTGTTGATGGCAAGAAGTCTCTTGTTGCCTGGAAGTTTGTTACTAGAAGATGGAAGGATGGAGGGTTAAACTTCAAGGAACTACTCTCTTGGAACAAAACTCTTCTCATGAAGCTGATCTTTGACATTCATTCTTTTAGGTTCAATCTTTGGACCATTTGGGCTAGGAGGAATTTGATGACTTCCTCTTCTATTTGGGCTTGTTATGCTAAGGCTGGTAGCTCTTTGTTTTGGAGGAATCTCTTAAGGGTTCGTGATTCTCTGGTAGATGCTTGTCCTGGACTTAATGTCAACGCTCTTGGTTTGGTTTCTAACCCTTTGAAGATGGATAACTCTCTGATTTATGACAGCTTCTTTCCTCATTCTCCTTCTCCTCACTGGTGTAGTGTGCTCTGGGGTAAGATTGTCCCAAAGAAATGGGCTTTTATCTGCTGGTTGGCGTTGCTTGATAGGCTCCCTACTGCTGCTAAGCTTTTCCATTGGGGTTTGATAGATACTAATGTCTGCTGTCTGTGTAATCAACCTAATGAGACTGTTTCTCATCTTTGGTTCCATTGCCCTGTGGTGTCTTCTGTGCTGGACAAGGTGCTGGCATGGCAAGGGGTGTCTCTTAGACTCGTGTCGTTGGATGCTTGGTGGGTCTGGTTCAGTTCTTGCACAAGGAGAAACAACAATATTTTCAAGAGCAAGCTTCTTGCATTTACAGCTACTATTTACCATTCATGGCTTTTTCGTAATGAAGTTCTCTTTAGAAATGTTGTAGTAGATGTGGATTTTATTGTTGCTAGGATTATTAGTGACTGCAAGTTCAGATGCCTCTATAAGCTGAACATTACTGGTAGGAGAGGGATTGCCCTTACTCGTAGACTTGCTATGTAATTCTTGTTGATGAATGCAATTTCTTACCTTTGGCAAAACTCCTTTCTTGCATTTACCATCTAAACATGAATAGTAAAACCAATTGTCTCTTATGATGACATTTTTTATTTGTACAATGCAGTACAGAGTCATCGATTCCTCCATAGTAAAATATAGTAAATAAACTTAATAGATTTATTTTGTTTATAAATATATCTTTATTATTCAGTATACCTTGATTTTTCTTGCAACAAACATTCTTCCCAAATGTAGAAGCTGTAACAGTGTCCCATTTTGTTCTACCCTTTCATTGTTAGGACAGTTTGTTCGTTCATTTATACAAACCCTGCAATGGTCAAATACTAATTATATTACATAATTATAAAGTCTCACTATTGATTTTTCTACGCTGTTTGATTAAAACAAATTATACAATTATATGTGTGTTGAGTTAGATGTATATCTATATTATATGTTATATAATATTAAGAAACGATATCATACCCGCAAGCTTCTTGAAAAACCTGAATTTGTGGCACTTCCGTGTTTGTATATATCGTTGTTGCTTGGGTGCTTTGTAACATTACCTCGCCTGATACCGTAGACCGTTTTTCAAGTCAAATCACTATTACTTTTGTTGAAAATGAATCTCGAATTGTATATGAATAGTAGAATTAGTTAAAATTTCTAGCTTACAGAGAAATATCAGAATGATTTGAGTTCTGTAAGAATCTTCTTGTGTTATGTAATGAAGTAAATAATTTTTATGACAGTGAAATACGTCTAATTCTCATATTTAATTGTTTGTAATCTTATGTTTTCATTGTACTGTGAAAATGAAACTTCATTGTCTGTTGTCCTAAACATGTCAAAAACCAAAGTGAGAAACATATTCACATGTTCTTAATCTTCTTCTAACAAAAAATGTATTTATATATTTGATAAAGTTTATATTTGATATTCACCAATGTATTTTACGTCTATTATATTTTTTTTAACGTAAAGAATAACAAAATTTTGTGTTTATGGTTACTGATGTTTACCATATTCCTCTGTGATCTCCATTGATGCCAGTAATATGGTCAAGTGATGTTTGGATCTCTGTGTCTTTTTGATAAAGTCATCGCATGAAAAGCCAACCATTATGGCTTTTATTTTTTGGTTTTTATCATCGATCATCCAACATTCTATATACTCGAACCCGTCGTAGGTCTTCTGCACACCTCCAATTGTTGATAGATTTCCAACAACATCTATGCAATGAATAAACATAAATTAATAGTTATTATCTTTTTATAAGTCTATATCAAATTCTTAATAAAAATAGCAAACCTATGAAATATTCCGACCCATTTGGTTTGATGTTTCCAATCGGTGTAATATCAATTGGAAACCGAAAAAACCCATTAGAAGTGTAATCAGTTTGTTTGATTTCACTGTATTCTTGTAGTTGAATGACAACAATGTCGTCTTTTCTAACACGTAATGTATTTTGAGTTTGTGAAAGCATAAATCCTTGTAAGGTATAAACTTTCCCATCCTCTAGCAGTCCGAAATACTTATCTGCAAGGTTTCTATCTGCCCGACAGATGATTGTGTTTCCCTGATTGCATTATTGAAATAAGACTATATTATTGCTCATAACATGTGGGTTATTCTGTGTAAGGTTTTAGTAACATACCTGATCATCAGATACAACATAGCAGCATGCAGTAAGGTTGTCATATGGGCCGATTTCCACCCACTGTCTACATACCAGTATGTGAAATATACATGTAGCCATCACATGCAATTGGTAAAAAATTGCATATATCATCCCATCTTCTGCGACTGATAGCAGGTGCGTTTTGGGGCTCAACTTCATGTTTTCGGTTGCCATTATCAGAGGTAATTTGTATTACAGTTGTCTTGGTTTTTCTTGTAATTTTGTTCTGGTGTAAAAGTTCTCTAAGGTTGGAAGTTTATATAGTACTGATGTTTTGGATGTTCACGACTGCAAGATTATCTAGGGTTTTTTAACCATTTAAATGCAAATGACACATAGGGTGTTTTCTTTCCCTTTTTGATTTTGTGAAAACGTTTCAGAAATATGCTTTTATTATGCGTTGGAAATAAATGGTGTAATAATGGTCTTTATTTCGGTACAATAATAACCATGTCATTAAGTAGGGAGTGTGATGATGAAAAAATAATTTATGAAAATGTTGATGGAGGAATCCAATGTACCAACTTCCATATAGAAAATATATTCTTCACCACCAAATAAATATATTGCAACATATGTAACAATACATATACTTTTATTTATTTAGTACTTTTTTCTAAGTGCTAATACAGAAATGTTTTACTGTATTGACTTTCTTTTTAAATGACTATACAAATTAGTTGTTTTTATCATAATAATTAACCTGATATCCAACCAAGATACGTTTTAGAGTTCAGTGCTCTTCATAGATATCAATGGATAAATTCTTTATTGGTACATATGCGTTCCTTGCAAGTTCACAAGTTCAGCAATGAATCTAGCAAAGCCATATTATATTATTATCCCATTCTTGCAGAAGGCAGATGAGTTTTGATTTAATGTTGGTAGAAATAGATGACAAATCACAATCGAACTTCTAGTTAAAGCAAACCATCGATTTTGAAGCTACAATAAGAAAATAGATGAAGCAAGCACGACTAAATGACTAAAGTTAATGTTCACTTTCCATTGAAGAAATCCCATAGCTTTGCTTGATGACGATCACAGAAACATTGTGGTGAAATTATTTGCAAAGGTAATTCATGCTTACCCAAGAACATCACATCCACCACCATAAACTGGCTGGGAAACTAATCCAAAACTTCTGCTTCCGTACACCAAGTCAATCTTCCTCTCTACCTAAAAAACTCACACCCATAAAAGGGTAATGAAAATCAGTTGCACTACAATCATAATTCTCTCCCAATAATAAATTTCACAGAGACATTTCGTCGAACATCTCAAGATCAATTTATAAGCCAAAACTCAAATAGCAAATCTGAGAATAACCCAAGCTTTGTTCGAAGTTAAGAGGACTATTTATTTGGTTCAGAAGTGGGTGAAGGCCAACAAAATTTTATAAATGTATAGATAAGGTTGACATAGTATCTAAATTAGCCACTTACAACGATGAAATCCAAACAGTGCCTCATTAAGTACAACTAAAGTAGAAATTAGCTAAGCAAGAGAAGTGAGCAAGCTTACCAGTAATATCACTGCAAAATGTTTATCATGTAGAAGCACGAATTAGTGCTTGAAAAAAAATGAGAGCTAGGAATTCTAAAAACCATGAGAGTTTGAAGTTCTTGTAAAACAGAAGCCAAGCTGATGCAAAACAGAAGCAAAGCTAATGCAAAACAGAAGCAAAGATGATGCAAAACAGAAGCAAAGCTGATGCAAAACAGAAGCAAAGCTGATGCAAGGCAAAAAAACAGGGAACTTTGTTGAGTGTTTCTTTTTCAATACCTCAGTTGGATCTTTGATGCTACCACGACCTCTGATGAGAACGCGACAGTCAGTACGGGCTTCAACTCGTTTAAGGGAATCAACCAGGTTCTTCTGTACGGACTGCAGTCTACGGAAGGTGAGCTCATCCTCATCCACAGGTGCAATGCAACTGATGCTCCCATCAAGTGTGCCGAATAAAAGAGAAAATCTGTTAGTTTTATCCTGAACGGGGGCTGCTGCTTTATCTGATGTAGTAGTAGTAGTAGGAAGCATTTGCAACCTCAAGAACTTTGAAACATGTGCACCAACATGAAATTCAACCCTTGAAAGAAGCTTTTGTCCTTTCCAAGGCTCAAACCTTTTAACATTACCAGTTCATCTGAATTTTAGCCTTTTAGCAACTGATTTTGTCACTAACAACAATGAAAATCACATGGCCATCAGCAATTCCCTGAACATTGTCAAATTTTCAAATAATCAGCAGACATAGACTTATCAAACTAATCCAATCCAATGCAGAAATAGGCAACAAAAGCATAATCCAAATAGCCTAGAAATGGATTTATTTCAGAAAATTAAGCTCCGAACTAAATATTAGATCTCACCTCAACATCAAAACGAAGTAAAACTGATTCGCAACCATATGAAATTTGGTATCAGTCTATTAAAAAGGAGGATCACATATAAATTGGTGCAAACCTTGTCCAAGTGTAAAACCAAATTGCACTCCACTGTAGCGTCTCGAATTGAATTTGGTTGCATCAAGCAAAGTCCCAGTGTAAGGCACTGCACAATCAAACAAACATCGAACAACCGACCAGTTCAGTCAAAATCCAAAAGAATGAAGTAGTGAATGAAAATAAACGTAAAAAGATCACACCTTCGACTTCATCACTGCTACCGGGAGTCTCCCAACCTTGCTTGGGTGAAGCGTGGTAGTGAGGTAATATGGTATACGGCTTGACAGAGAGGAGGGTTACGGGATCACCCTTTCTTCAAAAACTATCCAATAAATCATACATCAGTGCTCGTTAGACTCTGAGGTGAATGAAAAAGGCAAAAAATCCATTGGGACATTTCATGGAACAGGTTTCGAACAAATGAAAAACACAAATTAAGTACCCTTCAATCAACACTGCTAGATAATCTAAACTACATAAGCAGAACAGACTTCCACAACTCCTTCAAGCGAGCAAGCAAAAAACTACCTCATCTCATGGTAGTAGAACCAAAATCAAATGGGTAAATTTGAAAAGTCAGATTAGGACTTGTAAGTGTACCTTTGAAGATGAAATATAAACTCACATTTAAATTGATGCATGGCATCCATGAAAAAACAACCAGAGCTTAATTTTCTTGTTTGAATGTTTTAAATAAAACAGTATCACGAAAAAATAGATAAAAGGGATAGCTTTAACTTATCGAAGACTTGAAGTAAACAATTTTCCAGACCATACTCACCAGGATTGTGTGATCCTTGAGAAGGGTCCCATGGTCCAACAAATGAATTTGTCCATGCACTGCAGAAACCTTCTTTCTGGAGCTGAACATGAGAAGAAAGAACTTGAAGTGCAGAAGTATTCCTCTCATCAGTTCGGACACTGCCAATCACAATTTTGTAAACCAGTTTATATAGAAACACAACCGTAAGGTACTTTTAGATAAATGATACTACACAAATTTAAAACCTCTTGTCTGGTAAAGCAGTCACATCTGAATCAATGGGAAGAAAATGAAACCGGGATAAATGGTGAAGACCGCCCTGCAAAATTCCCAAAATTCTGTGACAATACAACAAATGAAGAGGGCAATTAAATAATTCTTAAGAATCTAACATCGTCATATACAGAAAAAGATGCTTTACTTTTGTCGAAAATTTCATACTCACATATTATTCTCATGATAACTATGTAATAGAAAATAGATGTTCTTATTTTAACTAAATTTATAAATTTGAACATGTTAGAGGATCAAAGAGATGATTGAACTCTCTTTGGACTGCCATTTGTCAAGTCCAAAAAGAGGATCAACTCGCGTACAAAGAGAGGATCAAACTAAATATATAAATTTTAAAAAAATAGAGTAGGACTGACATTTCAAGTTTTGTAGAAAAGAGAGGATCATACTCGCGTACAAAGATGCTTGTATTACTTCTTTCATAGAAGTCGAAGTGAGTTCTTTTGCAGCAATGACAAATGCAGATCCGTCATGTGACTCTCAGTTTCCTCATCAAATTCATGTTACACCAACAGACAATACCGTAGTGGATTAAATCAATTGATAGGATAGAATAAAGTCAGCTGGTGAAAAGAAGTTCTCAAGGCTCTGCCAATGCAACACATACTTAACCTGTGTCACTCTTGTTACGTACGGACTTACGGTAGTAGATATGAGTTGTCGTCTTGATATAAAATTCGGCTTCAGGTTAACTATAGCTACGTAGTTAAATAAGCTAGAAAGGTCAATACGTGCTAAATCATATTAGTCACTTGAAATCTCGAAACTATCCACTAAAATTGGTCAAAACAAAGCCTAAAAAAGCTAGTTTAAGTCAATTGCCAAACACCAACATAGAAGACCATGAAAACAGTTCCAGATAGAGCTGGTACATATGCCGTTCCTTGCAAGTTCACAAGTTCAGCAATGAATCTAGCAAAGCCATATCAATAAGTAAAAAAAGATATAGAAAATGAAAACAAAAAGGAGTGAAGTACAAATCATTCAAAAAAATTCAATTCAGATATAAGTCAAATTTCATACTCCATTTATTTACCAACATCAACGATTAATTAATCAATTCATTTAAAAACTAAATCAAAATTGCTCGGAATCACACCTAAGCTAAAAGAAGTTAAACACCAAAAAAGTTGTTGTAGCCCCCACAAAAAACCAAGTTATCGACTTTGCATTTACTGCTGGACTGATCTTGGTTCTATTGGGTTAAGTTTGACAATGTAGTTGCTATCGACCTCTGCAAGTAGATTTCTGTCTACGTTTACATGTTCAACCTTTGCACATGAAAAATAATTTGGAACTTACCGGTCAGAAAACTGACTACAATCACCACAATCAGATCAGAAGATTTACTTGAAAACTACCACCAGGCACATACCTGTCCTCTTCTAAGGGTCTCTGATTTTTGTAGTTTCTTCCTAGCATACACATGGGTGGTTGACTTTTCTCTACAAATTCTTACCTACAGTAAAGGAACAATGCCCATAGAGGGGCAATAATTAGTCACTCAATTATATAAAATTCACAGAAACTAAAAGAACCAATAAAACTAAAAAAAACGAAATAATAATCACAAACTTTCTACTCAACAGAAATATAAGTGCGAAACAAAAAGAAGCAATCAAACCTCTCCAAATGCACCTTTCCTTATCATTGTCATTGGCTCAAGATCAGCAGCACCCATTTTATGTCTCTGAAGTGGCATATATTTTGTTTTCTTTTTCTCTATATACTCAAGTTGTTTTGTTCTTCCTTTGACACTTTTGCATCAACCAACTTCTTCTCTAGCTTATCACGTCTGCAAGACGATGAAAGGAAGGACACCATAAATTCATGTGAACAACAAACATTCAAGAATGTCGAATACATTGACATTTTCTAAGAGGTATTACCTTTCCCCATGAGTAGTACGTATATAACATAATTCCATAATTAGGGACTCAAATACACAAAAACGAAGTTACTGCCACAGTATCAAAATAAAGATCAATCACATTGAATAACAAACCCTACTTAGGAAAAGTTAGAAAACCCATTTGAGCATCAACATTTAGAGAATATGCTTAGTCTTCTTTAATAACTTAGATATTAGATAATTGTAATGAAATACTCAAGCAAGCTGTAAAGATTGTCTCAGCAAATCTCTATTTAGCAACCATTATTCATAACATCTTACGATAATCTACACTAACAATCTTCAATACTAAATCTCAAATACTAAGCACTAAGCATGCAATATTTACCTGGATATCATGATATTTGTTTCGAAGATTTTCGTGTTATCTATAAATCTAAAAGTGCCAACAATCTATGGCCTAGTGTATATTTTTTCTTTAATCCAAGTACACTGGGATTGCATTTCATTAATTGAAGAGTAGAACAAACCTAAGCATGCATCTTTGCTGCTTCAAAGTAGCATTGTTGCAGCAGACCAGTTCCTTTGTCAAATGACAGGATTAAGATTCACTTGCAAGTATCTTGCAAGATCCCCAAGTCGATGACGCCAATTACCGCTTTGCTTACTCGATGACGCACTGCCCCGACCTCGTCTGGACTTAGAAATCCTAATAGCTTTCTTCTGAAGGGATGAATTAGAAGACATGTCAAAGAGAGAAGAGGAATGGAGACGAATTGGAAAACCACAAACAAAGCCTGAGAAGTATACTGGAAAATGCAAGAATGAGACTGACTTTATAGGGCCAAAATTAAAGTAGAATACACGAAATAGGAAATAAAGAAATCAATGTCACCATTATGAAGGAATTGAATGGCTCATCAATGGGATGGTTTCAATGGAAAATTTATGAGCAAAAATTCAATTACTACCCATTGACCAAATTAAACTGAGATTGAATGAAAGGAAATATGCAAATCCAGGAAATATGCAAAAACAAACCTTGCTTTGAGTTTGGATTATGCAGACTACATATTATGAAATCAAACCAAAATAGTGACAATTAGACAGGAAATTATAGAGCTGAGGGACACTACAATTTGAAAATCAAAGATGAGGGAGAAGATAACGTAGTCTGAGTGATTTTACAGTATATAAATGAATTAAGTTATGTATTACTGAGTGAGTTTACATTATATAGATGAAAATCGAAATCAAGGGTCTAAAGTCTAAAGCAAAAAGATGAAAAACTGATCATAAAAATAGAAAAGGGATGGAGCGGTGACTGTTCCATAAAGATGCAGGCATCACTTTCTGACAGGGAAAATCTTTTTTCTCAGTTCAGAAGCCTGAGAAGTAGGGTTGAAGAATTCTCACCAATTTATCAGAGACCTGGCCTCCTGAAACATACTCCATCACTATGTAAATCTCCGTCTTGGTGCCGGGAACCTTCATCCATCACATAACGATATCTAAGAAGAATTGAAAATTGTTCTAATCTTAAATCGACAATGAAGAAGGTGAGTACCCAATTACCTCATATATCCTGACAATATTAGGATGTTCAAAAGCTTCATTGTTTTGATCTCTCTTTGCACCTATACCCACACAAATAAAAGGAAACACGAAAAATTATGTTAGACATAAAGAAAATTCTATTCTTTACCTTTAGAACCACATCTAAGGTTGTACATTCAGCCCATAAACCCTAATTTAGTACTTTTGAATGAAATCCCCAAATCCAAACCATTTGAATCCTAAAATTTGTGCAATGAAACACTGATTCCGAAGTGGAGCAATGAAATTCATACCTTGAATCCGCCTGTGATCTCCGCCAATCCGTCGTCTGTAGTCATCAAAATCCAAACGAAATAAAATGGGCAACGATGGTGGAATAAGTAAGGGTAGGGTGTGCTGAAGGCAGTCCCAGTTACATTCTTCCGTCGTCGGTTTCCTTTGACGGAAGAGGCTATACTCGCTGTGATGACGACAACTATGGTGATCTATTGCGACTTCGATCCCCTTGCAAAGGTCACTTCCGGCGGAGGAAACGGCTTGTTGAGCGGTTTTTGCTATAATTCTGGGGAGAGAGAAGAGAATCTGGGAGAGAGAGAAGAGAAAGAGTTTATGCCTTTGAGAGATTATCCTGTAATATGATTGAATTGGATATATCTGGCTATAGTTTGATGATTTCAGATCAACTTGGAAGAGGTGATGAGGAAGAACTATTAGAAACATGAGGAAGCAATAATGATTGTAATGAAAATCAAGAAACAAAATTAGAAAAGGAGAAATGAAAGTAAATGAAACGGGTCCCGGTACCGTTTTCATTTACTTTTGGCTAAGAACGACTAACTTTTATATATATATAGATACTAGCGTATGTTCCCGTACCATGTACGGAGTCGCGTGTAATAAATATTTTAATAATATATTTATATTTTATACTATTAATTAGTTTATAGATTGTAGTTTATACTTTATGATTTATAATTTATAGATTATAGTTTATAGTTTACGATTTATGTTTTATAGTCTAAGTTCATTAATGACTCAACTTAATTAGATTAATAACATAATAATAGATAAAGATATATATCTATATAAGATAAAGATATGATATGATAAAAGATAAAAATCGATATTTCTTTTTGTTATATAACCTATTAGATATCTTTTTGATTTTTTTACTTATTTAATTCAAAGATATATATTATATATATTAAAATATAAAGTGGATGATGTGGAGGATGACATGGTGGACTTTTTGTTATATAACCTATTAGATATCTTTTTGATTTTTTTACTTATTTAATTCAAAGATATATATTATATATATTAAAATATAAAGTGGATGATGTGGAGGATGACATGGTGGATGATGTAGCATAGCTTAGAGATCGACACATAGGCGAATTGAATATAAGGACGACATGTGGCAAAACAGCGTTTTGTTTTAGTATATGTATAGATTTGTAGGAATGCAGATGGTAAAATTCTGTTTATTAGTCACAAAATATTCAACATACAACGTTTTTACAAACTGAAGCATTTGTTGCTTTACACTCTGCTTTAACTCATAATATAACTCATTTGATTCTTGAAGGAAACAACTTAACATAAATGATATTAGAAGAGTTAGGCAAATACCCTGGAAGATTCGAACAATCATTCAGGGTACATTCAATATAATTATGTTTGCAAAACAAAATTCGATTAAAGTGTTTCACTCCCGTAAGAATGCAGATAGAGTTGATGCCTTAATAACAAAACATAATGACATTAATTCGATTTGTCTTATCTATTTCCGGTGGAAATTGGATATTTAATATCTATATTTTAGATATTGATATTGTTTAACTCATATGTTAACCTTTTAATTTTTTTAGTATTATCTACTTATATGGATTGCATAGTGGTAAAAAAAACACTTTAAAAAATGAGCATAAATAAGGTTTCACATGAAATATTGTGTTTTTGTAGGAACATTAAAGCTCCTATTAATGCAACAACATTGTCTCTTCAATCTCAAGCCTGTCACATAAAACCCCATATCTGTCTACTCAAAGCAACCATGGCTCGCAATTGCACCTTCCATTATACGGAGTACAGTATGCTTTCTGTTTCATGGAGATGCACAGTGAAGGAGTTATTATCCAGATGCATGCGAGCAGTTATACTCTGATTCAAGTTATCTGCCACGTGGAATAAGGACAAAAGTGTGTGGGCCCCTATTTAAATTGAATTCAACTCCTGCTCCGCCCTTCAACTCTGACTCTCTTCAATCTCGCCGATGAGATCGACGTTCTTCTTCCTCTTCCTCTTCTTCTTCTTCTTCTTAATTCAACAATAGCAACTTCAAGAAGCACCCAAAGATACATCTAATCTCAACCCACAACTGATTTTAGCTATGTCTATCACCGAGATTTCCGTTATCCACCATGTCGCCCTCGTCCTCTTTCTTCTCTGGTTGCTCAATGCCTTCCATTATGGCGGACCCATTTTCTATTTCTTCTCCTTACTCTATCTCTTCCAGGTTCTACTCATCCTTCCTTTCTTTTCAGTTCCGTTGACCGATCGGATCGAATAGTCTGACCACAATTCGCTTCCATTTTTGTCAGGTAAATGAGAGGTATCTTATGAGGCTCAACAGAAAACTGGAGCATGAGCAGAGAAGAAATGCTAATCAAAGAAGAGTAAATTTCAAGCCTTTTATTCTACTAAACAAACACTTGTTTTTCTTACTTTAAATCTTCCTTCCTTCCTTCCTTGCTTCAGGTATTGGTTGAATCCGAGACGGTGAGGTGGTTGAATCACGCCATTGAAAAGATTTGGCCTGTTTGTATGGAGGAGATTGTCTCTCAGAAGATTTTCCTTCCGATTATTCCTTGGTTCCTCGACAAGTACAAACCCTGGACAGTTGTATGATTTACTTTTCTCCTCTCAATCTCATCTGCCTGCTTCATTTGGTGTTTCACCTATTGGTTTGACTTTTTTATGCTATAGTGCCATGTTCGTCCGTGATTAGAGACACCTTTTAGTCAACCACTTGAAAGATATGCAACTCTTTATTCTGTCATAGTAAATACTTTCAGGACAGATGCTTTTAAATGAAGATCTGTCTCCTGCCTGAAGCTTGTATAGATTGTTTGATTTTTAATGACCATTTAGAATAGTATGATGTTTACTTAGGAAACTTAAGATTAATGAGTGAGATTATAAATCTTTGATTCTTAGGCCAATTAGCTATGCTCTTTAGTTGTAGTAGGAAAAGCATACAAAGCAAGAAAGAAAATGAAATAAGCTTCTGTTGATCATTTGTATATACATACTTGTCGTATCTGGGCACGGGGGAGAATGATGTTAATATAGAGTGAATATTTCTAGTGCATTTTTCTATGAATGAATTATCTCAATGATCTCTATTACTGTACCTGTCCAACATCTAAAATGGTACATTTTCACAAATCTTCAGAAAAAAGCTGCAATTGAACATCTTTACTTGGGAAGAAAACCACCAATATTCACAGAAATGAGGGTTCTCCATGAATCTTCAGACGACGACCACTTGGTATGGGATGCCAGCTTTGCATATGATGATATGAGTTTGTTATACCTATATATCATTTATCACTCCCTACCCTTTGCAGCATATAGACCCATGAAAATTTTACTAATGCAGGTACTGGAACTTGGACTGAATTTTTTAACAGCAGATGATATGAGTGGAGTTCTATCTGCAAAACTTCAAGAGACTATAGGATTAGGGATCGTAGCCAAGATGCACATTACAAGTATGCATGTTGAAGGAAAGGTGTGTCATTACTTGTCCAAATTGTCATAAGAATTTCATTTATTATCTCTTAGGATACATGAACTATGGATGTGTGCTGTAAAAACACCAAACTTTTCCCTGTTAAGGTATTTGAATTGACAGCTTGTGCTTTTATGCAAATAACTTAGGCTTAGTTTCTGGAAGTAGTTGTGTTTTGTAACAATAATTTCAGAAGCTTCCAAATGAACAGAAGGTGGTAACTTTTAATCTGCCTCGTTTTCAATGTTAGGTTCTGGTTGGAGTGAAGTTTATTCGCGATTTTCCGTATATTAGCCGTCTACGCATTTGTTTCGCTGAACCTCCATACTTTCAGATGACTGTCAAACCTTTATTTAATCATGGTGTTGATGTCACAGAGATCCCTGGGATAGCTGGATGGCTGGTAAAGCTTGTTTTATCTCTCTCATTTACTCTCTCTGTTTCTAAGTTATTTAAATCTGATAATTCGTCCATTTCTGAGGTTAGGACAACCTTCTGGCAGTAGCATTCGAGCAAACACTTGTTCAGGTCAGTTAACTAGTTTCCTTTGTTTATCCTTCCATAAATGAAATAGTATAGCCTTATCATAATACATTCTAAGTTCTATTCATCTATAATATTTTGCAGCCAAATATGCTGGTTGTTGACCTGGAAAAGTTTGTCGCGCCACAGTCATCACAACAGCCAGGTAATGATTAAAGCATGTTGATGTAGGATTACTACAGAGTTGCTAAATTCTCACAGTGTGGATGACATTATATTCTGTAAATCTGATTTATTTATCCCTACTGTCTGAATGAAGTTCAGGGGTTGTAAAGCTGAGTACATCAATCTATGTAATAGAAGAAAATGAAAAATTGGATATGCTTACATTGTATCATAATTCATAACATATTTTTTAAAATTTTATTTCTTATGGACCCTATACCTATGTTCGTCGTTGGCTTCTGACATTCTACTTTGAAAAGAACTTGGCTGCAGCACAGTGATCAAGTACTAAATAAATAATTTGCCTTCCTGTTTAATAAAGTACTATGGAACTAATTCATTTTCTTTGATGTAGCAGAATGGTTTTCTATGTCAGTCAAAGATCCTATAGCTTATGCAAGAGTAGAAGTTATAGAAGGATCAGATATGAAACCATCAGATCCTAATGGTAAGTACTCCCTCCGTCCCAGAATATAAGCCACATTTGAGATTTAAGAAAAGTGCGCGTTTAATGATTAAAAGAGAGTGAAAAGTAAAAAAGTGTAATAGTTAGATGAGAGAGATAGAGAGAAGAAGGAGAGAGGAAAGAGAAAATTGAATGAGTAAAGGAGAGAGGAAAGTGAAAAGTGTATTGGGAGAAAATAAAAGGGTGTAAAAAATATAGTAAAAATGGAAAATGTTGCTTATATTTTGGGACGCTGAAAATAGAAATGTTACTTATATTATGGGAGAGAGGGAGTAATGACTAGTGTCAGCATGGATATATTCACTACATTATCAATTCCTTCAGTTAATTTACACATAATGACATTCCTGCAGGGTTGGCAGATCCGTATGTGAAAGGGCAACTTGGTTCTTACAGATTTAAGACTAAGATTAAGCGGAAGACACTTGCACCGAAGTGGACAGAGGAGTTCAAAATTCCTATATGCTCCTGGGAATCTGACAATATTCTAAATATCGAAGTTCGTGACAAGGACCCTTTCTTGGATGACAGTCTTGGGTTTGTCCTCAATCTCTACAAAACGATTAACTAGAAATGTATTATAAATTGGTGTCTCACTTGAATTAAATCTGGTTTCTTGTGTCTGTTTTACAAATTTGTTTTTCCTCTTTTGCCTGTTTTTTCTTGTTTCCTGATACTGACTGTATTTTTCGGTTGTTGTAGAGATTGCTGTGTTGACATGAACCAGTTTAGAGATGGACAAAGGCATGAGATGTGGGTACCTCTAGAGAACATCAAAATGGGAAGATTGCATCTGGCCATAACCATGGTTGACGCCGATTCAAAGGTATGATTTATTACTCGTTTTTGACACATTTAAAAGCAGATATTGCTTTGACAGATTTTAATACCTTTCATCTTATGAAAGATAGATGCAACGGGAGAGCAGACCAGGCAAGCATGAGAATTTAGGCGGGGAAAAGAAAGCAGACCCCGCTGAAAGTGAGATGGCAGAGAACGCATCTGGGTCATCTGGAAAATCGAAAAAATCTCACAAGTTTGCTGATACCTTTGAAGCAATAGACATAGAGGGGCAGAAGGAGACAGGGATATGGATTCATCACCCAGGAAGTGACACGTCGAGAACATGGGAGCCAAGGAGGAGGAGGAGTCGACGACAGTTGGATACAACCGAAATCCAAAGGGAGGTTGGTGATGAGCAAGTAGAGGGAGACGACAAGTCTCGTGGTAATAATAACATATTTAGCAAGTCGCTTAGGATGATAAATGGCGCGTTTCGTAAGAGCCGAAAGAGAGATGAGATGTCGTTGAGCTTTAAAGACCCTTCCCCTTCACCTCATGCCAATGTCAAAGCTGTGGATTCACAGAGAATAGGTGTGAAATTTGTGGTGGAGGAAGGGGAACGAGGCTCACTTGATAGGGCCGAGGATAGAGAAATCAGGAGTAGTGACGATAGCTCGTCTTTCAAGGAAGAGTCTGGTGCTGCAACTCCTGCAACAGTTGATCCTGCAGCAGCTGTTGCTTCTCCAACAAAGCCTTAAGCACTAAGCAGGAATCGTTTTTCTGATACTTACAGTCTACCTTACTTGTACACAAGTGTCTGTCAGATAAGAAGCTCCATATGCAGATTGAACCATTTCTGCCATTGTTTATATCACTTCCAAAGATGCTTTTGGATTGAACAATAATTCATTCATTCGCTGAATAAGAATACAAAGTGATCAAGACAATCTCTGGTGTTACCACATTTCATAGTGTAATATCTCATGTGGCATTTTAATGTCAAATTTTACATTATGATGTAATTACACATACGACATTATGCCTTGTCGATCCGTCATTACAAACAATCTCTTTGTTGGACCCGGTTCTCGCGACTCAAACACGAACCCGGTTCGCGACTAATAAACAGACCGCGAGCCCATAAGACCAATAACCAAGTCGAGAACGAGAGGCCCATTAAGAAGCCCAATAGGTAAAGGGAGCGACACCAGATTGTGTGGGGCCCGATGTCTGATTATAAATCCTAACCGCAAAGAGAGAGAAGGCTAGTAGCAATTGAGAGCATCTTCCCCCCCCCCCCCTTGAGCTAGAGAGAAAACACATAAGGCGATTACTCATTTCCGAGCTCGTCTTTCTGATCCCGATTCATCTCTTTTAGTAGAGAATCAGATGATCGGTACCTGGATTCTGGCTCTCGGTATCGTCATCGTGCTTTTGAGGTGTGAATCATCACGATTGGTTGAATTTCATCATTTACTGTTTCATTGAGTTGGCTCACGAGGTTTCATTGATTTGGTCATTACTTCGATCGTTATCTTCTCTCTGTTTTACTTCATTCTATTGTTGTTTGAGGCATTGTGTTCATTTATCTGTTGCTATTACTGACTTGAGCGTCGGAGAGCCAAATCAGGGGGTCCAACCTTCCGGTTTGGTTGTGCAGGTACCTTAAGGGTTGAAGAACACAAAGAACAGAGGAGAATAACACATTTTGATCTGGATGAAGATGAGTCGTAAGTTGTTGCTCCAGTCTGCGTAAGGAAGGTCTCCAGTATTCGAAGATTCACTGAAGGCCAGATCTCGCGAGGTGTTGATTGCGAGATCGCGAATATCTGGGCTCCAACACTGGCGCCGACCGTGGGGACCTCCTCGCGCAGCTAGCTCCCTTTGAAATCTCGAGAGTCAGTTCGCGAAGGACAGCATTATGGTCGAGACTGGCAGAAGCGGCACAGTAAACGCAACCACGTCACACATCAATCAAAACACTCTTAATCCCCCACCACTCCCTCGCGTTGAGGAGGAAGTTCCCGAGCTTATCACTATCCCTCGGGAGCAGAACGAGCTTTTTGCCGCCTGGATAGCGCAAGGCGCCCCGATCGCCCCAAATGCAGCTAACCAAAGGGTCGAACCTCTTAACGACCAAGCCAATCGCGAGGAGAGAGAGATTAATCGAGAAGAAGAAGTAGCTGAAATTGTCCCGGATGACAGAGCATCGGTTTCTAGGAGGCCGAGGGAGAGAAATGGTACTCGCGATGTTGGACAGGGAAGGTGTTTAACTTTATATCTCGAACCACCACGGACATTCCAGAACCCTCCTCTCGACTTATCAACAATGTTTGGCCCCACGGCTTTTGCAGAGCACATCATCAGGGCCCCTCCGCTACCAGATTTCAGGTTCCCGACTATCAAGGAATACACTGGTAAGGGAGACCCTAACGAACATCTTACCCGATACAAGTACGCCATGATCGCGAGGGGTCCGGATGAGGCTACCCTATGCAAGGGGTTCCCAGGAACACTCGCGGACACCGCCATGACATGGATGTTAAATCAACCACCCGGGAGCATCTCTTGCTTTGCAGATATTGAAAGGGGATTCTTGTTGCATTTTGGCTCTTCGAAGAAGAGGAAGATCACCATGCAAGAAGTGGTCGGGATCAAACAAAAAACGGGCGAAAGTCTGGAAGAGTACGTAAAAAGATTCTCGCTGATGGTCTTGGAGGCTGATGACTTTGATGATAAAACCGCCAGGGTCGCGTTCTTAAATGGGCTGGCCGACGGGAGTGAGTTCAAAAAGCACCTCTACAGAAAGCAGGAAGGGTCCTATCAGACCATGTTAGAAAGAGCTTATGTCGAAATTCAAGTTGAAACTCATTCAAGCACACCCGCGGTGGGTGGGGGTCAGAACAAACAGAACCAAAACCAGGGCCAGAGCTCTAGAAAAGGCAATCAGAATTGGGGGAACAAGAGACAGCAGTATGACCAGGGACAGAGTGATTCGCGAGCCCCAGGTTTAGTAACTCAGCGTCAGAATCAATTCCAGGAACAGAATTTGATGAACCAGAGGGATGACAACTCCAACTACAGAGGTCGCGGCCGAGGCAATGGAGGCCGAGGTCGTGGTCGCGATGGAATGTGGTGCGCCAACCACAACTCCACTACTCACAACACGGATGAATGCAGGAGTGGCCCCAGAATGGGAAATGAACCAGAGCAGAGAGCCGTCCTCATGAATCAGAGAGGCGGAGGAAACAACCAAGGCAGGGGTGGTAGAAACCCTGGCCGGGGGCCGTTCAGAGGGGGGAACAACAATGGTGGGCGAGGAAGAGGACGCCACCAGCAGAACGCGAACGATCCTCATCCACCTCAACGCAATCAAGACTTCCCGCGACCGGATGGTCATGTAGGGACCATAGCCGGGAAACATATCCCTATACCCCCAAATAGGCGTGAACAACGAAAGATGATTAACGCTCCGCTCCCTCGCGGGCTCCCTGTTATGAGTATCGCGAAACCCCTTCCCAGAGAACCATATCAACTTGTTTTTTCTAATGAGGAGATCAACGAGGGGGCGTTCTCTTCTGGTGAGCCCATAAGACCAATAACCAAGTCGAGAACGAGAGGCCCATTAAGAAGCCCAATAGGTAAAGGGAGCGGCACCAGATTGTGTGCGGCCCGATGTCTGATTATAAATCCTAATCGCAAAGAGAGAAGGCTAGTAGCAATTGAGAGCATCTTCCTATCAGACCATGTTAGAAAGAGCTTATGTCGAAATTCAAGTTGAAACCCATTCAAGCACACCCGCGGTGGGTGGGGGTCAGAACAAACAGAACCAAAACCAGGGCCAGAGCTCTAGAAAAGGCAATCAGAATTGGGGGAACAAGAGACAGCAGTATGACCAGGGACAGAGTGATTCGCGAGCCCCAGGCTTAGTAACTCAGCGTCAGAATCAATTTCAGGAACAGAATTTGATGAACCAGAGGGATGACAACTCCAACTACAGAGGTCGCGGCCGAGGCAATGGAGGCCGAGGTCGTGGTCGCGATGGAATGTGGTGCGCCAACCACAACTCCACTACTCACAACACGGATGATCGGTACCTGGATTCTGGTTCTCGGTATCGTCATCGTGCTTTTGAGGTGTGAATCATCACGATTGGTTGAGTTTCATCATTTACTGTTTCATTGAGTTGGCTCACGAGGTTTCATTGATTTGGTCATTACTTCGGTCGTTATTTTCTCTCTGTTTTACTTCATTCTATTGTTGTTTGAGGCATTGTGTTCATTTATCTGCTGCTATTACTGACTTGAGCGTCGGAGAGCCAAATCAGGGGGTCCAACCTTCCGGTTTGGTTGTGCAGGTACCTTAAGGGTTGAAGAACACAAAGAACAGAGGAGAATAACACATTTTGATCTGGATGAAGATGAGTCGTAAGTTGTTGCTCCAGTATGCGTAAGGAAGGTCTCCAGTATTCGAAGATTCACTGAAGGCCAGATCTCGCGAGGTGTTGATTGCGAGATCGCGAATATCTGGGCTCCAACACTCTTAGTAACCCAAATGCGAAGCTACTATTGAGTTTTGATTATAACTATGGCCTCATTGAAATGTCTTTGTACATTAATCAAGTAGTAAAATATAATCATGCATACAATTCCGTTATTGTTGAGTTCAAAAAATAGTAGTTTATATACAACCTATTCCTATTCCCTACCAAATAAATATGGTGGCCGGAGTTGTCATTCTAAACATGTTTCTTCTTCCCAGCAAGAATGGGCTTAATATGTAGCCTCCTGTTAAAAGCTTCATTAAAGAGAAATCGCGTCTGAAAGGCAGAAATAATGGGGAGCCATGCCAATGAGGCGATGGGGAAGAAGAGCGCAACCCCCATCCCGTAATCGTAAGCTCGTGCGAGCACAACAACGTAGTTCCAGAGTCCAGGGGAGATGACTGGCCTAGCCGCCTGTGAGATATGCAACAATCCCCACCCCGTGGGCAAAAAACCGAGGCAGCAAACGACCAAGTCCATAACCGACAAATGGCAGATGATGGAGAGAGTAACAATGGTGGCTATCACTCCCAAGAAAAGCGACGCCTTAAACAGCCTATACGCAAACTGATGGTTGTCGCTCAGCAACTTCCTCCCGACGTTCACCACCTTCACCAGAATAAAGACGACGAGAATCACGATCCATGAAAGCACGTAAACGATGAAGTTCTTGCTATGCTTGGAGATATCAAGGTGGTAAACGAGGCCGTATTGGTACATGAAGAACCGAATGGAGAGGAGCACTTCGAAAAGGCGTGAGCTGACGTGTGCAGGCCCACGTTGCTCGTTCCACCACGTCTCCCAGCTCTTGTCCTGAGCAATCCCGATCCCTCCCTGATGCCTCATCCACTTGTTCCACTCTTTCCAGTCGTCAACAACGCTCTCCCAGTTGAAACCCGAGGGGTTAAAAAGAAACGGAGCGAACAGCCATGTGAGGGACATGAACCAGATGGCATACGTGATGAGCACGTACGCCATGCTGTTCTGGAACGACCTCCTGAAGATGTCGTACACTATCAGCAGGATCATGAGCTCGAAACCTTTGACGAAATGGCTTCTCGAGTAGAGGCGGTAGTTTTCAGAAAATGTGGCGTGTGATATGACCACCTTTCGACCCGTGGGCATGTACTTGGCCCCTCCGTGCAAAATGGTGCGCCCGTAGTAGTGGGATTTGGTGCCAAACGAGAAGGTGAAGAAGACAGCAGCCAGCTGGAGCTGCATCAGGACAAAGTCTTTGAGGGCCGCCAGTAAGCCTTTCTCCAGGGCCAGCTCCATGATCATGGGAAGACCTGTTAGGAGCCCGAGCTGGATGAACGACTGAGATGCCAGAGCTGTTTCGAGCGACTTTATGTTGCTCAGTCGAGCTTCTAATACCAGCGTTTTCTGAAGTCCGCTTAAAACTAGGTACAGCTGCCCGTATAGGAACACGTAGATCGCCATCACAGATATCTGCAATTGATTAATCCATGATATTATCAAATCCATTCATCGCTAGCTTACAAAGAATCAGATGGATTTTTCATTAAAGTACCAGACTGTTGATGTAGAAGCCGACGGTGGTGAAGTAGCAAGATAGCATTCGGAAGAAGTCGAATCGACGTCCAAGGCGGAATATATCACGACTTAGAGTTTGTTCGCTATTTCCGTTGGCTATTTTGGCTTCGAACTTGGAGATTTGGTTCAGCCCTACGTCACGTCCTTTGCCAACTTGCATGTACTCTTGGTACGTCACATATCCACGCCTTAGCACTGAATTGAATCCTGCAAGGGTACCATTATTTTGAGTTATCCCTTCATTGAATGAAAATAGCCAGAGTATTTGTGGGCTTAGTTTCCAAGTTACTACCAGCAAAAACATCTTCACTGAGGTTTATGGTCCTTGATGCCTTGCTGACACCGCCTCGTGTGATGTGAAATACCCTGTCAAACAGATCTGGATGCCCATAATGAAACCTTACTCTGCATACAATTAGATTTAGAAGCCATACGTAAGTGTGCTGGTTTGATTAGCGTAAGAATAAAATGAGTGTGTCAACATCATCAACTTATGAAAAGATGAAACGAAACCAAACTAAACGTATGGTATTACCTGAGAGGAGTTGTCAAAAGCCTTTGCCCAATAGTAACAAAGCTGGTCTCCTGATAAGACATGAACCATGCCAGTGATGAAACACTGCATTGACGTTAACACAAATGACGTTATAAGTGTGGTTCATGTGTTTGTTATACGTTATGTTACATCCTGTAAAGCAACCTCATGGGCCCATACAACATTAACTCCCAACTTTGTTAACCAAACACTGCAATTTTTAGGCTGAAGTTACAAGCCTTAATCCATTTCGATTGAAAACAACACTGACATTTTGAAAATAAGAGTTTCCTGGGGACCAAAGGATTAATATTCAGATGCAACCAAGTAGATATAACCTATTTTGCTAAAAACAAAATTTGCAACGAGAAGATTGTTTTAAATCATAGAAAATATATAAATCAGACCTGCCAGTAAATATGTGTTCTCTTAAACCAACTATTGTTGGCGGTCGCAGGCCCTGGTGTTGGAGAAATTCCTGCAACATATTTCTTATTTTCAGTGCTTCTTCCAAGTAGTTATCCTGTCATGGAAAATGGTTAGAAAAGAGAAGGTAAAGAGACAAACAAACACTTGACAATATGCTGACATGAAAGTTACTTGGTTCATATCAATTGTTTGAAGTGCTTCTCCACGAGTGAAAATTATCGCATGATTTTGGTTCTCTGGCTTTCCTTCTCCAATATTAGGTGGACCTGGGAGCTTCACACGATAAATTTCCTACAGAAAAATCGATAAACTACATTAATTCCTACTATATACATGAACTGATAGGCAACTGTTCCCGTCGAAAGAGGGGGAGTTTAATTAGTAATTGCAGAATGTTTCTGACATTATATGATTTCAACCATAATATATTGATATTTTACTTGATAGTTGCAATTCGAGGTTTCAAATTTAGCATGGAGAAGGCGGACACGGAGGAACATGACAAAGTAACATGTTCAGGAGATGAACTTGTTCCTCACAGCTTAGGAATCTAAGATTGATCAGAAATTAACTAAACATGAATGGAAGAATGTCAGTCTCCGTATCTTTTAGGATCTAATCCTGATGACAGCTCATTTCCTTAAATCTCTATATAATTACTAAAGCAAACCACCTTCCTCCAATTCTAGCTATGCCACGTGGCATGCTCTTCATTCAGGCCATCCACTTGGCGCCATTTCATTGGTCACGATTTTTACTATTTATTGTAATTTTCTTAAAAAAATGATTATATTTGGAAACTCATGTTCAAAAATATCACAAAAAGATTGCTTAAGATCTTTCAGATTACAAAAAGATTTTTATGTGTTAATTATTTTAGACTTTGACATATCCTCTTATGTTATTTTACAAATTTATAATTTTATTTTTATGATATGACATATCACAAAAAGATTGATTTCTTAATAAATAAGAGAAAAGATTATATTTTGTGCTATGATAGTGTTTTAAATTATATAGTTTTATATATGTTGAAATTAATTTATTTAAGTTTATTAAAAATTGACCTATGATAATTTGATCAAATAAGATTTTTGGTATAACAATACATTATATTCGTTGTTTATTATATTTAAAATTTTAAAATTTAATTATATATCAATATTATTTAAGATATCAACTTATTTTCATATAAAATTATATTTTACATAATACTACCTACTACTAATTAAGTATATCGAGTTATATAAACCCGCGCATGGCGCGGGGACTAGGCTAGTTTAAACATAAAAAATCAAACAGGAGATCATTCTAGTCACTGTGACGAACTAGTAACAACATAAATGAAGTTTGAGCCGTTGACCAGTACCCGCAAAAATTAAAGATTCTCAAAGTTATTAGACACGGCCATGTATGAATTAGGAAGTTATGGAAGTTATTCAAAACTGAATTGCCAAATATAGATGAGTAAATTTTCTGATTGAAGGGTCTCTGATACTTGGAAAATTGAATTGGAAAATCTTCGCAACTTTAAAATGATACAGTATGAAATGTCTTCAGTCTTTGAAGTTCATTACCTCATCATGACCGTTCACTGCCTTTACCAATATAGATGAGTAAATCTTCACAGGCTTGTTTCTTTCATTTGTTACTTCTTTCTCCTCAACATAAGCTACACGTAAAGATGGGAACCTACATAAATAAGAACAAAACAAGCTTATCTTCATGTAATGCTTATCTTCATGTAATGCTCCATGCCATACAAGTAAAAAAATGAGTGATGGTATGTACTGTTATATAGAGAGAGAGAAAAGTTTCGGTGCAAATAACTCTTAACGTAGGAAAAATGAACAAATAGCGTTCATAGATTACATGTAAATGTTCATATTCTGTATGGTAATGTTCATAATTTGGGCCATAAAATTTTTTGAACGTTTTCAATGAGGGACGCGGTGACATACTTATAATTACTGCGAACTTCAAATTTTTTTGTTTTTTTTTTCTCAAAATGACCTCAAAAAATTTATCGCCCAAATTATGAACATTAGCTTGTTATCTGTGAATGCGAAAAACTTCGTTTTTCCTACGTTAAGTCTTGTTCTCACCAGAACTTTTCTCTCTCTATATATATATAATATTTCCACTCTCAGCAAGAAAATACCTATTCATCAAATCTTGTATATCCTCTGCACGGGGATCCCCACAAATTTTTTGTGCTCCATACATTTGACAAGAAACCACATGAATGAATTTCATGTCAGCTAATGCATCCAGTTGAGCAGCGTACACGTCGTTTCCTCTTTTGAAGGCTTCATAGCCTTGAAATATATCTAAGAAATCACACAGGCAAAGAGTTAAAAGAGAACACTAATAGTAATTAAGGGAGAGCAGAATTAAAATGTGATCATTTGCATTTGAGAGAGAAAGAGAGACCTTCATCTTCGGCCATGTCAAGAAAAGCTTGTAACTTCAAGGCCTTTCTGTAATACATCATTCCTCTCACTGTAATAACCAGACGAGTGGAAAGAAATTGGTATGGGAAAAGGATGCTCAAATAGTTCCATACAAGCATATTACCTGTTCTACTCAATGTCTGCCCTCTGAAAGACGTCCAATCTCTTAGCTCTTCCACTTTCCCATTAGCTTCTAAATCGTCCAAATTTTCACATCCCATGCGTTCCAAAAAGTTCTTCCATTCATCTAATAGAAAGAAAGTTGCATGTCACATGACAAGTATTTAGAAAACATGGTATATTTCCCAAATCACTAGATAAGCTCAATTTCTGTACCTGGATATATCTTTTGCATGTAAAAGACGATAGAAACATGATCATCGCTTAACATAAGCTCGTCAATTGAAAATTTAACTTCCTCCACGTAGTGTGGAGTCAAAACACTGCACCAAAAGATCATGGTGTCATAAAGTGATGCTGTGGCATCTAAACACGTGTGAAAAGTTCTAATTAACTTATTTTTCATAATTAACACGGTGCATAATGAAAAAGAAGCCTAACCTGAAGGATAACATGTTGCGAACCTTTGGAGCTTGAGGCATATTCATGAAAAGAGAAGTGGCAAAGAAAGAGATGCGCCTTCTCGCCTCTATGTTTGTAGGAATATCCATAGCAGTGTCTTCCACGGTAAGTAGCAGATGAAATCTCTTGATCTGCCATATGACACAACATTAGCTTGCTCTATATTAGACTTAGCAGTGGATATGACAAGCATGACCGGGGCAGTTATAGATTGTTGCATAAATCGAATCATCATCAACTACTAGACAATTTAACCTGATTTATGAATCTCTGACACAAGTTGAACTGAGATCATCAGGCAAAGAGAGAAAATCGGTTACCTGATCATGTAGAGGGCTACCTTCTGCCAGTGGGAAATGAATAGATTCTCTTGATGCAAACAACTGTGGATGAATTTCTCTCCTGAAATATATTTCATTTTCTCCATTACCTGGGTAGGCAGAAAGTATATCCACCACTCTGCATTTATAAAAAAAAAAACAGCAACCGATTAAATATGTGGCCCATACTTGAGAAACAAAGAAAGAAAGTTAAAGATAAAACTCGCCAGTAACGACCTGGAACCCTTTATCATCATATCACCGGTCACCAGCTCAAAGATATCTTGAAGTGCTTTAACTACTTTAGCATGGTGGTCCTCGTTCCCCTCGACCTTAAATTATCAGCAAGACCGCTTGATTCAAGAGATAAATTGGAAACTAAATAATACTCCCTCCGTCTAACTTTATAAGTCCATGGAGCATTTCAGGTAGAAATTAACAATGAAAATCAGATGTCAAAACTACCGTTAGTTTCCCTAATTAATATTTTTCATTATACTCCCTAATAAGAAGAGTAAGGGTATAGCTGGACAATTTTGGGTAAAAAAACTTAAAGGACCTATATTATGAAAAAGTTAGACGGAGGGAGTAACTCCAAAGGAATCACAAAAACAATCATTACCAGAAGCTTAGCAAATTGGATGCATCTATCTCGCAAGTGTGGTAGCTCAGTCATTCGTATGTCTTCAAGAAGACTTGACTTTCGAATGCTTTCCTCAATTTCATTCAATATAGCAGTAACGATTCTGAGTGATGAAAAATGATGAGAAACTCAGAATAGTAAGGCAGTGACTCTAAGAACAAGTGAACTATTCAAGCATATACCTTCTTACCTTTTCTCGAGCTCCCCAACAATGACAATATGAAGAATATGCTTCAGAAAATCATAGCATTCCTTTACTGCACAAGACATATGAATATCCTTTCCAATTTTCTTGAAAAGAACTTCATCCTTCCCGACAAAATTCGTTGCGATGGTCAATGCTGTCGAGAACTGGTATAAGAGCACTGATGAAGTTAGACTTGAGCTTTAGAAGACAACTAAGCTAATTGCCAAAATATCTAATATACATAACTTACCTTATTTGCCAACTGAAAGACAGGCCACCGTATTTGACCAGAAGCTATTTCTGATGAGAGAGGTATCAGCATCAAATCCATCTCCCTGTTTATGAAAGAATATGCATGTCAATGGTTCTGCTTCCATGGAGAGAAACACAGAGTCAAATATGTAAATGACTCAGCATGTTTAATATTTGTGACCATACTTGTTGCTTATTAAGTCCTCTTCTCTGAAGCTGCTGATGATTTGGTTCCAGACAACGACGAACTTAACAGCGGCGTTCTTATCATTTCCAAGATCCTGGAACATAGAGAGAACATGATTGTCGGGGGAAGAGCAGTAATTAGTTAGTATTGTACCCCATAACTTGTACTAAAACGCAGACTTTAAAAGATTGTACCTTTCTGAATGGACATGGAAAAGAATGCTTTGTTCTTTCTTTAGCAGTTTTATAAACCGGAGGAATCAAATGAGCACTAAATCCTGATGGCAAAGATGGAAGCCTACTTCTTAACATTCCTAGTGTCCGTATCTGCACAGATAGGATATAGGAACCAGATATTGTATTAAATCCATAGCAAAGACTTAATTATAAGTAGGAAAAAGCACCAACCTCACCAAGATGATGCAGAATCCCATAAAGTCCACCAAATATCGTGCAGAAAACGGAATACCATATTTGTGTATCCATAAAATACACCTCAAAAAATGAAAAAAATCCATCATATCAGTACTTCATAGTTTTATCAATATTAAAACTGGAAAATATTGAACGATATGACAGCTTCGCTGGAAACTCACCATTATAATAGGGGCCCAAACAGCTACAACAGCGCCAAAATTATTCTTAACTGAAACAAAACAAAAAAATTACACATTGAGTATTACAAACAACAGACTGCTGAAAAGAAGAACAGAATATATATTGAAATTACCTCCAGGAAGAAGGTTGTGCCACTCGTTCCCTTTCACTCCAATTCTCAGGATAATCTTTGTTGGTGCTATAAGCGGTTTAATCTGCAAGTTCCAGAAGCATCAAGTCAATCTATTACGTCTGAATATCATTTGACCGAGGCACAAGGATAGTATGTATTTCAGTTTTCATTCTCTGAAGTGTTTCCAGTCTTCCATAATAGTAGAATAATTACTTTTAAACATTAATGTATAGCCTCTATTTTCATACGTGTCAACTCAAAATTGAAAAGCACAAAAAGTATATTTTAAAATATTTCACAACTGTTTGAAAGAAGAGATCTAATATTTACACACCTCGAAGTAGTAGCTGAATGAAAGCTTGCTAAGCAATAGTAGCACCCAAAATACCATGTACCTATGAATCAAAGCCATAATTTTCTTAACATGTTACAAAAGAGGGTACAAAATGAATTGAAAACATAATGTAGCAAGAGTACATACTTAAAAATGGACACTTGATCTTCCTGGATTCCACGTCCCACATATAATCTAGGCTACAAAGATCCCAAAAAATATACAGAATGAAAATGACAACATTACCTAAAATGCTAGCTTGATGTTAAGAAAAGATCTGAAACAAGACACTAATCCAAGATGTCAATGAATATGATCCTGTTGTACCTGACTCCACCGAGCTAAAGTGGCAAACAGCTTCCAGTTTGAGGTTTCTATATATCTAGCGACCGCTGGAACAAAAAATAATACCATATCTACTGCATTTGTCATCAGATATATAGCCACTGCTACCATGTAAGAAGAATAACACCATTCCCCAAACCAACTTCTTGAATTGGATGAAAAGCAAGTGTATTTCCGTCTACTGCTGGCATAAAATACAGGAAGGACTATAATCCATATTACTGCAACAATCAGCCTTAAGAAATATTTCTTCTTCTGGTACAAGTCCATTGTCTGTCTAGCTTTCCATGTGAATGTAATGTCAAGTGTTGCTGCAAGGAAAGGTTGAGCATTTCAGATTATGTGACTGATATATGCAAATCCGTGCAAGAATAATAGAAATGATAAATTGGAAAGGGGAACCAGTGTCAGGATGGGCTCATTTTGGCTTATATAGCACACCTTGTATAAGTTTAAGAGCCGCAGATGTAATAAAGATGCTCATAACATTTTCAAGTATTTTGGCCTCGAACAACTGGAAAGGGGAACCAATGTCATGAAATGCAATAATAATCAAAGCCTGGCACAAGAAACACAGGAGTCAGTAACTCAAATTAAGTGCTGTCAAGACCTCAAATATAGAAATGATAAATTTAATTATAACCTGTAGTGCTAATATCAAGAAGCTCCACATTCTATCAAAACTTCTAAAAATATGCAGAAAGGAGCGTATTTCCACAAAATTTGTCTTCCCCAACCATTTCTTTTGGTTTGTGTCTTCTTTTCCTAAAATAGCTTCCTAAGAGAAATAAAGAAAGAAGAACTGTAAGACAAGTGAGGAAGCACCAAAAATATCAACACAATAGAAGTAACTTCTAGTACTTGAAAAACTTTCCTACAAATTATTCAGTAAAAGTTCTAATTCATCAACTTAGACATGCCTATAATCACCAGTTATGCATTAATTTTAAAAAGTGCAATTAAATGGCATACTTCCTGCTCCTCATTTTTTGTCTCTTTTACGTTGTTTGGTCTCCACCTGGAAGTCCAAGGTTGGGTCTTCTTGTCACCTTCATTTTCAGAGGTTTTCTTGTCAGCTTCATTTTCAGTGGTACTTACGTAAAAGAAAGGATGGTCCAGACACATGGGCCAATCTATTTCAAAACATCGCGGAGACCTGTCCTAAAACCAGGAGTCAATATGGTATGTGAAACAAAGTTGTGAAGTTAAAGATGCAAACAAGGTTATATCTCTCACTCACCAGAAGAACTCGTTCAAATCGTCGTAGTTTCTCCAAGTTGAATGATCAGCCGTACCATTTTTGTTCTTCTCAGCTTCCTTCAAATTGCAATATAGTCAGTAAATGGCATCATGTCATGAAGGGAGAAACCAAACGCTTAAGACCAATGTACCTTATATATAACCCTGTAAATTGGAGTAACAATATTTCTCAGAAAAGATTCTATTCCCCCTCCATAGGCTGGCAGAACCTTTTCCCATGTTTCCGGACTAACAGCTTCAGTTAGCATGCTATGAAGTTCATATGCCATCTATATCAGCAGATCATGATAGCGTTCAGATTCTCCAAGTATATATTTTAAGATTTTAAAGAACAAAGGATAATAATGATCGCCTCAAGAATTAAGAGATGAGAGACACATTTCACAACTGTTAATAAAAACTCCGATGTGTTGAAGTATTATACAGCATTTACAACATTATATTGAGTTAAATTTTGGCATCTCATATTCTTTAATTGGATAAGGTGAAGAAACCCAAGAAGATCGAAAATTGTTCTCCTTACCAACCAAAAAGTTAAGACGTAAAATCCAATTAATAGCTTAAGAAGAGATGAGCATCACAAAACCAGAACAAATGTGTTTGAAACCAAAAAAAGGTTTGCTTTCAACAAATTAGCTAACAAAAAGAAGTTGTTCTTATAGAGGTTTTTCGCCAGGAAGAAAGGGGTATAATGCAACATGAATCTCCTCTCTCTGTAACCAGTTCTGACTAATCAAAGTGAGCAGTTTCCATCAAAGAATAATATTGCAATAGCATCTCATACCGAATTTATTTCTTGCATGTAATACAACTTAGAAGCTCTAAATTTGCAAAAGCATCTCTGAGTTCATTTTATATCAAATGAAATTCAACAATACTTTTCCAATTAAAGAAATAAATGAATATTTCTTACATGGTGGTATATGTAACAAAGACACTCTGGCATTAATCGTAAGTTGGCAGCCTCTCCCCAAATGAGAAGATAAAGACCTATATACAAAATTTTATATTGTTGGGCCTCTTTCTTCAGATATGGCAACCTGTGACATACACTTATTAAATATTTACAATTTAACAAAAGTCAAATACCAATTTATAAGTTGGAAAGCATAAGCATGTGATACCACATGAATGCCTTGTTACACATCGTGTAGCCATTCACAAATTTCTGAAAAAAGGTGATGGACGGATTCTAGTTAATTCATTCTTGTTCGTCCTAATTTCATAAGTTAGTACTCCCTCTTTCTAATATTGTTAGTCTTTTGTATTTAAAAGGCCATAAAGAAGGTAACACCTTAATTTTCATAGATTTTTTTTCTATATACTAATAAACTTGAACACTTTTTTTTGGGTTTGTTCCCATCATAGCCAATAGGAACTGAAATTAATTTAAACATTTCAACATATGTACTTCCCAAGACTCTTTTCAATATTTCCAAGGTACTTTTAAAGAATTCAATTTAATGGAACCTTAAATTCTTGTATTGATATAATCAAAACGACAAATAGTTTGTAACATTGACATCCCTCTGCGTAAGCTCCATGGAGTCAACATCAGATTGTAACTAATAGAAATCTGTTAAAGCAGAGTAGTTACCTACAAAGAAGGTAATTAATTTCCTTTTCTTTTGTAAGATATGTGCACTCTCTATAAAAAGAAGATGTTACTCTTTAAGCAACGAAAATCCTTTCCACTCTTCAACTTTTCTCTCTTATCGCATTAATCACAATGATCTTCTCTACCTACAATCCTCAGATCACTCTAACCTTTACTGGTCACAAAACCTTTTGATGGCAGAATTTTGGCAAATAGAGAAGCGCAATAAGAATAAATAACTTGAAACCTTATAATAAGGATAAAGGTCAGTAGATTTTTTCCAAAAATACCTTATGTTGCTTTTCCTACCCAAAAACTTGCACCAGCTCGTATAATTTTTGAAGAACTTCCTCATTAGTCCGTCAACAGCTAATTCTGACAGCTGAAAATGAAAAATATGCTTAGTATGCACATTCTGGAGCAAAAAAAGAAGAAGGTTAAATCAATGAGGACTACCTGCTGCACTGATGCTTTCTTTTGGCATTCTCGAATGTGGATGCTAGCAAGAAGCAGGATCAAATGCTCCCTTTGATTGGCTACATTGCCTGTCTGGTAAAGAAAGCAAGAAAGTTGATTGTGAAAAGGACAGGGAAAATAAACGGTGGTAAGCACAACCATTGAGTCTTCCAAGCACTAGAGTGAGAAAACGCACATGTGGAAATATAATTAGGAAAACTAACTAGTTCAATACCTGAAATCCAAAACAAAATTGAAGCCAGTCAAATATATCAAGACAGCCACGTCTGCTCTTCTTTATGTCATCCATGAAAGGTAAGCCACGTACGTTACGAACAGCTAGAACAGAAGCTTTGATCTGTTGCATCAAGCCATTAGTTAGGGACCAAAGAGTTGTGAAGAAGATTATTAAGATGCCCTATATTGCAAAGTATATATATATATAAAAACAAAAATGGAATAACAAGGTGACAAAATTGATATGATTCTCAAAGAGAACAAGAATACAAACAGAACCAAGTATTCCCTCTAACATCCAACCTCATGTAGCTGCATAATTGCTTGATTAGCACCCCCGCGATGAAGTGGTAAAATATTATAGAGTTCAGAATTTGTTTCAATACTGTCTCTGTCAGCAAGAGCCTGTTGGAGATGAATAAAGAATAAGAAAATAACTCGGCGGGAAGTTTTCTATAAATTCTGAAAGTTTTAAAAACGAAAAAACCTCAAAATCTGAAAGTAAGACAAACCTGATGACCTGCTGCACTGGTAACAGTTTGCAACACTTCAAACAAGGCACATGCAATTGCACGAGCATTAGTCAACTTCTCCCTGCAACAGCATCAAATAGAAAAATGTATTATAGCCATTTACTGAATCACACTAATATTCTTCCATTCTTTTTCTATAATTTCTATTGAAGGTATCATGTACAGTAGAAGGAATATATTTACCGATACGCAAAATGATCAGTTCCAGTATGTCTGGTAATGTAATCTTTGTACCCATTGTAAACACGTCTCAGTTCACGTACATCACTCTTCGCCTTGCGTCTGGCAACTGTAACTTCCATATCCTACTCATTTAGAGAATGGTAGAACAGCATAACAGAATTAGTAACTAATTTGAATGCATTGAAAAGTAAGAATTTTCAAATTGACATACAGTGTACAGAAGGAAAATTTGAGGGGGGGGAAAGATACTGGGAAGGGGGTACAGAGCAATATAGTCGTCCAAATATGAAACGGAACAAAACAAGCGGGGTAGATGCTTAGCATAAATTAGGAAATATTAATCATTTGTTAAGTAAATCCTATGGATTATGTTCATTGTTGAAACGGATAACTGGTAAACTTTGTAATTCGATTGAACTTTTCAAATTCTGTAAGTAACAAATTCCAATTGCTCCTAAAGAAGTTTTTCATTTGAACACCAAAAAGTTGAAACAGTGATGTGAGAAAATACTCCTATACTGGTTAGCCTATCCCATTTACATGAAGGACATAACCAGTGAAGTTACATGAGTAGAGTTTCTGCAAAATAAGACAAGTAGCAGTATTCTCATATCTCCAAGACATGGCCTCAGCAGGACATTTCTTGACCAAGTAAATTTCTGCTTTCTTCTAAAGTACAACTTATGGTAATTTAGTGAGCCTAGCAAACTTTTATGTACCCGTTCCAGCCGCTGAAGAAGAGCAGTTTTAAACTGTCGAACACCACGTCCAGTTGAATTTCGGTCCATGATATGTGCTTTCACGAATGCATGAAAACGGCCTACAGGATAAAATAGAAGTCAAGGAAACAGTGCCACCCTCATCCAGAATTCAATAATCAAGCATTTCTTGAAGACAACAAAGATTAAAAGTACTGTAGACTATATGACCACCAAAGTAGCAAGATGAGTAACATAAGCTCTGCTAAAAATGTGGGTCTGATCAATAAAAATTACCTTCGATATAGAGAAAGTAAGGTTAACCATGCACATCAGAAGTTCAACACAAGTGCACAGCAACAGTAGGATTAACCTCAAACACTAAGAAAAAGCAATAGAAGATATTAAGTTTTCCACATACACAGATAGGCAACTCGGGGCTCTTCCACTTCAAGTTGATTAGCAACACGAAGAAACTTGCGAATTTCGGATCCCAAAGTAACAGGCAACCTTTCACTGTCAAAAGGCTCAGGTACATACTCCTGCCTCTCCTGCCTGTAAGTAAGAGACCTGGTAAATGGGACCTCCTGAAAATGTTCTCTTTCCACATCATAGAATTGTTCTCCTTCTCCATCCGCTTCAAATTCAGTGTTCCTATTTGGAACATCACCGTAATCAAGAGGCTCTGCAAGAACAATCTCTGAGGACATTTTGGACGAAGCTCACTAGAGAGGAGGCAATTGGCAACTGGGTTATATGTAGTAGGAGGAGATGACAAGTAGGATTAGACATTGTTTACTTAACGATGTTGTCTTTGGAATTGTATGATTTGCGTGGGGGTGCTTTTTTGGGCGCTAAGAAAAGCACAGATAACTTTTAAGCTTTTGTGCTTTAGTGTGTAAGCGAAAGTGGGTGGAGATTAGGATTTAGGAATAGTTAATTGTTTATTTAGCGAACTGGTGGGAAGAAGAAGATGAAATCGAAAAGCGCTGAAGTGGAAAGTAACTAAGCAAACAAGCTGTTATTTTTAATGGTTTTTTTTTGAGAAATTGGACCCCATATCCCATTTCAATATTTTATTTGCAAAAATATCTATTTGTTTTTTCTTCAGTATTTATGTTTTTGCAAATATACCCCGACATTTTATTTACTAAGACCGACATTTATATTAATAAGCCCGACATATTTTCTTCTACACTTGTTCATTTTGAAAATACCTTATTTGGTGTATTTTTGCAACTCTAAAATAATTTGGGTTTTCATGCAAATCACTTATTATGATAGGGTATATATGCAAATCCATGTTTTTTTTTGCGGGAACCCATCATTTTCTCCAATCCCAATAATCCATAAATCTTGTTCTTTAAGTGTCAATGATGAGATGAGTTTCTAAACAAAAAAAACCATCAAAACGAAATCGAGAACAACAAAGAAAAAGAAACTCAAAAACAACAAAGTAAAATCTTGCAAGAAAACTAGTGGGCTAGAACCCAAAAATCCATATACCTTTCAAGCTTGTAGTTTTACTTGTCGGAGTCCATCATTTTCTCCAATCCCAAGAATCCATAAAGCTTGTTCTTTAACTGTCAACGATGAGAGCAAGCTGCATTTTTGAATGAGTTTTTTTGCTGGAGCCCATCCTTTTCTCCAATCCCAAGAATCCATAAATCTTGTTCTTTAACTGTTAACGATGAGATGAGCTTTTGAACAAAAAAAACCATCAAAACGAAATCGAGAACAACAAAGAAAAACAAACTCAAAAAGAACAAAGTAAAATATTGCAAGAAAACTAGTAGGCTAGAACCCAAAAATCCATATATCTTTCAAGCTTTTAGTTTTACTTGTCGGAGCCCATCCTTTCTCCAATCCCAAGAATCCATAAATCTTGTTCTTTAACTGTCAACGATGAGAGCAAGCTGCTTTTTTGAATCGTTTTTTTTTTGTCGGAGCCCATCCTTTTCTCCAATCCCAAGAATCCATAAATCTTGTTCTTTAACTGTCAACGATGAGATGAGCTTAGGGACAAAAAAACCCATCAAAACGAAATCGAGAACAACAAAGAAAAACAAACTCAAAAAGAACAAAGTAAAATCTTGCAAGAAAACTAGTGGGCCAGAACCCAAAAATCTATATACCTTTCAAACTTGTAGTTTTACTTGCTTCTAATTGTCACAAAAAAAGAAAAAAAGAAAAAGGTTTTAGCTATCTTTGAGCCCAAGATCTCGGGTTTGCGAGCTTCTGAAGCTTGTGGTAAGTTGCGTATGCAAAATAGTCTTAGAGTGGAGGAAGCAAGCTTCTTTTTTGAATGGTTTTTTTTTGCCGGAGTCCATCCTTTTTCTCCAATCCCAAGAATCCATAAATCTTGTTCTTTCACTGTCAACGATGAGAGCAAACTGCATTTTTGAATGGTTTTTTTTTTGCCGAAGCCCATCCTTTTTCTCCAATCCCAAGAATCCATAAATCTTGTTCTTTAACTGTCAACGATGCGAGCAAGCTGGTTTTTTGAATGGGTTTTTTTGCCGGAGCCTATCCTTTTCTCCAATCCCAAGAATCCATAAATCTTGTTCTTTAACTGTCAACGATGAGATGAGCTTTTGAACAAAAAAAACCATCAAAACGAAATCGAGAACAACAAAGAAAAACAAACTCAAAAAGAACAAAGTAAAATCTTTCAAGAAAACTAGTGGGCTAGAACCCAAAAATCCATATACCTTTCAAGCTTGTAGTTTTACTTGCTTCTAATTGTCACAAAAAAAAAGAAGGTTTTAGCTATCCTTGATCCCAAGATCTCGGGTTTGCGAGCTTCTGATGCTTGTGGTAAGCTGCGTATGCAGAATAGTCTTAGAGTGGAGGAAGCAAGCTGCTTTTTTGAATGAGTTTTTTTTGCCGGAGCCCGTCCTTTTTCTCCAATCCCAAGAATCCATAAATCTTGTTCTTTAACTGTCAACGATGAGATGAGCTTTTGAACAAAAAAACCATCAAAACGAAATCGAGAACAACAAAGAAAAACAAACTAAAAAAGAACAGAGTAAAATCTTGCAAGAAAACTATTGGGCTAGAACCCAAAAATCCATATACCTTTCAATCTTTTAGTTTTACTTGCCGGAGCCCATCCTTTTCTGCAATCTGAATAATCCATAAATCTTGTTCTTTAACTGTCAACGATGAGAGCAAGTTGCTTTTTTGAATGGTTTTTTTTGCCGGAGGCCATCCTTTTCTCCAATCCCAAGAATTCATAAATCTTGTTCTTTAACTGTCAACGATGAGAGCAAGCTGCTTTTTTTAATGGGTTTTTATGCCGGAGCCCATCCTTTTCTCCAATTCCAAGAATCCATAAATCTTGTTCTTTAACTGTCAACGATGAGATGAGCTTTTGAACAAAAAAAACCATCAAAACGAAATCGAGAACAATAAAGAAAAAAAATAAACTCAAAAAGAACAAAGTAAAATCTTGCAAGAAAACTAGTGGGCTAGAACCCAAAAATCCATATATCTTTCAAGCTTGTAGTTTTACTTGCCGTAGCCCATCCTTTTCTCCAATCCCAAGAATCCATAAATCTTGTTCTTTAACTGTCAACGATGAGATGAGCTTTTAAACAAAAAACCATCAAAAGGAAATCGAGAGCAACAAAGAAAAACAAACTAAAAAAGAACAATGTAAAATCTTGCAAGAAAATTAGTGGGCTAGAACCCAAAAATCTATATACCTTTCAAACTTGTAGTTTTACTTGCTTCTAATTGTCACAAAAAAAGAAAAAAAGAAAAAGGTTTTAGCTATCTTTGAGCCCAAGATCTCGGGTTTGCGAGCTTCTGAAGCTTGTGGTAAGTTGCGTATGCAGAATAGTCTTAGAGTGGAGGAAGCAAGCTTCTTTTTTGAATGGTTTTTTTTTGCCGGAGCCCATCCTTTTTCTCCAATCCCAAGAATCCATAAATCTTGTTCTTTAACTGTCAACGATGAAATGAGCTTTTGAACAAAAAAAACCATCCAAACGAAATCGAGAACAACAAAGAAAAACAAACTCAAAAAGAACAAAGTAAAATCTTGCAAGAAAACTAGTGGGCTAAAACACAAAAATCCAAATACCTTTCAAGCTTGTAGCTTTACTAGCCGGAGCCCATCCTTTTCTCTAATCCCAAGAATCTATAAATCTTGTTCTTTAAATGTCAACGATGAGATGAGCTTTTGAACAAAAAAAACCATCAAAATGAAATCGAGAACAACAAAGAAAAACAAACTAAAAAAGAACAAAGTAAAATCTTGCAAGAAAACTAGTGGGCCAGAACCCAAAAATCCATATACCTTTCAAGCTTGTAGTTTTACTTGCCGGAGCCCATCCTTTTCTCCAATCCCAAGAATCTATAAATCTTGTTCTTTAAGTGTCAACGATGAGATGAGCTTTTGAACGAAAAAAACCATCAAAACGAAATCGAGAACAACAAAGAAAAACAAACTCAAAAAGAACAAAGTAAAATCTTGCAAGAAAACTAGTGGGCTAGAACCCAAAAATCTATATACCTTTCAAACTTGTAGTTTTACTTGCTTCTAATTGTCACAAAAAAAGAAAAAAAGAAAAAGGTGTTAGCTATCTTTGAGCCCAAGATCTCGGGTTTACGAGCTTCTGAAGCTTGTGGTAAGTTGCGTATGCAGAATAGTCTTAGAGTGGAGGAAGCAAGCTTCTTTTTTGAATGTTTTTTTTTTGCCGGAGCCCATCCTTTTTCTCCAATCCCAAGAATCCATAAATCTTGTTCTTTAACTGTCAACGATGAGAGCAAACTGCATTTTTGAATGGGTTTTTTTTGCCGGAGCCCATCCTTTTCTCCAATCCCAAGAATCCATAAATCTTGTTCTTTAACTGTCAACGATGAGATGAGCTTATGAACAAAAAAACCATCAAAACGAAATCGAGAACAACAAATTAAATCCCGAAAACGAAATAAAACAAGAATTCTCGGCGAAATCAACAGGTCGCGATCCGCGATCGCGGGTCTGGATCCGCGGTCGCGGAAACGTCCGCGGTCGCGGGTGGCATGGCAGCGGTCGCGGATTTGTCTCTGCCGCCTTCGTCGTTTGGCTCCGAGTGCTCTCGAACCTCAATTATCATAACCGTCTTCAATGGTGGTTCCTCTTCAACACTTAGTTCTTTAGACATGAAGAAAACTACTAACTTGTCTAGTTCTTGTTGGACTTCCTTAGCTCTCGAACGAGTCAATGCACCTTCAAACTCGGGTACCGTTGGTGTCGGTTGATGTCCAGATGATCCTTCATCATCCTCCCCTTCTTGAAAAGGATTCGACCTCGAATCATCCAGCTCCTCCTCTTCTTCGCCTTCAAACAATGTTAGATCTTGCACATTGAAGGTGGCACTCACTTGATATTCATCGGGAAGCTCCAAGACATAAGCATTATCTCCAATCTTCTTAAGCACCTTGAATGGTCCATCACCTCTTGGGGACAGCTTTGAGTGGCGTTTGCTGGGGAAACGCTCTCTCCTAAAGTGGACCCAGAAGAGGTCTCCCTCCTTGAAGATGACCTTTTTCCTCTTCCTATTTGCCTTGCTAGCATTTATAGCAGCTACTTCTAGCAATTTAGCTCTTGTCCTCTCATGAATTTCCTTGATGTGATCAACCTGTTTTCCTGCATTGAAATCCACTCGCTCCTTCGTAGGTAACGACATAAGATCAAAAGGGGTTAGTGGATTCAAACCATACACACATTCAAAGGGACTCAACGAGGTTGAGGAATGGATGGCTCTATTGTAGGCAAACTCAACATGGGGTAAGGCTTCTTCCCAAGCTTTCAAATTCTTCTTAAGAATGGATCTCAAAAGGGTTCCTAAGGTCCTATTGGTTACTTCAGTTTGACCATCAGTTTGAGGATGACTAGATGTAGAGAATAGTAGTTTAGTCCCTAGTTTTCCCCAAAGAGTTTTCCAAAAGTAACTTAGAAATTTCACATCCCTATCACTCACAATAGTCTTTGGTACTCCATGTAACCTAACAACTCCGGTAAAGAACAAGTCAGCCACATGATGAGCATCATCAGTCTTGTTGCAAGCAATAAAATGAGCCATTTTAGAAAATCTATCAACAACCACAAAAATAGAATCTCTCCCCTTCTTAATCCTAGGCAACCCTACAATAAAATCCATACTAATGTCTACCCATGGGGTCGTAGGAATAGGCAAAGGAGTATACAATCCATGTGGTTTGACTCTAGACTTAGCCTTAAGACACTCCAAGCATCTTTTCAAACAATGCTCAACATCCCTAAGCATATGGGGCCAATAAAAGTGAGTATGCAACATATGATATGTCTGATATCTACCAAAGTGTCCCATTAATCCACCCTTATGGGCTTCTTCAACAAGCAATAATCTCAAAGAACACTTAGGTATGCATACTTTACTAGCCCTAAACAAGAAACCATCAAACAAGTAAAACTTATCCAAAGTTCCTTTATCTAAACATTGCTTATAAATAGCACCAAAATCAGCATCATTACGATATAACTCCTTGATGTAAACAAAGCCTAACACCTTAGAGTCAAGTTGAACAATTAAAGCATGCCTCCTAGATAGTGCATCAGCAACAACATTGTCCTTTCCCTTCTTGTATTTGATAATATAAGGGAAAGTCTCAATAAATTCCATCCATCTACCATGCCTCCTATCAAGTTTGTCTTGGCTCCTAAAATGTTTCAAAGATTCATGATCGGTATGCAAAACAAACTCTCTAGGCCATAGGTAGTGTTGCCAAGTCTTAAGTACTCTATATAATGCATACAATTCCTTATCATAAGTAGAGTAATGTAGACTTGCACCTTTCAACTTTTCAGAAAAGAAGGCAATAGGCTTACCTTCTTGCATGAGTACTCCTCCTATGCCAACTCCTGAGGCATCACATTCCACTTCAAAGGGCCTAGTGAAGTCGGGAAGCACAAGCAATGGCGCTTTGGTCAATCTGCGTTTTAGCTCTTCAAACGCCCTTTCTTGAGCCTCCTTCCAAAAAAAAGGCCGAATGCTTCTTTGTTACCTCAGTTAGGGGTGCAACAATGGTGCTGAAATCCTTCACAAAACGCCGATAGAAGCTAGCCAATCCATGGAAACTTCTGACTTGGCTGCTAGTCGTGGGGGTTGGCCAATCCTGAATGGCCTTAATCTTCTCCTCATCAACCTGTAATCCCTGGGAGCTCACTACAAAGCCAAGAAATATAACTTTATCAGTGCAAAAATCACACTTCTTCAAATTAGCATATAGTCGCTGTATTCTAAGAGTAACGAGTACTTCCCTGAGATGTTGCTCATGCTCCCCTAGGGACCTGCTGTAAATCAAGATATCATCGAAATAAACTACAGCAAACTTCCCTATAAACTTCCTCAAGACATGATTCATAAGCCTCATAAAAGTAGAGGGAGCATTAGTAAGTCCAAATGGCATAACAAGCCACTCATATAGACTAAATTTGGTCTTGAAGGCGGTCTTCCACTCATCGCCTTCCCTCATTCGGATTTGATGGTAGCCACTCCTAAGATCAATCTTGGTGAAGTTTGTGGCACCATGAAGCTCATCCAACATGTCATCCAGCCTTGGTATAGGATGACGATACTTGACAGTTATGTTGTTGATAGCTCGGCAATCAACACACATCCGCCAAGAATTGTCCTTTTTAGGCACAAGTAAGACCGGAACTGCACAAGGACTAAGACTTTCTCGAACATACCCCTTATCTACAAGCTCCTGCACCTGCTTCTGAATCTCTTGACACTCCTGAGGGTTCATTCTGTAAGCTGGCCTGTTAGGTAAAGAAGCTCCTGGAATAAGATCAATTTGATGCTCAATGCCCCTAAAGGGCGGTAAGCCCGCTGGAATCTCATCCGGAAACACCTCAGCAAACTCATCAAGAATAGCTTGAATGCTAGGGGGTAGATCAACTCTAGAATCGGTACCTGTCAACACAAATCTCTTGCAAAGCATCATTAAGGTAGTGTCCAATGGCAAGTACTTGCCTTGCAATTCGGATTTGGAGGACAAAAGAGCGCGAGGCGGGGTAGTCGAAACAACAAGGGCTCCTGCGCCAACTTCCGCGGTCGCGGTTTTGACTCTGTCGAGTCCCGTCGCGATCCGCGATCGCGGATTTGGAGCCGCGGTCGCGGTTTTGGCTCTGTTGCGCCAGCACCTCAGTTTCGTCGGTGGCTCTTTCTTTGCCTTTGCTCTTCTCATATGCATCTGCTATCTGTGCTGGAGTCATAGGTTTAAGAGTAATAGGCTTATTATTGAAAATAAATGAGTGACGGTTAGTGTGACCATCATGAACAACTTTTCTATCATATTGCCATGGTCTACCTAACAAT
This sequence comes from Oxyria digyna, assembly GCA_029168935.1. Taxonomy (NCBI): domain Eukaryota; kingdom Viridiplantae; phylum Streptophyta; class Magnoliopsida; order Caryophyllales; family Polygonaceae; genus Oxyria; species Oxyria digyna. Next base: position 17,272,449 of record JAPVLV010000022.1, read on the forward strand.
ATATGACAAGCCTGCATAGGAACGACATCACACAAGACTCTATCCTCATATTTCCCTAAGGAGAAAGTTATCCTAGCTTGCTTTTGAACTCTTAATTCACCACATTCATTAATCCAATGCAATTTATAGGGCCTAGGGTGGAAAATAGTAGCAATATGCAATTTAGAGATTAATTCAGTGCTAGCAATATTGCAACAACTTCCTCCATCAATAATCATATTACAAACCTTCCCTTGAACCAAACATCTAGTATGAAACAAATTTTCTCTTTGGTTATCCTCACAAGGGGCGGGTTGTACATGCAAATTTCTCTTACAAATCAAAGAATCACCATGCTCATAACCAATTTCATCACTAAGATCATCCTCATCATGCATTTCATCTAGGTGCTCCTCCATTTCACTTTCACTTTCATATTCACCTAGTTGATTAACAATTAGTACTCTAGAATTAGGACAATCCTTCATCATATGACCCTTTCCTCTACATTTAAAACATTCAATATCCCTAGCTCTAGCAGTAGGGTTAGAAGTACTCCCTCGGGGTCCATTGGAAGGGCCAAGTGTAGTTTTTGAAGGCACTTGGGCAACAGGTGGTTCCTTCGGGAACCGCTATCTTCCTTCGCAGGGGGCTCTCAGGCTGAAGGGTAGGAAGTTCTTCCTTGCTGATTTTTCCATCTGATACGCTGCACTTTGTATGGCGTAACTAGGGGTTATTACATTAGTTTAGGAGTGTTATCACAAGTATTTGGAGCTATTGTTATGTTTTGAGTCGTTTACGAAGAAGTGAAGAAATGAAGATCAGAACCGAAGAAGAAGAGATCAAAGACTTGAAGATATTCTGCGGAGCAACGGCGATCGTCACTACCATCCAGGCGATCGCCATTCTACAACAGAAGAGTTATGTGAGTTCGAGAGATCATGGCGATTGCCATGAATCTACGGCGATCGCCATGGGGCGACAGAGACGAGGCAGAGTTTGACACGAAGATGGCGATCGCCACAACAAGGCCGAAGATATTCCGGACTTTCCTTATTTTGCTTTGTTTTTATTTCTTTTATTATTTTCTTATTTTCCTTATTTTAGTTTTAGGATATATCTTTTACCATATATTTTTAGGGTTAGTCTCTATTCAAGAACCCTAGTTTCTTTCTTTTTATGATCATCTTTTCCATCATCTTTTCCATCAGACAATTTAATTCTGCAACCATGAGCAGGAACTAATCTCCATTGTTTTACTTAGCGGTTGAAACCTTCAGTTATTAAGTTGTGAGATTTCTAACTCTTGTTCTTTTCCTATGGGTTTGTATTAATTCTCTTGTTCTTCATCTATTGATTTCTATTAGTTTTGCTAGCTTGATCACCTAGTTTGATTGATAGTTTTCTATTGCTAGACTAGGAATATACGGTGGAATTCCTTGTCATTGTAGCACTCATATCTGCATGATCTGGTAGTTGATTGTTTATATGAAAGAGAATTGATTGCATGTTAATACTTGACGGTTGTAAGTTATTGCATGTTGTGTGGATACTTGCTAGGTGAAACCCCTTCTCATCATATTCACAACCAAACCTTCCTCTGCTTGTTACTGGTTACTTGTGTGTTCTTGCAATCAAACCCCCCCTGGTTACTTGTTACTTGTTCACTAGTTGATATTTCACTTGACTGCATTGATTTGGTGTTTTGATTCCCTTGGGTTCGACCTCTACTTACTTGCTATACTCTAGTTAGTGTTTAGAGTTTATTTCTTTGATTTGGCACTACGACTTTAGCCTCATCAAATTTGGCGCCGTTGCCGGGGAATTGAATTATTCCAATTTTGTGCTAATTGTGAAATTATCAACTGTTTGGTGTGAACCTTTATGGTTCAGACCCGTGCTACTGATTCATCTCTTGTTGCCTTTGACCCAGAGATTGAAAGGACGTTCCTTTGGAACCAAAGAGCAGCTCTGAACCAAGATAACGAGATGGGTGATCGACATGGACCGCCATTGCCTACTATGAGGCAACTGACTGCCCAGACTTAAACCAACAACCTTTAGCAGTGAGGTTTCCTGAGATTGAAGAAGGTGTGAATTTCGAATTAAAAGCTGGTTTAATTCATGAGCTACCACACTTCCATGGCTTAGCGGGAGAAGATCCCAACAAACACTTGGCTCAATTCCATGCCATATGTTCTAGTATGAAGCCAAGAGGTGTCACTGAGGAGCAGGTCATGCTGAGAGCTTTCGGATTTACTCTGAAAGACGCTTCAAATGATTGGCTCTATTATCAAGCTCCAGGGAGTATTGATACATGGGCTAAGATGAAGAAAGTCTTCTTGGAGAAATATTTTCCAGCCACAAAACTGAGCAGCTTGAAGAAGGAGATCACGAATCTTCAACAACATTCAACTGAGAGTCTCTATGAGTATTATGAGAGATTCAAGAAGCTTTGCTCAAGCTACCCATTCCATAGTTATACTGACCATGATCTTCTTATGTACTTATTCAGTGGGCTGATTGTTGAGGATCGTCGAATGGTGAATGCATCCTGTGGAGGTAACTTTTTAAGATTGACTATACCTCAGGCTACTGAAATGTTTGAGGAATTAGCTGAGAGCTCAAGGTAGTTTGGTAGCAGGCAAAGAACACAGTCAGTAAGTTCACTTGATCCCGCTAAAATTCAAAGTGATATGAATGAATTGAAAGATATGATGAAGGCTTTTATGCTGCAAAGTGGTGGTCAACAACTCCAAGAGCCGAATGCTGAGGTAAATGCTGTTGGTGGATGGCAACCAAGGCCAAGGTATGATTCTCATAATTTTAATTATCAGCAACCTAGACCTCAGAATTCCATGACTGTTGAAGATATGATCAAGTCCTTAGCTCAAACTGTGATGCAACAAAATGCTAAAACAGAATCGAGTATCCAAAATCTTGAAAATCAGTTAGGACAGATTGCTCAAGCTGTGAGTAAATTAGAGGCCAGGGAACCGGTAAGAAACCCGAGAGAAAACGTCAGTGCAGTGTTCCTGAGCAGCGGAAAAACTTTAAATGACTGTTCTGTGCCAAAACCGCGATCGCCAGATCTGAGTGGCGATCGCCATGAGATTACAGAGAGCAAAACAGGTTCTGCATCCCGACCGCGATCGCCATATGGCGATGGCGATCGCCATGACATCCCAGAAGCTGAGGTGCAAAATCATCCGCGACCGCGATCGCCAGTTGTTGATGGCGATCGCCAGGAGACCCCTGAGTATATTGATAATTATGTTCGCCCGAATTTTCCACCCCTGTTCTCTCAGAAGCCTGTAGCCCCCTTTCCTGAGGCATTGAAGGATACTCGAAGGCTGGAGAACGACAACGAAATCTTCGAAACCTTTAGTAGGTGTGAGGTAAACATTCCTTTGCTCAAACTTGTTAAGAGTATTCCTATATTTGCTAAGTTTTTGAAAGAAGTTTGTACTATTAAAAGAAATCAAAAAATGAAAGGAAAGAAGAAAGTTGAAATAAGTGAACAAGTTTCTCCTGTGTTTCAAAAACGCATGCCTAAGAAATGTGGTGATCCAGGCATATTTAGCATTCCATGTGTGATTGGTGAAACTAAATTTGACAAAGCCATGCTAGATTTAGGTGCATCAATCAATGTTTTGCCTTACTCTTTGTATGAATCACTAGGCTTAGGACCCTTGCATAAAACAGGAACTGTTATTCAACTTGCTGATAGGTCTACTGTGTACCCGAAAGGGGTTGTTGAGGATGTTCTTGTTATGGTTGGTGATCTGATTTTTCCTGCTGATTTCTTTGTGTTAGATATGGAGCATGCTAATAATGTCACACCTATACTGTTAGGTAGACCTTTCATGAAAACTGCACAAACAAAAATTGATGTTAATAGTGGGACTCTCTCTATGGAGTTTGATGGGGATAAGGTAGAATATAATATTTATGACATGGATCCCATTGATAAGAATTCTCTATGTGCTATTGATGTGATTAAGCCTACTTGTAAGGATGAATTGCAACCTGTTTTAGAGAATCTCTTAGAACCCCCCAAAGTAGATATTGTTTTGTCTACTAACATGCAGGAGTGTCAGGCTAAGCCAGAGCCTAAAGGTAAGCTCTCTCCACATCCTTTGGGCAATCGCCCTTCATTACTGACCTCGCCAGGCGAGATACCATTGATGTCTAGTGTGCAGGCACTTGACATTGAGCTTAAACAACCGCCTGATACGGTCAAGGAGAAGAAAGTGAATGAAACCACCTTCATTGCTAAAGACAAAGTGGTCAAGGTAAGAGGGACGAGATTCAAGGCGTTCCATGAGTGGTTCAAGAGAGAATTCAGACAAGAGACTGTTTTTACAAAGCCAAATGGCGTTAGTTAAATCTCTTGAGTTTCATGTCGAGCCACGACATAAAATAAGGCGCTACTCGGGAGGCAACCCGAGGTTTTTATTTGTTTTTGTTCGGTTTAATTTTCTTTTTAGTTTTTCTATGGACAGGAGGAAATCACCGAAGCTTAGGGTCAGCTACAGTCAGTAGCCAATTTCGCTGTAAGTCTTCTCTCCCGTCTATAAAAAAAAGAGAGAAAAAAAAAAATCCGAAAATCATTCCGAGAAAAAAATAATATATCGGATATATAAAAAAAAAAAATAGAGTGCAGAAAAAAATATGAGAGAAAAGAAAGTAAGAAGTTGTATTACATCAAGTTTGGTTTCATTAGTACTATCATTCTAGATCTACATTCGCTGGAGCTTAGCTTGTTGGTGACCATGTTCTTTGCAAGGAGTTGATTTGTTTGGGTCACTTTCTACATTGGAGGTATTCTTTCTTTTGCTTTAGATGATCTATGCATTATTGGATTACATTTAGTGCTCATCTAGTTTCTCATTCTACCACACTTTGAGTTTTATTGGAGGAAGGTCATCCGACCTTGTATGTGAGTCTTCTGTCTCCTTCCCTGGGTTCGTTTTTATGTCTTCCATTTCATTGAGGACAATGCAATGTTTAAGTATGGGGGAGGAGAATGTATTCACATGTAATTATTTGGGTGTTGGTTGTATCTGCATGAGCTTATTGAATATATATTGTATGAAAAAGCCACAAAAATTGAAAAAATGCATACAAAATCCTTGGATAGCAAGATCTATGCAATAAGAAGGTGGCTTGACCGGCATTAGGCTGGGGCAAAAATAAGTCTTGAGTGATGTGAGTTTTGTGAGCCTGGAACAATTATTGAGTGGTTGGGATGATAACCCGAAAGGGCGCCCAAGCAAGATGAGTGTTATATAAAATTTGAATTTAGGATCATTATCATCTTGGCGTATGGAGACATAAGAAGGAGGTGTATAGGAGGATTCGGGTAGGCCACTTGGAGGAATAAGGTGTAGTTCTGGGTATGTTCTTATTTTATCACATTGTTCTTGATTATTGTTGTTGTGTTTTGTGTGTTTTGGAGGAGCTTATTGGTTATGTAATCACTAGGAGATATTCTTGTACTTCCTGAGGCTTTGAGTTTTTTATTGTATGGGTAGCTTTTCTATAAGTTACTCGGGACGAGTAAAAGTCTAAGTATGGGGGTATTTGATACGCTGCACTTTGTATGGCGTAACTAGGGGTTATTACATTAGTTTAGGAGTGTTATCACAAGTATTTGGAGCTATTGTTATGTTTTGAGTCGTTTACGAAGAAGTGAAGAAATGAAGATCAGAACCGAAGAAGAAGAGATCAAAGACTTGAAGATATTCTGCGGAGCAGCGGCGATCGCCACTACCATCCAGGCGATCGCCATTCTACAACAGAAGAGTTATGTGAGTTCGAGAGATCATGGCGATCGCCATGGGGTGACAGAGACGAGGCAGAGTTTGACACGAAGATGGCGATCGCCAGGCATCTATGGCGATCGCCACAACAAGGCCGAAGATATTCCGGACTTTCCTTATTTTGCTTTGTTTTTATTTCTTTTATTATTTTCTTATTTTCCTTATTTTAGTTTTAGGATATATCTTTTACCATATATTTTTAGGGTTAGTCTCTATTTAAGAACCCTAGTTTCTTTCTTTCTATGATCATCTTTTCCATCATCTTTTCCATCAGACAATTTAATTCTGCAACCATGAGCAGGAACTAATCTCCATTGTTTTACTTAGCGGTTGAAACCTTCAGTTATTAAGTTGTGAGATTTCTAACTCTTGTTCTTTTCCTATGGGTTTGTATTAATTCTCTTGTTCTTCATCTATTGATTTCTATTAGTTTTGCTAGCTTGATCACCTAGTTTGATTGATAGTTTTCTATTGCTAGACTAGGAATATACGGTGGAATTCCTTGTCATTGTAGCACTCATATCTGCATGATCTGGTAGTTGATTGTTTATATGAAAGAGAATTGATTGCATGTTAATACTTAACGGTTGTAAGTTATTGCATGCATCCTTATGATTCCTGTGCTCTTTGCTGCTATTTCATCCAATCTTGAGAGGTTTCCCTGATTGTTGAATAGTAAGTATTATCAGGACCGGTTGGCCTGCTAATATATTAAAGATTGGAATAGGAACATTCCCTAGGATTGAATAGAACTTGAGATAAATCTATGATCAACTTGATTGACTGTTGTATGGATACTTGCTAGGTGAAGCCCCTTCTCATCATATTCTCACCCAAACTTCCTCTGCTTGTTACTGGTTACTTGTGTGTTCTTGCAATCAACCCCCCCCCCCCCCCCCTTTGGTTACTTGTTACTAGTTGATATTTCACTTGACTGCATTGATTTGGTGTTTTGATTCCCTTGGGTTCGACCTCTACTTACTTGCTATACTCTAGTTAGTGTTTAGGGTTTTCTTTGATTTGGCACTACGACTTTAGCCTCATCGCCATCCTCCTGTATTTCTGCTTCCCTGACCCCTAATCTTGGTCTTTCTCTCCACCTTGATTGTCAAGTGCAACAACTCAGTCACAGAGTTGTAAGGGAACATCTCAATCTCACTTGACACATATGGGTGAAGGATACGGAGGTATCTAGCCATTGTTGTCTCCTCATCCTCAACCAAATTGGCTCGAACCATGGCTATTTGCATAGCATTGAAGGTCTCTTCTACTCCCATAGATCCATGTCTCAAGTTCTCGAGCCGCTGTATGAGTTCCCTAGTGTAATGTGGGGGAACAAATCAAGCTCTCATCATCCTCTTCATGAGATCCCAAGTAGTGACGGGATAATCTCCATTAGCAGCTCTTCCTCTTATCAAACTATCCCACCACACTAGAGCATAGCCACTAAATTCCAAAGATGCAAGTTGCACCTTTTTAGGCTCGGGAAAGTTGTGGCAATTCCAAATTTGCTCGATCTTCGTCTCCCACTCCATGTAGACATCTCGATCACACTTACCTTCAAAGCTTGGGATTTTCACCTTGATCTTCCCAACTCCATCTTGCTCAGGCTCTCTTCTTCTTCCTTGGTACCCTCCTTGTTGACGAGGGGGTCGCCATACTGCTTTTGTTGCTTCTTCGTCATCCTCTTTTTCAGGCTCCTCATCGTAATCATGGTCACCTAGATCCTGAAATTCATCATTAAAACGGTTAGCAGCATTGTATCTATTAAGGCGAGGTATAGGAGAGTTATGAAAACGCCCCCTTCGAGCTTGACGGTTGTCAGCTCTGGGTGTGGTCCTGCCTCTAGCTTCCCGGCCCATTTGGGCAGCCTCATAGACTTCCCGTTGGGGAGGGAGGGGCCTCCGTAGAGCGTCTGCGGGAGCGCCTTGGGAAGTCCCAATATGCCCCGCAGCCGTGGGAGGTGGAGTCGGGTGAAGCTCTTGCCGGATGGCTGTGGTAACTCCAGACGCAATTCCTGGGGTTAACTCTTGTCTAAACTCTCGAAACAAGTTCATCATGAATTCCGGAGTGACGGGGCTGGTCTCCGGGGTTCTCCTCCTACCGCTGGGAGAGACTGACCTATTCATCATCAAAGAAAAGACTAACACAGAACAATGTTAAGTGAGTGTAAATGAAAACAACTCGCAAGTGTTTACTCTCGTATGTTTTCCTCTGCACTCTCTCTCAATTGTTGTTGTAACAAGCTTTTATTGATGAATTGCCTTGTATGGATCAATAACCCAATAGATTGAAACTATCAAGCTCCTAGCACTATATGAGTGATGGTAGAGATGGAGATGGCTAGTGTAGGGCGGGGTTTCAACTTCAAGGCTCTGACTCAAAACAAAAAAATTGACTCAACGAAAGAAAGAAACAAAGACTCAAAACGTTTGCAAGAATGTAAATGCAAACAACTAATATGACTCAAGTTTGAACTCAAGAGGGCCAAAAGGAAGAGTACCTTAACTTGTCCCGACTGGTGTCGATGAAGGATCGAAGACGGAGTCGAGAGGGCTAGGTAGTAATAGGGATGGCTCGTAGCTGTAGTAACAGGGCAAACTGAGGCAGTAGAAGATCCACGGTCGCGGTTCTGGGTGCCGCGGTCGCGGATTTAGGTTCTGGGCAACAGTGCGATTTCTGCGATCGCGGGTGGAATTCCGCGGTCGCGGGTCTTCCGCGGTCGCGGGTGAGATTCCGCGGTCGCGGTTCGCGTCTTGCGGCCTAAAACTCCTTCGTCTTCGTTCGGGCTCGTGGCAATCCCGATTCCTCCGATTTCTTGAATTCCGACTCAAACAATATCAAACTAGACTTTGACTCAACAAAACGTAAAATAAAATGCTGACTTAGAGACTTTTCGATTTCTCTTTTTTTTTTGAATTTTTTTTTTTTTTTTGTCTCAGCAAAAACGAAAATTACAGACTCGATATGAGATGTTAATCTCAACAAAAATTAAAAATAAATAAAATAACAACTAACTTGATTTCCTTGTTGAAGAGATAAGATTTTCTTTCTAGAAGATAAGATTTCATTCCTTGGAGATCTTGTTTGGGCTCCAAGGCAAGAAATTCCAGCAATTCCTTAGGGTTTCTGATGGCTGCGCTTTTGGTAGGGATGGGTGAATTTGTGATGGGTGAAGGGGTGAATGGATTTTGGGACAAAGGTGCTCCAAACTCCAAATTTTCGATCTCCACCAACACGAATCGATCCAAGCTTCTTGTACACAACCTGAAACAGACTCAACAAGAAAGATCAAAGTACTAGAAGACTCAAAATCAATTTCTGAAAGAAAATGACAAACAGGCAAACAAAACTGACTCCTTTTTTTGTGATAAGCCGCTGTTGTCCGATCTAGACACCAAACCTCGAACAGAAACTCAAACAGAGAAGAAAGGCGGAATTAGAATGAGATGAAAGAAGGATAAGTCGAATGATAGGCCAATTGGAACCAAATCAAACAACGATAAAACCTCTGAACTTAAGAACAAGAACCTTACCGAATGATGAAGAAACCCCAACGGATGATTACAACCAAACACAATGACTATGGTGGGTCAAGGCACCTAGAGGATGCTCTATGGAGTCCCGATAGCACCAACCTTATGGAGGAGATTGACACACACAAGTACAACTAGGGCGAGTTCAACAACAATGCACACGGGGCACTCTTCTCACAAAAGCCCTCTTTTGGGAGAAAGAAACGATAAACGCTGTATTCAATATCAAAGTCTGGGTAACCTAAAACAATAACCAAGGCAAACCTTATATAGGGTTCATAAGGATGCCAATTAAAAGAAATAAAGCAATAAAAGTGTTTCCTAAAATAACAAACCAATAAAAGGCATTAAATCCCGAAAACGAAATAAAACAAGAATTCTCGGCGAAATCAACAGGTCGCGATCCGCGATCGCGGGTGGCATGGCCGCGGTCGCGGATTTGTCTCTGTCACCTTCGTCGTTTGGCTCCGAGTGATCTTGAACCTCAATTATCATAACCGTCTTCAATGGTGGTTCATCTTCAACACTTAGCTCTTTAGACATGAAGAAAACTACTAACTTGTCTAGTTCTTGTTGGACTTCCTTAGCTCTCGAACGAGTCAATGCACCTTCAAACTCGGGAACCGTTGGTGTCGGTTGATGTCCAGATGATCCTTCATCACTTGTCGTCTATATCAAGTTCTTCCGCTGCAAACTCCCATCTCGACCCTTGACCCACCAAGAGGCATCCCCAAGACACTTACTCGATCATCAACCAAAGATCCTCGAGCACCATTGGCCTTCCCGGTGGCCGCCAATTGTTTTTAGTGAAAGAACTAACGTTTAGAACTTAGGCAAAGATGTGGTTTTGGATCAAACTTGACAATATCAACTCGACGGTGTAAAGATCTTTGGAACAAAGCTCGAACAATGATAAGGGAGCCCTTTATATATAGGCTAACCCTAATTGTATTTTTAAGGAAATAAAACTATATCTTTCCTTATATCTTTATATGAAATAAACTAGAAAAAGAGAGATATCTTTTTCGTATTATTTAATATCTCTTTACCATATACAATAATCCTAAGATAAAATCAATAAAGGAAAAGAATATACTCGGCCTCCTCTTGGATCGACGTGTTCTACTTGACCCCGTCTCGGTCTTTCTTCAACGCATTGTCATCTACGAACGCGCTACGATCTTAGTGGTATTTCTAGGTACAAGCAGACACTAGTCATCATCTTCTGCTTGTAAATTGACAGTTCTCGTCTGGATCCTCCTTGCCGTCATAGATGGGTATATCAGGGACGATGTACTTGTTAGGAATGTCGTAGAAGGTGATGACGCTCATGAAGGGACTCGTCGAGTAGCAATTTTCTTTCTCTTCCTCAGTGGGTCTTCGTATGCCAGAGAATTGGGTTATCTTCTCGTTCAACGCGACGAATTTGGCCGCCCACTTGCTTTATATCATGGCCTCTATCTCCGTTGTGGATGTACTGCTACGTTGCCTCTCATCGTGTCAAACTTCCAATAAGTGGTAATTTGAACGGGGTCTTCTAGGTATCGCCACGTTCACCGGAACAGGAACCGCTCCATATCTAACCTTCGCGCCATGCCTTATTCTGTGAGGTATTGGAATCTTGAAGCTGAAGGTGATTTCTTTGGTGCCATGGAGTCACGAAGGACTTCATTCTCCTGAGATAACTCTGCCATCTCCCTCTCGGCGTCGGTCTTCTCTTGATTCCAAGTCTCCTCAAACGTCTTGAACCTGCTACGTAGTTCTTCTACGGTCACGGTCTCCTCTTCAAGGACTTTGCCTTTGTATAGGTCAGAAAATTTGGGGGGTCTCTTGTTCTTTGTGGTGAACCTCCTCTCTGTCGACTTAAATCGCGTCGGTGATCTCCTTGACGTCGTCAACAACAACTTTCTGGTGTGTGTTTTTCTGGATTTTTCATGACTTTTTTGGGCTAAATGATGATATTTTTTTAGTGAAAAGGTGATACTTGTTTGATCTATTCCCACGGTGGGCGTTAACTGTATGTAGCAAAAGAACCAACGTGTAGGAGCTTAAGCAAGGATGTAGGTTTATGATCAAACTTGATGGTACCAACTCAACGTTATAGAGATCTTAGGGTAAAAGCTCGTACTTGTGTATTACTTAGGGTGGGGGAACTTTTTTACAATGATAAGGGAGCCCTCTATATATAGGCTAACCCTAATTCTATCTTTAAGGAAATAAAAAAATATTTTTCCTTGTATCTTTAAATAAATAAAATAAGATAAAGAGATATATCTTTTTTTATATTATTTAATATCTCTTTACCACATACAATATTCCTAAGATAAATACATGAAAATGAAAGTAATATCTTCAAGCGTCTTATACTTGATGCCTTCTATCTCGCCCCGTCTCGGTTACACTTCAACGCGTCGAGGCACATGAACGCATCGCGGCCATGATAGTATTTATAGGCACAAACAACGATCTAGACACCAAAACTCGAACGGGAACTCAAAACAAAAAGATAGGCGAAATTAGATATATGAGATGAAAAAAAGATAAGTCGAATGATAGGCAATGGAACCAACTCAAACAACAATGATGAAACACCAATGATTAAAACCAAAGACAATGGTTAAGGAAGGGCAAATACCTAGAGGGTGATCTACGGAGACTCGATAACACCAATCCTATGGAAGAGGTTGACACACACAAGAACACTAGGCGAGTCCAACAACAATACACACATGACACTCTTCTAACAAAAGCTCTCTTTTAGCTTAAACAATGACTAAGGAAAACCTTATATAAGGGTCTTGGGATATCCTTTAACAATATAAAACAATAAATAAAGGTTTCCAAAAATAACAAAAGAAACATGAGAGATAATCCTGAAATATCTAAAAACGAAAATAACTCGGGCGATCCGCGAAGGGATTGAACATCATCAGAAAGTTCGTAACAACAGATAATCTGCGGATGCAGATTTTCGATCCGCGGGTGATCCTTTAGAGATTCGCGGGTGCGGGTTTGGGATCCACGCTCGCAGTTTGGTTTTGCAGAAACTTCATCTTATCATCCTGACACGAACAAGATCTACGAGCTTGAATGACTACTATATGAGCTCGGATGACTAACAAAGACTTCAATGATGGCCCATAGCGTTCTTTAGCTCTGTTCCACTGGTTAAAACATCTCTGGACTTAAGACTTGACGTCCTTAATGCTAGCTCGGATGCTCTTGAAGATAGCTCGGATGCTCCCGCATCACTTAGTATAACACTAACCAATATTTAGTATGTTACAATTATATTATACATACAACACATAATGTAGTAGCCAAGTAAATCGTAAGTACTTAAACCCACTACATTGATTCGGTTCAGCCCTTTTACAACTTTAAACAAGCAACAAGTAAGAAATTTATAAATTAAACATCGCCAATAATCCAATAAGCGACACTGATGACAATATATGAATATTATGATAATAAAGCTACTATTATAATAAGTGTGTATAATAAATATATATTTTTTAGAATTGAAATCAATTTTTATCTTAAAAAATACAGGTCTGAATCGACCAACTCCAACCGACTATAAACCCACCAATCTGAACTAGACTCGAGACCGGATTGGAAGTTCGGTAGGGTGGAGTGTTTCCATATAATATTTTGTGTACACATATTTGTTTATTTTCTTTATAAGAACCGGATTGGCAGTTCGGTAGGGTGGCAGGTTCAGTTCAAGCTATTGTTGAATCGTGAACCGACACTTCATGAATTGATAACATATCTAATCGTGCATGTAAATATTTTTTATTTTCTTTTAAGATAAAATAATATAAATTTCGTCAAAAAGTGATAACATTAAATGCATAACTTTAGAATTTTGATATCTTTTCATATTTTGTTTGCTTGAATTGTGACCTAAATTTACAATATTTTTTACCTATGTTGTCTCAAAACTAAATAGAATAAAAAAGGTAACAAATAAGATCTTGACACATAAATTATATTAATGATGATGTTAGTTGGCATAATTGGTTAATGTGATACAAACTGAGCTTGCTACGTCAACAATTTTTCTTCTTCATGGCAGAAACTAGGCCTTTTTCTACGATCCTTATCTCATACGTACAAACGACTATTATTACCAATTGTTTAACAAAGTCAACAGATGGATGTAGTAAAATAAGAAAACAACGTACTCCGTATACAAGTTGAATCATCTATGTTGAGCTGGGTAGATACTCCCTCCGTCCCACTATATAAGTCTCATTTCATTTTCTAACACTATTCACAATTCGAGAGAATCTTTTCGATTTTTCCCAATTTACAAGCGAAAACCTAGTCATGTGAGGTCTTGTTTGATTCGTCTTAAAAAGTACTATAACAATTTCAAAATTTTATATTTTTGACTAATACGTAATTAGAGATATTGACAAAACAAAACGCACATCGACATTCATGGAGGGATGAAATGGAGCTTATATAGTGGGACAGACGGAGTATCACACACCATCAACAACACCCATGTTGCTTGACTGACAATCCGTAAAATGTGTACTGTAAGGAAATTTGCATATGTGTGTCTGATCTTTTGTTCTAAACTGGTTAGGTAATTTTAGGCACAAAACACTTCATGAGAAAGCTTATTGACTTCTTAATATGACAAGACGATTATGGCACAAATTTCAAGAAAATATTCCAGAACTTGCAATAATATCTTTGCTAAAATATTCCAGACCTTGCAATAATTTCTTTGCTTTCACTTCCGCGGGGGAAATCGAAGAAAAACATAGGGTTGTGCAAAATTCGTTTATTAACCGAAACGAAACCGAAATAAATAACCGAAACCGAATCGAGCTAACGGTTCGGTTTTCGGTTCTCATTTTTCAGGAGTTTGGTTTTCGGTTCGATTCGGTTTTAATTCGGTTCGGTTCAGTTATAACCGACATTTTAAAATAAAAAAATAATTAATTAAATTTTAAATTTTTAAATTTTATTTATTAATTTTGTATAAAATAAAAAAATAATTCTATTAATATAAGGTATTTTTCAAATATTTATATTTTTATAATTTAATTTATTTTTATAATATTTTTTTAATATTTTTTTTAAAATTATTTCATAGTTCGGTTTTCTTTGGTTAAAACCGAACCGAAACCGAAAAAACCGAAACCGAATTTGTTCATTTCGGTTAACGAATCCTAAAATTCTCTAATTCGGTTTTCGGTTCGGATCAGTTCGATTCGGTTTTAACCGATGACCAGCCCTAGAAAAACTATGATAAAAGGTATATACACCTTATCACTACACGAACAACTATATCACTACATTTATGATTTGTTGCCTCCGAAGGACAATCATAACTACCTACAAATGTACTTCTACGATGTCGCAGTTCAACTTGATACCCGACTAGGCCATAAAAAATTATCTACCATATATCATTTCAACTTTAATGGAATTTACGAATAATAAGCCTTGTGTTTTTTCGTTTTGATCCTTACGCGTCTATAATGTAAAGGAGGATTTGAATTTTTTACTACTCATAATGTTATTCTTGATAAAAGAGTCTATAATGCTCCAACTACTGATGAAGGTGCAACTGTATTTGTTGAAGTCACAAGCGGCTAAAGAATACATTATCCCTCATATCACAATATGTGAATAGTCAACACAGCCGCACAAAGTCATGTATTACTTTGGTTTTTCAGACCCTTCATACGTAGTATTTTCTTCTATATCCAAAAAGAGAGTCGGGATGGCATCCAAAACTTAAAAGAAGTAGACATTCGGATGGCCATGCAAACAACGACATCACTTTTCCTATATCAACATGCTTAGTTCAGATTGATTATGATCTTACATAAGGGTATTCTAGAAAGTGTGAAAAACGGAAACAAAAATGTTGCATCTGTGGGACGATATATCATACTCCCCAATCATTCATCGGTGCACTTGTCCAGAAGTATGGAAACCCCAATTTTGTTTATTACAATCACTTGCAATACAATCTGGAAAAAAAATACAAGATGAACTTGAAGAGCGTGAAGAGATCGCAAGTAGACCGGAAGTGTAACAAGAGTTGAGGTCATTAAGTTTCAATATGTGGCTTACCACATGCACATATCTAGTTAATACTTTCCTCTTCACACAAGATATTGAAGGCGGGGGCATAAGCTTTTGATCAATATGTGTGTGTTAAGTTGTCATCAACGGAAAAGTGGTATTTTCTCGCACTCGTTATACAACATACGATTCATGGCCTTGTTGAACTCCTTACAAAAAAATTATGTGCATGAAATAAAACGACATACGACCCAAATGCAAATCCAACTACCCAAGAAACTTCTGTAAACTCTCTAGAAGGTGAACACTAATACTCGCGGCTTTTTTTTGCAAATATTAAGACTCCTTAAGACCTAGAAAGTGCAAAACATGGACTTGTAAAACAAAATGACTATGTTGATTCTTGTATGGAAGAAGCTATGCATGCACAAATGCCTACAACATTGTGCATGCTGTTTTCTACACTATTTGTACATTGTGAACACATAAACCCACATGATTTATGGGAGTCATTAGATAACCTTTCATAAGACATCTATTATTGTTATAAAAAAGAGCATGGCAACATCATGCACCTTTGATAACATGATTTTTTTGCTACATCTTGACTCATCTTGACTCTACTTTTGAGATGAAAATTGCACTCCCTCATGCATTTTTGGAGGAATTTTGTTTGCTTTGTTCGGTTCTGTACCTTTTTATCGTTTTGGTTTTGTAGGATCACTTTTGAGAGCTATTGGAGCATAATTGAATGAACTTGGAATAGCTCAAGCTTGGACAAGATCATTTGGAGCATTGAGTAGAAGATTCGGTGAAGAAAAATGCACTTCAAGAGGATCATGAACCACCGGTGTCGGACACACTTCATGACAAGACAAGAAAGAACATGCTGAAGCTGACACGACCGTGGTAATCACCACGATCGTGGTCGTCACCGAGAACAAAAATGCTTATTTGTCTGTTTTCTTGGTAGCTCATATAAAAAGGGCATGTATAGGCATTTTGGAAGAGGAAGTCATAGCTCTACATCTTATCTTAGTCTCCATTTTCTAGGGTTTGCATTTACTTCACTCTCTCCTAGTTTAGCTTAGATTTCATTCTCCCACTCAAATTTATAGTGACATTAATGTTAGTTCTGAGATTTTAGTCCCCATTTTGGATTGTTGAGCTCATATGGGATTGAAGATTTGGAAAGGAGCAAGCTTTCACCTTTCTCTCATGATATCAATGGAAATTAAAGAATTTGATTGAATGTTAAGTATTTCTTACTCATTCTCTTTATCTCTTGCATTGTTCTTTTGTGTCTACATGTGTTTGATTGTTGATTTAGTTTCTTTTTCCATGTCTTTGCATATCATGAGTGAGTAGTTGATTGTGTTGGTATTGGGATTAGCCCAATGATGTTTGTAATACTTTGGTGAATTTACTTCTTTGGTTGTATGAGTTTTGGTTTACTACTCAAATCTTGCACACCAAGTGTTTGTGAAAATGCCTAGCTAGGATTTTCATAATCTTGCACACCAAGTGTTTGTGAAAATGTCTAGCTAGTATTTTTGCTTATATCAAATGTTAAATATGTATCGAAAGATGATATTTGACATTGGATCTCAAGATTTGAGCTAGGAACTTTAGGACCACGAAAGTAGGCCTAATTTCCTAGTGGTTGTTTAAATTTGTCATTAATCTTAATGCACTTAAAATTGACATAACTACCACGAAAGTAGGAGTCAATCAAGGTTATGTAGTCCTCTTATGCCTTTAAAGAGGGTAAGAGAAGCATTAGGACATTTGACCATTGTAAACCACTACTCGCAATCTTAGATATATATATTTGCTTGCAATTACATGACCTCATTAGAGGTGAACCCCAATCCTAAACTTTTATTTCTTATCTGTTACAAGTATTTCTTTGTCATTTTAGTTCTTTAGATATTGCTTTTTTGTTTGTTTCAATACCCAAAACATATCACTTTAATAATTTGATCTAGATTAGTAGTTTGTGTGAAATTGGTGATCGATGAGTGTTCCCTTGGTTCAATATCTTTTATACTATCCTATCAACCTTACATGTGTAGAAATTGAAAAGCACTTGGAAGCCATGGGCAAAAATTTCAAATACTTCAGTTTGGATACTTATCATCGAATTGACACATTCACGTTACATATATATGCAAACACACAATAACTTCTAAATGAAGAACGACGTCAACAGTGACTACCATATAATTGCATAACGAATCACATAAAATCAAGTAAATGTGGTGCTTTGTGATAATTCCAAACAAAGCAGTCTCCCAAACTTGCTCAGAGCAACTTCTCTTTTAATCTGGGATGAGGCATGAATGGCAACAAACGACAAAGTTGAGGCATTACATTTCCTTCTACAAGATCTACGTAATAACAAAGAGATTTTAGAGGGAAAGTGGTAGTATTTGGTGGAGATTTCAGATAGATTCTACCAGTTTTGTCGCGTAAGTTCAAATTGACTAAGAATATAAGAGCCCATCAAGACCCGCTATTTGCTCAATCTTTGCAGGAACTTGGAAACATATCTTTCCAAACAAAAGAAAAGGCCTTAATCCAATTTCCAACTGAAATTGGGTTGCATTACCATTAAAGAAAACTTTTTCCATCTATTAGTAAATTACACATGCATTTCTAGAAATCATAGAACCTTCATTAGGCTCCTCTATTTTTTGCAATTGTGCAATACTAAGACTTATAAATGAAGATGTTTGCATAATAAACGTTGGTCTAACCGAAAATATTCCAGGCAATCCCATTGCATACATATATATTGACACCATCAGGTGACTAATCCAAGTCTACCTAATAGAGTTCATACACACCCTTTATCCTTCAGAAAGGAGTCCGCGTGAATTTGTTCTTAAGGAATATTTTCCTATTATCTTGATCCGCCTTCTGGTTTATGTAACATAACAAGAATGCTTGTCAAAAGCTTTTCTTGGAACACAATTCTTTGTGAAATTTCAGCATAGTATTATGAAAGAGAACGTGTTCTTCTTCCATGAATCACACTCAAAGAACCATCTCCTCAGCAACATACTCTTTTTAATTTCAACGCAAACAATTTTCTATTAAACTATGTTTTGCAATGAAACTTAACAAAGCTCAAGGACAAACACTATTTATAACAACTCTTTGTTCTCATGGACAAATCTATGTTGACTGCTCAAGAGAAAAATAAGGAAAAGTCTTAAAGTTTTCACAACCCCATCCCCACAAGAACCTTAAAACAAACAAATTGTACATAACTCCTTCAACATCCTTCAAAAAGCTCAAATCATATAGACCATATGCAACATACTCCACATATATGTTCCAAGCTAAGAGTAAAGTTCATTTACATACATAATTACATAAAGCTACTACACCATTCTATATTAACCTAGTCTCGGTACATGTGTGAATGAAGTTGCGTGCGAGAACCTGTACTAGAATAAGATGACATTCCAACAATCAAATTTGTTGTGAACAAGGGTAAATTCTACAAGTTACCCTGCAATAGTTCCTTTTACTATATATAAAATGTTAAGGGTACTACTTTTTCGCAAATCTTGCACACAAATATAAACTTATGCTTAATGTGTAGTTTTCATAAGTTAAAGGGTTATGTATATATTTATGAAATGATGTTACAAGAGAACAAGCTTTCCATTCAACTGAATCACTTGAAGAACTTAACAATGCTTCCATCATCTCCTTTAGGTGTTAAACATCGTGTATATATATATATCCCATATATCACCCCCTCACCCATTTATATACACTTGTTCGTATACACATATACCAATATGCTAAGATCCACCGCCACTCGACCTTCGTTTACTCCCAAATTGAAGATTAGTCAAGGCTAGTAAGTGGTATACTAATTCATCAATATGGTCCATCATTTCATCATGAAGTTTCGTAAGTTGTTGAAGGACCAAGAAGTAACACCAACGAGAGAGCGTATCTGGTAATTAATTAGAGATCATAGAATATTAGACTATATGAGATAAATTCTCATTAGGTATCGATATAAAGATATGACGTATGGATATGAATATCACTAATACTCATATTTGTGTTTGGTATTGATATCAAACTGATAACTTTTGTTTGGTATCTGTTTGGTATTAGACATGATACAAATATATGAGTATCAAAGTGATATCAATTTGTATTTTTTTTTATCTCTTATTAGTTAAATATATCAAACATATCACTCATATCAATTTATACACTAATAGTCATACCAATATCAATACATGATATGATATCATACCTTAAGTATCGATACCAAATGAGACATTAATAGTAGATGAAAAATATGAAATCATAATGTACGGGAGATTAGATTGACATCAATACTTACCCAATGACTAATGTCAAAAAAGCGACAAGGAAAAAGAATTGTTGGTAGCATTTGTACTTTGACTTTTTCTTGGAATTCTTCTTTTCTATGGCCCCCATTGGAAGGTATTTTCGACTAACGTATCCATATTGTGGACGCATGAAAAGAACAAACCCTAATAAAAACCCAGACACAAACCCTCCAACATGAGCAGAGTTGTCGACACCCGGGATTAATCCAAATGCCAGGTTTAAGATAATGATCATCAATAACGATGATATCGATGCACACTGAATCACCATAAACATTGAAAGTTAATAAGCCTTATGCCCATCAGGAACAACATAAAAAAAGGTACCTTGTTTGCATAGATGGTCCAATTTGTGATGAGTTCAGATAACATAGATCCCAATAATCCAAATAGTGCACCAGATGCACCAACCGATACGTAGGAAACACTAGCGTCGTGTTTGTGTTCAAGGATGTGTAAAGAAGACGATAAGCTTCCTCCAATGCCCGATAACACATACAAGAGTCCCAATCTCACTGAAATAGGAAAGAAAGTTTTATTTTACTGAAAAGACGAGGTTAAAAATACAAGGACAAGATTAATCTAAGAATGACTGTTATCATATGAATGTATAATTCGCATGCATATTATTCAGATTCACATTTACATGCATGCTTAAATAAACACAAACGCTCAAGTGTGTGAATATGAAAAAATGTGCAAAGGGTTTAATAAGGGCCTTACAAAAGCCAAATTCTGTTTCAAGAGTAAATCCTACGAAGAGAAGGCTTAACATATTGGATAATAGATGGATGGCTCCAGCATGCAGCCATATGCATGTAAAAAGACGCCATGGTTGACCCTTTTGCAGTTTTTCGAAGATGAGGCCACCTAGTTCGTCCAATGTATGTGTTGATGGTCCAAGGAGGGGGTTGACGGTGATGGGGAGGAAGGAGTAGCGGCCAAGGAGGGGGTTGAAAAGGCAGGCGTCGGACGGGTGGTAGGTGGCAGGGCAGTTGTTGACGTACATCGAGTAGGCAAAGAGGGAGACATCGACGACGAAGATGAGGGGAATCAGCCACGGGAACCACTGACCACTACGAGGAGGAGGAGGAGGAGGAGGAAGTGGAGGGGGCGGAGGATGAGGGTTGTAGTAGTAAGAACCACCGTAGTACTCCGCGTCGTCAAGTTGCGGCTGCCTCTTCCCCATCGTATCGTCTCTGAGAGAGAGAGAAAGAGAAAGAGAGACCTGCAATGGAATGGGGAGGAATTTCAATATTTGTGGCAGGAAAAACGGGGATGAAATACAGGAGAGGCCTATGCATCGCCCATTTCATCCCACTTGCCGGATATTACCTAATTATCTCCTTGTTTTTCTTTTTATCGTTACATATTTTTGTATAAGAACGTGTGTCTTCTTCTTCTCGTAACAACATTGAATACAATTAATGCCATTGTTAATAATAAATGTATTCACAAATTCTATAAAAACAATTCATTTGGGTGATATTCTAATCTTTTTAAAGCTCTCCATTGACAATTTTTATCACGAATGTATGTTGCGGGAGCTCCAATCTAAAAGTGGAAGAGATTGGAACACACTAAAAGAGAGTCAAAGATTTATTTTTGTGTTCGGGTCGGATCACATCAGCCTATAAGGTCGGGTTATTTCGAATGCGATCATTTATGGTTGAAAGTTGTACGAATTAATTTAGGATCGGGTCGATACAAATCGAGTACAAGTTTGGATCGATCTAATAGTCCAAAGTGCAATGTTACTTTTGTGACAATAATTTTAAATAAGAATAAGAAATTATCCAATTTAACAAGTTGACCTCGACCAAATCTGCATATTTTGAATTTGGATGATTCGGGTTTGATCAAACCAATTAAGCCACATACACTTATTACATATGCTTCTATGCTGAATAAAATATTATTATTATTATATGGGCGTGTACAAGGCATTTGCAGGCTTTCAACATGAAGTGAGAAACCTATCCCATATTGAAAGTTAAGAGATAATTTGTGTGATGTATAAGTTCTGAATGCACATGTTCTAATTTTTCAAGACCCCCATGAATTGTTTTATTATGTTCTTTGCATTTGTATTGTTTTATTTTTGTGAAGGCAATATGCACATTATTGCGATGGTATGCAACAGAAGTTGAACAAAAAAGATTGTTCTTGAGGTTGTCATGAGATTGTAACCTTATATAAATATTTTTGTTGTGTAAATGTGCACTAGTATGAATGTGCAGTACACCCAAGTCATATATACGAGAAATACATCATTTCAAGGCTTGCGAGAGCTTTCCATTATGATATTTGAGGAGACTTTAACTCTATTTGACCAATTATGTGGATGTTGTGTGATGTGAACCGACCTGGGATCTTCGTGCACTATTAAGGGAAGTCAAACCAAATCATGCTCAAAGTTGTTGATGAAGAATCAGTGCTTGACTAAGGGGATTTTGAGGATGTTTTTGTTGTGTTTGAAACTCTATTTTTAGCTAGGGTATTTCAGATATGTAAGAATGATAATTGATCAAGATCTTCAAGGATATTACACACCTCTTAAATCGTGAACAAATGATAATTGAACAAAGATGATTGTGAATATAACATACCACTCAAATCTTGAATAAGGTAAAATAAAAGAGATATGCTTCATTCTCGTAAAAGATCTGAAGTGTTTTTGATAATCCACGCGAGAACATTGAATCTATGACATGTAATTTCTCTATTCGTGTAACACGGGCGCTTTGTTTTAAAATCAAGGTAGGATGACTAACAATGAAACAAACTTGTGAAAATAACCACAAGATAACTATTATGCATATTATCCTTAGAAAATGAGAAGAAACGATATACATCCTTGAGGCATGTGGAGTAGTTTCGCATCTAGTTGGGCTTGAACCATCATAATCTTGCTAATTTCAAGATGACTTGATGCTCCTTGGCATAACAGACTCTTTTGAAGGTCTACGAACAATTAACGAGCTAAGGCTCGAGTGGTTTTTCCATGAAAGGGTAAACATTGTGAGGATTAGGAGAATCCTTAGCTTATGCGTGGTTTGTGGCTCGAGTGAGAATTAGGTGAATCGTTAGGCGAGTCAGTTGTGAATTTTTTTATATTCTTAGCGTGATCAACACCTCTTCCTTCTATTTTTCATTCACGGAGTAGAAGACCATGTCTAGAGGTGTAATAAGATTGTTCTCATAAATAGTCTGGAATTGATATTTCTTTGTAGTGAAATGCACATTTCTACATAAGCAAATGTAAGCAAGATATTTTCCCTACCTATACAAGATGTAGAAAAATTTAGCTTATGTCTATCCTAGATCAAAGTGTCTTCCAAAAATTACTCAGTACCTTAACATATCTATCAGACACAATATTCTTAGGCATACTATGCAATCTTATAGTTCCATTAAATATTATATTAACAACATGTGCGATGAATTGTCGGTATCGTTGCATATAATGAAATTTTTCAGTTCAGAAAATTGATTAACCGTCACAAAGTCCATATAAATATCTTTCCAACAAGTACTAGGAATATTTACCCAACTAAATCCCACATCAGAGAAGTGAATTTTTTTTTACTGTATATATGCAAATAATTAACCCAATTTTCACATCGGAAAAATAAAATTTCTCTTTTTGTGATGAAGAGTATATATAATATTAAAAGGCACTTATTATTTAGCACACCCTTTAATTTTATTTAGCACACCCATACATTCGTCACGTAACTATTCAATACATCCGTCACGAAGGTTCTATAAAGATCCGTCACGAAGGTATGCAAAACATACGTGACGAAGGTTTTGAAAACATACGTGACGAAGAATGCTCAGACATCCGTGACGAAGGTCGCAATTTTGCAGATATAAAAGAGATTTTTTACCCAACCCTAATGTAACTTCTTCTTCTCCATTTTACTCATATTCGGCGCAGCAACAACACAGCACAACACCATTCTCTACATTTCTTCATCTCTTTCACTACAATAATCAACAAATCAAGCGATAAGGTAATTTCTAACTCTCTTTTGCATTAATTTTCCATGTTTGATGAAGATATGTCAAAACCATTGAAATGGTGTGATTAAATTAGATTGATATGTGTATTAAGCATGTTACTGTTTGTTTATGTTTAATTGAGAGTTGTTTCAAATTTTAGATATAATCCCCAAAATTGATGAACTCATGAATTAGGGTTTGACATTTTGATTAAGAAACTTATGAAATGAAATGATTTAGGGGCTAATGTATTTGGATAGCTTCATAAACTGTTTTTCTGCTTGAAATTGTGCAAATTTTGTGCAAATTCATTCGTCAGCGGATATGTTGGCACTGCTGCGTTTCTGCATTTGTGCAAAAACCTTCGTCACGAAGGTTTTAGGTAGATACGTGACGAAGATTCTTTAAACATTCGTCACGGATGTTTACTGGTTCTTCGTGACGGAAGTTATGCTGAGATCCGTCACGAAGGTTTAGTAAAGTTCCGTGACGGAAGTATACTGGACCTTCGTGACGGATGTTTTTGCATTTTTGTGGTGTTTTTTTGTTTTGTTTTGTTGGTTTGGTATGCGTAAATTTACAAAATATTATGTTAGTGTAGATGCATCCGTCTTCTAGAAGTGCCCGGAAGAATGCCCGTAATCAAACTCGAGAAGAAATCGAGGTTGGAGGAAGGCCCGCTTATCAGCCGAAGCCGAGGAAGAGGCGTGGAAGAGCTGACGAGGGTACAAGTGCAAGTGAAGAGGTCCCACAACCTTCTTGGCATGAACAACAACAGCTAGCTGACCCTAGTGCATATTCGAACCTTTACGAGAACATGGTTAGTTAATCTGAAATTCACATTATATTACTGTTTTTTGTTTTTATTAAATTAATAATTTATGAAATTTATTTTATTACAACAGCAAATCCCGATGACTCCAACCTATGAGGCACATTATCCAACTTGGAGTCCGCAGAGTGCTGTAAGTATTAGTTTAAAATTTAATATATAGACGATTATGAGTGAAAGTTGTACATTTTACTAATAACCAATTTTTTTTGTAATAGATCCCTACATGGGTTCCCCCCTCTTCTCCACAAGTAGCATGGGATGAAGCAGTAGGCCGTCAACATGCCTTTCAGCCAGAAGCACCAGAATGGCAATCTGGTCCAACTGCTTCCTGGGCTGAAGGACAGTTTGAGGGCCATTACGGGGGGATCGATCTTAATGAACATGGCGATGAAAAAGACGACATTTACCCGAAGTTACATTGGGCTGTGCCTGGAGGTCCTAAGGAGATAGACTTGCTGCATAACTTCAGCGGGCACACTGCTTATATGGTTTGGCAAGGACATGTAAGTAAATCTATCACCTTTGGTTGAATTGTTAATTGCGTAATTTCCATGATTCGTTAATTTAGACATGATTTGTTAATTGATTTAAATGTACTTAAAAAAAATTGAAATATGATAAATAGGAGAGACCGCAATTGAGAAATACGGTTAGAAAAGAAGGTTTGAAAAAATGGAAGTTAGAGGGCGACTATCCTTGGGTTTCGTTGGCTAGGGCTTCTGGTTTGTCACATTTGCAGACCCTCATGTATCCCAACCACGACCAAGGGTTGATCAATGCATTTGTTGAGCGTTGGCAGCCAGAAACAAATTCTTTTCACTTGCCATTTGCTGAAATGACAATCACCCTATTAGATGTGCACAAGATTTTGGGTATCCCTATAAACGGAAAGGGCATGGGATTTCGCACATCTGCTGATGGAGTTGGCAAAGCTGACACGAAGGCTGTAATGGTCAACAGAGCAAAGAAGGCTTTTGGTATAGATTTACTTGACGCAAGAGTCAAAGCTGGTAATGAAGTTTCACCGGAGCTTTTGAGGGAACAATGCATGGCAGTGGATAATGAGGGGAACTTTGAAATGGATCAAGTCTCAATCGCTAAGGGTTGGTTGACATACTTGTTGGGAATGACATTGTTTCCTGACAAGTCGTCGTACATGATCAAGTTGATTCACCATGAATGGCTTAATGATATGGCAAATATCCATGGTGTGTCTTGGGGTTCGGGTGCGTTGTGTGCTTTGTATGGAAAACTGGGTAAATACTCCCGCAGAGATTGTGCAACGATGTCTTTCTGTTACACCTTGTTGATGGTATGTTTGTCTTTAATTAATTGTTTTGATTTGAATACTGTTTCTTTTGTTTTCCTTAGTTTTGTTTGATGATGTAGGGTTGGATCTATTTGTACTTTCCTGCTTTTGCCCCTCCACAAAACTATGAGTGGGATGAGACAATGCCATATGCAGCCAAATTTGATTTGTCTGAAAGACCGGACAATCGTCGCAACTACAGAGAGGAGCTAGACAATATGAGCGTAAAAGGGGTATGATTATTTTTTCATTAGCTGTTAATTTGTTATTGTACTTTTGAACTTGTTTTAATGATTTATGTACAACAGGTTGAGTGGCAACCATATGGACGCCTAGATTTTCGTAGGGAAGAACTTCGGCCGGCTTTCTTTCATGGGATCCTGCATGTTTTGGACAAGACCGAGCCTCACATGCCACTTCGAGTTTGCAGACAATTTGGTCGAGTTCAAGGTGTGCCAATCCCTCCCATTCAACCAATTAAAGCTAGAAGGTGTGGAAACAATCGTAAGTACGTAGTGGAGTATGATCCCACCAACTGGAGTTGGGAGCAAAGGGAGAACAACTCTGTAAGCTTATGGGAAATGGGTGTAGAAGCAGATCCTCCATCTCTCTGCACTGATGATTACTTGGAGTGGTACTTGGCTCATACTCATCCAATAATCTCTCCTTATACTAAGGAGCAACTCCTGCAGGTATGTAATTAATCTTCAAATTCTATAAATCTATAACATAATCAATGTTTGACTTAATTTATTTTGCACTTCACTGTAGGCAATTCGGACTTCTGTGTACAATCTGGAGCCGTATCGGGATGCAGATAATGAGGAGAAGTATTCCCGTATGAAAGACGCTGTTTGTCACACTTTGGATGGGTTCTATCCTTTCCTTGAGTAGGTTGGAGTGATGTTGGTTTTGGATTTAGTTTGTGCTTGAGTTTTAAGAACATGCTTTGTAGTGTTTGAACGAATTACTTGTTATTTGGTTTGTTTGCAATTGTCTGATCCAAATCAATGTCCGGCCCAAAACGCCATTATCTAATCCAAATCAATATCCGGCCCATCAAATGTAGATCAGAAGATGGTGGGTTACAACTGTAACACACTCAGGACAAGTAAGTGTGTTACAGCTGTTGCTAGCTGTAACTCACTTAAACGGAGTAAGTGAGTTACAGCTGTTGCAAGCTGTAACCCATTTACCTTCAACTCTATATACAGGACGTTTCAGCATGGAATAAGCAACACATTTCAACTTCATACAGAAAAAAAATTATGGATCCAGGAGGGAAGCTTTGTTGGTGCAACAAAGTGCCAACTGAACAGACTTGTACTGAGCAATTCAATCATGATAAGGTGAACTACGAGAGAAGATATTGGGGATGCCCTGATAGGACGTGGAACTCGATTGATGAAGATGGTGGGTGCAAATACAAGCATTGGATCGACCGTCCATACTCAGGTCGAGCAAGGGTGGTTATAGAACAGTTGAATGAGGATAATTTGTTTCACTCTACAGAGGCCGGTGGACTGCAAGAGCTAACTGAAATGTTGAGGGCAATGTCAAAAAGCCTAAACGACGAGGTAACTGAACTTCAGGAGAAAAATGCTGAGCTCATGGATGAAAATGCTGCACTTGCCGCGGAGAAGCAGGCCTTAGTTGATGAGAAGTTTGGAGCAAGTTCCAGTGGGACTAAGTAGTTTCAGTTGTTGTCTGTTTATGTTGTTGTTTGTTTAAGTTCGATCACTTTCCAGTTTCTTGTATCCAACTACTTCTCTAAGTGAGTCCAAATACATGCAAACATTAAAAATCTTAGTCATTACAAATCCTAAACAATCCATTTCGACTGAATCTTAAACGCTAAGATTAATTACGTTGTTGCCTTTCTTGTTTCTTGTTGGGGCTCTAGGCCTTTTGTACGCCGCTAGTTGCTCAGTAAAAGGGTCTATCAAGGAGCGAGCTGCCGGTGAACAGTGACGATGCCACATATGATAAACTTCAGGTAATGGAGAGTCATCGGCAATTGGCATCTACAATAAGGCATATGATTTACAGGACAAATGTACGAGGTATTGATTTAAAAAAATAAACACCAAATTGATAGAGTGAGTTAGAAATTACCGAAATGAAGTGTCTTTCATCTTCAACAAGGGCAATGCAACATATGGGCAATTTCTCTCCCGGAGCGATGTTGTCGTCCAATACTATAGGCAAATATGTTTGCCAAATTGATTTCGCAAGCACAACTAATGCACAATTGAAAGTCGTAGCTACTACACACCCCATCGCCGGGACTTGTAACCATGTCTCTTCGGGTGCCATCTCTCCTGGTCCAGTCCAAGCTAGGTTTGTAACTGCTATCTGAACATTAGGTGTTTCAACTGGCAATACCCAACAAGCTTGCAACCCATTATTCCAATGTGCAAATGTCGTTTGAGCCATTTCAGATCTAACTCTCCTCCAATTATCTTGGTCCCACCCTAATTGTTGTGCTATAGCTCTGTATCCACAATTTCCATCAGCGACAATGGGATACCAACCTTGCACGTAGGGACGCATGCATGGAGGTACGAGAGCATTATACTTTGTAAGCTTCTGCATAGCCCACTGACCACTCTTACCCTTCCCGTATGAAGCCGGTTTTTGCTTCTTTGGAGGCGTTTCTTCAAGTGTTGCATCAGTGTGCTCCCAATGTGAAGGTTGTCTTTTCATTGGATTGTACTCTTTGTTTGGAGCTCCTGGAGGTCGTCCCTTCCCCCTTTTCACACGAGCTGGCTCCTGGAGGTTGGTCATTTGAGGGTTACCTATTGCCAAACACTTCATTGCACACTCGTGTTGGTCATAAGGTGACATTCCCTCCCATTGCTCAGCCATAAACTCATCCATCATGTTTCTGGCTACTACCCTCCGCACTTGTAATTCGTCTTCAGTCTCTACTTCTTTCAAAGTCAATGTCCTCCAAAAGGCATGAACCGCTTCAACTGGAATTGGTTCTTGACGCCTCACATATTCATAAATGTCATGCACACATAGCAATCCATCTCTCTTCCTTATTACGCATTCACAATGATCAAGATGCATGCCGTATTCCCCTTTCTTGTATCCAGTTAGCAAGCGACTCAAACAAGTATAAGACACTCTGTATTTAAGAAGCTTGAAGAGATCAACGTCTGTAATGTTACTTACAGTCTTCTGCTGACTTTCATTGAAAGTACCCAAGATCTCCTTGAACTGATTGCGCACCTTCGCATTGTATCTTTGAAACACAGTGTCTATCTTCTGGCTTGGCAGTGACAAATAATTTTTGAAGCTAGAATGTTCACTTTCAACCCTGCATAATCAAAACAATTTTTTTTACCAACAGATATAAAGCTAACATAATTTCTAAAACAATTTCAAACGTAATCACATTACTAACCTGTTTGTGGTGTTGGAACCTAATGTAAAGATTTTATCCACATAGATCGAAAGAAATCTATTGCCGTAGGGGTTTAGCCAATTTTTCTTCAGGTACCTAATCTCAGATGGATATTCAGCCCAATCTTGTTCAATACGCCCCAGCTGAATGTTGTATGCCAAATCTGTCGACTGTTTGAATAAGTTAAGACAGTCACTTGCAAAATGGGTCCCCCTTGCTTGTGACCGCATTGCTAGCTTAGCATGGTCCTCAATGTTCTTTTGGATGTGCCGCCTACAGAGGAGGAAAGTAGAATCTGGAAAGATCCTATCCAAAGCGTTCATCAAAGCTTTCTCTCGATCTGTGACTAGGCAAGTTGGCGTCATCTTAACAACCCTAAACAACTCAGCCAATTGATACATGCACCACGCATAGTTTTCTTCTTTCTCTTCTGACACAAAAGCCCCAGCAACGACATAGTTCTTCCACGTTGATGTTATTCCAACAATCTCTATGAAGGGCATGTTGTACCTTTGCAAGATAATACATTACTATAAGAATTTATAGAGTAAAAACAAACATCAGACTTTTTAACTTAATTATACTTACTGAATTGTGCTGTATGTTGCGTCAATCAACATTACGTATGGAAACGCCTTAAGCAGTTTCATCGACTCTGGGCTTGCGAAGAACACATCTGTGATCTTATTTGTCACTTCGTCGCTCTTGTGTCTTACGAAGTAGTTCAACTCCTTCGAACGATAGAAGAATTCTTGGACCACAGTTCTTCCCTCCATCCTCTCTATTCTGAACTTGTCACAAAAGTTGTACACTTGTGACTTCTTAGTCATGTTGTCAGGAGATTCATTGAGCCTTGTGTACATCTGTATTGGTCTAGCATTTCCCTTCCTCATGTCTAGTAACACCTTTTCCTCCTCAGGTGTAAGTCTTCCAGCAAATGCATTACCGTATAAGGATTGACCAATAATATGGTTGTGAGTTCCATGATCAGCCCTTATGATCCATTCCCCTTTTTCAGTCTCTCTACATGAAATCTGAAATTTGCAACCACATTTCTTCGTGTGGGTGAATTTCCTAGTTCTCCCAACTGAATCAGGAATGTAATGTCCACTGCGCTCGCATTTAAGCCAAGACCTTCCTAACTTCCCTTTCAAGTCAGTTCTACCTACCTTCAACATGAAGTTGTGAGTTTTTCCAATATCTCTTGCCCACTGTTCTGCTTCTGCTCTTGAGTTGAAGATCTTATCAGTGACGAAAACTTCTGAATAATCTGCTGATATATGTGGGTCCTCATAAGGCACAACACTGTCAAACTGTGGTACTGTCTTCAATTTCGGGAAATACTCAATGTCTTGATATGGTTGCGATAAAGATTGGTATTCAGGAACATTAGACCAATCAGTTTGATGCGAATGATATGGAGGAGGATCAAGTTGAGAGACTATTGGCGGAATATCAAAATCCAAACCAAGATCAAACGAAGGCACTCCATCAGGTCCCAAATGAATATCGGCATTGATCGATAAGTTTCTTAAACGACTGAACATTGGACTATTATTCTGTAAAAACAACAAAATACACAAAACAACACTCAAAAACCTGTTTTCCCTACCTTCGTCACGAATAAAGTGCTACCATTCGTCACGGAAGTATACTGGAGTTGCGTGACGAAACAAATTGCACATTTCTTCTGCAAATACATTCGTCACGAAGGTTTGCCAAACTTCCGTCACGAAGGTTTACTTTAGTTCCGTGACGAATGTCTATTTTGCCCCATTTCAAAATGTTTTTCACACTTTTTTACCCCTAAATTCGAATCAAACCCTAAATTCCAACATAAACACAAATTTCCACACAAACCCTAACTTCAACATTATATTACAATTTCCACACAAACACAAATCATGCTCCTTGTATGTAACACCTAACATACACATATTTTCTATCAAACTCTATATTACAACATGATTTTCACACAAACAACTAACTTCAAACTATTCAATTTCATAAAAAAACATATATTTTACCTACAAACCCTAACATTAACATTACTAAAAACAACTATAACATACCTTATTGTAGTTCCCCCATGATGGACCATCTTCATCAACATTTTGGTGTATGTAATCATCCCAATTTGACATTTTCAATTGAATATTGGGTTTGAATGAGAGTGTTTAGGGTGAAATGTGAGTAAAATGAAGTGAAAAAGGTTGAAGATGAAGTTGGTTCGGATATGTTGATGGTAATTAAATGTAGTTGGTGTGGATTAGACATAATAGCTTCACTTTTGCAGATGTAGCTACATTCGTCACGGATGTATTATGTTTCTTCGTCACGAAAGAAATGAAGACATTCGTCACGAAGGTTTAGTGTTTATACGTGACGAAGGTATTGCAAAATACATATGTGACGAAGGTTTAGTGTAATACATCCGTGACGAATGTATGGGTGTGCTAAATAAAATTTGAGGGTGTGCTAAATAAAGGCTTTGTATATATAAATAGGGAGAGATAGATTAGGACGGTGAAAATAGTATAGAAACCCAGTTTCCTCTTCGAACAATTGCTGCCTGAAATCTAAAGAATGGCTACTCTCTATCCGTCATCTCCGCTACTTCGGCGCCCCCAATTTCAACCTCTCCAATCGAACTACTACTCTCAAATATCCCCTGCAAGTGTAAGCAGAAGAGCAAGAGCGAAAGGTCGAGCTCTAATCATGGCTACATCTTCCATGGAAGAAGGAACCACTGCTTCTAAGGATTACCCCAAATTGGTGACTTTTCTCGGGAAAGGAGGATCCGGCAAGACCACCACTGCCATCTTCGCTGCTCAGGTTCACATCTATACTCAATTTCTGCACGCACCTCTATAATTTTCCGTATTTTTCCTTTGATGAGTTGTCCATTAAATGATATTGAATGATTTTGTGAAAACTAGTAAATGCAATTGAAACCTAACCAAACGCATAGGAAGTAGAAGTTCTTGAATTATTCCGTTTCGATAAAAATGACTGTTCCCGACTCCACAAGATATGATTTTACAAAACCGAGATTAAGAAGATTTGCGTGGTTGCAATTTACAATTAAGTTTAAACCTTCTAGTGGTTTGATTTTGTCCATGACTGGCTTGATAGAGTTGAAAACTACGACATTATTGATACTCAATGTGTTGGCTTTGTGTTTGCTTGACGTTGGTTCAAGCTCACTGATTTAGCAGTTGACACTTCACTTGATTCTCTTACTGCTTTGCCATAAAATGAGAGGAAAAAAAGGTTATGGATTCATATTTTGCAGCGCAATTAAGGTTTACATATTGCTTGTAGCCAGCATTATGCAGCGGCAGGTCTGAGGACGTGCTTAGTGACACACTCACAGGACTCTACTGTTGAGTATCTCCTGAACTGCAAACTTGGGAATGCACCGGTTGTGTGTCGCGACAACCTCTCTGCTGTAAAATTGGAAACTATTAAAGTATGTCTTTTTCTGTCTATAGAATTGGATTCTCCCTCCCATTTTAAATTTTTCTGATGAGGATGAGAGTTGCATTCATCTTTTCATACAGTTGCTTTTGGAACCTCTTGTTCGGATAAAACAAGCTGATGCACGTGTCAATATGACACAAGGTGTTCTTGAAGGGGTAGGTATGTAGGAGTTTATTTGGTATTTTGAATTCAGCTTTTTAAGGAAATGGCTAATAATAATTGTGTGCTAATGCTCTCAAATCAATAGATTGTGGGTGAAGAGCTTGGGATACTACCAGGGATGGATTCTATTTTTTCAGTCTTTGCTCTTATGAGACTCATAGGACTTGTAGGGGAGACAGCTAAAAGAAATAAGACAGATAAATTTGATGTCATAGTATATGATAGTATAAGCACCACGGAAATGCTACGGATGATTGGAGCTGCCACTTCTGCAAGGTAGATTTTTTATTTCCTTCTGGATATTTTGGATTTATATAACACGATTGGTACAGGCTGTACTTGAAATACCTGCGCAATATTGCTGACAAGACTGATTTTGGGAGATTAGCTGGCCCTTCGATCTTGAGACTAGTAAATGAAGCCTTAAATATAAGTCAATCAAGCTATAACGGGAATTCGAGTTCCCAAATCTGGGATTCTCTAGAGGGAATACTCAAGGTAATGTAAATTTGTCTCCATATGACCATATCATGAATTTTATCCTTTTTTTCATCCATCTATTGAACTTACACATGCAATTTTTGTTCCTTCTTTCAGAGAGGATCTTCCATATTTGCATCTCCAAACAAATTTGTTTGCTATCTTGTAATGGATCCTCACAATGTGACTTCTGTAAATACTGCATTACGTCACTGGGGTTTTGCGATTCAAGCTGGATCACATATTTCAGGTGCATTTGGCATAGACTCTCCACAGCCCGATACAGAAGAATCAGAAGGCATCAAGAAGAGATTTTCCCCCTTGCCATATGTCAATATTCCTGAACTCTGGAAAAATCTGCCTCCAGATTGGGATGCTGTAATGCTTAACAAATCCAGTAACGATGCAAGAGATCTTTTAGCAAACGATGGCAGTTGTATACCTTCTGTGAAGTTTGATACAGCTCAGAAATCTGTCACCCTTTTCATGCCTGGTTTTGACAAGTCAGAGATCAAGCTGTACCAGGTAACCAATAGGAATACAGCTTCGTCTCTCTTGTATTATCCTATGCAACTTACGATATGTTCAATGCTGAGATCATTTTGTGTGATTTTAGGATACAATCTTTACTTACAAACAAAAGAGCAGCCTCTAAGATCAAACATACCTAAAATATCTCTCAATGTCTTCCTACGAGCATGCATACCTCTTTTTAATCTTTGTAACTTCATGTCATTTGTATACTCTTGCTTTGAATTGTGAATAACATATTTATTTGACAAATGCAGTATAGAGGCGGAACTGAATTGCTGGTAGAAGCAGGAGACCAGAGACGTGTCATACAACTGCCTCGTGAAGTTCAAGGGAAAGTTAGTGGTGCCAAGTTCATTGAAAGAAACTTGGAAATTACAATGCGGTAGATATCTGCTCTGTTTGAAATCAAAGCTTGAGCTTATTCTCCTATTTATAAGTAAACACGCATCAAAATCAAAACCAACTGCCAAGCTTCAATTTAGTTAAATTGAAGGCTATGAAGAAATGAACATGGAGCCTCCACTTTTGTAGCACAGCATATATTTACCAACATTCAATTGCTTTGAAAGGGACTTGCGCTCTCCTACCTCTGCGTGCAATTTATCACAATTTAGTTACAGAACAAGATGTGCCCATGGGTTGCCTAGAGTATATGTATTATTACAGAACCGAGATCATTCCGGTAAACAAATAGAACTTGACTCGTCAGCAACTTGCACCTCTATTCATTAGGGTTCCACCTCCATCTTCGTCCCACTTCTTTCAGAACATTCGCCCGTGCCTGATTTTTCCTTGCTTCGTCCTCGATCCAAGATCTGCACCATCAATTATAGATTTGGTAAGAAGAAATTACAAATGTAATCATCACACCTTTGAAAATGCAATTGTACAGTTGTACCTCAGAATCCTTAGAGCTTCAACCTCTGCCTCAAGCCAAGATTTTGCATCAAGCATTCCTTCCTTCTTACTCTGCAAATCACTCGAAACGACAAGCAAAGTTTCCTCCTTAGCAATCAATTCATCTCTCTCGGATCCAAGCCGCTCCGTCATCTCATCAACTTCCAACTGTAGCCCATTAAGAAGCAGCTTCTGGCAGTCTAAAGCCGCTTTCTTCTTCAAACACTCATCACATTCTTTCTGATGTTGAATCTTTCCCTTCTCTAATTCATCCTGTGCCTCAAGGAGTAACCTGTTCGCCTCAGCCTCATTGATCTTCTCCTTCTGAATTTTTTCATCCCAAAACGCAACGATCTCCCCTCGATCGAGTAATTCACACTTTATTGCATCTTTAGCAGCTTGTCTTGAAGATTCCTCAGCTTCAATTCTTAATAACTCAGTAAGAATTGCTTCAGCCATGCGACCACTTGTCAGTGTTACCGCTGCCTGTGCTTTTGTTGCAGGCTTGTTTGGTTGAAGCCTCCTAACTTTTCCTGAAATGAAAATTCAGGTCTACTGCATATATAGATAATACAGATTTAGGTGATATTCATAAGAGAAGCAAAGATGGGTTCACTAACCAAAAACTTTTCTATGTATGCTTCTTTCCCCAGCTAACAGATCCATATAAAGTCCTGGGAATGTCTCTAAGATGATACCCTTCGTATCCAAGAGATCTGATTTCATTTTTGACATCTGGACTGCAAACAAGTCAGGTTATTTAAAAGATTTGATATCCTTAAATTTATTTTCACATTTAGTTAAGCACTGTAGAACACATCTTACCTCCGTATTTTCTGCAGAAGCGACATCATACTCTAGTTGACCTCTCCAATCTATAAGATCACCCCGGGAAATAAGCCTGAGGCAGTAACAGCAAGCTCATCAGATTCAAATAGTAACAGTGAAGGTTATACATCTATGATCTATGTCCATCTATTGGACTCATAAATTACCTTTCAGGGTCAAAATTGATCACTTCTCGATTTTCGGGTGAGTACTTCTCAGATAGCTTGCTAACTACAATTCCAGCCTCTGCAAGGGCTGAATGAAGCACGGCAAAGCATTATTACTTCCAAAACTAAAAATTTCCTTATGCATTACAAATTAATCTACCTTGGATAGATTCAAAATCAGGGTCGCAAATAGGAGCATCATCAAATGCAGTTCTTGTAGATCCAGAAAGAGTAAATGTCGGAACAATCTTGTGTTTCGCATTCCTACAAGAGCATTAAATGTTTCCCAATTAAAAAACCCAAAGAAAAGGGAGGTGAAAGAAGCACCAGTTTTATAAATACAGGTACCTCTCCAACAAGGAACTTGCACGGACTAACCATCGTGCATATTCCCTTCTAGTACAAAGCTCATCTGCCTTCACATCATTTTCAATTATCTGCATACCTTAAACATATGCATATACTAAGGCTTACAGAACGATAACATTATATCCCTTGATG
Organism: Oxyria digyna; assembly: GCA_029168935.1. Classification (NCBI taxonomy): domain Eukaryota; kingdom Viridiplantae; phylum Streptophyta; class Magnoliopsida; order Caryophyllales; family Polygonaceae; genus Oxyria; species Oxyria digyna. The sequence continues at coordinate 17,308,850 of JAPVLV010000022.1, forward strand.
ATACAAGTTTAATGAGAGGGAGAAAATATATCTACTGGACAAAAACTAACATCCATTGCCCATTATGACGCATCACTGCCATCAAGAAACATACTAAGAAAATGACGGTAGTCTCATGTTTTAGAAGCTAGTCCCCACACATTACGAATTAAAATAGATGCTCGAGGAAAAACAACAATATTTCAAGCATCAACCTTCAATTTCTTCAAGAGAGAAAAAGCTTCTCCCTGATCAGAATCCACTGCAATAGCTACAATCCATGGTTTGGTAATTTCTGCAAAACAAACAACTCAACATGAGAAAGCATCCCCTAAATTGCATTTCTAATGACTGAAAATGGAGGCCAAATGTGTGGATAAAGTAGCACACATAGAAGATCATTTCCACAACATATACCCGATTTCACTGCAGCTCCATTAGCTGGATGAGACTGATCTACCTCAAATTGCTCAGAAACAATGCTGTCCTCGTGTGATTCATCAGGTTCAGCTACACCATCTTCGGCGACTTTGGGTAAGAGATGTGATGGGTTCCAGTATGGCAGATTGAATCCTGGAAATTTTGTTTGCTATAATAATCAGGTCCTCCTTAAAAAACCCAGTCCCCTCGTGCTCATACTTAAAACACATTTGACCCAGACTTACAACCATCAAGATAACAAGAATCGAATGCAAATCCAGAGCAAAAACTGACCTTTTCCAGCACAGGAGAAATGAAACAAGGCAGCAAGCAGAATAACAGCTGAAGTGCCAATGCTCAACACTACAACTTTCGGTAACCCTACAAAACATGAAGAAAAGCTACAATTGAAAATTCAAAAGCAAATAAGAAATGAGGGAATCCAGAGAAGAGAAGAGGGCAGGGCAAAACCTGGTTGTTGGTTCAGAACGGGGGATTCAGCAATCGCCCAGCCAGCGCAATCATCAGAAGCAGAATCATCAGGAGGCAGCCAGGATGCATCAAAGGTTCTTGTTGCCTTGATCGTGGATGAAAACCGAGCAGTAGGGTTTGTGAGACTATAGTGAGTGAGAAATGCGATTGGAGGGGTGGTGCGGTGGCGCCGGAGAGAGATGGTGTGAGTGAGGGATGAGAGAGCGACAGCAGCATGAGAAGCACACATTCTCTCGCTCCCAATTCTTGTTACCCAGGAACCCTAATTTCGTGATTCGGGTGAGTCACATGTGGAAGAATGGATCCACACTTGTTAGATTCACGATTCCGGAAACAAGACCAGCTGGGATTGGAAGGGGCTATAAAAGAGGGGTAAGGACGGCTCTCCACATCAGGAATGAAGAATGAAGTTCATCTAAATGTAGAAAATATAGGGTCTCACAAGTCAAATGAGTTACCGTTTTTCTCTTTCAAATATTCTCAGACTCTTCCTCTTCCTCCCTCTTCCAAAATCCCGCAAAAACAACTTCTCTAAAATCTCGACCTAGCTTCCACGATTTCCTCCCTCTCGTCCACACCGTAGCATAATTCCACTGTATTTTCGATAGATTGTGAGTTAGCGACTGCGACAAAGGCGCGAGCGAAGGCATGGAAGTAGCAGCGAGCGAGAGAGCGTAGCCAGCGAGAGCAAGCAGGCGAGCACAATGTGGAAGGAGGCGAATCACATTCTCAATTTCCTATTCACATCTACTTTCGATCAAGATCAAAATGAGGAGTAAAATTGCAAGTTCTCAAGGTATAATACTTGAAACAGTTTCATTATAAGTAAATTGAAGTTTCCCTACTGTTATAGCAAGTGAATCAAGCAAATAGAAGTTTCGAGATGATTTTGATATTTCCCTGCGTATGATTGTGATTTGCATGTTGTGTTTTAGGTTTAATTTCACATTTCTCTGCTTGAGAAGGCAAATCCTTTTGAGAATGAGTTATTAACTGACATTACATAGATTTAGAAAGTTATAGTGCATGGAATATGAGTTTTTGTGTGTGCATTAGTTTTTTATTTTGAGTGCAAAGGTTTTTATTTGTGTGTGCATCAATACTGACGTGTATGCATGACTTTTATAGGAGAATAATATTAATACAATAGAACTGATGTGTGTGCAAAGGTTTTAATGTGTGTGTGCATCAGATTTGGTTTCTGTGTGCAATGGTTTTAATGTGTGTCTGCATCAAATAAACACACAAATATTGTGTGCATGACTTTTATAGGAGAATAATATTAAAACAATAGAATTGATGTGTGTGCAAAGATCACAGTTCCTACAACTTCTGATCAAGGATCTCCAAGATCTTTCAAAGGGAAAAGAAGGAAGCATCCTGCTTCAAAACCAAAAACAATTAAAAAGCCAAGAAAGAGCTCTCAGTCTAGTCAAGAGAAACACTCCCAACGCAGAAACCTCCTTTCCTCCTCCGCCTGGTTTCCTTCATCCTTCAACATGATTCTTCCACTTGCATTCACCCCTGCATCCTTGTACTTCTCACTTGATTCTTCCCGTTCATCCTTCGTCACTGTTTTTCTTGTTGTCTTTTGACTGGTTTTCTTGCTTGTCCATGGAGTTTCCAGCCACTTTTTCTCTTCTTTTTCTTGTCCTTCCTTGGGGTTCTTAGGGATTTTGGGTGAAAGTGTGGCCTACGATCCCTTCCCCGTTGTTTCTTTGCTTTTTTTCGGTCTTTGCTCTCTCTTTCGAGCTTGTTTCTTGGTGTTCTTGAGGTTTTCTTGAGTTTTGTTCTTGGTGTTCTTGGCAAACTCATCCTGTTTTCTTGCTTCTTCACCCCTTTTCAATCTTATTTTCGGGTGTTGTTTTGTTCCCAGCTGGTTTCCCTCTTTTTTTTACTCATTTAGGACAATCATCCCTTGTTTTGGGGGGAGTAGGTGGTCTCCTTTGCCTCTTTCAGCCGCACACTATTCATGTCCTTTGTTGTTGGACTGTTCATGTCTGAAACTAGGTTGTTCTTGCTTGGTTTGTAGCCCTTGACTTTCCCCAAATGGCTAAGAAAGGTAAGGCCCACCTCACTAAACTTCCCAGCTCCTCTAAACCGCCTACATACTCCTCAAACCAGCCTACCACCTCTAAACCGCCCTCCTTTCACCCACCAACTGGTCAAGTTGGTTGTGTTGAAAAAGCTAATGGTGAGGCGACCACTTCTGAGCTTGATGTTGCCTATGAGTTTGTGGACTTCTTCAAAGGGTTGCTCGGAAGCTCTGTGTCCACTGAAAGTGTTGATAGTTCTGCTTTCTCTCAAGGGCCTTTAGTCACTGCCGAGCAGGGCATACAACTTACTTGTCCGGTTTCAATTGATGAGGTCAAGGTAGCGTTTTGGGATATAGGGGATGACAAATCTCCGGGGCCTGATGGTTTCTCAGCAACAACATCCAAATCAAAATCTACGAAGTCAGAGAAAGGAAAACAGAAAGTAGAGAAGGAGACAAAGACTCCTAAGAGAGAGAAAACAAAAAAGCAAAAGGACACTGTATTTGTCTTAGCTTCAAAGGCACCAAAGGAAGGAACGGAGAAAGCTTCCAAACAGCAAAGGAGTCAATACGAATCACTAAGGTGTCGAACATCTCCAAACAAGCTTGTGAGCTTCTTCACTGATGTGGAAGATCCTATCACTATTGAGCAGAGGCAAGCTGTTATAGATCTCGACTTTGGAGAATTACTTGCCTGGTGATTACAGGAACTGCCAATGAAGCTCGGTATGTATCTCTGTGCAAGGTATGATCCAATCAAATGCACAATAAAGCTAAAGGATGGGAAGGAAATTCTTGTCACAAAAGATGATGCACACGGCTACTTGGGTGTTCCCAAAGGTAGAAGACAAACAGAGTTTCCAGAATAGCTAACAAACACTGAGTTTCTGGCAAAAATAGATGAAGATTTTGATGGCAAAGACCTTAGGAAGATCTCTCACACGGATATATACCACAAGATGAAGGAGTATCCTGGAGATATATGGTTTAAATGTTATTTCATCCTACTCTTTGCAAACAAAATCGTAGAGAGCCTTCCAAATGGAAACGTCATATTCAGGATCTGGGAGCTCCTAATAAATGTAGATGACGTCAAGAACTACAACTGGAGTAGTTTTTTGTTCCAAAGGCTCAACAACTGCAGGAGTGTATGGGGTGGCACTGCAAGTAGCATCTTCAAAGGGAACTTACTTATCCTCATGGTAAGCAAAGTGTTAAATATTTAATTACATTTTGGCCTTTTAATGTGAATCAGTTGATCTATATAACGTGCATTAGATTTCCCTTCCGTGTACATTAGTTTCAGCCTTTTGTGTGCATTGATTTAGCCTTTCGTGCGCATTACTAATGCCCACCATCTTGAGTTTGGAAATGTGCATGGATGGTTTCTGTGTGCGTGCATATGATTTTTGCTGTGTGTATATGATTTTTTCTTTGTGTGCATCAGATAATGCTGGTGTGTGCATCAGTTAATTCTTTTGTGTGCATCACATTTACACCATCAATAATGCTTGCCTATCTCTATCTTTTTTTTGTATTATCCAGCTAGTGTATGTTGATAGAATGAAGTGGAAAAGTGAGACACAAAATAGAAGCTTCCCAATCATAATGAACAGGACCACTGAAAAGCTGCGACAAAGGGAGGATGAAGAGATCTTGTGTGGAGGTTTTGGACAAGGATATCCCATTGAAAGACCACTTTTTGAAGAAAAAGAAGAAGATGTCATGGAAAGAGAGCAACAGAATAATGTTGAAGATGTTGCGGCACCAAGCATCAGTACAAACTAGGGCCTCAGAGAGTATGTTGTGAGCCACATGAAAAAGGTGGAGGACATGGCCAAGAATGTGAGATCACTCATTGAGTCGAAGAACCAACTTCCCTCAGAGTTGACAAAGAGCAATGTCATAAACTTTGTGAACACTGAATGTGAAAAGATAATAAAGGTGAAGCTTAGTTCGGAAGTACCACAGAATGAGGAAGACACTGAAGGAAGCCAGGATGCATATTTTTGGGATATAGCCGTCACATGCATGGAGGAGCTAGAGAAAACAATCCAGGCAATGAAAGGGCATGAAGAATCTCATTCTATTCCTGATCTATCAAATCTGGCAAATGAAATCGAGAGAGAATATGGCCAAACAGATCAAGAACAAGAGGTATAATTTGATTTGATGTGGTCTTTTTGTGCTCTTTTGTGTGCATTACTAATGCTCTTTTGTGTCCGTTACTAATGCTCTTTTGTGTGCGTTACTAATGCTCTTTTGTGTGTGTTACTAATGCTCTTTTGTGTGCATTAGATAAATGAAGAAGAGGTGCATCAAGCTAGACAAGAGCATGTCGAAGTAAGTGAATCAAGATCACTTGATCAAGATCCTATTCGAACATACACTCGTAACACAAGCTTCAAATCCACCTGGATGCCTAATCCTTCTCTGAAAGTAAGAACCAGAATATTATATTAGTACTTTGAAATACATATACATTAAAATCATATTAACTATGTTACTTTAATTTCAGTTGGATAGTCATGGAATTCCTTCATTCTCCTTGGGTTTATCACAGGTAAACATAGTTACTATACATTTGCTCATTTACTTTTGTGTGCATGAGTATACTCTTTTGTGTGCATTGGTTTGTGCTTCTGTGTGCAATACAATTTCAACACTTTGTTTTATTATTTATAGGAAGATGTTGATCCCAAAATTAATGAGCAAGGAGAAGGGAATGAGGAACATGGCGCCAATGAAAGAGATGCTACTCTTCATGATCAACATGTCATAATGCAAGAAAATGAGGAAGAACCAAAAGAACAGGTAGTGTGTGCAACACTTTGATCTTCTTTGTGCAATGATTTTGGGATTGATTCCTATCTTTGTTTTTTATAGGAATGTATGATGTCGGAAACTGAGATTGAGACGGGAAAGAACAAAAAGGAAGGTGAAGCACAAGAGGTAGATGAACAAGAAAAGGTAGTGTGTGCAACACTTTGATCTTCTGTGTGCAATGTTTTTTGGATTGATTCCTGTCTTCTTTTTTTAAAGGAATGTGTGATGGCGGGAACTAAGATGGAGACGGGACAGAACACAAAGGAAGGTGAAGGGCAACAGGTAGTTGAACAAGAACAACTAAAGAAGGTACAATTGAAAAAATATTGAGTTGCAAATATTAGTCTTAGTGTGAATTATATTTACACTTCTTTGTATACCACAAATATAATGTTTATGGATTTATTTTGTTTTTTTTGTTATAGGGGCAATTGGAAAAAGGGACAGAGGATCAGCCAACGGAAAAGGAACCTGAGGTGGGTCATGAAGTGGGTCAAGATGAGGTTCATACAATGGACAAGGGGCAAGAGGAAAGCGAGACACGAGATGTGGCTCAGAAGAAAATGGAGGTGGATCAAGTAGAAGAAAACCGGAACAAAGATTTATAAAATATTCATTTTTGTCTTGGGTGCAATAGTTTTTGTATTTGTGTGCAATGGTTTTGTTATATGTGTTTTTATTCCTTACTTATTTACCTTTTTTCCAAAACTATTTTCTTTATAGGAGGTTGTAGAAATTGAAAGTGAAAAGCATAAGGAGAAGGGAAATGAGGTAACTGGAAGTGATAATGACTTTCAGAAAAAGGTATATGATACATTAGTATAGCTTCTGTGTGCAGCATGTTTAGCTTTTGTGTGCATGACTTTTTTGTTTTGTGTGCATGAATTTATATTTGGATTCAGAACAAGAAATTGAGGCGATGACAACGGTAGATAAGAAGGACAATCTACCGAAAAGGATAACAATATAAATATCATCTTTTTAAAATGAATATGTTATTGTTATTGATTAATAATTGGCTATGTATGGCAGGTCAAATTTGTATGCGGAACCGTACCAGTGCAACACCAGCACAAGAGAAAAGGAATATCAATCCTTCAGTTGTTCTAAACTCGCCATGGAGACAAAGAGAAGTGAATATTTCTGAAAACATCACATCAGACAAAAAAGCCTTGTACAACTGGGCTACGACGGAAAAGGGAAATGACGAAGAGTAAGTAGTTTATTATTATGAATATCTAAAATGGAGAACTAGACAGTGTGGTACTTGATGCCTATCTAAAATGAATATTTTATGTTTATCTGTGTTGTAGTGGTTATCTCTTCCATTTGGGCACATACAATTTATCTAGACAAGACTTTGTCACACTAAAGAAAAAGGGAGAACTAGACAGTGTGGCACTTGATTCCTATACAACCTATTTGAATGAAAATGAAACATTCAAGGACCCGTTATCACCGTTAAGGTTCTTCATCCCATCATATATGTTGGTAAGCAAATTCACAAAACTGATGCACGCACTAAATTTATATGAAATATTTGCACTGAATATATTTTATTTTCTTTTGCAAGAAATTTACCGTGCAGCACAAACATTCTACAATGGAAGTGAAAGGGAAAGACTTATGCCAAGCAATGATAGAAGCCTTCAATTGTGTCAACTCTTTTAAGCTTAGGCAGAAAACACTGCAAAATATTGATTTGGTAAATTGCATATGTGTACATGAACTTTCTCTTTTGTGTGCATCATATGTTTCGTTTGTGTGCATCAAATATCTCTTATGTGTGCATCATATCTTTCTTTTGTGTGCATCAAATATTTCTTCTGTGTGCATCAAATATTTCTTCCTGTGTGCATAACATCATACTCTCTCTAAATTGCTCAGTTCATGTTCACTGTACATAACCAAGGACACTACTTTGTGATAGCTATAAATGTCAAGTCTCCACAAGTGCATATTCTGGATAACTCAGCAAGTGGTGAAGAGGATAAATATTGCACAATCCCGCAATCATTGGTAAGTACACAAACAGTATAATTATGATTTGATTATTAAAATAAAATAAATAACTAGAAGCATTAAATATCTTATTTTGGTGTGGAGATATTGTTTTATCCAATTCATAAAGAACAACAACATGGCAGCCAAAGCTCTGTTGTTTGAAGATGAAGTAAAAGTTCCAACAGAGAGGTTGGAAATGACTTGGAGGGATAAAAGAAACAAAAAAGATTGCGGGGTATATGCTATCAGACACATGGAGACGTACATGGGGACGTGACTATCCGATTGGAACAGTGGCCTAAAAAAAGGAACCAAGAAGTTGTTGGACACTCTATGGGTCAAGTACCTTCACAAGCTACTGACTAGCGAATTTAATTCACATCGAGATAAGGTGACGCAAATTATTCAAAGGGAGCAAAAACCGAAGACTGCAAAACCTTCTAAGAAAGTTGGTTAAACAATGTAGTAGGGAGAAACAGGAAATATTATGTGTAATTGGTAGTTGAATGTTAGGTTTTAAACAGATTCTAGTTAGTTTTTGGATGAGTGTTGTGGTTGAATATTGACGGTAACTCTTTTCTGGTTGGATATTACGCTTATGTTGGCAAAACAATGTAAATCCGCATCACCTTGTATATATTGGCAATGGTTTATATCTAACATGTGCATGGCTTAATTATATGTGTTTGACTAGTACAAAAGTAGTGTGCAACATAAAACTACATCTGTGTGCATCACATATTTCACTTGTGTGCGTAGGAAATATCTAATGTGTGCAATACTTAACTTTGTACATGGAAGTTAGAGGAGAATAATATTAATAATATAGAATGGATGTGTGTGCAAAGGTTTTAATGTGTGTGTGCATCAGTTTGGGTACCTGTGTGCAAAAGTTTTAATGTGCGTGTGCATTAGTTTGGGTCCCTGTGTGCAAAGGTTTTAATGTGTGTGTGCATCAGTTTTAATATGAGTGTGCATGACTGTTAGAGGAGAATTATATTATTACTCTAGAATGGAAGTGTGTGCAAAGGTTTTAATGTATGTGTGCATGAGTTTTGGTTTGTGTGTGCAATGGTTTTAATGTGTGTGTGCAACACAAAACAACTACTGTGTGCATCACATATTTCACCTGTGTGCATCACTTTGAACAAAAGATGTCTTGCAATAATATTTAAGTCTAAAAACTGAATATTACAAAACCATCAGTCTAAAACACACATAAGTCTAAAAAACAACGAGTTTAAATTTAATCCACGTATTGGGGGCATGTCTTAATGTTGTGTCCAGACTTATTGCAGATCTTACAAGCCCTCTTTTGCTTCTTCAACTTTTCAATTCCGATCTCTTGACCACTTCTAAGGTGTGTCTTCTTAAACTTGTTGATGGCTTGTTCAGGAGGATGGACGCTAACTTGGTCTGGTAAAGCACCAACCAATTTCTTAAAGGCAAACTTCTTGGTTGAGGTTGAGGCAGAGGGATCAACCATTGCAGAACTGTTGAATGCAGCCTTTTGATCCTTTAGCAAAGCCAAAAACTGTTTCAATTTATCAACGTCTTCTCCCACAACATCAACACATGCATACATTTTTGTCATGACTTCAGCCAACAACCGCACTACCATCATAAACTGCACCATCAATTTCAAAAATAGGTTGTAATATTGATTTCTTAGTCCAACGAGTGTTGAGGAGGCTAGGAGGGAGATCAACTGCATTGCAATTTTTCAATGCAGTGAAGATGTGGCAACAAGGAAAACCTACACTCAAATACATTACTTGACTGCACATGTTCAACTTTGCAGATCCTACCAAATTCATCGAGAATTTGATAATAATGAATCCCAACTTCTTTTTTCAACTCATGAAGTGTGCAATGATATGCACCACTCATGAACTCTTCTTGAACTTCATAAAATGCATTGATGGTGTACACACTTGCCATATTCTTCTCTATTTGCAATGGTGTCTTCATACGAGGAGTAGAAGTACATGAATCAAGATCAAACTTCTTTTTACCATGACGTTGGGATTCAATTGCACTATTGAACTGCATCATAAACACAACTAAGCTGGATTGAGAGCTAAAAAACATGCCAAAAAAGTTGTTTAGGCTTTCAAATCGAGACGTTGTCCTCAGAAGACGAGACATTTTCACATCTTGAAAAAACAAGGGTATCCAATAGCGGCGTAGCTCAAACATGACAGATAACCACTCATGGCCTTGTAAACCGAATTCTTCCGGTCCATAACTGAAAACCACTCATTTTTAAACTCCAAAGGACTAAGGTTATCGCTCCAAACAATATAATTGAACTTAGAAGGGAAGGAGTCGATAAAAGAAGGAGGTGTCCTAGGAGGAAATTTTACCTTGTTGACAACCTTCATCATAATATGCCACATGCACAAACGGTGAACAGATCCAGTGAAAACACGTTCAACAACGGCTTTAACGACACCATCTTTATCAGTTAAGATGACGTGAGGTTCATGGCCCATAGCTTTCTTGAAGTTTTCAAAAAGCCAAACATACGATTCAATGTCTTCATGCAAAAGCAAACCAGCAACAAATACGATGGACCTTTTGTGATTCTCAACTCCAGTGAATGGAATAAATATCATATTATACGTGCAAATAATAAACACAAAGGAAAAACTTATAAAATACTCTTGTGTGCAGAACATATTAAATATGTGTGCATAACTAATGTATTTTCTGTGTGCATCACAAATTTAGTGTTTGTGTGCAGAACTTATACTTTGTGTATGCATTAGATTGACTGTGTGTGTGCAAAACTTATTAAATGGAATTGATTTTTAAAAAAATGAAGAAGTCACAAAATACCTATTATTAATGACCATTTGAGCATCGCTTCCAGCCATGTATGAATTCAAACCCCTCATAAAGTTCTTAAAATCAACAACTGTGGCGCCAACATTAGCATAAGACCCCAAAAAATTCTTGTAAACTCTAAAGCTCTTGGTTACACCGACATTTGATTTAATGCAGTTCAACATAAACTCTTGATGCAATGGGGTCACTTCCCTATTCCCTTTGGAGAAAACCATTTCAGAGGGATCCAACAATGGATGTGTATGACGACACTCAAAATTTATCACTCGATATCCGTCGTTGCCTACATGTCTAAGCCACATCTTCGCATCACATCCACAACGATTAGACACCCTCCTTCTTTTGACAACATTTTCACCTGTTTGATTGAAATCTGCAAATGGCGATACATATTTGAATCCTTCCCTCGAACAACAAAGATACCTCCACTTAATTGTTTTATCTTAATCGTTGAATTTCTTTGTTGAACACACACGAGTAGCAAAACCACACGCCTTTTCATAAGATGCATAAAATTGCACGCCATGAAGAAGAGTTGGAAAGAACTGACCAACATATGGTGTCAAGGCAACATCACACTCAGGGGTGTAAAACTGAGCTAAACTACCAGGAGAAACAGAGGACATGCTTCCTTCAATATGAGTTTCATCTCCTGAAAAAGTATGAAACAACATAACACATTTAAACTTCTGTGTGCATCAACTATGTCTGGTGTGTGTAGTGATTATGCCTCATGTGTGCATCACATTTTTCATGAATACATTATTTCAAACCATACACTAGTTCTAGCTTGTGTCTGCAACAGAAACTTCTTAGGAGTGCATCAGAGATACAAATCCAATGCAAAACAAATTTTGTTCGTCCAGAATTCTTATATACATGAAAACTCTAAATTTGATGAGTATACAAGACATTCCAACTAGAATAAATAACACATTCGACCTAAATCATACCAGAAAACAAATTCCTAATTATCACCTGCAACAAATCAACTATAAAGCATGGCAAAACCTAGGTTTTCATGTTCAGATTCAATCTAACTGACATTGTGTGCTTAATAAGTCATGGAGTCACCGACGAATAGAAAAGAAGCACTTACCAGAATCGATCGATGCAAAACCGGCTTGGACGGAGGGAGAGAAGTCGTCGCCGACAGAATTAATGGAAGACTCCATTGAATGGAGAAGGAAAACGAATCGAGCAAAGACGGAATGGAGGCAGGAATCAAGAGCAAAGACGGAATAAGCAAGAAGAATAAAGCAAGACGAGAAAGAGAAATCGAGCAAACGGGATGCAGCTTGACGGAATCGAGCAAGGACGAAGGAAAGAGAGAGAAAAAAACAGATTTGGGAGAAGATTATGACACGTGGACGGTTGGGATGGAGTGGGGCTGTTAAGGGATGGAGGGTGCAGATGTGTCCTTAATCCTCATATGGCAAGCCATCCTCATGAGATCTTTTGGTGATTAACATTCGGATTTGTTTTTTAACACAACTATATCTTGTCTATAAAAAGTACTCTAGATGGACAAGAATTTTAGTTATGAAATCATTTATGTGACCAAAATAAATTAACATTGCCTACTGTGGTAGGAGTTTGCGTAATTAAGGATTTTAAATTTTAAAAAAATATTCTTATATTGCTAAAATAGAGGAAAGTTGTGGTGCAAATAACTCTTAACGTATGAAAAATAGAACGTGTTCATAGATTACATGACAATGTTCGTATTCTGAGTGGTAATGTTCATAATTTAGGCCATAAATTTTTTCGAACGCTTTCAGTGAGGGACACGGTGACATACTTGTAATTACAGCATATATTTTTTCGAACGCGTTCCTCTGCTATAATATATTTAATACAAAAAATTGGTCATAAATATATTTAATAATTTACAGCTTATATTGAAAATTACATTTACATCTTCGTATAGAAGTCTGGTAAATCTTTCATAATATCCACCGTTATCATATCATATCATAATTATATATAGTTTTGGGGTTGTTGAAATATATTCACACAAGATAATGACAAAAGATATTTGCACAAGATAATCAAAAAGATATCCTTACTCTATTATCTAAAGAAATAAAATAAGTTTGATAAAATAAAGAAACAAGATAAGTTATTATATACAATAAGATAAGTTATTATGACGATGAGATTAAACAACTTTTCCATTTTTAACATCAATACTACTATATAATATTGAAACCACCGAATAGAAATGATATCAATTCAAATTAACTTATTGAGATTCAACTCAACTCAATTTAGAGGAATCAACTCAAAAGCCGTAGAAATAAACTCAAAGGAATTCAAATTATTCTATTCAACAATGTCTTCAATTCTAGGGTAACAATTCGTTCACGAAGGAACAAGCTTCAAAAGAAATCAACTTTTGAATTAGACGAGGTTTGCGTTCCATTCGTTAAATTGTCTCCTAAATTGAGACCCACTATCAAGGTAATGATGTGTCGAAAGTGGCGCGCAACGAACTTTGAGGGCACTTTCCTTAGCACATACTTCATCATGTCTAATAACACAGTATATGTTTACATGTTTTGCAAATTTGTCTATCTTTACCTTTTTTCCAAATTTGTTTATATTTACCTATTTTTTGTGGCAGGGGGTGCTATTTACTGCAGTGCAAGATCGTCAATTGCCCATTGCTTTGTTACAAAGCTTGAAGAAAGCAACATCTGTATGATAAATGACTACACTATTGTGCCAAATAAACCTGCTTTTTGCCTTAGAAAAGATGACCCGTATTACCTCCAATTGGAGGGTAACATAGTTGTTAGGAAGATTGAGTGTGCCACAGATGGATTTATTCACTTATCGTTTCAACTAACCACAATCGAAGATATTGAACTTAACCAATCAAAATTCTTAATTATATTGGTATATTCACTATTATTGTAAACTTTATTGAAAAGTTATAAATTTTTCAAGTATAATATATTTATTTCTCAATTTTAAGATGTCATAGGTTATGCAATTAATGTCGGGTCAATCAAATCAACCAAGAATGGCTCACAACTTGTAGACACTCACCTTATAAACGAGAGGTATGTACATAATTTTTCATTCAATCCTATAGTATATAATAGATTAAGCATATAACAATTGAATCATAAGATAATTGAATCTTATTGTAACTGATGATTGACTCTTTTCTTTTACCTGAACAGAAGAAAATGATAAAAGTTACAATCTGGAGAAGTTTATGTGATCACTTTATCAAGCGACATGAGTCATCGAAGTCTATGTACATCGTAGTCTTTCCATTTATGCATGTCAGGTCATTTTGAGGTAGTCTTTCGTCTCTTTGCATCCATCATGTACTATATTCATTGGCTAAGAAGAAATGTGAATGTTAATTGTTTGTTCAGGCAAAATCTACTTATCTAGCACTACGACAACAACTATATACGATACTCTTTTTTTAAAAGCCTTGATTTTTACCCTATTGGTATTTTATAAACAACTATAATGATATACAACTATACTTTTTTTTCAAAGCCTTGATTTTTACCCTATTGGATTTTTCCACCTTCATATGGCGATCGCGATCGCCTATCCTCCAGTTTTTCCGTATTTTCCTTTTTAGACGTTTTCTTTAATTGTTTTGCGTTTAATCCGGTTTAGGGCTGCGAAATTAGGTTTAATGTTAGCAGCAACCTCTCTTATAAGTTGAACATTTCTCATTGTTGTTTCTTACGTTGAAATTGAATAGCAGAGCTTAAGTTTGAGTTTGAATCTTCTTCCTTTGCTTCGACGTCATTCTACTGATTGGATCCGGAGTTGTTCTCGTTAGCGAACTATCATCAAGCATACCGTTTGAATTCGTTTATATCTTGAGTGGACTCTCAAGACATCGAGTTCTTGGCGAATAGAAAGATTCGTTACTTATCAACCCTAGAAGAGTTCTAGAAACGCACCAACTTCCCTTTCTTCCACGATCCTTCCCGAGGTCATACGAGTCATCCAGACTCGTATCATTAGCGGATTGTGTCACTTGTGTTATGACGGCGGTTCAGAGAGCGCAAGTTGAATGCAGAAACTCCATTTCCGGACAGGATTATCTCCATAAATGTTTTATCAGTTACGCTTATTAGTCAATGGTGTCCCATCAAGATCTTTTCTCTATTACTCATCTTCATCTTCTTCTTCTTCGTATCAGGTATTGTTGATTTCATAATTAATTTTATTTTTCTGAAGTTAATTTTAGGTTCAATTGGATGGATGTGAACTCGGGATTGTGATTGGTGTAGTGACATATCAAAACACAGACAAGATTGTGGCTATCATTCTAGGAGGAATAGATGGTGTGGGTTTCTTGATTATTTGTGTGCTCTTTGCAAGAGGTCTCGAGAAGCAAGATGATGACATGTCTAATCTTGTAATTTATTTTTGTGTTACTGTTTTTAAAGCAGTAAACAAGCAACTAAGATCTTTGCTTTATTTTTTTGCTACTAAAGAAAGATGATGATAGGTCAATTAAAGACGTATCTGAGTTGAATGTATTCCCAACATTGAAGTTGCCTTCTGCAAGGTTGTTACTGGTTTCATGTGTTGTCTTCCATTTCGGTCTTGCTTTCTGTGTGAAAGCATAAGTGACTGTTCTTGTTTTTCTTGTAGGCGTGAAGACACAATCTTGATTGAAGCTGCATGTGTGCATCTTACCTCTAATATTCTGATTGACAAGCCCATCTGCACGGTAATTATTTATGTACGCTGACATGTTTTCTAACTAAACTTAGGTGAGTCAAATCGTGGTTGCTTCATTTGGTATGCTGGTTTGTAAAACAGACTCAACGCAAATTCAAACTTCTCTCTACTAGTTGGGCTTCGCGTGCGCGCACGCGTACGTCTTTATAGACTCATCTTAAATTTGGAGAAGTTAAGACGTCAAACTATCATATATGTTATACTGGATAGACTAATATTATAAGTTGTACAATTAGGACTCATACACTATTACACTTCCTTAATTATATCATATCTCACAAAATTTCTTTTCTTCGTCATTTTAAAGGGGACAACTTTTGGCTTAAAAAAGGAGAAGAGAAAACTTCTCCATAGCAACAATGATGAATATGCATGCTACTGAATCCATTGAATCCATATGGTATGTTCAGTCACCTACGTGTCCATGGGTTGCTGCTGAATCCATTTGAAACCTCCTTAATTCATATGGTATGTTCAGTCCCCCACTTCCTTAATATGCATGCTAAGATCATAATCCCATTGTTGACACTCTGCATCTCCATTAACTTTATTTCCATGGTATAAAAATTCAAGGGGTTGCCGAGAAGCTTGACCACCACGGACCATTTCCAAATGGAGGATACCGCAGTAATAACCCTCATTTTAATAAGGATATATTGGTAGCTCGTCATATTATTTCTAATAAAAGAATATTTGTTTCCATAATTATGTTTTTATTTATGATATGGAATAAAATTTTGTTACATAAAAGTTGTACAATAATGTCATACATGAATGAAAATTATGATTATAATACATAGAATTTTTTAAATCAAATTGACAAATTATTGTTAAGATTTAAACATGGTAAAATCAATATGAAAATATTAATGAAATAATATTAACCTATGTACACCTTCGTAACTTTATTTTGGTGTTAAAATAATTATTATAAGTCATTTATATGATTTGGATAGTTTTCGTACTTTCTTAAAATTGAATAAGGACGTTTTGCCATAAATCTAAACGTTTGAGGTTGTTTTTGTAATTACTTGAAATCGGATTAACCTAAGTTTTATTGTAACTTTGTTTTGGTGTTAAAATAAAGAAGAAAAATTATTTGAGAATGACTTTTATCCTACGAATAACGAACACATGCACATCCTTCTATATTCGCATGCACATTCATTTACATATTCACATGCAAATTCGCAGATGTGTGTATTTCTTTAACAATATATGAAAAATATATGCACATGTCTACGTGTTCATGTGAATGAATGTGCATGTGAATATAAAAGGGTGTGCATGTATTCGTATATTCGTAGGATAAGGCCATTATCACCGGATTCAACTCATAAAATACATATTATAATTCATTTATATGATTTGGGTAGTTAAAATACTTATTCGTAGGATAAGGTCATCCTCAAATTCAACTCGCAACTAACTAAAATCTTCAATCTTCGACATTCAAATTAAATCTATATCCTTCAAAGAGTTGGTTAAGATTTGGATTTATTTTCCGATTGAAATATAAAATGAGACACCCTAAATTCTATTTTTCTCCATCAAACAAACAGAGCTTCCCTTGTTGTTCATCTCATGCATCTTCATTCCTCCTTCGTCATCCCACCTCCTTTCTTTGGTTTCTCTGCAAAATCGAGACTCAAACTGCAATTTCTTCTTTCTCGTTCGGTTAAGTTAGTCCCGAAATTGAATCAGGATACGAATTTCTAAGTCCAACTCATGGTGCTCTTCATTCTTGCATCCTGATAAGTATTTCAAGGTTTGGTATTGTAATATTCATAAACGAGATTTATGACAAAAGGAAAAAAAGTATAATGAAGAGGTATTGATTTTAAGGGTAAAATAGTAATTTCCTATGTGAATTACTATTCATTAAGGCAAGCTTGCCTTTTTAAGTAGTAAAGATAGTAAAGACTTATCTGTTTGGCAACAACGAGCTTATAGATAGCTTATTGGTAGTTTATGTAGTGGTAGGTGAAGCTGAAGCTGAATTGCTAGCTAAAGCTGATTTCGTAGCTGAATTTCGTAGCAGAAGTTGAAGTTGATTTAAGTAGCTGAATTTGATAAAATAGAAGAATGTGTTCGGTAAAAGTAGCTGAATTGTTATAAAAGTGAGGGGTGAAATTACCGAAAAGGGTATGGAAATTAAAATATATTAAAATGATAAATAAGGGTAAATCCGTAAATGACAATTGTCGGCCGAAATGAGTTCAACCCAAATTTAGGGTAAGTAACCCTTTTTGTACTCTCACTTGTATTTTCTAACCCTATAAATTTGTAGAGTGTAAACTAACCTTTTTGTGTGGATGACAGTAATTTTTTTTTATGACAGTAATTTCGGTCGATGACAGTAATTTCGGTTGATGACAATTTGCGTTTATGATATTTTTATCATATTTGATTATAATTTTTGTCATCATTTTTATTAATATTTTTATCATATTTGATTGTAATTTTTTTCATCATTTTTATTAATATTGTCATCTTAAGATGAATGAAAAAACACCGATGACATGAACTGTCATCCCGACATCATGAACTGTCATCCGACGACATGAACTGTTACATGAACTGTCATCGACGACATGAAATGTCATCAAAACTTTACATACAAAAATATCATACGAATTGAATCGAGCATGTTCAAATCAGAAGACAAAAAAGTTTATTCGTCATCCAAAATATACAAATGGTGTTCAATCAGAAGAGCAAAAAAAACCTTCATCTGATGACAAATTCGAATCGGATCATCCAAATATCCAAAAATTTGTCATCCAAACTGTAACCGGAATATTCGATGACAGAAAATTAGATCCACGACTTTACCTAAGGCAGATGATGACTTTAGCGTAGGGTGAAAACTTTCATCCAAACTTGTCTCTACTGGAGGATGACTTTAGCATAGGGTTTCAATTCCTCGACTTTGCCTTTGGCGTTGGATCTGGGCAGGAAACGACCAAAGGAATTGAGGAGGATGACAACACATATGACTAAGTTGTTAAAGGCCTGAGAACGATTTTTGTACTTGTCCACGAATTGATAAAGAAAGAAGAAAACCGGCTTCGAATGCAAGTGAGGAAGGCGCAACAAGAGTCCATCTTCAGCCTCGTCGACGTCGAATCCGGCTTCTTTGAACTCCATCCGAAGGAAGGATTGGCGCTCGTCAACGACACCGTCGTCGGATCTCCATTGAAAAAACCTCCATCCTCAACCTCCGCCATGGCCGAATCTCCACTCCCTCATCCAGAATCAGAACTCATTCCAATCAAAAGAGGAAGTTCTCTCTTTAGAAATTGGAGCGTTGCCGTCGTCTGCAACCTTAAGCTCGCTCCACGAAATCGTCATCGAGTTCGCTCCACAGAAATAAGGGATGGGGAAGAGGTGTAGGAGACAACTGGAATAAAATGTGGAGGCGGAAGGAGAAAGGAAGGAGGAAGAATAAATTAGGGTTTAAAATTTAAGTTAGCTTCTTCGGCTCAGATGAAAAGAGGTTAGAAAATCGTCCTATTGTACAAATTGGGTTAAAGGGCCCAGTAATTCGGTGAAAAAATGGGTTAATGACACGCATTACCTTCAGATTTTTCAAGTGGGCCTAAGCCCAAAAAGACAAAAACCCATTATCATAGTTTTTTTTTGGGTTAAGGAACCCATTATCATAGTAGTACATATATACTTGCGCAAAACGGGGCATTTTGCCCCTTATTACACTCTTTGAGTGTAATATAACATGCCTTCTAATTTAGAGTGCTAACTAACCCTCCCCATTTTTTAATTAAATTTTTAATAGAAAAATATATATACCTTCTCTAATTAAATTCTCTCCACTTTCCATTCACAATTTTTCTTCCCGTTACTTTCCTCTTTTTCTCTCTCTTCACTCCTCCTTCCTCTTCCAATCATTCCGCGTGATTTCCATCCGATTTCTTGTTGTTTCTCGTCGATTTCGAGCTTCTTTCCTCTCGCGCGATCTCCAGGTACTGTTTATTTCGGTTTTTGGTTGATTTCTGTAGAAATTAGGGTTTTGATCGATGTTTTGTTGTTTTTCTGTAATGCAGTTGTTCTCCTCTTGTTTCTGTGTGTAATTCGACCAAATTTCATCCACAATCAGTCACAGGTATGTATTTAATTCAGTTTTTGCTTTTGTTTTGTGTTTTTAGGTTTTACGGTTTGATTTTGAGTGCAATTTTTCTTTTTTCGATTTGATTACAGTGTTTTTTTGTGTGTTTTGCTTGCAAATTGCACTTTTTTTACAGTATCTCTTTGATTTTTACTTGTCTGTCCTTTTGCATGTGTTGATTACAGTTTTATTTGTTTAATTTTTGTATTTGTCATCATATTTATGGTATTTAGTTTTTTTTGTTCTTTCTTATTGTTGTTTGCGTGTAATTGATGTTAGTTTTGTAGTTTCGATGACAGTAGTTTGGTTATACATCTGGTTTTTGTTTTGATGACAATGTGTTTGTTTGTGTTTTATGTTGAGGACAGTTTATTAGTGAGATGTCATTGTTATACTATTGTGGATGGCAATATGTTTGTCATCGAGATGGTTTTCCCTTGAATATTCTACTATTTTAGAGTACAGTTATATATTCTGATGTTGATGACAGTTAGTTTGCTTAGTCATCTGGTTTTTGTTTTGATGACAATGTGTTTGTTTGTGTTTTATGTTGAGGACAGTTTGTTTAGTGAGATCTCAGTATTATACTATTGTGGATGACAATGTGTTTGTCATCGAGATGGTTTTCCCTTGATTACAGTGTTCTTTGCTCTATTTTATTTTTTGTATATTACAATATGGATGACAGTGTGTTTTGTTCAAATGTGGATGACAATGTGGATGGCAATGTGGATGACAATTTCTTTTGTTCAAATACAATTTTTTAGGACTCTTTGATGACAGTATTTTTGCTCTATTTGATTTTTGTTTTGAATGTTGATGACAGTAGTTATTTAAAAGTTTTTGAGATTTGATTACCAAATCTTCTATATTAGGATTTGTTTGTCTATTTCTTCTTGTTGATGACAATGTTTATTTCTCATCAAATTTCTATCATGTTTGTTCTAATAATTTATATTAGGTCTCTTGGATGACAGTTTAGTGCTCTATATTTGATTTTTTGTTGAATTTGATGACAGTAGTTATCTAAGGTTTTTGAGATTTGATTACAGTATCTTGTATGCCGTATTAAAGCTTTTTTTGTTCTGTTTTCCTTTCTTAGGCTGAGATGGATATTTCCAAAGTAGAGTATGTTTGCCCGCAATCCATGCATATGTCATCTCAGGTGAATATGTTTGCACAATGGGACGTCTTTCGCATTATTGATGAGCATCTTGGGGCTGATGGACTCCATGAAATAAGGAATGAAATTTTTGCCCCTATTGTTATCTGGGCCGACCAATTAAAGGTTTCATCTCAGCTGCTCTACTATTTCATCCTTCATCAAGTCAAGACAGAGAAATCTCATGAAATGTGGTTCAACATCAAAGGCCATGTGTGCCGGTTCGGTCTCCCTGAGTTTGCAGCTGTAACCGGGCTGGATTGCCATGGTAGTACCAACTATGAAATCCCTAATGCAAATATGATTGATGAATTTGGGGTCAGAAGTTGTAAATTTACAGAGTTGTTAGCATTCTTTGCTATCGAGGCCGATCCAGCTAGGAAGCTGAGTTTGGCATATCTTCTTATTGTTGAGGGCATTCTCCTTCCTCAACGACCGAATCAGCCTATTCGGTCTGAATTCTACAAGTTGTCAACAAATATGGATGAATTTCGGAAGTATCCATGGGGGAGGTTAGTGTACTCTACAGCAATTGAGCATTTGATGAAGGCAGCTACTATTGGGAAGCCAGAGAAAGGCGAGCGTCCTCATGACACCAGAGTTACAATTACTTGCATGGATTTCCCATAGCTTTTAAGGTATTTTTTAAACTGATCTCATATCCTATTTAGTTTTTTCCATCAGATCATTTTGTCATCATCTCTTTCAATTAGCCTATTTATATTTTTTGCTCACATGTTTCTTTTCTATATCTTGTATTACTGAGCTAATTATACAACTATCATCAATTATGTTTTTTAAGTATGTCATGACATGTTTGTTTATACTATATTTTTTTTGCATTTCTGATTTTCATAAACACTTGTCATCGTTACCTCTTTTGTTCTTCATGTCATGATCCTATCAATTCCGTCATCTTAATTGAATGATTCATACTTATTATCCTCTCATATTTCTTATGAAGCGCGCGAAGCGCGCTTCATTTCACATTCATTCCTTTTTTCTCGTCTGTCATATTATTTGTTTAAATCTTTTTTATAGCATTCTGTCATCATCTATCGTATCTGCATCTAATTTTTCTTTTAATTAGTTTTTTTCTTCTTTTAACTATGGTATATGTCATGAACTATTGTATATGTCATCAACTATTGTATATGTCATCAACTTTGGTATCTGTCATCAACTATGGTATATGTCATCAACTTTGGTATCTGTCATCAACTATGGTATCTGTCTTCAACCTTCTTATACTTTTTTTTTCTATCTGTTTAGGTTTGGATTCTTGAAACATTCCCTCAGTTTCGGGATATTGTAAAGTGTACTACAGCTGGTGCAAGACAGATCCCTTACTGTCTTCGTTGGTTCAACAAGGAAGTTAGTAGTATTTAGTTCAGCGCAATTACGAGACAAGTTAATGAAACTAATCTGGTATTTATTTATTCCTTCATCTTTTTCAGTTTGGTTTTATATATTGTCTTGTAATACTTTTTATCTATATCTAATTTTTGTCTTCTTTTTTGTTCAGTATTGTAGATATCCCCCATATTCAGAGCATGAAAGATTTAAGAATCTGAATTTTCTAGATGAAAGCGAGGACCCACTGTTTGATGGATTTGCCGAGCATATTCTGAATGTGGCGAAAGAGAAGGCTGGCAAAGAAGCTTCCTTCAACACTGAGATTGTAGCTACTATTCCAAAGGCTAAAGTGTATACACGCAAAAGGAAGAACGATACTGTCAATCAGGCTCCAGCTGTAAGGGTTACTAGGGCTCGCAAGGTTGACCCTAACCCATCTCTGAAGATAAAGTTGAAGGTTGCTAAGTCTGATAAGCAATCTCCCCGGTTATTGAAGACAGTCGCAACAAAGAAAATTTCTCCCAAAAAGACTCTTCACTTAGAACAAGCTCCAAAGTGGAAGAAGGTTTGCAATCCAAACTCAACATTCGTGTTGAGAACTTCTCCAAGGAAGAGATCTGTTATTCTAACAGATAAGCCAATTCTTACTAGTGCGCTTCCTATGAGGGATCCGATGAAGAATGTAGATGTTGCGGTTAGCAGTGTGCTTCGGAGTTTGAATTCAAAGTTGTCTGGAGGCAGTACATCCAAGATTGTGTCCTCAAATGCAAAAGGATCAGCTTCCTCATCATCTAGTGCTAAAACAAAGACAGATTCAAGAAGGTTTGATCCCAAGAGTGCTCGCTTTGATCCAAACTCCCCAGCATTTCAAGACAACTCAAGCGTTCCTCAAGGTTCGAACAATAATGACTCCTCTGAGAAGATTTCTGATCTGAGCAAGAAGGTTGATCACATGTGCACTGTGATGGCTGATGTTCAAGGTACTGTTACTGGTCACACCTTGAAGCTAGAGGATGTCTTCAAAAAGCTAGTTGACATCGGGAGCCTCATTGAGACTTTTATATCTTCAACAAGAGCCAACCAAGCTTAATCAACTCCTCTTCCAACCGATCCAATCCACAACAATCTTAAAGTGTTGGAGGAATATTGTGGATTTGTTGATGCTTCTGCTGCTTCTGCGAGGATTATTGGTGGAAAAAATGTGGAGGATAGTGTTGGAAAGGTTGTGCTTCCCTCTGCCACTGTTGAGCTTAATCTTGAGGACAGTGTTGGTGGGCCATCTACTCTCCCTGTTCAGCGTAGCCATTCAAATAAAGGTGTAGACAGTAATGGTGGAGGTACTGAAAAACTTGTGTTTTCTTCATCTGAGAAGTCAAAATCCAATTGCAAACCTAGGTATGAAAATATTGCCAAGGAGGACAGTGTGGGTGAGGCCAATATTCCACTATCTCTTGGTGTCAGTTTACCTTCCCTGAAGCAATCTCTGGATATCCCCAAGGATACAAAGGAACAAGAGGTAGATGTTGTAGTTGATGACGGTAAATCGGATTGCAACAACGTCGACTTGTTTGTTGGTGAAAGTGATGCTGGATTTCTAGTGATTCCATCTGGGTCCCAAAATGCATTCCTTACACCTCCTATTGTATTTGAACCATAAATTGGTGATGGAATGGTTGTTGATGACAACTTGGTCAACACAGAGGATGACAAGGTTGGTATGGTTGATGATGACAAGGTTGTCATCACAGAGGAGGTGTTTGAAGTTGTAGATTCTGTGGCAGATGTTCCAGTCAATCCTGTGGAAGTTGGGGAAGGTCTTGATATTGATAACATGGAATCTGAAGACAATGTTGAATCTGAAGACAATGTGGCACCTGAAGACAATGTGGCTCCTGATGACAAGTTGGTTAGGAAGTCTTCTAGGGTAGGTCGTCCTAGCCCTGTCCTTTTAAGTCCCTTCGCAGTGCCATCTAAAGCCATTGGTATGCCTCCCAGACCAGCGTACTCTTTCTACGAATACGACGATCGCTTGGTCTTCTATTCATGGCTAAAAGATGGGTATGTTGTATTTGTTTTTAGTTATAATTTTCTAATCATTATTTTGTCATCAAATCTATATTCTGTCATATCTATTATATTTTTTTAATTCTTATCTTAACTTTGTCATCAAACCTTTTATTTCATGGCTTAAGTGCATTTTTATGTTTATATCTCATGAAGCGTGCTACGCACGCTTCATTTTGTCTACAAGAGTGTTTGATGCAATCTTGTCATCAAACATTTATAGGTTTGATGACAGTCCTGTCATCAAACACTTTTAGGTTTGATGACAGTCTTGTCATCAATCCTGTCATCAAGCACTTTATTATCTAAGCTATCAACACATTATCATCAACTTTTCTATGTCCAATTATCATAATTCTTTTCTTCAACATTTTTTGTTAGACCTATTATACATCTGTCATCAAGCACTTTATCATGATATTTTTGTATTGTTTATTTTCAGTTTTGAATGATGACATATATTGTCTGATGACATTTTTTTCTCCTCTTCATTTTTTGCAGCAAGGAAGAAGCCACTATAAAAGGGAATGATATTAGCCTCTCTAAGCCTTTCTTCCGGAAGTTGATTAAGAAGAATTGTTGGTTTGATGACGTTGTAAGTGTTTTATCATTGAAACCAGTTTTTTATATTTATTATTTATTTATTTGTATATAAATGCTAGAATTCTTTTGTGTTTTCCAGCATTTATCTGAAGCCCTATATTTCATGAGGAAAAGAATATTTGATGAGAGAGAAAAATTCAAGGATGTAGTTATTCTGGATTGGGTTTGGTTTAGTAGGATGAACCCCCAGTGTCTTGAGAAGGTGTTGTCTGGTATAGATTACAACCTTAATTTCCATCTTGATTACTTTTCTGGTGCTCATCCACCAGCCTATGGGAAATCGTGGGCTAATGGCGTCTCAAGGGTTTACTCACCATTTAATATCAATGAAGAACATTGGGTTGGTCTAGAGATAGACTTGTTTAAGAAGCATATTACTGTTATGGACTGTTTATATACCCCAGAATCGAGAGCTAGTTTCTACAAGGATGAATTCATTATTGAATCTCTTCAGCCTCTTTGCAAATTACTCCCTGTTTTGTTAAATAGAAGTGGGATGTTCAATCACCTCGGGAACCTAGACAATGATTTCACTCTCACTAGGCATCCTTCTCTCCCCCAAGATGTTGGGTATGTATTCATTATTCCTTTTTCTAGCATTTTATTCTTAACTTATTCTAATTTCTGTTGTACTTATTTTTTCTCAATCTTACACTGCATAACCCTTTTTATTTTTGTGTTTCTTTGGTTTCAGTGGTAATTGTGGTCTCTTTACATTAAAGTACATTGAAGCTTTTGCATTTGGGAGTTCCTTGGATGAGCTGGATGACGATCATGTGAGGGCACTTAGGGAGAAGATGGCCATTGAACTATTTCACTAAGAGATTGTGTGGAAGCCTCTACCTCTTAATCGTACCAAGCCAAAGAAGTGATTCAGCTTTTTTTTTTCACTTTCAGTAAAACTTGTTAATAGTGATATCATGGACGACAGTGTTTGTTTCACTTGTGTAAGACAATTTGGGATAATGTGTGCCTTTGTACTCCAGTGTTTGTAATGATGACAATTTGTTTTGAAATCTAATTTTAGTGATGACAAATTATATAAAGTGTTTTTTGTTTGTCCCCTATATATAGTTTTTAATGATTGTGATTCTATCATACTGTCATCCAGATGACAGAAAAGTTTTATTACACTGTCATCATTTTTGTACCTATTTTACTCTAGATCATTGTCATCAATGATTGTTGATTTTAATACTCACCTTTATGAAGCACGCTACACGTGCTTCATTTGCCTCTCACTCATTGTGTCAAATTTTGATGACAGTTCTATGTTCATTTAAAAATTGTCATCAACTGTCATCTTTCATTAAGTATGTCAATGTTTGATGACAGTTCTATCTTCACTTAATAAATTGTCATCAACTGTCATCTTTCATAAAGTGTGTTAATTTTGATGACAGTTCGTTGTTATTTAATAATTGTCATCATCTATCATCACCCATTTTATTATTTTATTTTAGCATTTGTTTAAAATATCTTTAATTCTTCTCCATTATGTAAATTTTGTAACTGTCATCAACTCTATAGTATTATTTTTATTTTTAATTCCTATCATCATAGTACTAAATCTTATAAATTATATTTTTTATCATCATCAAATTTGTTCTCCTCCTCATAAAATTTGTTATAATTCTTTGATGACAGTTATATACACTCGAAAATATTTCTATCACCAGCCTTCATCTGTCATCATCATTCAGGCAGCCTTTATTTTCGGATTTTTTTTTGTTTTTTCTGGTGAACTCCAATGCATGTTATTTTTAAATTTCGAAACCAACATGCATTGGTGAGGAGAATTCAAAGTTTGAGTTTGTGTGTTGGTCACCTAACAACCAATAGCATTAAATGTGTGTTTGACCAATTTAATGTATTCTATGCAACCCTAACTCCTTTCCTATATATATCTTCATCTTCCATTCCAGATATCCCACACTCTCTCTTTTGATCTTTTTTTTTTGTATATTTCCACATAGCAAATCGTTTACAAGGCAAGTATTTCATTTTTCAATTTTTTTCTTTTGTTGTAAATTCATTGGCACTCATTTTATTTATAACCCGAGTTTGTGCAGTACTTTCCTCTCAATGGCAGATGATATCAACTGGTAAGAGACTTTTCTTGTTGAGATGCAGAGGTCAATGGTGGAAAATGATTGTAGATTGGTAAAATTCTTCATCCTTTATGTTATTGCCTAATCTCTTTTTCAGTTTTCTTTCAAATTTTAATATGATTCCGTTTTATATATTTTAGCCAATCGGTTTTGACCACGCCAATGAATATCTCAAGGAGTTCAAAGATAAAGAAATCATCTTGGCTGTGGAAAACAAAGAACAACTTTGGGATGTAATGGTGAAATTCAGTGACCATGGGAATCCAAACAATTGCTATAGGTTTGGTAAAGGTTGGAGGAAGTTTGTTGCAGACAATAAAATAAAGAAGGATCAAGGTCTCCTATTTGAAGTGATGGGGAGAAGTGTTAGTTTGCTTGTGTACCTGGTTAGGGTTGTCAAAAGAGCTTAACCTCTTTATGTGTCTTTGTCATCTACCTATGGAATTTAGTGGTTTTTATGGCTTATCCGAGTGTTGTTGTGTCCTTTTGCTATGGTATTAGTATTTTCCTTTATGATCTTTCATCAATGTAACTTTACTTTATGTGTCGAACTTATCCAATAAAAGAATCAATTCCTATTTTGCTTTCGATGACATATATTGATATTGTCATTTATTTTTTCATCTGTAATCAAATGTTCTAAATTTTTGAATCTTTTAAATCCATGTTTTATTAATATGTTATGATTTCATATACTTGTCATCATGGATGACAGAGTTATCATTTTGTCTTATAGGCCAATTATCTAAATTGTCATCAACTGTTTAATCAGATTTCTTTTTGTATTCTGTCATCTATCATCATTTGATTTATAATTTTTGTATTTATCTTATGAAGCACGCTACACGTGCTTCATTTCACTTATCATTTTGTCTTATAGGCCAATTATCTAAATTGTCATCAACTGTTTAATCAGATTTCTTTTTGTATTCTGTCATCTATCATCATTTGATTTATAATTTTTGTATTTATCTTATGAAGCACGCTACGCGTGCTTAATTTCACTTCTCATAATTTTGCTTGATGACAGTTTTATGGGTTGATGATTGTTCAACTGTCATCTGTCATCTACCTCCATCTGTGTTCTTTTCTCATGCAAAACAAGTTAGGATTTAATATATTCATCCAATAGTTCATCAATTTTTATTTATTACAATGACCATGTGCATTGTCATCCAAAATCCTTGTTCAAATCAATTAAAAAAGGAAAGTAATGCAAGCTATATATGTGTAATAGTATTTTATCAATGTAATCAAACTATTCTAGAACAAACGGAGAACTTCTGGCTTCTGGGGTTTTGTTCATGCAAGATGTTCTGTTGTGTCCAGTGGATCCACATATACTGCATCTTGCGGGTCTTCTTGGTCCACACCTCCTCTTGCTATGATTTGGGAACTCACCAATTGACGGTATTCTTTTCTTCTTAAGTTTCCCTGTTCTTGTCTCTAGCTTGGGAGGTAGGCACTGTATGTTCATGATCTCCTCTGTTATCATTTCTTCAGTTTGCCTAGGCACAAAATATATGGTCTCCTTGTAAGAATTCATCCAATTCTCAAATCTGTAATAGTCACTCACGAATCCTGTCACCTTCACCTTTGCTTTCTGCATTGTCGTTATTCCATGTACACAAGGAATATGGTCTAGATCAAACACTCTGCAAGTGCAGCTTCTTTTTGCCAAATCCACAACTCCATAGAAATCTCCTCCAATCACCTGGTATTGGAATTCATTCAATGCCCTCACTTCATATTTCTTGGACAGCTTATGCCTTTTTTGAAGTATTTCCTCTATGTTTGGTGGCACCACTTTGCTCAGGGCTTCTTCTGTTTTGTTGCGCCTTTCAACGAACCATCTCATCAGCATTTCTAAAACACACTCCAATAGGGCAACAACCTGAAATGACCTAGCCTCTAGTAGAACCTTATTAATGGTCTCTGAATTGTTTGTAGTCATTATGTTGTATCGGTCTCCTTTGCAGTGTGATCTTGCCCATTTCTCAAATTTGGAAATAACCAAGTAATCCCCCATTTCCTGATTTATTGCACATATCTTCTTGAAGTTCTCCTCAAATTCCCTTCTTGTATAGTTGTTTGCAGCCAAAGTGAAGAGTTTGTGCACACCCCTGTCCTTATACCTTTGCTTGAGGTTTTGATGAACATGTGTTTTACACACACAATGCTTTGCTGATGTATATATGCTCTCCACTGCCTTTATAATACTTTGATGCCTATCATACACAATCACCAACTCCTGTGAACTAGGGATCACTGTAATAAGCTGTTGGAAGAAGAATGTCCAAGATCCATCATTTTCTGAATCAACAATTGCATACGCCAATGGATAAATTTGTTGGTTCGCATCCTGCGCAGTTGCAATCAATAGGTGTCCTTTGTACTTTGTATGCAAATGCGTTCCATCCACCATGATTACCTTCAAAACAAAAGTATTCTGTCATCAACACTGATTGTTTATATATTTTTGTTACAAACCCATTGAAATATAGCATTATTCATTGTAATTTTTTTATTTTCTTCATACACTGTTATCATGCATCCTTCAAGAATTCTATCATCAAATACTGTCATCAAATAATACTGTCATCCAAAATTGTCATCATGCATCCTTCAACACATATTCTGAGCAATACACATTTTAAGATTTTTTTGTAATAATACTGTCATCAAATATTGTCGTCATTAATATTTTTAATATTTTTCAAACACTGTCCTCATTCATGCTTTACCTTATTTTAAAATTCTGTCATCAACACATATTCTCAACACATATTGTCATCCTTAGTCCATCTATTGTAAGATTTCATCCTTTTTATATTTCTTATAAAGCGCGCTTCGGGCGCTTCATTTCACTTACATCAAAAGTTTGTTATAAAGCAAAATCTATATCTTGTAGAATGTTATTGTATCAAAACTGTCATCATTTGTTTTTATATGCCAAATTTTCCAGAATATAGTGTAATAATATTTTCTAATATAATTCTATTTAGTCATCATCATTATCTGTCATCAAGTATAGCAATGTATGTCTACATACCTTTCGCATTTGATTGAATCCTCTTATTGTCGCTCCTAGTGCTATGAACACATATTTGAAGCGATTTTCGTCATCAACCTCAAGCTTTGTGTATGTGCCTATGTTGACTTGTTTGATCATGTGGCAATAGATAGGCAGCATTCCATAGTTTTCTTCCGGTGTTCCTCTAATCAAATTTTGTGCACATTCATTTTCCTTCAAAGCCTTCCAATAGCTCACATCCATACAATGTTCTTTCCTCATGTCGTTCCGGATACTTTTAGGGTTCGGTCCAGTTTTCACCCCTTCATACCTACACACACAATAAGTCAACCAAACTGTCATCTTTCAATATTAATGTGTTTGTATAAAACCATAACTATTTGCATATATTTTTGTTACCTTGTTTTTATCTGCTTTCCAACCATCTTGTATGTTGGCTTGCACTGGTTTTCACACCTAAAGTCAAAACAGCATGTGTGTTCTTCTCTATACTTTCTTATCTCAAAGAAATGTGTGTCTTTCAACACCATTGCCCTCAAACCCCAGTTGCAGTTCTCATCTGCACACTTGACAGTAAATAAATCAGGTGTTCACTTGTAGACTTTGTACACAAAGTTCCCCCTCATAGCGACTTTCCTAATGGCAACTTTCAGCATCTCCTTTGAGTCAAAAATCCGTCCAATATGGATGAACCCTGTGTAGTCTTCATAATTAGAACTATCACCCTCCATAATTTCTCCCCATTCAGTATTTGTGTCCCTTGATTCACAACTAATTACCTCACTCCCATTTTCCATCTCATAATCATTCTGAAATGGAACAAGGCTGTTTTTTTCACTCACTACTGTCGTTTTAGTTTTCTTCTTCTTCTTTTTCTCTGTCACATACAAAGGAACACTCCATTGAACCTTCTCTGATTTGTTGATGTCAATGAAACACTTGAAGTCCTCCTCCGTGTCCACAATATATGGTATTCGAATTTTCTGGAAAGGGTTCAAGTGCGACAACTCAATTTCATGTGCTTGTGTCTTCAAATTAAACCTTTGAATAATGGTATCCTTTGCACCATCCAACCCTATGTTTATGTCGATTACAAATGCTTTTGAAACCAATGTCCCAACATAAGCATTCGAACCATCTTTCATCTTCCATTCTCCCCCCAACATACAGTTAGAATATTCATTTGTACCTGCATAGCACAAGTTATTGTCTTCATAAACATTCTGTCATCACTGTACAATTCCTGAATTGTAATGAATCTAATTTTCAATCTGTCATCACACCTAATATTCTAAATCTAAGTTCCAAATCCTGTCATCAACTCCTTTCCTTAAACAACAATACTGTCTTCGTATTATATCTGTCTTCATGTCTATAATTCATAGCATCATCCTATATTTCATCTCAATACTGTCATCCAACACACATCAACTATGATATAATAAATCCAAATTTAACAATTAGCATATCATCAAATTTCAATTATCATAATTATATTTCTCTTAAAAAATGTTTTGTCATCAAAATTACACTATGTCTAAACATTGGTTTGTTATCTAAATCCATCTACATTCTGTCATCATTGTTCAATTTACTAAATGATAATGAATCTAATTATAAATCTTTCATCACACTTAATTAATCTAAGTTCAAAATCCTGGCATCAACTTCTTTTCTTAAACAACAATACTCTCATCAAAATTACATTACCATTAGTTTGTCATCTAAATCCATCAACATTTGTCATCACTCTTCAATTCCTTAATTTTAATGAATCTAATTTATCAACCTATCATCACACTTAATATTCTAAATCTAATTATAAAAAAATAATTATGTCCTGAATTGAAATTAATCTATTTATCAAACTGTCATCACATTTACAATTTTAAATCTAAGTTCAATATCATGTCCTCAACTTTCCAAACCTAATCCAATATTTTGTCCTCAAAATTATAATTCTGTATCTAATTGACGAGGCGAATTTGTCGTGTGCCAAGTCAAGTAATCCTAACATGCAAACTAAGTAATATAGTACGCAAGTAAGGGTCGAATCCCAAGAGAATCAGTTTATCAAATTCTTAAGTTATCACAATGACTAACCAATAAACGTAACCAAAGGGGGGGGTTTTGTGGTTTTGATACGAAGTATCGAATGTCAACTTGGTTTTAACAAGATTAAGCGAAGTGTTCCACTTAGCGATTATCCACAATTAGATTAACAAGTTGATCATAAAATCCTTTTTATCCTTATGTCAAGTTCTCAAGTGATCGTTCTAATTCCTGTTCTTGAATAGTTATTAGTCCAACTAGTCCTAATAACCCTTACTCGATTATAACCTCGAAACTATCGAAATTCAATAACAAAGTAGCAATGCATTCAGGAATAGATAGATACATGCAATATCATGGACAACTAGTCGGATACTCGACACGTACTCAACTCTCTTTTCTAATAACAATCACAACTAGTTCATGCAAATAGATTGTGCTACACAACAAGTATGATAATTCAACTAGAAGTATCAAACTCTAGCAATATGAACAAGACACAACTAACTTAGGTGATCAATCTAAAGAAGTAAATCTAGTTCATCGACAATACAAACAAGAGAGTTGAGACAATCAAAGAGTAGACAAAAGGAAAGGATAAACTCACAACTTGTTGAATCCAAAAGCTTCAAACGCCAAGTGAAACAAAGGAACTTTAGCAACTCATAAGTTTGTGAAAACTCTTCCAAAAACTTAAGCAAAACAAAGGTTTCGTGATCAAGAATGATCATCCACTACCTATATAGTATTAGCTGATGTAACAGCCCAATTAAGGTCCTAAAAAAACGTATGGAAAGTTACAAAATTAAACACAAATTACTTCAAATGGCAAAGACATCAATTTGATTCTTCTGTCGAGGAACCGCACCCGCGGGTTGAGAGCCGCGGGCGCGGTTTTGGATTTCTTCAGCTTCTCTGGATGGCAGAGGGCCGCGGGCGCGGCTTGAGACCCGCGGGCGCGGCTTGATCTTTCTCGAATGGTTTGGCTGAAAGTGAGAACCGCGGGTGCGGCTTGATAGCCGCGGGTGCGGTTTTAGCTTTCCCGAATCCTTGTCTGAGGATGAAACCCGCGGGCGCGGCTTGAGACCCGCGGGTGCGGCTTGTTGTCTGAGGCAGAATTGCTGATTTCTTCAAGTCTTCGTCTTCGTCTTCGTCTTCAGCAGCTTCTTCCTTATGCTTCAATGCTTCCAATGCTTGTATCATCTCTTGGAATCTCGTATGTAAATCTTCTCTCGAACAGCTCCATGATACAGATTACATAGGAACAAGTAACATAATCCTATACAAAACTAGCTAATAATCCATAGTTGCGGTATGTAAAACACCGCTTATCAAACTCCCCCATACTTAGACCTTGCTCGTCCCCGAGTAAGCTAAAAGAAACTTACTCTTTTACAATAATCACTCAAAGATCTCAGGAAGTATGAAAAAGAAAGAAACTACAAATTACTAACACATTTAGTATACAAACAATATGGTGAGAAAGAATTTTATCAATTTTGGTCTTCCATAGTGGTTAACATGCAAAAAATTTTGTCCTAAAACACTCATTTCACTCATTTTGCCTAGGCGCCTCGAAAGGTTTTCACCTAGCCACTCATTTCATTTTCAATCTCACCATTCCTTACCGCCCTCAAGTCCTTTTTTGCCAAGCCTAATGCAAGCCGAACTACCCGCTTATTGCATGGATTTTTCCATCCCAGGATTTTCATTTGCCTTTTTTCGTATTTTTGTGGCTTTTTCTGTTTTTAATTCCATGCAAAGTACAACAAAATAAAAACCGAAGGGAAATAACAAGAAAATGAAACTACTCTAGGA
Organism: Oxyria digyna; assembly: GCA_029168935.1. Taxonomy (NCBI): domain Eukaryota; kingdom Viridiplantae; phylum Streptophyta; class Magnoliopsida; order Caryophyllales; family Polygonaceae; genus Oxyria; species Oxyria digyna. The sequence goes on from JAPVLV010000022.1 coordinate 17,342,513, forward strand.
TAAGCAATGAACTAATTTCCCTCCCCCATACTTGTAGTGCACAATGCCCTCAGTGTGTAAGACATAGAAAAATAATGAGGAAGAGAGAAAGAAGCTCACTGATCCGGGTCATCCCGGTTTGGATATTCGGGCCAACGAGCATGCATGTCGAGCCGTAAGTCATCCACCGACTGCTGCAGCCTCTCAAAATTGTGGTTCACCGTCTGCTGCAGCCTCTCAACATTCTGGTTCACCGTCTGAACCGACTGGTAGACATACTCAATCCGCTCGAAAAGACGCTGCTCCCAAGGTACGTCAGCAGGAGCTGCAGAAGACGAGCCTTCGCCCCATTGCCTCTGAGGCTGAAAATGAGGGGCAGGCTCCTGGAAGTCGTCATCATCATCATCCTCAAGGTCAGTTGGCTGCTGATCCAGCTGCGGAACCGGCTCCTGTATGCTGATCCCACCGCGAGCTCGTCGTCGAGCAGCTGCACGAGGGGGAGCGGGTGCTGGGTTGAGCCTAAAAGTATGGGCTGGCCCATAAGCAAAATCCTCGGTGAGAGCAATCTCGGGAGGACCAAGCCAAACCCACATCCGCTCGTCTTCATTGACTGTAACCGACTTGAGCCACCTAAGTCGGGTTTGCAGAAACGTGGTATCCAGCAAATAGGGACCCATTGAGGGGTCCGGACTACCTACGCAGTCAAGCGTCTCCCAGTCGGGGACGACAGCCTCTAGGATGAGGGTGATCATGCCACCCAAAGTAATCTGTCCCCTCGGTTTTGAGCGGGCTGTCTTACAAGAGTGAACAAAAAGTGAGAGCCAATCTGGAATTACCTGACATTCCGGCATGAGAGCATACAGATACTTCAGCTGGTAGGCAGGCACCTTGTTCACCTCAGAAAGCCCAAAGAAGGCCATAGAGAGAGCCCGCTGTGTCAGGCGGAGACATGGATGGGACATCTTTGCATTATAATCATTACCGTGGGTATCCCGAACTTGTCCCGTCCATGTGTACCAGACCTGTGTAGGGCTGGCACCAACTATAGTATCATAATCTGCAGAGGGAATCTGAGAGATTCCCAAGATGTGGCGCAGCTGTTCAGCCTGAACTGTAAAGGACCGTCCATTGTAAATGAACTGGATGGCCGAGATGGAGGTGGTCTCTGAGACGTTTTTGGACTTGAGGCTTGCCAGAAACTGATAGGTAGCCTCGGCATGAGTAGGGGCTGACCTGTACACGAAACCCTGCAGCCCTGCGTGCTTCAGCATGGCCTCAGTGCATGCAGTCATACCCAAATCATCGAGGGTACGTAGATGAAAAAATTTCGTGGCTACACACTGCTTAGCCCTTAAATAAGCCAAGTTGGTCTGAACCTGTTGTTGCCACAAATCATTTTTGTGGCCTCGGGATGTTCCTGCTGCAGCCATCAGAGTGTATACGCAAAACAAATGCTACCACAAATCCGCACACAACAAATATACCACACAGCAGCAGCAGCACAATAGCAAAAAGCCCTCCCCGAGGCGTAAGCAAATCAACAACGATTAGTGCGGTTGGGAGAAGACTTACTGAAATCAGTAAAATGGACGCAGAGGTGGAAACCGCGGGCGCGGGTTGGGGGCCGCGGGTGCGGTTTTTGCTTTTGTCTGATCTCTGGCGAGGAGGGAACCGCGGGCGCGGTTTTGGGGCCGCGGGTGCGGTTTGTGCGAGCTGGAGATTTCTTGGCAAGGCGAGGCCGCGGGTGCGGGTTTGTAGCCGCGGGTGCGGTTTCGTCGAGACAGAAACGTCTGGGCAGAGTCAGGGTGCGGGTGCGGGTGGTGGCTTTTGAACCGCGGTTGCGGTTGGATGCCGGCGGGGGTGCGGGTGCGGGTGCGGGTGAGGAGGATTTGGTGAGGGTGTGTTGGTGTTGGGAGAGAGGGGTTTGGTGGGGGGTTTTTGATTTTTGAGAGGTAGGGTATGTGGTGGGAAGTGGGAAGAGAGGCTTTTATGTGGTGGGAGAGTTTGATGTGGTAGGGGGTAGAAAATGAAATTTGATATGGAGAAGGTTAGAAGATGAAATTTGATATGGAGAAGGGTAGAAGATGAACCGTCAATTCCTTTTCTTTTTTAGCTTTTTTTTTTTTTTTTTTTTTTTTATAAACGAAAAGAAGAACCGTCAATTCCTTTAGTAGCAAACGACCATCGTCTTCTCGTCTTGACTTCCTAGAAAATAGAAACAAAACAATTAAAAAGAAAATGAAATTTAAGGGAAAAAGAAGAATACCCTGGGTTGCCTCCCAAGCAGCGCCTTGGTTAGAGTCATGGCTCGACTTGGTTTCCCGTCTTCAATTTTCCAAAGTTGGCTCTTCTAGAGCCATTTCATCGAAAGACACTTTGGTGAATCCCTCATGGTAAGGTTTTAACCTTTGACCATTCACCTTGAAGACGTTGTGGTTGTCTTTGTCAAACAACTCAACGGCGCCATGAGGAAAGACGCGAGCAACAACATACGGGCCATTCCACCGGGATCGCAACTTACCTGGAAAAAGTTGAAGACGAGATTGGTAGAGCAAGACCTTGTCTCCCACCTTGAAATCTTTCCTCAAGATGTTCTTGTCATGCCAAGCCTTCGTCTTTTCCTTGTAAATCGCCGCATTTTCATACGCATCCCGGCGTATCTCTTCAAGCTCTTCAACCGGTGCCTGCACAATAGAAGGAAGAAGCTTTTCGCTCTCCAAAGTTAGTAGCATGGGCCGACCGGCCAAAATTTTACCCGAAGCGTCTAGACGAGCTAGAACACTTTGAATCTCAGGTGGAAGAGACAAATCAATTGTTGGTGAGTGAACGATGCTGTGTTTTAATACTATAGGATCAATTACATCAATTGAACAAATAGACGCAGCATCTTCGACGGGGTGTTTCATAGCATCAAAAATGTTAAATTGAACTATTTCCCCATCGAACTCTAAAGTAAGAGATCCACTAGCCAAATCAATCTTTGTGTTAGCGGTTCGCATGAAGGGTCTCCCAAGCAAAATAGGAGCAGCTTGCCCATCATGTTCCATGTCTAACACAAAGAAATCAACGGGAAAGAACAAATTATCCACCATAACCAAAACGTTTTCAACTACGCCTTTAGGACACACGGTGGACCTATCGGCTAGTTGAATAACAATTCCGGTTTCATGAAGTGGACCTAACCCGAGAATCTTATAGAGAGAGTAAGGCAACACATTTATCGATGCACCCAAATCGAGCATGGCTCGTTCAAAATGTGTGTCGCCTATACGGCAAGGTATGCTGACCATGCCCGGATCGCTGCACTTCTTAGGCATTCGCCTTTGAAATACAGCGGAGACACGCTCGCTTACCGTCACCTTTTGTCGCCCTTTCAACTTTTGATTCCTCTTGATTGTGCAAAGTTCTTTTAAAAACTTTGCATATCGAGGAATGCTTTTAATTAACTTGAGCAAGGGGATGTTTACCTCACATTTGCTGAACGTCTCAAACAACTCCTTGTCGTTTTCCGGCCTTTTGGTGTTCCTAAGGGCTTCGGGAAACGGGGCGGGAGGTTTGGTGGAGTGGAGAGGTGGAAAGTTGGGGCGAACGTAGTTGTCCTGTCTCAACTGGAAATCCCCCCGATCCTCCACTTCGAGTTCAGCATTTTGTGAAGGAAAATCTGGAATGTTTACCTCGGTGGATGAGCCGCGGGTGCGGTTTTCAACCCGCGGGCGCGGCTCGTCAGTGCACTTGTCTTCTGGCGAAGTGGCAGAGCCGCGGGCGCGGTTTTCAACCCGCGGGCGCGGCTCGTCAGTGTAATTGTTTTCTGGCGCAGTGGAGGAGCCGCGGGTGCGGTTTTCAACCCGCGGGCGCGGTTCTTGGCTGTCCTCAGAATCCAATTTTTCTGCCGAAGCCTCGACAAGGTTTTTGGTTTCCCCCAAAATCTTACCACTTCTTGTTGTCACTGCACTTACATTTCTGGTTGGATTCACCACCGTTTGGGACGGTAGAGAATTGGACTTTTGTTGTGCAATGGTGGTAACAGCTTCAGCCAACTGCCCAATTTGCTTCTCCATGTTCTTGATGCTCGACTCGGTCGTTTGAACATGAGTTGTGAAGTGTTGAGTCAAGGATCTCAGCAGCTCCGCAGTAGATGGTCCAGCATTGGGTCGAGGGCCTTGAGCTTGTTGTTGGGGCTCATTTGGATCACGCCACCGAAAATTGGGATGATCTCTATACCTCGGGTTGTAGTTATTTTGTTGATCATCACGAGGTCGTGGGGGTCCATACCCACCAGCAGCAGCATTGACTTCAGCAACGTCTTCACCTTCAAGCTCAGGGCATTTATCTGTAAAATGAGAAGGGTCAGCACAAATACCACATACCTTTACTTGTTGTTGTTGTCCTTTTTGCAACTGAGAGACCATCTTTTTCAACTCTACAAGCTCAGCTACAAGAGCGGGATCCCCTGAACTTGCTGCGTGCACTCCCTTTTTGGTGTATATCCTACCAAAACTCCTTGTGCTCTCAGCCATATCTTGCAATTTCTCCATGGCATCCTCCGGCGTCATGTTGAGAATATTCCCACCACACGCAGCATCAACCATCCTCCTTTCTTGGTTAAGGAGACCATTGCAAATGTAAAGCACTAGATCCTCGGTATCATACCCATGAAAAGGGCACGGAGCACACAACCCCTTGAAGCGTTCAAGGTAGTCATAGAGAGTTTCGTCTTCACTTTGCTCGACATGGGCTATCTCCTTCTTGAGAGCATTCGCCTTCTTCACCGGAAAATACTTGCTCAAGAACACCTTGTGCAACTTTTCCCAATTATCAACCGAACCGGTTGGCAAATGGTAATACCAAGAACGAGCACCATCCTTCAAAGTGAACCCGAAGGCTCTCATCTTGATCTGCTCTTCCGTGACGTTTGGCGGTTTGGTCGTCATGCAAATGTCATGAAATTGGTTCAAATGCATGATTGGATCCTCACCAGCCAAACCATGGAAACTTGGGAGCAAATTGATCACCCCTGACTTGAGCTCGAAAGTCACCCCATGAGCAAGGGGTGGAATAACCACAGCTTGAGGTTGTTGTGTCAGGTTTGGTATCTGTCATCAACTATGGTATCTGTCTTCAACCTTCTTATACTTTTTTTTTCTATCTGTTTAGGTTTGGATTCTTGAAACATTCCCTCAGTTTCGGGATATTGTAAAGTGTACTACAGCTGGTGCAAGACAGATCCCTTACTGTCTTCGTTGGTTCAACAAGGAAGTTAGTAGTATTTAGTTCAGCGCAATTACGAGACAAGTTAATGAAACTAATCTGGTATTTATTTATTCCTTCATCTTTTTCAGTTTGGTTTTATATATTGTCTTGTAATACTTTTTATCTATATCTAATTTTTGTCTTCTTTTTTGTTCAGTATTGTAGATATCCCCCATATTCAGAGCATGAAAGATTTAAGAATCTGAATTTTCTAGATGAAAGCGAGGACCCACTGTTTGATGGATTTGCCGAGCATATTCTGAATGTGGCGAAAGAGAAGGCTGGCAAAGAAGCTTCCTTCAACACTGAGATTGTAGCTACTATTCCAAAGGCTAAAGTGTATACACGCAAAAGGAAGAACAATACTGTCAATCAGGCTCCAGCTGTAAGGGTTACTAGGGCTCGCAAGGTTGACCCTAACCCATCTCTGAAGATAAAGTTGAAGGTTGCTAAGTCTGATAAGCAATCTCCCCGGTTATTGAAGACAGTCGCAACAAAGAAAATTTCTCCCAAAAAGACTCTTCACTTAGAACAAGCTCCAAAGTGGAAGAAGGTTTGCAATCCAAACTCAACATTCGTGTTGAGAACTTCTCCAAGGAAGAGATCTGTTATTCTAACAGATAAGCCAATTCCTACTAGTGCGCTTCCTATGAGGGATCCGATGAAGAATGTAGATGTTGCGGTTAGCAGTGTGCTTCGGAGTTTGAATTCAAAGTTGTCTGGAGGCAGTTCATCCAAGATTGTGTCCTCAAATGCAAAAGGATCAGCTTCCTCATCATCTAGTGCTAAAACAAAGACAGATTCAAGAAGGTTTGATCCCAAGAGTGCTCGCTTTGATCCAAACTCCCCAGCATTTCAAGACAACTCAAGCGTTCCTCAAGGTTCGAACAATAATGACTCCTCTGAGAAGATTTCTGATCTGAGCAAGAAGGTTGATCACATGTGCACTGTGATGGCTGATGTTCAAGGTACTGTTACTGGTCACACCTTGAAGCTAGAGGATGTCTTCAAAAAGCTAGTTGACATCGGGAGCCTCATTGAGACTTTTATATCTTCAACAAGAGCCAACCAAGCTTAATCAACTCCTCTTCCAACCGATCCAATCCACAACAATCTTAAAGTGTTGGAGGAATATTGTGGATTTGTTGATGCTTCTGCTGCTTCTGCGAGGATTATTGGTGGAAAAAATGTGGAGGATAGTGTTGGAAAGGTTGTGCTTCCCTCTGCCACTGTTGAGCTTAATCTTGAGGACAGTGTTGGTGGGCCATCTACTCTCCCTGTTCAGCGTAGCCATTCAAATAAAGGTGTAGACAGTAATGGTGGAGGTACTGAAAAACTTGTGTTTTCTTCATCTGAGAAGTCAAAATCCAATTGCAAACCTAGGTATGAAAATATTGCCAAGGAGGACAGTGTGGGTGAGGCCAATATTCCACTATCTCTTGGTGTCAGTTTACCTTCCCTGAAGCAATCTCTGGATATCCCCAAGGATACAAAGGAACAAGAGGTAGATGTTGTAGTTGATGACGGTAAATCGGATTGCAACAACGTCGACTTGTTTGTTGGTGAAAGTGATGCTGGATTTCTAGTGATTCCATCTGGGTCCCAAAATGCATTCCTTACACCTCCTATTGTATTTGAACCATAAATTGGTGATGGAATGGTTGTTGATGACAACTTGGTCAACACAGAGGATGACAAGGTTGGTATGGTTGATGATGACAAGGTTGTCATCACAGAGGAGGTGTTTGAAGTTGTAGATTCTGTGGCAGATGTTCCAGTCAATCCTGTGGAAGTTGGGGAAGGTCTTGATATTGATAACATGGAATCTGAAGACAATGTTGAATCTGAAGACAATGTGGCACCTGAAGACAATGTGGCTCCTGATGACAAGTTGGTTAGGAAGTCTTCTAGGGTAGGTCGTCCTAGCCCTGTCCTTTTAAGTCCCTTCGCAGTGCCATCTAAAGCCATTGGTATGCCTCCCAGACCAGCGTACTCTTTCTACGAATACGACGATCGCTTGGTCTTCTATTCATGGCTAAAAGATGGGTATGTTGTATTTGTTTTTAGTTATAATTTTCTAATCATTATTTTGTCATCAAATCTATATTCTGTCATATCTATTATATTTTTTTAATTCTTATCTTAACTTTGTCATCAAACCTTTTATTTCATGGCTTAAGTGCATTTTTATGTTTATATCTCATGAAGCGTGCTACGCACGCTTCATTTTGTCTACAAGAGTGTTTGATGCAATCTTGTCATCAAACATTTATAGGTTTGATGACAGTCCTGTCATCAAACACTTTTAGGTTTGATGACAGTCTTGTCATCAATCCTGTCATCAAGCACTTTATTATCTAAGCTATCAACACATTATCATCAACTTTTCTATGTCCAATTATCATAATTCTTTTCTTCAACATTTTTTGTTAGACCTATTATACATCTGTCATCAAGCACTTTATCATGATATTTTTGTATTGTTTATTTTCAGTTTTGAATGATGACATATATTGTCTGATGACATTTTTTTCTCCTCTTCATTTTTTGCAGCAAGGAAGAAGCCACTATAAAAGGGAATGATATTAGCCTCTCTAAGCCTTTCTTCCGGAAGTTGATTAAGAAGAATTGTTGGTTTGATGACGTTGTAAGTGTTTTATCATTGAAACCAGTTTTTTATATTTATTATTTATTTATTTGTATATAAATGCTAGAATTCTTTTGTGTTTTCCAGCATTTATCTGAAGCCCTATATTTCATGAGGAAAAGAATATTTGATGAGAGAGAAAAATTCAAGGATGTAGTTATTCTGGATTGGGTTTGGTTTAGTAGGATGAACCCCCAGTGTCTTGAGAAGGTGTTGTCTGGTATAGATTACAACCTTAATTTCCATCTTGATTACTTTTCTGGTGCTCATCCACCAGCCTATGGGAAATCGTGGGCTAATGGCGTCTCAAGGGTTTACTCACCATTTAATATCAATGAAGAACATTGGGTTGGTCTAGAGATAGACTTGTTTAAGAAGCATATTACTGTTATGGACTGTTTATATACCCCAGAATCGAGAGCTAGTTTCTACAAGGATGAATTCATTATTGAATCTCTTCAGCCTCTTTGCAAATTACTCCCTGTTTTGTTAAATAGAAGTGGGATGTTCAATCACCTCGGGAACCTAGACAATGATTTCACTCTCACTAGGCATCCTTCTCTCCCCCAAGATGTTGGGTATGTATTCATTATTCCTTTTTCTAGCATTTTATTCTTAACTTATTCTAATTTCTGTTGTACTTATTTTTTCTCAATCTTACACTGCATAACCCTTTTTATTTTTGTGTTTCTTTGGTTTCAGTGGTAATTGTGGTCTCTTTACATTAAAGTACATTGAAGCTTTTGCATTTGGGAGTTCCTTGGATGAGCTGGATGACGATCATGTGAGGGCACTTAGGGAGAAGATGGCCATTGAACTATTTCACTAAGAGATTGTGTGGAAGCCTCTACCTCTTAATCGTACCAAGCCAAAGAAGTGATTCAGCTTTTTTTTTTCACTTTCAGTAAAACTTGTTAATAGTGATATCATGGACGACAGTGTTTGTTTCACTTGTGTAAGACAATTTGGGATAATGTGTGCCTTTGTACTCCAGTGTTTGTAATGATGACAATTTGTTTTGAAATCTAATTTTAGTGATGACAAATTATATAAAGTGTTTTTTGTTTGTCCCCTATATATAGTTTTTAATGATTGTGATTCTATCATACTGTCATCCAGATGACAGAAAAGTTTTATTACACTGTCATCATTTTTGTACCTATTTTACTCTAGATCATTGTCATCAATGATTGTTGATTTTAATACTCACCTTTATGAAGCACGCTACACGTGCTTCATTTGCCTCTCACTCATTGTGTCAAATTTTGATGACAGTTCTATGTTCATTTAAAAATTGTCATCAACTGTCATCTTTCATTAAGTATGTCAATGTTTGATGACAGTTCTATCTTCACTTAATAAATTGTCATCAACTGTCATCTTTCATAAAGTGTGTTAATTTTGATGACAGTTCGTTGTTATTTAATAATTGTCATCATCTATCATCACCCATTTTATTATTTTATTTTAGCATTTGTTTAAAATATCTTTAATTCTTCTCCATTATGTAAATTTTGTAACTGTCATCAACTCTATAGTATTATTTTTATTTTTAATTCCTATCATCATAGTACTAAATCTTATAAATTATATTTTTTATCATCATCAAATTTGTTCTCCTCCTCATAAAATTTGTTATAATTCTTTGATGACAGTTATATACACTCGAAAATATTTCTATCACCAGCCTTCATCTGTCATCATCATTCAGGCAGCCTTTATTTTCGGATTTTTTTTTGTTTTTTCTGGTGAACTCCAATGCATGTTATTTTTAAATTTCGAAACCAACATGCATTGGTGAGGAGAATTCAAAGTTTGAGTTTGTGTGTTGGTCACCTAACAACCAATAGCATTAAATGTGTGTTTGACCAATTTAATGTATTCTATGCAACCCTAACTCCTTTCCTATATATATCTTCATCTTCCATTCCAGATATCCCACACTCTCTCTTTTGATCTTTTTTTTTTGTATATTTCCACATAGCAAATCGTTTACAAGGCAAGTATTTCATTTTTCAATTTTTTTCTTTTGTTGTAAATTCATTGGCACTCATTTTATTTATAACCCGAGTTTGTGCAGTACTTTCCTCTCAATGGCAGATGATATCAACTGGTAAGAGACTTTTCTTGTTGAGATGCAGAGGTCAATGGTGGAAAATGATTGTAGATTGGTAAAATTCTTCATCCTTTATGTTATTGCCTAATCTCTTTTTCAGTTTTCTTTCAAATTTTAATATGATTCCGTTTTATATATTTTAGCCAATCGGTTTTGACCACGCCAATGAATATCTCAAGGAGTTCAAAGATAAAGAAATCATCTTGGCTGTGGAAAACAAAGAACAACTTTGGGATGTAATGGTGAAATTCAGTGACCATGGGAATCCAAACAATTGCTATAGGTTTGGTAAAGGTTGGAGGAAGTTTGTTGCAGACAATAAAATAAAGAAGGATCAAGGTCTCCTATTTGAAGTGATGGGGAGAAGTGTTAGTTTGCTTGTGTACCTGGTTAGGGTTGTCAAAAGAGCTTAACCTCTTTATGTGTCTTTGTCATCTACCTATGGAATTTAGTGGTTTTTATGGCTTATCCGAGTGTTGTTGTGTCCTTTTGCTATGGTATTAGTATTTTCCTTTATGATCTTTCATCAATGTAACTTTACTTTATGTGTCGAACTTATCCAATAAAAGAATCAATTCCTATTTTGCTTTCGATGACATATATTGATATTGTCATTTATTTTTTCATCTGTAATCAAATGTTCTAAATTTTTGAATCTTTTAAATCCATGTTTTATTAATATGTTATGATTTCATATACTTGTCATCATGGATGACAGAGTTATCATTTTGTCTTATAGGCCAATTATCTAAATTGTCATCAACTGTTTAATCAGATTTCTTTTTGTATTCTGTCATCTATAATCATTTGATTTATAATTTTTGTATTTATCTTATGAAGCACGCTACACGTGCTTCATTTCACTTATCATTTTGTCTTATAGGCCAATTATCTAAATTGTCATCAACTGTTTAATCAGATTTCTTTTTGTATTCTGTCATCTATCATCATTTGATTTATAATTTTTGTATTTATCTTATGAAGCACGCTACGCGTGCTTAATTTCACTTCTCATAATTTTGCTTGATGACAGTTTTATGGGTTGATGATTGTTCAACTGTCATCTGTCATCTACCTCCATCTGTGTTCTTTTCTCATGCAAAACAAGTTAGGATTTAATATATTCATCCAATAGTTCATCAATTTTTATTTATTACAATGACCATGTGCATTGTCATCCAAAATCCTTGTTCAAATCAATTAAAAAAGGAAAGTAATGCAAGCTATATATGTGTAATAGTATTTTATCAATGTAATCAAACTATTCTAGAACAAACGGAGAATTTCTGGCTTCTGGGGTTTTGTTCATGCAAGATGTTCTGTTGTGTCCAGTGGATCCACATATACTGCATCTTGCGGGTCTTCTTGGTCCACACCTCCTCTTGCTATGATTTGGGAACTCACCAATTGACGGTATTCTTTTCTTCTTAAGTTTCCCTGTTCTTGTCTCTAGCTTGGGAGGTAGGCACTGTATGTTCATGATCTCCTCTGGAATCATTTCTTCAGTTTGCCTAGGCACAAAATATATGGTCTCCTTGTAAGAATTCATCCAATTCTCAAATCTGTAATAGTCACTCACGAATCCTGTCACCTTCACCTTTGCTTTCTGCATTGTCGTTATTCCATGTACACAGGGAATATGGTCTAGATCAAACACTCTGCAAGTGCAGCTTCTTTTTGCCAAATCCACAACTCCATAGAAATCTCCTCCAATCACCTGGTATTGGAATTCATTCAATGCCCTCACTTCATATTTCTTGGACAGCTTATGCCTTTTTTGAAGTATTTCCTCTATGTTTGGTGGCACCACTTTGCTCAGGGCTTCTTCTGTTTTGTTGCGCCTTTCAACGAACCATCTCATCAGCATTTCTAAAACACACTCCAATAGGGCAACAACCTGAAATGACCTAGCCTCTAGTAGAACCTTATTAATGGTCTCTGAATTGTTTGTAGTCATTAGGTTGTATCGGTCTCCTTTGCAGTGTGATCTTGCCCATTTCTCAAATTTGGAAATAACCAAGTAATCCCCCATTTCCTGATTTATTGCACATATCTTCTTGAAGTTCTCCTCAAATTCCCTTCTTGTATAGTTGTTTGCAGCCAAAGTGAAGAGTTTGTGCACACCCCTGTCCTTATACCTTTGCTTGAGGTTTTGATGAACATGTGTTTTACACACACAATGCTTTGCTGATGTATATATGCTCTCCACTGCCTTTATAATACTTTGATGCCTATCATACACAATCACCAACTCCTGTGAACTAGGGATCATTGTAATAAGCTGTTGGAAGAAGAATGTCCAAGATCCATCATTTTCTGAATCAACAATTGCATACGCCAATGGATAAATTTGTTGGTTCGCATCCTGCGCAGTTGCAATCAATAGGTGTCCTTTGTACTTTGTATGCAAATGCGTTCCATCCACCATGATTACCTTCAAAACAAAAGTATTCTGTCATCAACACTGATTGTTTATATATTTTTGTTACAAACCCATTGAAATATAGCATTATTCATTGTAATTTTTTTATTTTCTTCATACACTGTTATCATGCATCCTTCAAGAATTCTATCATCAAATACTGTCATCAAATAATACTGTCATCCAAAATTGTCATCATGCATCCTTCAACACATATTCTGAGCAATACACATTTTAAGATTTTTTTGTAATAATACTGTCATCAAATATTGTCGTCATTAATATTTTTAATATTTTTCAAACACTGTCCTCATTCATGCTTTACCTTATTTTAAAATTCTGTCATCAACACATATTCTCAACACATATTGTCATCCTTAGTCCATCTATTGTAAGATTTCATCCTTTTTATATTTCTTATAAAGCGCGCTTCGGGCGCTTCATTTCACTTACATCAAAAGTTTGTTATAAAGCAAAATCTATATCTTGTAGAATGTTATTGTATCAAAACTGTCATCATTTGTTTTTATATGCCAAATTTTCCAGAATATAGTGTAATAATATTTTCTAATATAATTCTATTTAGTCATCATCATTATCTGTCATCAAGTATAGCAATGTATGTCTACATACCTTTCGCATTTGATTGAATCCTCTTATTGTCGCTCCTAGTGCTATGAACACATATTTGAAGCGATTTTCGTCATCAACCTCAAGCTTTGTGTATGTGCCTATGTTGACTTGTTTGATCATGTGGCAATAGATAGGCAGCATTCCATAGTTTTCTTCCGGTGTTCCTCTAATCAAATTTTGTGCACATTCATTTTCCTTCAAAGCCTTCCAATAGCTCACATCCATACAATGTTCTTTCCTCATGTCGTTCCGGATACTTTTAGGGTTCGGTCCAGTTTTCACCCCTTCATACCTACACACACAATAAGTCAACCAAACTGTCATCTTTCAATATTAATGTGTTTGTATAAAACCATAACTATTTGCATATATTTTTGTTACCTTGTTTTTATCTGCTTTCCAACCATCTTGTATGTTGGCTTGCACTGGTTTTCACACCTAAAGTCAAAACAGCATGTGTGTTCTTCTCTATACTTTCTTATATCAAAGAAATGTGTGTCTTTCAACACCATTGCCCTCAAACCCCAGTTGCAGTTCTCATCTGCACACTTGACAGTAAATAAATCAGGTGTTCACTTGTAGACTTTGTACACAAAGTTCCCCCTCATAGCGACTTTCCTAATGGCAACTTTCAGCATCTCCTTTGAGTCAAAAATCCGTCCAATATGGATGAACCCTGTGTAGTCTTCATAATTAGAACTATCACCCTCCATAATTTCTCCCCATTCAGTATTTGTGTCCCTTGATTCACAACTAATTACCTCACTCCCATTTTCCATCTCATAATCATTCTGAAATGGAACAAGGCTGTTTTTTTCACTCACTACTGTCGTTTTAGTTTTCTTCTTCTTCTTTTTCTCTGTCACATACAAAGGAACACTCCATTGAACCTTCTCTGATTTGTTGATGTCAATGAAACACTTGAAGTCCTCCTCCGTGTCCACAATATATGGTATTCGAATTTTCTGGAAAGGGTTCAAGTGCGACAACTCAATTTCATGTGCTTGTGTCTTCAAATTAAACCTTTGAATAATGGTATCCTTTGCATCATCCAACCCTATGTTTATGTCGATTACAAATGCTTTTGAAACCAATGTCCCAACATAAGCATTCGAACCATCTTTCATCTTCCATTCTCCCCCCAACATACAGTTAGAATATTCATTTGTACCTGCATAGCACAAGTTATTGTCTTCATAAACATTCTGTCATCACTGTACAATTCCTGAATTGTAATGAATCTAATTTTCAATCTGTCATCACACCTAATATTCTAAATCTAAGTTCCAAATCCTGTCATCAACTCCTTTCCTTAAACAACAATACTGTCTTCGTATTATATCTGTCTTCATGTCTATAATTCATAGCATCATCCTATATTTCATCTCAATACTGTCATCCAACACACATCAACTATGATATAATAAATCCAAATTTAACAATTAGCATATCATCAAATTTCAATTATCATAATTATATTTCTCTTAAAAAATGTTTTGTCATCAAAATTACACTATGTCTAAACATTGGTTTGTTATCTAAATCCATCTACATTCTGTCATCATTGTTCAATTTACTAAATGATAATGAATCTAATTATAAATCTTTCATCACACTTAATTAATCTAAGTTCAAAATCCTGGCATCAACTTCTTTTCTTAAACAACAATACTCTCATCAAAATTACATTACCATTAGTTTGTCATCTAAATCCATCAACATTTGTCATCACTGTTCAATTCCTTAATTTTAATGAATCTAATTTATCAACCTATCATCACACTTAATATTCTAAATCTAATTATAAAAAAATAATTATGTCCTGAATTGAAATTAATCTATTTATCAAACTGTCATCACATTTACAATTTTAAATCTAAGTTCAATATCATGTCCTCAACTTTCCAAACCTAATCCAATATTTTGTCCTCAAAATTATAATTCTGTATCTAATTGACGAGGCGAATTTGTCGTGTGCCAAGTCAAGTAATCCTAACATGCAAACTAAGTAATATAGTACGCAAGTAAGGGTCGAATCCCAAGAGAATCAGTTTATCAAATTCTTAAGTTATCACAATGACTAACCAATAAACGTAACCAAAGGGGGGGGGGGGTTTGTGGTTTTGATACGAAGTATCGAATGTCAACTTGGTTTTAACAAGATTAAGCGAAGTGTTCCACTTAGCGATTATCCACAATTAGATTAACAAGTTGATCATAAAATCCTTTTTATCCTTATGTCAAGTTCTCAAGTGATCGTTCTAATTCCTGTTCTTGAATAGTTATTAGTCCAACTAGTCCTAATAACCCTTACTCGATTATAACCTCGAAACTATCGAAATTCAATAACAAAGTAGCAATGCATTCAGGAATAGATAGATACATGCAATATCATGGACAACTAGTCGGATACTCGACACGTACTCAACTCTCTTTTCTAATAACAATCACAACTAGTTCATGCAAATAGATTGTGCTACACAACAAGTATGATAATTCAACTAGAAGTATCAAACTCTAGCAATATGAACAAGACACAACTAACTTAGGTGATCAATCTAAAGAAGTAAATCTAGTTCATCGACAATACAAACAAGAGAGTTGAGACAATCAAAGAGTAGACAAAAGGAAAGGATAAACTCACAACTTGTTGAATCCAAAAGCTTCAAACGCCAAGTGAAACAAAGGAACTTTAGCAACTCATAAGTTTGTGAAAACTCTTCCAAAAACTTAAGCAAAACAAAGGTTTCGTGATCAAGAATGATCATCCACTACCTATATAGTATTAGCTGATGTAACAGCCCAATTAAGGTCCTAAAAAAACGTATGGAAAGTTACAAAATTAAACACAAATTACTTCAAATGGCAAAGACATCAATTTGATTCTTCTGTCGAGGAACCGCACCCGCGGGTTGAGAGCCGCGGGCGCGGTTTTGGATTTCTTCAGCTTCTCTGGATGGCAGAGGGCCGCGGGCGCGGCTTGAGACCCGCGGGCGCGGCTTGATCTTTCTCGAATGGTTTGGCTGAAAGTGAGAACCGCGGGTGCGGCTTGATAGCCGCGGGTGCGGTTTTAGCTTTCCCGAATCCTTGTCTGAGGATGAAACCCGCGGGCGCGGCTTGAGACCCGCGGGTGCGGCTTGTTGTCTGAGGCAGAATTGCTGATTTCTTCAAGTCTTCGTCTTCGTCTTCGTCTTCAGCAGCTTCTTCCTTATGCTTCAATGCTTCCAATGCTTGTATCATCTCTTGGAATCTCGTATGTAAATCTTCTCTCGAACAGCTCCATGATACAGATTACATAGGAACAAGTAACATAATCCTATACAAAACTAGCTAATAATCCATAGTTGCGGTATGTAAAACACCGCTTATCACTAATCAGTATTCTATATGAGCATCATATTGTCATCAGGATCAACATTCATCAGTTTCATTCTATATTCATCAACACTCTGTCATCCAGTTTCCATTATTTTATTCAATCATTGTTCTTCATCTTATTCGTCCATCAAAATACTTTTTTTAACAACATTTTGTCATCAGAAATACAGAAAGTCTTTAAAATCACTGTTTATTTAATTATTTCGTGTGTTTGAGCATTCACATTCATGGAATTATATGATGACAGATTGAATCTTACCTCGAATTCGAATTTGCAGCAGAAAGTTTCTTATATCGCGACGACAAATTGATGCTTTGTTAGTTTGATGAAGTCAAACCTTCAATTTCATCCCAGAAGCTACCCCGAGAGAGTTCTTATGAAGTGCGCGAAGCGTGCTTCATTAATCTTACCAGAAAAGTAGATGTGAGCCACCAAATCCAGTCGATGGGAGCCGAGACGAGGCGTGACGTCAAGTTTCTGGTGGAGGCGCTTCGCTGCGAGTCGGAGGATTGACAGGAACGAGCTTTTTCGCTCCGAATGAAGAGGAAGGACGAGGACGACAACACCGGGAAGGAGGACGGAGAAAATCCGCGTGGAGAAGAAGAAGGAAGAATATCGGCGTGAAGGAGAGGAAGATGGAGGAAGAAGAAAACGACAGGAAAGGAGAGGAACGAGAAGTGAGGAGCGTGTGTAACAGAATAGAAAAGGGAAGAGTTAGTTTACCTTCCTTGTATAAAACGGGTTACTTTATTCACTAAACTTTGTAAAAAGGGTTACTTAACCCGTTTTTGGTATACACTTGTGATATTTTTAAAAGTCACCCACTACAATACGGTGTAATTTACACTCTTCAAAGAAATACTTTTTCTAATAATTTTTTTTAAATGAGTCATTAAATTTATTTTGATATTTCAATATACTGTATAAAAATCTTAGTAAATAAATTATTCTTTTATTATACTAATAACAAAGGCAATAGATTATTAATTTTTTTAATACTTACAAAATTTAAAATAATGTGAGAGCCTTAAATAAATATAGAGAATTATAATTTTCAAGTGTACATATGAATAAACTATAATAATAATATTAAATAATATATTTCATATATAACTAGATTTAAGTAACATCAATTACTTAATATATTATATGATAATAGTACTAACGTATGAAATCAAGCACCCCTTCAAAATATATCTGGCTCCGCCACTGTATATGGATATACGAAATTTTATACTACCTTGTATATATGCTACATTATTAACCCATAAATTTTGTCAATACAATGAAATACATTCTTTTGATTTTAATTATATTCGAGCTCTGTCACGAGTATTTTAGGCCATTTTTCATTTTTAATATCAGAGTCTTCAATGTTTTTTTTTATCAGGCAAGACACGACACAGGCCTTTATAGCTTTGTTATATCTTTATTTTCTTTTATTTTTTGGGTCGTCGGTAGTACATCGTCAGGACTTGAATGCATAGATCTTACATTCTTACCCCTCATATCCTACTACATGAATGCACATTTTCATGTGTAAAAATTGAAATCTAATAATTGTGTTTGTCATGATCTATCGAATCCTTAATACAATCTTCATTTTTAATACAAATTCTTGTATATAAAAAATATTGTATAGCCCGTGCGAAACACGGAATGACCGGTAACTCTATATATATATACGGATATGCCACATACGTTTCATAAAACTAGTCTCCGGGCCCCGTGCTTCGCACGGGGTATACACATTTTTTTTTTTAAAAGTAACATTGTATCAGTACAAAAAAGGATGTTGTAATAAAATTATGATGCTTACCGTCAACCACATCAATTACATTTCACATTATACACATACGGAAAAAACACGCGGTTTTATAAAAAAAAAGTAAAAAATCAAACATTGAAGACATATCTCTTACAGATGTAGTGTCTATTCAAAATGAGGGCGCATTTTAGAACGCTTAATTGCAACTGTCTTCTTTTCAAAAGGAAGATACACCTCATATTTTGCTTCTGGAGCTCGAACCAAGGTAACATGACCTATCCACCACCCTTTCTCATGCCAAACATCAACCGTATCATTCAAACTATATTCCTCTTGAAATATAATTGTAGGTGGCACACAAATCTTGCAGTAGGGTAAAATCTCACGTTTTCTCTGTAAAGTTTCATTATCGTAGAGTGTTAAATACTCAACTTCATAGTGATTAGCATACGAATGACCAACAATGGTTGCCTCATACATAGAACCAAGCATAGCACGTTCTGACCCAATGACCTCAACGGGGTCTCCAATTAAGTAGAAACAATCCATTACAATGAAATGAAGAGATACCGAAGTGAGTTATAACACACAAGAAGAGCAAATAACCTGAAAAGAAAAGAATATAGTGTCAGCATTAAAGTTCTCAAATGTTAAATAAGCAAACAATTTTGAAAATAGACAGTGAATAGCCTAAAAGTGAAATGTTTAAGGTGAATACACAAAAATCAGCAATGAAGAAGTACAAACAAGAAACAACTAAGCAAAACAAAATAGTCCCCAAGTATAAATGAAGTTTTCTAAGTACTAAATTTTGGATAAGTGAGTGTAACTTGTAGGAAGCAAAAAAATAACGTTCCGATCAACAATAAAAAACCCAAAATAATAAAATCAAATATGCATATAACAATGATGTTCAAGCATAAATAATTTAACTCGTAATCAAATACCTGAAACGGTTTCAATAAATTGGATTACAAGCGGAATGGGGAATGCACACGAATAAGGATAGACCAGTATTCTCTATACATACACATGGAGAACTACTTTGTCTCTATATATACTACTCTAATACTATTATTATATATATAATTATAAGAATAAAATATACAAGAAACTTGGGGAGCAAGGAGTATGAATTTATATGTAAAATCTATTGTTTTTGTAATGGGTATAAATGGATTTGGGCCAAATTCATTCAATGGGCCATCTACTATTATATGAACTTATCCCGAATTGACCCAGACTATGAATTTGATTTGGATGTCGTGATTTACAAATTGATCTCTGCGTGGACCCATCATACCAAATCCATATAAAAACAACTCAACAACTCCCTATTCGATTCAATTGTGATCGGAAAAAGTCAGCCATGGCGTCTTCAGGCGGTGCGAGGAAGAGGGAGAGGGAAAACCCATGTGGGATTCGTGGGCACTATCACAAGTATGAGGAAGGAGAGGTTTGTGGGATTTGTGGGCATCGATTGCCTGCGGAGTCTGAGCGATCTTCGATCCAAGTTAGTGCTTTTGCGTCGGAGATCTTGCCCGAGTTTCTCTTTCTTGGTAGCTATGATAATGCTTCTAGGTCTGAGCTTCTCAAAACTCAAGGGATTTCTCGGATCCTCAATGTATGAATCTCTTGGACTTTAATTAATTTAATGGTGTTTGTTTCAATCTGTATATGATTTAGGTTTCTGTTGCAATACTTGATTGGAGGATGTGATTTTCAGGGGATTTTTTGTGTTGTTGTATTGGAGGAATGTTGGTTTGCTGCTTGAGTATTAGGTTGTATCTGTGTAAGGTAATCAGGCTGCTTATGAAATGAGAACAATGCTTCTATGTTTTAATGAAAGTCCTTGATTACAGTTTGGAATATAGAATCTTGATTTTTGCAAGGAATGTTAATTATGATCTAAGAAGCTTTCATCTCGATTTGTATGTTAATTATTTGGTTCTCTGTTTCGGATAAGATCCTATCACTGTCTTTAGTAATTGTGATGAATTATCATTGACTGGATGATTTGAGAGGTGAGGCTGGTGTTCTACACTCAAGAAAAGAGACTTATAAATGGACCCTTTGGACCCGCTTCCTGTATATATTATGAAAGCTAAAGAAGTCTATGTGACTAAAAACAAGGGAACAAACCAGTGAACTTGTAGGACAATGTATACTCTATAGTTTTTGCTGCATTTATGATCAATTTTGGACTCTTATCATGATCTCTCAGAGTTGTAAACTCTTATACTTCTAGTGTTTACATTTGATACTTGTTCTGTAGCCATGTTTTGGATTATTAGACCACTTTCATAATTCATCTATCTATCTTTGTATATAGTTGGAGATCTGGAATTATTTTGCTAGAATGTGCTTGAATCACTGATTGGAGCTACTTAAAAATGAAACTGTATAATTACTTTTAATCATTAAAGTATTTCTACTTGTTTCATAATTATCAAAGCCTATTAGCTCAAAAGGAAGAGCAATGTGCTTGTTGTACATGATGTGGGTTCGAATCCCACATAGGTTGATCAATGAGGACATTCTAAAATGAAGGTTGCTATCAATGGTGTCGATCCTGTCGCGTTAGAAGATGCCCTTTGCAAACGAGTAATGATCACACCGGAAGAAATCATTAAGAAGAGTCTTGATCCTGTTACTGCATCGTTTAGTAGAGATGGATTAGCAAAGACATTTTACTGTCGGTTATTTGATTGGTAAGTCCGTCTTATCATTTTTTCAGTGCAATTCAAATTTCATATACTTGATGCTGATTTTTGTTATGGTTTTGCTTTAACCTTATCAAGCATGCTCATTCCAGACTTTCTTTTGCTTGTAGCAACCATATATCTATACACACCATATTCATTCCTAATTCCTTCTAATTCAGATGAAATAAGGTCAAAATAATCCTCTAATTCACTGTTCTGATTAATTTAGCCTATCAGGAAATTAACTCATTATAACTTGGCTGCTCCAATATACAAGTTGGCTGCTGCAATTTCAAATCAAGATCTCAAAAATAATAGATAATTAATCACAGTAGCATGTACTCACAACCATATCAACCAAACATTTCCTGTTCAAAAATAAAAATCTACCAAACTTAAATGCAACTTAAACAAGCAGCTGTTGCATCATATTAAGATAAATATCTCAAAACCTTGATATCTATGGTTTTTAAAGCTTCAAAACAAATAAGTAACTTTTTCAAAAAATCAGAATTTTATACTGCTTAGCTTCATGTAGAAATTAACATCATATTAAGATAAATTAACATTTTTACTGCTTACTCATGGTTGAACTTCAGAATTTGCCCAATTCTCACGTTCATATTCTTGTGTTTGCTTCTGTGTCTTAATTTTTCTATGGATATTTCATTTCAGATTAATATCTCAATGACCTCCATGCAAATCGAAATCTGAGAATGATTAGGCAACCATATAATGTACTGAAGGTGAAAACTTTGAAATTGAAAATAACTACAATGCATTACATATCAACGTGATGCTCACAAAAAGTGTGCCTTGCATCAACATGGATATGATAATGCCTTTGCGGAATACATAAAAAGATGATTACAAAGTACATAATTAACAAAGTAAGCGGCTTGTTCAAAATGCTCCGCAAATTCTCACGGTGTGAGCGCAAGAGACACCGCTGTTACCACAACATGGGAACTACCCCACATGAGGACGGATCCTCATATGAGGGATCCGAAAGTCCCTATCTGCATTTGGGAAATATACCCGATAGGTCGAGCTTGATGACCATCGACGGAGGATGACGCCTCGCCACCATCCCCCGAAGAGCCAAACATCTACGAGTTGTCCTTCATTATAAAACGGAGGGGAAGTTAAAGGCTGAGGTAAACGAAGACGGTGTCGTGGAACGAGCTCCCTTGCGCGTGTACGCCCATCCGACCGTATGACATTGTGGTATTCAACACTATAAGAGTTCGGTGAACCCCAAGCAACGACAGTTCCTGTGTAGGTCGAGCCTATGAATGGTGGATTCGATGCTTCGACTTCAACGATAGTGCCCAAAGCTAAATCGTGGTCCATCTACATCACAAAACGGTAAGGGTACAAAGTCATGACCAAAAAAAGTATGTAAAAACATAGTAAAATGACTCCTGCAAATGTATAAATTGCATGCATGCACTCATCCATTAAAGTTGCAAACAAAAACTTAAAATGAGGAGGTTTATGAGCATAACCAAACAAAAAACACATAAGGCAAACAACAACTGAGATGCACTGCATATATGTAATGCACTGTAGTAGGTTGCGTTAATGATGAAAAAACAGTAAAGGTTGAGAGTTTCGTCTAACAGTAAAGGATGATGACATCAGTGAGGAAAACAGCAAGCCTTAAGGAGACTCTCAAACTCAAAGAACAAAAACATGAGGGAAAAAATGATGAAAAAACAATAAAAGTAACTCTAGAAAATCAAATTATAAGGTTGAATCAACTTAAAGAAATAGGATAAGCCATTGGAAGAGCATACTTTTATGAGATTTTGCAGCAGATGTTTTTTTAAGAGAGATATAAGAGAAAGGTTGAGAGTTGTGTGAATATGAGGATACAAGCCAAGAGTTTTATAGGGGTAAATGGGATATGCACAGTACAAAAAGATTGCAAAGAAATATAGAAAAATTAATTACCTAATGTACAACAGAACCGTCCTTGTATGTTGAATGGACAATGCAATTTGTTTGTTTGTGTTGTATGGTAAATCATACAGTCTTTTCAAGGGTGGGTATTTCTGATTTGATTTTTTTTTGTTTAACAGCCTTGCATGCCGAGTCCATTTTCTTGAAGTGGGCCTACAATTTTAGCCATTGATCTTTGTATGTCAGCCTAATAAAACATTTGGTCCTCCATAAATTCTTCTTACTGGAGCCTAAGAAAGTGAGTAACCAAATATTTAGTTTAATAGGCTCCTTAGTTATACTTACAACAATGAGGTATGATTGATTCTCTTGTGAGTTTTTTATATAATGAAATTCCAAATCCAAAACACCTAAAGAAACATCTTAATTCCAAACAGCAAACCATATCAACAGTAAAAAAGTAAATGAATTAATTGTGACTGAAGTAGTGAATTAATTGTGACTTGCAGTGTGTGTTCGTTAGTGTGCAGTTGCATATGTTATTTCATACATTGTGATGTCTGCCTTGGGACCTAAACTGTATTTTTTAGACTTACTCAAGCTGGAAACCTCTTGCTTAGTTTCTCTGTGTTCTACTTTTAATAATTTCCTTTGGCTCTCTCAGATGAATGCTGACACCTTATACAAAACATCTCCAACGGTTCAAGAAAATGTGTTGTGGTCCTAAGTGTAGTAATCCAAAATTTAGGTCAAATTGATGGCCAAGTAGATTGAAAACAAGCAATTGCTGCTTGCAGAGTTGTTTGATCATAAACTTGATTGATTAATAGTCTGTCCACATCTTGTGCTTCATATGGCTTTGCCTTCTGAAAAAACAAACATGAATAAGGCTTGTCAGCAGAAATGGATATTAATAGTCTTTCAGAAACTAACACCAAAAAAGAAATCAACCAATTGACTATTTTAATAACTCTTTTAAAATATACAACCATTTTGAATCTTTTGATAGAAAAATAAGTATACCTGAAAATTCTCAATGCAATCAGTTTGAGAATTGAAGTCAGACAGCGCACTCGCGGTAGCAAGCTTCATCAAAAGAAACTGCATTCAGATTGAAAAAACAGTTAGCAAAATGATCATATTGTTCAAATTTTTTGAGGTTAGGTTAATTTTGAATGTTGATTAAAATCTCACCTCCACTTGATTTTGGAGGGATTGGACTAAGTTTATGATCTCATCAAGCATCACTGCCATTCCCATTGCCTGCAAATTTTCATCCCAAAACTTAGACTTCACAAAAAAACACAATCTGATCAAATTCATACAGATTTTGGCACACAGTACACACCTTGTAGCATCCAGGAACCATGTCCTGCAAGAACTTAAGTTTTTCATTGATTTTTCCTCTCCTAACCTGATCCAATATACAAAACAAAACAAAAGTCAAAAACCCATATTAAGTATACAGTACTCTATATTATATGCAAGAAACATTTAAAATTAAGTGGAATTCATAGGAACTCACCAGGGCTTAAGATTTGTATCCATTGTGTTATATATGGACCTCATTGAAGTAATGGAGTCTGAACAGATCATCAAAGAAAAAAGTTAGTACTTTTTTGAAAATTATTACAATACACTGATATAGACCATTCAATCTTGTTACCTTGTGCTGCTGTAAAGTCTTGGCCGAAGTGGAAACATCTTCATTTAAGAGCACAGACAATGAAAAGTCAGGACTCTAGGTATCCATGTCGAAGTCAAATAATTCTGCAGCCGTCTCAGAATCAGATGTTGTACAAACATCAGGACTTGGATTCTCTGATATCATTGGCAAATCAGTAGCATCGACATTCAGTCTTCCTCTGACCCAAGGGTAGCTTGTAAGTATAAAAATTCAAATGCAAAGATAATGGAAGGTATGAATCCTGATAGTGCAGGATAATTCAAAAGAAAAAGGGAGAGAGTGTTGCAATTAGCATAGATCATGTACTGATTTTCTTAAGACTGAATAATCAAACTGCGTAATGAGCGAACTGCGCCAGTTGCATTATATGTTAAGAACTAAAAAACAAGGCAAAATAGGAGCACAAACATAATTATATTAACAAAAGGGGAAGAAGGGGTAAAATACAGAACACTAACCACCAAAATGAAACCCTTCTACTCTACTGCACTACATCAGCGTAGTCATTGACAATACAACATAAATAAGCTAAGCGGCTATAGGCAAAATATCGCTCTCGTAACATGAGAGGCCGCTACTACATTCCCATGACGTCTAAGCGTTATTCGGGCGAATCCTCCTGTGAGGAATGCGGTAGAGCTTGTCCACCGATGGAAAGTAGACGCGATAGGTGGTGTTTGGCCAACTGCGAAGAACAACCCCACGCCACCATCCACCAAAGAGCCAAACTGAAACGAGGCTTCCCGGTAGGTGGGTCGTTGGAGAAGCTCGGTACAGCGGAAAACGAATTCTGTTGACAGGAACTATCTCCCTTGCACGGCTACGTCCATCACGTCGGATGATGGTGCTGTATTCCACAGCATAGTGATCTGCAAGCGGCCAGTCGATCACAGTGGCGGGGTACGTGGAGCCGAGATACGGGGTCGTAACCGATTCGATCTCAACCGCGGTTCCTAATGGAAGTTGATGAGCCATCTGCACAAAGAAGTGTAACAGTTAAAACAACAAAACAGAGAAGGGAAGAAAGGAGAAGAAAGGAAACCTTTGCTGAGAAAAAAGAGAGAAGGGAAAAAAGGAGAAGAAAGGAAACCTTTGTTAACGTGAAGGAAATTTTGTTGGAAATGCAATAAGCTTTTGCAGTAGGAGACGTAGTATGAAATGCTCTGTGAGCATGGTGATTTATAGGGGAGAAAGGAGCCCAGAGGGCATTTCAAACCCTAACAAAATAAATTATAAACAAATCAAAATTAATCTCTTGGACAGATAAATAAAGCTGGTACAATTTTTTAGATAAAAGGCTTTTCAGAAGAATGATTAGACATGAAGTGTAATATATAAGAAAAGGATCTAAAATGTACGTGAATGGCATGTTAGAAAAATTGCTTTTCTTGGATTTTTCTAAAGTGAACTTATAGAAATTGCATGGAGGGTTTAAACTTTCAGTTGAACTTATGGTTAATAGTATCAGCTTTTCATGGATTTGGTATTTTATAAAGGGATAATTCTAACCTAAGCTTGGAAGCTTCAAAATACATATAAAACCACACCGTTTTATTTGTATAAGGGGATAAATTTTCATATAATTATCTTTTCTTTAAGGGGGTTATACAGCGAATTATCTGTTGTAAATGGCAAAAGATAATTCTAAGGGGATAAATACAATGTGTAGTTTTATTCGTTGTAGTCCTGTAAATGGCAAAAGATAAATTTTGAAGTTTGTAAGGGGATAAACTTTCATGAGCATTCAAAATACAAATAATAGCGTGAATGGCAAAAGGTAATTCTAAAAACTTGTAAATGTGGTATATATAATCCAGATTTTTATAAAAAATAGTTTATAATCTAAGTAGCCTATAATAATAATTACTACTAATTTATATATTTTATTTATCGTAATAAGTTTAAAATTTAAATAATCAATTTGCTTAAATTAAATTACAAACGGAATGCATGATATACACGATATTAGTATAAACGAAAAAGAGTAGACCACTTTTCTATATATATATATATATATATAACACAAACACCACGAACCATCATACTCTAAACATGCAAAATGCCTGATCTGTAAAGAATAGAAAATGAAACAACATTCGTCACAGTTCTGGAAGAATTGGGGCGAGTTTTCGGTCGTTGCACAAACACAGTCAAATCTGTCCTCTTACGAGCACGAGAAAAAGCAACATAAAGTTGTCCATGTGAGAAGCAAGGATGTAGGAGGTATATACCAACGCGTGAAAGTGTTTGTCCTTGCGCCTTGTTTATTGTCATAGCAAAGCAGAGTTTTATAGGAAATTGTGTTCTTTGAAATTTAAATGGGAACTTCATAGACGACGGAGGGCTCAGAGTGATACGTGGAATGAAAACTTGATCACCTTTGCAATTACCACTTGCTATCTCGCACACAATAACATTTTTGTGAAAAGCCTTACACACGAGTCGAGTGCCATTGCACAACCCATTGGCTGGATCCAAATTACGCAACAAAATTATGGGTGAATTCACTTTTAATACCAGCGTGTGCAGACTCATTCCAGATGGGCAAAGGGTATTTAGAAATTCCGGTGTGCATATACCACAATTATCGTCAACAAGCGTGTCTATTCCAGTGTATGTGTAGCGGTCTCCGGATAATCGACAAATCATGTGCTCATTTATAGTGTCGACACACTCATTAGTAGGTGTTAGTATCGCACGGTCACTAAAAATACTCGGATCCCACTCCGCCTGATTGATTTCAGGGAAAATTGCATCAACTATTTCATCAACACTATTAGGAGTAATATCGACACACCTGATCATGTCGGTTGGTGGAACCAACGTGGAAACTTCTTCTGTTTGGTACGCGCCATTGCCCAATTGGAGAAGAAAATCACAGAACGGTGGGTCGTCACGAGCTCTAACATTTTCCGTAAGGGAAAATTTATGTAGAGATGGCCAAATATATGAACTTACCAAACTTGCATTAACTGCTTCATTTTGCCCTTTATTAGGGAGCACGGGCAACACTTGCTGAAAATCACCTCCGAAAACAACGACTTTTCCTCCAAACAAACTTTTGTTGGCACACATGTCTTGTAACAAAACATCTAATGCTTCAATGTCTTCTTTCTTCGCCATCGACGCTTCATCCCAGATAATGAGAGAAGCAACTCGAAGAAGTTGTGCAAGGCTACTTTGCTTCGATACACTACATGTGTACGATCCATCAACATCTATAGGGATTTTGAAACGTGAATGTGCGGTTCTTCCGGTAGGTATATTAGCAGCTGCAATACCGGATGTCGCTGTGGGCAAAACGATTTTCCCGCGCTTTCGAAGCTCAGCATACAACGTGCAATACAGAAAAGTCTTACCCGTGCCGCCCGGACCATCAATAAAAAAAGTTTCAGGTTTATCATGGAGTACAGCATCCATAATGCTTTCGTACGCTGCACGTTGTAAGCTATTTAACTTCTCGTAGGCATCATAATAAATTTCGGGAATAGAAGCGGTTAACGCATCACTAACATCCCACGTCATGTTGACTTCCGAAACATCACCTTGAAATGGATTAGGGATGTTGTAGTCTGTAATTTTCTTGCCGGTCATTGCAATATATTTCTCAACTTCCCTATATGTGAGGCAAGCAACCTTGTAAGTGTTTTCTGGATATGCATGTGACAGGTCATCCGATAAATGGGAATAAAATTGAGACCACATAGCCGCTGCATCAATACCATCCACAAAGTATAACAACACCGCAAAAAGACGTCTAAGTGCACCCGGCATTTGCACGGAAGACGCCTCTGTCATGCACGCAAACGCATAGTCGTCACGTATGAGTAGCCCGCGTGCATCACACGCCTCCTTAAATGTTGCATAGGCAACACCATCAACGGTTTTAAGATGATCATACGAGGTTGCACCACGTACATTACAAAGTAAAAGACGAAGATAGTACCTCTCTCCTTCAGCGGGACTTGCATAGGTTAACCTCCCAAGTGTTCGCATTTGTTTACGTCGAAGCATCCAAACTTTCGAGCCACTATCCCACCTGTAATGCTGTGGAAATTCATGATAAAGCAGGGATGCGTTACTGGGAGAGACAGCGTTGCATTTAAAATAAGTTGTAAGCATGGTCGTTTGTCTCTTTTCATCATCAACAACGTCTTCGAGATCCTGTTCAGGTGAAAACGAAACTGCATGCATATCTGGCAGGTGAAGTTGGAGAGGAATAACAGCTGGGAACATGTCGTACAGATCAAAACTAAATATCCGCCAAGCTGCCTCAGGGGAAGACACCCAACGACCGGACTGGAAGGTCTGGACCTCGTCTGCTACGGATCCACCTTGTTGGGCAAGGCGAAAACATACACGATCGTGTCCCTTGTACACGTACTTATATATATACTTAACCGCTTGCACAGTGGAGCATATCTCAACATTTATATGGCAATCAAATTCCATAAGCAAAAACGGGTTATATGGGATAACCCACCGGTTATCTAGTTCTCTCCCTCTTATTTTAACATGGTCTCCATTGTTTCGACGACGATAAATAGGATATGCATCCGAGTTGCAAGTAGTTTTTTCCGTATATGCTTTGGGATATTTGGAACGACATTTTTTCACCGTACCCTTTGTCTGCATGCAACTGCAATTCTGGTTGAGCACCCCACACGGGCCATGCATCATATGATTAAGGACAAGAAGACGTAATAACGGTTGATCCTCACCAGGAATCTCAGCTGACACGTATTGGTCGTACAATGACGGGTCTATGAGCTTATCTTCACGTTCCAAGATAACGAGCATATGAATGTGAGGTAAACCACGCTTTTGGAACTCAATCACGTCGACTCTTGCAGCAACGGTTCCAAATATTTTTTTTTTTGGAAATTAACTCTTTGAGGTGATGAACCTTTGCTCGGAAAACTCGGGTCACAATATCAGGGCGATGATGAGGCTTTTCCCATTTCTCTAGTTGCTCCGTAATCTCGGGCCAATATGGATTGCACGTCATAGTAATAAAAAGGTCAGGCTTGCCCAAGTGTTGGACCAGGGTCATAGCATTAAGGTAACGACATTTCATATCCCTCGGCCCGCCAATAAAAGAAGAAGGCAGGATTACACGGCGTCCAATCGTTGAAGCATCGCTAACTCCTGCGGTCACGCAATCAACGACACCCCGATAAAGTTCGCTGCGTATTGCTTTTTGATTGCCTCTTATATAATCAAGACGCGTATTCTCGATTTTAACATACATGTCAACTATGTATTGGAGAAAGATGCGACCCATATTAACAATTGAGAATCCTGAGCGGATCTGAAATCGGTAAGCATAATATGCGCGACACGAAAGTCTGTTTTCATTCTTGCGGCGGCGTTTGCGCACACCTTAATATAGCAACACACACACACATAAGAACCAGTCAGTATAAGATGTTATTATTTATATTCACATAAATGAAAACGGGTAGCAACGAAAGAAGACATCAAATATACGATAGTCAGATGACGCACCTGCATGCTCGGTTTCGAATAAATCAGTCGTAGTTTGGGAGTAATAACCAGAAATAGGAAAGTGGGGATTTTCAGGCATGCAGACGTGACTACCTCGAGTCATTTCTAGACCTTCATGCCAACCACACTCACCCTTAGCAAACAAAAGGGGATACTGTAATGGATCATAACACCCAAAATAGTGCAAAACATGATGTGTATGGTTGCCATGGGCATGAACTACTATGCTCGGGCTGCGTAAAGAATCATTTGGCGAGCCTTCAACGAAAATCGCCGCAACTTCATCAGACGACGGAGCATTGTATACACGTTGATCTAACACTGGATGTTGTGATATCTGAATTCTGAAATTCGGGGTAATGACGTCCGGACGTAGTGAGCGAAAGAACCGCGCGTAAGGGTTCATCTCAGTAAGCCCCATTAGTAGTTGAATGATCGCTGGCCGTAGTTGATCAAATCTTTTACCACGTGCATCCCTTTCAAGGGCACCGTCATAGAAATACATCTGTAGGAAGTTCGGACCACCCTCGCCAGGAACAATATTCGGCAAAAAATGAATCGTATGAACGCCTCTGGTGGTAATTGTTGAAATCTCTCCACCAAGAGAGTTGAAGGCAAAAAAGTTGTTGTACACACGTGAATACTGACGAAAATGTTCACCGCACTCACCCGTATCGTTGTAGAGCCTAACGAGCGTTTCTGATAGCACAATGGGAGCTAACACAACCTTCCCATCCTTGCAGCATATAAGTGCACTCTCATATGCAAAGAGCTTTGCACCACATCGTTGACAAACACGCATAGGAGGAAGCTTAAAGGCAGACGTACCAACATGAGTCATGCCGAGCGCACGTTTTCGTTTGCAAGTACGGGTAGTTGTCGGAGGAGCTCGGGCAGAGTACGATGTTGTGCAAGAGTCAGTCGGTCGCGTGGTTGCGAAACTGGGTGGTTGTTGTGCACCAAGGTTGCGCGGACTTGTGGGTATTGTGGGCATAGTATGCACCGGGCTACCAAACTGGGGTGCGAATGCAGAGTCTCGCGTACCCCGACTACGGGAAACGCGCCCACGAGATCTGCGGCCACGAGAAGGTGTGGGGAACGGGGACGAGAGGGGTACGCTAGACGTAGGAGCATACATGCCATCAATAACGTCGAAAAGCGGTGTAACAATGTGAGGTGCAGGTGCAGAGACTCGTCGACCCCGAGCACGAGATGCGCGACCACGATAAGAGCGTCCACGCACCGGTGTGGGCACCGGGAACGAGGAAGATGTGTTAGCCATCAAATCAGACCTGATAGCGGGAACATCACCAAACTGATGTATGTGTGTAAGGGGGTGACTTGCCCGTCCACGGGACCCGCGGCCACGTGGAGGCACGGATGCACGTGGTCCTTGCACCGTTGAAGTGTTACATATAGGGGTCACTGATGTCAACGGAGGGCGCATAACTTCATAAATAAACTGGAAGACACAAGTCGGTGAATCTGCAATGCGACAGTAATATAGCAAGTTAGACGAGCAGTAATTCAAGGAAAACAAGTTTAGGTTACCAACAACAACATACAAGAGAGATGAATAACAATCAAAGAGGACACTGATCCATCAATATATGCATTTGCAATAGAGTAACGGCAAAGAGTGTGTAAAAAAGCAAGTACATAAACAATGAAAATAACATTTGCAATAGAGTAAGTGCAAGTAGCACAACGACACCACACGCGACAGTATGATTGGCAGTTTGTGTTGTGTAGAGATTATTACTGGAAAGAGAGAAGTAGGAACAATACAAGCGGAGTCATACAGCAGGAATTAGGCCTGATTTGAATTAGAATTGTGCTGCATCGGGTACATAGTAAGCGGATCAAGATAATATGAAAATAACATTTGCAATTAAATACTGGTAGATAGCAAAGAGAACGATGTGTATACAAAATAGGTATATACTTTTATATATATATATATATATATATATATAAAATGCAGCAGTAGGTAATGAGGAATACAAAATTCTGCCACAATAGGTGTTACATATGCGGAGTGAAAATACAATGAGTAGACTTCATTCTTGATTACTATAATGTGTTGTATGTATATATATATATATCCAAGTACGCAAAATTGATCAGAAGAAGACCTCTCGTTCAATCCTGCTCAATATACTTCAGGGCCCATTTAACAATCCCATGATCTTGTAAAAACGAAGAAACGGGACTCAAAACCATTGAAAAAGTCCTGCCGAGCAGGCGACCACCTAATCCACGGACAAAGACCTCTCGTGCCTGCATATATCGAATGTAAGAGAGAGCCAAACGTAAGAATTAGAATATTCATACATTTCTAGAATGGCTGATAAGCATTAGGCAATGAGAGGGCAAACCTCAGGTGTCTGATTTGCGTAGACATGGGCACGCGTGTCCATGATGATTTCAGAAGGTCGGTTTTGAGCATTAAGTGGAATGTGTCCAGAAGGGTCAAATGCAATGAAATCAAAGTACAACCTGTGGAACAGAGCACGAAAGCATGTATACCAATTAATACAACAAACACTATATGCTGAGAAAGCAACTAAATGATGAAGTAGAGAAAGGAACTCCTAAAATTCAAAAACAACACCAGATGCAAAAGAACATCAGAATCATCAACCTACGAGAAACAAACTTATCCTTCTAAGATAAATATACCAAATGTAGAACAATCTTATTATTCTACGATAATCAGAGAAATCAAGATCGACTCGGAGCACGACAAATATCAAACTCTAGCAAGCTGTCAAAACGAGCTTGTCAAATCCGGTGCAGTACATGTAATGCATAGATTACTCAAAGTAAAACAAACTTATTCTTCTTAGATAATAAGCTAAATCAAGATAGAGTCAGAGAACGAATTTCAAACCCTACTAAGCTGTCAAAAAGAGCATGTCAAAGCCTTTGTTGTACATATAATGCGTATATTGCTCAAAATTGAATAGACTTATTCTTCTCAGAATATCAGACAAACCAGAGTAACTGGAACATACTTTGCAATAGAGACAGCAGGTCGGTGACAGGCAGGACATATATATTTTTCACCAGCACCGTGATCACAGCCCCGACTGCAATGGCTACACCCATAACAGTAACGGACAGAGTGAATGTTTGAGTCTGGGTTAGCAAATTTCACACCTGCCTCGATTTTATAGAGGCCCCGGTGCTCAACGTCAGCAGCTTGTGAAGGACAAAGCAAAGTCGTGGGTAATGTGGCCCCAACAGTATAATGAGTAAGATGATATGATAAATGAAAGTAAAATAGGAGGGTTATAACCGCTCAACCTTTAAAGAAAGCAGGGACTCAATTAGGTGTGTTTTCAGGATGGGGCGGACTGTAACATTAGCCTCTAGTGTCTGTTGTCTTGATAGGACAACATCAGCATGTAAATCCAGCCTTGGCAGAATACAAATCAAAGAACAAAGTCATTACAAGCTACGCAAAAGATAATGGTAAGGTGTAGGACAGAACTGCATACCATTTGGTCAGCTCATCAATTATTTTCCCGGTCGGTTCAAAGTTAACCCGACATTCAGACATGGTGTTGAATGAGTACTCGCCTGAATAAAACAAAGCTAGTAAGAAAAAGATATTTTGGTGGAACAACCCAGTGGTAACCAACAGAACGATAAAGGAAAAAAAAGCAAACAAAAGATAAGGAATGACAATACCGCGAAAGAGATTCTTTCGGAGAGCTTCAAAAGTGACAATTGGGTGGATTGGATGAACCTTGGCATAATCGGTGACGTCATGAGCAAGAGAACCCCATAGAGTAACAGGAACAACATCCTCGCAGCTAAAATGAAGACATGATCATCAAAACGAAGAGTACAAACATCAATACATGAGACACTAAACGATGATAGACTATGGACGTGGGAAAAAAGACAACCTTGAATCAGTAATGTACACCTTGCACATGTCAATGGGTTTCCCAGCACGAGTACGTTTACCTTCCAAGTCACTTATCTTCAGAACGATAACGGCCACAGCTACGACATGGGAATTCAAACTATATAAGAAAACAGGGGCGCAAATCCCGATCATGGTAACCATGCAACACATGTGCGTGCACAATTACCAATAACACATAAAGGGCAGGAAAAGGATGGAAACACACCGAATATCTCAGACTCAGAATTAATTGTCTTAGAGTCTTCAATTGTAGTGAAACGAGGAATAAATTTTGCACGAACATCCTCGCCCTTTACACGAACAACAGAAGAAGAATTGTGAACATAGATAACTTTTCCACGATCAGAGCCATAGTCGCTCTCTCGCACAGTCACGTTGGAAACATCAAACACAGCACTCTCATGCAAAATAGAGTCAAAAATATCTATATTGCCGCCAAAGAGAGTGAGTTTTGCCCTGTTGCCCTACAAAATATAGATGTACCAGTTAGTGAATAAATAAGCATGCTGCCTACAAGATAAAACAAAGGACAGAAAAAACAAGGGTAGTGTTACTTACACTCTGATCGCGTAAAAGAATTGTCTGGTACTTAGCCTTGCCCTCATTCTGTATTGGGGGATATTTCTTAACAATTTGGACACGGACAACTTGTGCCTTAGAGTTCGACTGCAATTCGGGGATGGAAACCATAGTCTTTGACATAGCGACTGAAAAGATATGGCTGCATGGATAAGTTCATATGCGTGAAGGAATGCCAAGGAATATGCAGTCTTTTTTGTATTAAGGAAAAAGATCTGCAGATAGCTGCAGTGGTAAGGCAGTGCATGTACTGAGGAGATAAGAATTTATGTGGTATACAAAACAACAGGCACGTATCCAAGTGGGTAGTGTGTGTAGTCATAGAACAACAGAGATGGACAAGAGGTATACATGAAGCACAAATCCAAATGCATGCATGGCAGGTGAAATACAAACATGGTAGTCAATAAATGCAAGTGCAACGACATACAACAATAACATTAAGCGCATAATGTGATTACATAGACAGATTACACAAGCAGCGATGAGAAGGAACAAAAAAAAAAGAGCAAAGGAGGCGACTGCTCACCAAATCTTGAAAAAAGAGGCACTTCAACTCGTTCAAGCAACACAACAGATAACCTGGCACATAGTAAGATGAAGAAGTAAGGATCCAGAATACAGAACGTATTAATCGTAGTGGACGACCATTTTTTTATTCTTTTGCATGTCAATGTCAAAGCAAAATGAAATCAATAATGCTTTGTACAAACTACAAACACTTAAAACTGCAACACATGCATTTGAGTAAAACAAATGAAACTAATTAAAGTAATTTAAAGAAAGATTACACAACCAGTGATGAGAACAAACAAAACATATGTATCTCTTATAGAAATAAGCGAAGGAATGCCAAGGAAATTTGCAATCTTTTTTTGTATTAAGGAAAAAAAAATCTCTTATTGAAATTAATCTATTTATCAAACTGTCATCACATTTACAATTTTAAATCTAAGTTCAATATCATGTCCTCAACTTTCCAAACCTAATCCAATATTTTGTCCTCAAAATTATAATTCTGTATCTAATCAGTATTCCATATGAGCGTCATATTGTCATCAGGATCAACATTCATCAGTTTCATTCTATATTCATCAACACTCTGTCATCCAGTTTCCATTATTTTATTCAATCATTGTTCTTCATCTTATTCGTCCATCAAAATACTTTTTTTAACAACATTTTGTCATCAGAAATACAGAAAGTCTTTAAAATCACTGTTTATTTAATTATTTCGTGTGTTTGAGCATTCACATTCATGGAATTATATGATGACAGATTGAATCTTACCTCGAATTCGAATTTGCAGCAGAAAGTTTCTTATATCGCGACGACAAATTGATGCTTTGTTAGTTTGATGAAGTCAAACCTTCAATTTCATCCCAGAAGCTACCCCGAGAGAGTTCTTATGAAGTGCGCGAAGCGTGCTTCATTAATCTTACCAGAAAAGTAGATGCGAGCCACCAAATCCAGTCGATGGGAGCCGAGACGAGGCGTGGCGTCGAGTTTCTGGTGGAGGCGCTTCGCTGCGAGTCGGAGGATTGACAGGAACGAGCTTTTTCGGTCCGAATGAAGAGGAAGGACGAGGACGACAACACCGGGAAGGAGGACGGAGAAAATCCGCGTGGAGAAGAAGAAGGAAGAAGATCGGCGTGAAGGAGAGGAAGATGGAGGAAGAAGAAAACGACAGGAAAGGAGAGGAACGAGAAGTGAGGAGCGCGTGTAACAGAATAGAAAAGGGAAGAGTTAGTTTACCTTCCTTGTATAAAACGGGTTACTTTATTCACTAAACTTTGTAAAAAGGGTTACTTAACCCGTTTTTGGTATATACTTGTGATATTTTTAAAAGTCACCCACTACAATACGGTGTAATTTACACTCTTCAAAGAAATACTTTTTCTAATAATTTTTTTTAAATGAGTCATTAAATTTATTTTGATATTTCAATATACTGTATAAAAATCTTAGTAAATAAATTATTCTTTTATTATACTAATAAGAAAGGCAATAGATTATTAATTTTTTTAATACTTACAAAATTTAAAATAATGTGAGAGCCTTAAATAAATATAGAGAATTATAATTTTCAAGTGTACATATGAATAAACTATAATAATAATATTAAATAATATATTTCATATATAACTAGATTTAAGTAACATCAATTACTTAATATATTATATGATAATAGTACTAACGTATGAAATCAAGCACCCCTTCAAAATATATCTGGCTCCGCCACTGTATATGGATATACGAAATTTTATACTACCTTGTATATATGCTACATTATTAACCCATAAATTTTGTCAATACAATGAAATACATTCTTTTGATTTTAATTATATTCGAGCTCTGTCACGAGTATTTTAGGCCATTTTTCATTTTTAATATCAGAGTCTTCAATGTTTTTTTTATCAGGCAAGACACGACACAGGCCTTTATAGCTTTGTTATATCTTTATTTTCTTTTCATTTTTGGGTCGTCGGTAGTACATCGTCAGGACATGAATGCATAGATCTTACATTCTTACCCCTCATATCCTACTACATGAATGCACATTTTCATGTGTAAAAATTGAAATCTAATAATTGTGTTTGTCATGATCTATCGAATCCTTAATACAATCTTCATTTTTAATACAAATTCTTGTATATAAAAAATATTGTATAGCCCGTGCGAAACACGGAATGACCGGTAACTCTATATATATATACGGATATGCCACATACGTTTCATAAAATAGTGCATGCAATATTTCAATATAGATTTTCTAGATTTCATTCCCGAAAATGATTTACTCCCTCCGTCCCTTAATGTTCTTCCCATTTTATTTTGACACATTTGTCGAGACACGGTTTGCGTCGTTAATATCTCTTATTATATCTTTCTAAAAATTATAAAATTTTGATATTGTTAAAGTACTCAATGAGACGAACAAAACAAGATCCCACATGACTATGTTTGTTTTTATAGATTGAGAATAATCTAGCGAATAATATTAAATTGTGAATAGTGTAAAAATTGGAGATGGGAAGAACATTAGGGGATGGAGGTAGTATAAAATAGGGCCACTTGATAAAAAAAAAAATAGTCAGCGATCCTCAAAAAAATAAGACGGAATTACTCAGCTTGGATGATCTGGTGTGTAGTAGTTTGGGTTTTTTTGACAAGAAATGTTGATGAAGGGAAGTCAAAGGGTGGATGAATCTGAGTTGAGTTGGGGTGGAAAGTAGTGTAATTGAATAAACTCAACTACTTCGTGGTGAAGACCATCTCTCTTCTCTGATTGTCACCTCGGAGATGGCGTAATCTCCACGGCCACCGCAGCAGTCGACAATGTCCACCCTCTTCCTCTGTTTCCTCCTCCTCCTCTTCCTCCCTCACCTCTCTCACTCCTCCCCTTCCTCTTCCTCTTCCTCTTCCAGTAAGCAAACCTACATCTCTGTTTCTCCTTCTTGTACCAACTCAACTCAACTCACCTCTTGTTGCATTTGCAGACATCTCTTACCACATCGACTGCGGCGCCTCCAGCGACTCCCTCGCCACCCCCTGGCTCTCCGACCGCTACTTCACCGGCGGATCCTCCTCCATCGTCTCCGAGCCCCTCCGTTTCCTTCTTCCCCACGAGAAGACTCTCCGCTTCTTCCCTCCCACCACCTCCGGCAAAAAGAACTGCTATCTCATCCCTCTCCCCTCTCCCTCCCGCTTCCTCTTCCGCACCTTCATCGTCTACGACAACTACGACGGCAAATCCCGTCCTCCCAGCTTCCAAGTCTCCGTCCAAGGCACCGTCGTCTTCACCTTCCGCTCTCCCTGGCCCGAGTCCCTCTCCCGCGATGGATCTTACTCCGATCTATTCGCCTCCGTCTCAGACGCTGAAGCCGATGTCTGCTTCTACAGCATTGCCACTGATCCTCCCGTCGTCGCCTCACTCGAGCTCGTCCAGGTCGATCCCGCCTCCTACCATTCTCCTTCTCTCGGTTCCCGCCCTATTTTAGTCAATTACGGCCGCATTACCTGCGGAGATGACCAATGGGGGCCCGGATTCACCAACGATACAGACATCTTCGGCCGCGCCTGGCAGTCCGACGACGAATTCCGATCCTCCGAGGCCAGGGATATTGTACCTATCTCTACCACCAAGAGCATCAGTAAATCGAATGTTGCCCCTAACTATTTCCCTCAGAAGCTCTACCAGTCGGCTGTCACTGTTGAGGAGAATGGGAATTTGGAGTACGAATTTAACATTGATGCTAGGATGGATTACTTGCTCTGGTTTCATTTTGCCGAGATTGATGAATCTGTAACTCGGCCGGGTCAGAGGGTTTTTGATGTGGTGATTAATGGCCAAAAAGTCACAAGGATTGACGTCCTTAAGCAAGCTGGGGCTGCTTTTGCTGCGTATGATTGGCATTATGTTGCTAAGAATTTAAGCACTAGTGTTTTGATTGTGAGGTTTATTCATGTGTCTGGTACTCCCATTCTCTCTGCACTTGAGAACTATGCACTAGTCCCCACTGATCTCTCAACCGAACCAGATCAAGGTAGATCTTCTTGCAAATATCAGGAAGCTTTCTCATGTAGTTAATGATGATCAAATTTGTATGTGCTCTTTGGTGTTTCCATGTACAGTGTTCGCAATGAGGGCATTGAAAGATTCGTTTCATGTTCCCGACAGAATGGGTTGGAATGGAGATCCATGTGCTCCGACTACTTGGGATGCTTGGGAGGGAGTCACATGTAGAACTAACAATGATGGAGGTGCACTTGTTGTCTCTGGAATGTACATTTCTTTCTCTCTCTCTGCACATTTGGTTGTGTTTTCATGTCATGCACATGACTTGCTATCTTATTTTTGATAGATTGTTGTACGGAAGTTAAATTGTTCATGTTGAGTATTATAGGTTAATGATGGGCTTGTTTTCTGGTGAAGAATTAGCAGTCTTTCAGACAGACTAGGTTGATTATGAGATCCCCTGTTGTGCTGACATTTCATGCACCCATAATTCCTTAATAACCGTACAAAATATGAAGAAAAAACCCTCCATAAGATGTCAACCACACGCTGAGCAGAAACCTGCAGCTTATAAGTAAGGGAATATAGTAGGTAGTGGATCAGCTCTCAGTGGGCTGCCCTCTCGTTTTGGTAAAGTAAAAGCATGGGTGATGAGAGATAAGCCCTAGTCTAAATAAGAGGAATGATCTTTAGAACATGGTATTGCTTTAAATCTCTTTGCAGGGACATATATTGGATAAGGAATTGTTATTGAAATGTGTGGAATCTCTGGTTTTCACTAAGCTGTGTTAATTTGTGACTTAGCCCTTCATCTCCAGCAAATATATTTTTATTGTAGGGTTTTTGTCAGAATATTAAATATTCCTTAATATATTTTATGTGATTAACTTTGCATTCCAGAGGTAGAAATTATAAAGGGCGACTCATAATGTTGCAAATGCTAATTAGTGATTGGTTCCTGAAGTTACATGGAAGCTTGAAAATGATTGAATGTTTGCTAATCAGTATCCTTACTTATACTGATTATGCAGTATCCTTACTTATACTCCATTTGTATTACATTGATTGCTTAAACCGCCTTAATCATGGATGTAGTACCGTAGGCGAAGATGTGCTTTTTACTTTTTTGTACCAATATGACTCCTATATTCAAAAATACAAAATTAATCTAGCTAACTAGCTATTTCAAATTCATTGTTTTCTATTGGGCTATTATTCATTATATCTCTTCATTGTTTGACAGAGATCTCTCAAGTCAAGGTTTGAAAGGGTCTATCAGTGATCGCATTGGTCTCTTGACAAGTTTGATGAGCCTGTGAGTATTATCTACCTTACTATGCTGGTTTAAGGCATTAAAAAAGTTTTCAGTTTCAAACTTTCAATCAATAGTGTTTGTTCCTGATTTTAGTTTGTCAGTCTGAAACATATTAACCCATTTAGATTTACTGAAGCCAGCATACTCAATACTGTAGAGTTTCTGTCACAAGTTGTAGATCAGGATTATTGACTTTTATACATTCTTCATATAATATTATATTGGGGATATATATGTATATTGTAATCTAGACTAGATTACATGTTTATGTCACAGTTTACATTTTTCGTTATTTCCGTTAACAGATAGACACAAGGAAAATTTCTGAGAGCATTTTTAGTGGAATGAATCATTTTATTTTACGGATATGAGGAGGAAAAGGACAAAATACTTAATTGACGTCTGTCTGTTTCTAAGCACACCAGAATCTAAATTACATGGTGCATATCAGTCACCATTTCCAGCTGAACACGTTCAGTTCAATTTCCAAACTAGAACTTGATACAAACAGTAAAAGGGTCAGTATGACCATACTTGATCTTGGCTTTGACTCCTATTTCATGTTCCAAATTTAAACTGACACATCACTTGTCCTTGTCTGTTTGCAGTCAAAGGATGTGGGTGGACTAAGGTTAAGGGTAAATTTGTCCCCGATTATTAGAAGTGTGATGTAGATTTAGATGCACAGTGTAGAGCAGTACATCATGAACAGTGTAAATATGCTATTGTTTTGGTTGGGTATATACTATATAGAATGGATTGGTTTTATTGGTGGCTCAGTTTGGTTTGTCAGGTAGAGCTAGGTTGCACCTTACATTCATGAAAGAATGAATGGCTTCTATGCGACACATGTCTTAGATACAGAGACCGAGACAAACAAATGAAAATTACTGGAGATTTGACAAGATGTGTTCTTGCTCTTTTAAATTTGTCTTCCTAATGCATGCCTTGACATGGCAATCAGTATGACCATACTTGATCTTGGCTTTGACTCCTATTTCATGTTCCAAATTTAAACTGACACATCACTTGTCCTTGTCTGTTTGCAATCAAAGCATGTGGGTGGACTAAGGTTAAGGGTAAATTTGTCCTCGATTATTAGAAGTGTGATGTAGGTTCAGATGCACAATGTAGAGTAGTACATCATGAACAGTGTAAGTAAATATGCTATTGTTTTGGTTGGGTATATACTATATAGAATGGATTGGTTTTATTGGTGGCTCAGTTTGGTTTGTCAGGTAGAGCTAGGTTGCACCTTACATTCATGAAAGAATGAATGGCTTCTATGCGACACATGTCTTAGATACAGAGACCGAGACAAGAGGACGTACAAATGATAAATACTGGAGACTTGACAAGATGTGTTCTTGTTCTCTTGAATTTGTCTTTCCTAATGCATGCCTTGACATGGCAATCATGACATTACTTTGTTTTAACCATCAGCAAACTCAGTATTTTGGGTTTGATAATGGCTGGTTTCCTTGAGCTGGCACCACAAGTATCATGTTCAATTCATATAGCTGATCTGAATGACATTTGTTTGAGACACATGGTTGACATGTTGAGTGGTAGGACTTTGGAGGACTAACATCTTGTTCTTGTTTGTTATCCACAAGCTTTTCCTTCAGCCCTTCTTTCGTTTTTTCCAATAAGCTGATCAACTCTCTTTAACTGTTTGTGGAGACAGCAACTTGAGTTTGAACTCTCTTGAAGGGACTTTACCTATCGGACTAGGTCAACTTCCTCTTGTACGAATGTGAGTACAATATTTGTCTTGCTATAGCCATTTCA
Organism: Oxyria digyna; assembly: GCA_029168935.1. Lineage (NCBI taxonomy): Eukaryota > Viridiplantae > Streptophyta > Magnoliopsida > Caryophyllales > Polygonaceae > Oxyria > Oxyria digyna. The sequence goes on from JAPVLV010000022.1 coordinate 17,384,656, forward strand.
AATTTGTTTCTTTCTTAAGTTTTGGTTTCTGCAGTATTCAGTATTTGCAATCTCTGTATCTGATTTTATATATGAGATCCATTTCTGCAGTATTCAGTATTTGCAATCTCTGTATCTTATTTATGAGATCCGTTTTACAGTTTTGGTCATTATGTTTGTCTCTTTGCAGCGACCTATCAAACAATGAATTTACAGGTTCAATTCCAGACACTCTTACGTCATCGACATTAAAGCTTGTGTAAGTGTTTGCCCCAGTCTTGTGATTTGAAACTTCTTACTTGCTCAGAAGGGTTGCCCTTTTTTCTTGGATGACCCTTTTAATTGATTGACACCATTTTAAAATTTTATGGAAATTCGATTCCAAATTTGAAAAATGGAAGAGTACGTTTACTGGCTGCCTAACATGAATGTGCTCTTTTCTTCTGGCATACTTTCAATACCATGATGTTTGTTAGCATATTCTTCTTTGTTTGGCACATGTATTATGCTGAAATGCTCAATTAACGCGGACATGAGCTTCCAATACCTAAACTTTTTCTTTGTACCAGGTTATTGAATGATAATGAATTGGAAGGGCATGTACCAGAGGCAGTATACTCGATCGGTGTTCATGGTGGTGTCATCGAGTATGTTCATTCACCGCTTTGTGATTCCTTTCCTGGTTTGCAACAGATCATATATTTTTCTTCTGTATGACTATGTTGATGCTAAGAAGACCTGTGGCCGTATTTAATGTCTCCAGTCTTACTTACCAAATGTTGCGATTCTTCTGTTAAATCAGAATTTGTTTATAAACTCCATTAATATAGTCTATACTATAGAGGATCAGTAAGCATTGATGACCCTCGCTATCTATATCTTCATTTGCGCTTGGAAGTTACATGAATATGAAACAGTTTTGAGTAATTTTGGGATTCTCAATCCACTGTGCTTTGTGTACTGTAGTTGATAAGCAACTTTGTGGGCTTTCATTCTGAACTGTTTCTTATTCTCTGGACTAGCATCTTTGATACTAATCTTTATTTTCTGCAGTCTATCAGGAAATAAAGGCTTGTGCGGAGTTCCTCCTTTGCCAGAATGTCCTATGTTTTGGCACAACGGAGGACTATCACAGGGTGGTAAAGTTGCAGTTGGCATATCTTGTGTCATCGTCTTAGCCTTGGTGATTTTGGGGATATTTGTTTACATACAAAAGAGGAGGAATGATTATGATTTTGGTCTACCTCAAGACTTGATGTGTAAGTCAAGTATTCAGATATGTCCTTTCTTTGTTTAATTGTCTTCATACTTTCTCAGCGTTAACTCTGTTTTGTTTTGCATTTCAGCACTTGCAGCAAAGAGAAACCGGTATCAAAGGCAGAAAACCTTAATGACTCTTGAAATGGAGAGCCAACATGCCAAAGGATTCATTTCCACTCTGGATCCTCACTGATTGTCAAACTGGTTGCTCAAAAGATATTCATTCTGGGTAGACATAGCATATGACCCAAGGACCACACTTAACAATCTTTCTCTCTATGGTAGTAATCCGACTACAAGCAACTAAATTGACTGGTTTTCTTGAAATGTATCACAGTAAAACAGGGTCATCTAGATTCTAGAGACAGTGGTGATGTAAAATTACATCTCTATTTTTTTGTAGTTATTCTTTTGGAGTTTTGAATTTCATTCTTTAAAGTTGTAACTTGTGCCATAAGGTAAATTATAAACAGTTGAAGCTCTCCTCTGCCTTTTGCTGACATTTGTATTGTGCAGTTGGTATTGTTGTTCCATCTTATGTTATTCTACATGTCCTGAGAGTTCCACCAAACATAAGATGGAACAGAAACTAGATAATACACTGTATTATTCTTTATTACATTCGGTTCTTCATGTGAAAAAGAGTGAGATATGATTATTTAGTCATTTGTGGCGGATGACATGCTTTTCTTGTGTTTTGTTTAATGCTAGTAGAGTTCTAGTCGAGTCTGTTTGTTATAAATTTTTTATCCAATCTTGTTCTTTTCATAATAAAAACAACCACTGTTTCATATGATTATAGAATCCTACCCAACCAATTCGCAGGAGGGTCTAAAGTCCGTTCTGGAAGTGAATATTGTTCCTGCGTTTGAGTTGTCATGCAAAGCAATTTTTGAGCAAGTAGATGCTGCCTCTCAGAAGGGTATGGCTGAACACACAGTGGCTGCACAACATCAAGTCGAGTTTTTTTTGCAACTCCTTGTTTACCTTTTCGGTGTAAAATACAAAGTCAAACTGTATCTGGTTGGAAGAGCATTATTTCTCGTGTAGGAGAGTAGTGTTTTATATCTATAAGTTGTATTCTTAAATTCTATCTTCGGGATTTGTAGGAAACTATCAGCTCAGCATCATCAATTAGTCAATCTTTGAGCGGGGAATTGGCTGAGCATCGAAAGCTATTAGCTCTTGCAACAGCTGGAGCCAACTCCAAAGTAGTATTACCTTTGACCCAGCAGACGAATGGACCCTTAGGTGCTCTACACGAAAAGGTCTGACTCAAAATACCTTGGCTTTTTATGAATTAAATTATTGAAATCCTGATCTATTTTCTGTATTTGACCCATGCTGATTCTTTCTCCAAATTAGGTTGATCAACCATTTGATCCAGTGAAAGATCTAACTAGATTGGTATCAGAACACAAGTACGAGGAAGCTTTCACTGCAGCGCTACAGAGAAGGGACGTTGCCATTGTATCCTGGCTATGCTTACAGGTATATACCTATTTTGCTTTTGCATTTATTGCCATATGAAAAGTATGATCATCGCTATATGTAAATGGATGATTTCCAGGTCGACTTGCAAAGGCTTCTGTCAGTGCCTTTGAGCCAAGGGGTGCTGCTTTCCCTTCTTCAACAACTTGCTTGTGACATCACCACAGAACCTTCTAGAAAACTGCAGTGGATAACTGATGTGGCTGCTGCAATAAACCCAGCAGACCCGATGATCGATATCCACATTCGCCCTATTTTCGATCAGGTTTACCAAATAATGAACCACCATCGGAGCTTGCCAACCACATCGTCCTCCCAACAAACCAGCATTCGCATCATCATGCACGTCATCAATTCGGTGTTGATGACACGCAAATGATATCCCCATGTGGCTTCCATTTTCCAGTCATTTTGCTTCTTGTTGCCACTAGATGTTTCGTGTACAGAATTTCTGCTTCAACTGTAAGCTTCATGGTTCGTTGTCTCATTTTGCTAGCTTCTTCAAGGGGTGGGAGTAACCCTGAAATGCAGGCCTGCAGGAACAGGTATTCTTCAATACCAAAACCTTTCAATTCTAAAACAGTTGATATGTGCACTGCGATTTTGGTGCGGACCAAATATTATAGCTCAATGTTTTCTTGTATATGTAGAAATTGCATAAAATGCTTTTGAGATCTAGGTGTCGTAGTACTGTAGTAGTATATCGTGATAGCAAGACAAGTGCAGTGTCTTGCAAGTTGCAACCAATTGATATTTTTCCATGGTTTTGTGTTTGACGACTAAAAACGTATGCCTCAAACTAGAATAGCCTCACAAAACTAATCAAAACCTGAAAGGAACACTGTGAATATGTTAATACAGCAGGGAGCAGGGAGCATGTTGGAGTGGTAGTGGTAAACAATTGTAGATTACCCAAAAAAATTGCATTTTCTGTATTATAATGTATAACTTTGCTTTAAATCATACATTATAATGCAAGATTATGAAAAGCAATATAATATACAGGGTGGTATATGAAATGAGTTATCTAGGTCGAATTTGGATAATTAAGTATTTTTTTTTTTTTTTTGGATAAAGGCTAGAACCGGAATCTTACATGAGAACATGCAACAATTCCTTACCATCCTCACGGATGATCCCGAAAAAAGTCGTAGTAAGTAGCATACAAACTCGACTGCATAAAGATCGGTATTGTTCTGATATAAGCTAGGATCAGATAATAATTCATCCTAATAACAAGATAACAAGACATGACAATTTTTAGAAAATGCATGTTGATATCTGACTTAGCCATAAAGTCAACAGCTCTATTTGCTTCTCTGAAACAATGAAATATTTAAATATTATCAAATAATTTCAATAAATGTTTAATATCTAGAATTATGTTCCGAATTTCCAAGGTATCTTCCAAATATTTTTTATAGAGTTTATCACCGTAAGATTAATTGTTAGTTATTCCATTTTTGAAGCTTGCTAAATATTACCCTCGTGGATTGATTCGAGAATTCTCTCATCGATCTTGTCAAAGTTCGTCTTGATGTCGTTGAATTGCTTTCTTCTCCACTCGTCCCTTCAAGCAAAGCACACCCCAAGAGTATTCCCAACAAAACTCCTTTGACGTCTAAGTCAGAAGAGGATCAGTCCAGTTCGAATTATTGCTTTACACTAATTTTGTTCTTGTATTAGATTTTTTCGTGTTATATCTCCTTAATCTTGTTTTCATGAACCATTTTCCAATGGAACCAGGATTCACTATTCTTTGGCTTCAGAATCATATGAAATAAAATAAAATGACTAATTTTACTGTCTATGCTTCTTATTTAGAAAAGTAGTAGTCAAACTATGCAATTTTTGACACAATCTTCATTTTGGATCATCGGAAATTACCTTTCTGTGCTTATATTCAATCCCCTCGCGCTCCTATAAGAGGGAGCCTTTTTAAGACAATGTTGTTGTATATATTTCCTTAAGCTTTGTTCTTCTTTGAATTTACTTTATACCTTAGTCACTCTTTCGGATTTGGTTTTGATTGGCATGGGCCCAGTGGAGGTATTCTCAAGTCCAGTTATGTTTTTTAAGTTTTTGCATCACTTTTTTAAGTTATAAGAAAATACCCCATTTGCTGTCAACAAAAATTTTAACAAAGCTGTCAACAAATTTTTTTACAGAGCTGTCAACAAATTTTTTAACAGAGTTGTCAACAATTTTTGTAACAGAGTTGTCAACAAAATTTATAACAGAGCTGTCAACAAAAATTTTAATAGAGTTGTCAACAAGAATAATAAGTTGTCAACAAGAATAATAAGTTGTCAACACGACTAAATAAGTTGTCAACACGGCTAAATAAGTTGTCAACACGACTAAATAAGTTGTCAACACAACAAAATAAGCATACAGAATGACATTAACAGTGTAAACATCAGCATTTCTACTATAGAAGAGCATTTATGATCTCCTGTAGCAAGGCAGAGAACAACAATACACGAATAATAATCGAGTTTGTATTTTGGCCTCTTTTTCCTAAAAGCAATTTCATTTATTCACTAACAACAAATTACACACACAGTAAACAAGCATGGCTTTGATGTGAAGAAGCATGGCTGCCTGTGCCACAAGTAATTTGTTGCTATGTCTTTCTTCCGATCTCTCTTCTGACCAGTGTAGAGTAGAGGAGCAAACATGAGAGTCCAAGCAATAACAAAGTTGAAAAGTCCTTCCGACATTTGACAGAAACCAATTAGTTAGTATTGCAAAGGAATTACATTTTCATTATTGTGATAATAATAAATAAAATATGTATTGTATGGTACATACTGGATGCAGAACTGGAGCCTCAAGTAGATGAATGCCAGCTATTCTTGCACAAAATGTACAACAAGCAGATGATCAGGTGTGAGAAACTGAAAAAACATACCTGGACCGATTGATCATTTCCTTTGTTTACTGGTTTCTTCTGATTCTCCTTGATAGACTCAAGCCTAACTACTGTTTCCTTAGCCCTGCCATCAGTGCTTGATGTATTTGAAGATGTGGCATGAGAAACAGAAGAAATGGAAGATACAGTCTCATTGGCAACATTCTTGTCAGCAACATTCGTCTGACAATCTTTTTGAATCTGCGGAGAGCTTGTCTCTGCATCTGGCCTAAATTCAGTTCGATTTCAGAACAACATTCCAGCACAGGAGATTACTTACAGAGAGCAAGTAGGAAAATCGGTTTTCGAATTCTCCGACTAAATCTCGAGCACTCGCCGAAGAGATCTCGACCATTCCAACACCGGAGTCTCGACGGGAGTCTCTACGCATCAGAGAATGGTAGAACTCCACCACCTCCGGTACTCGCCTCACTTTCGCCGGTAAAGCTTTCGACGATTTCGCGGGCGGCGGGGGAGGAGGAGGAGGCGCAGATTTCGCTGACGGAGGAGGAGGCGAAGATTTCGCTGACGGAGGAGGAGGAGGTGGTGGACGAGGAAGAGCACTGCCATTCCTACTCTCACTGGATTTACAGTCATCTAACGAAGAAGAAATCCTTGATGGAGGAGGTTTAGGAAAGGGAGGTGTGAGATGGGAAAGAAGAAAGGGGGCAGGAGATCTGCGGCTTGAAAGAAGAGAAGAGGCAGATTTGAAAACAGGGGTGTATTTATACTAGGGCATTTTATTAACACTTAGTTTGAGAGTTTAGTTGTTACAAATATAGTGCCCAATAGGGCATTGGGCACAAATCCTTCATTCTCAAGTAATTAGTATGGGGCTTGTCTATTTGTGTCCAATACACCTTCTCAAACTAAATTTTAAGTTACTAAACCTATATATTAAACCCTAAGTAAATACCCTTCCCCACCCCTTCTCTCCCTGCAAAACCAAAATTGTAACCTCCCGCACCAGGCCGCCTCCGCCCGTCCTCCTTCGGTCGTCCCCTCCCGCCTCTGGCCCCCCACCGCCTCCGCCCTTCGGCCGTCGTCCTATCTCATCGCCTCTCCGTCACGCCATCATCCAACTCCGGAGACGTCTCGTATTCTCGTCGTCCGCCGTCGTCGGAGCTTCTTCCTTGTGGATTTGATTTCCTTGTTTTCCTTGTTCTCCTCCTCCATGAAACACGAAGTGCCTCTGCAAACATGTTTTGTTTTAGTTGACAAGTACATGTTGACAAGTTTATGTTTACAAGTTGACCATTTTAGTTGTTGACATATCATTTTAGTTGTGTTGACACTTTTATTTTTGTTTTGTTGACACTTTTATTTTTGTTTTGCTGACACTTTTATTTTTGTTTTGTTGACATATTATTTTAGTTGTGTTGACAATTCATATTTGTGTTGTTGACATATTATTTAAGTTGTGTTGACACTTCATATTTGTGTTGTTGACATATTATTTTAGTTGTGTTGACACTTCATATTTGTTGACAACTTGATTTAGTGTCTTGTTGACAACTTTATATGGTGCCTTGTTGACACCTTTATTTAGTGTCTTTGACAATTTTAACTTAGGGTCTTGTTGACACCTTTACTTAGGGTCTTGTTGACACCTCCTTGCAGGCATCTTCTTCGGCGGAGCTAGGGCAGTGAACGGAGGAAGCAGGTGTCTACAACGACGACGGAAGCGGTGACGATGACGACGTGTCTACAACGGCGGAAGCGGGTGTCTACAACGGCGGCGGAAGCCGGTGTCTACAACGGTGGCGGAAGCGGGTGTCTACTACGGCGGCAGAAGCGTATGTCTACTACGGTGGCGGAAGCTAGGGCGACCGCCGACAGAAGAGCCGATGGCGACGTCGGTTCCGACAAGTTGGCGACGAGGGGAGATGTCGGAGGAGCGACGAGCGCCGACGACGAGGGAGGAGGAGGGTACATCGGACTGACTTGTTTTGAGCAGGAAGCCCGTGAGACGTGAGTTTTTTTTTTTTTTTTTTATTTATATATATATATACTAGGGTACTTTCACAAAACTTAGTTGGGTGATGCAAAAACTAAAAAAACTATCCACTTTTAGGGTATTTATCTTCTGAGGCCCATCTTTGTGTTGGATTTACTCATTGGGCCCATGCTCTCATATATTTCGTTTGTTATTTCTGAAGGAAGTTATATATATTCGGCTTGGGCCGCCTGAAGACGTGGTAAACTCAAACCCTAAAGCGTTCATCAGCCTTGTTGCGATCGAAACCACCATGGAACCTCTATTCGGCAGTTTAACAGGCCTGAATCTCTCCATCAAGCTCGATCGAACGAACTACACTGTTTGGAGGCCCATCGTCCTCAACGCCTTACACGCCTTCAATCTCCAAGACTTGGTTCTCAAGGAAGACGCTAAACCAAAATCTTCTGCAAACCCTAGCCCTGCTTTTCTGGAATGGAAGAGGAAGACCAAGTTCGTTCTCGCCTGGCTTCATTCTACAATCTCTGCTCCACTCATAGGCTACGTCGCCCGATCTGAGACCGCCAGAGAAGCATGGAAAACACTCGAGGTAATGCTGCATTGTGAATCCCGAGGCCAGTTCGTGCACTTGTGTTCATTATTCCGTAATCTCGACAAAGGTAGCCTCTCTATCGGCGAGTATTTCACTAAGAAACGTGACATCGGGGATTATTTGGCCACCTTTTCCAGCCCTGAAGTTATTAGTAGTGATGATGATTTTGTGGAGAGGGTTTTAATGGGAATCGAAGACCCCTTGTACGACTCGGTTCGTGCTGATTTGCTCCATCGCAAGGATCCGGTTTCTAGCGACGATCTTCTCTTTAATCTGCTTGTTGCAGAGGAGCAGAGCGAGTTTCTTCCTCAAGCGGAGCTGATGAAGATCGCCAAATCATCATCATCGAGAATTAAATGCCAGATTTGTAACAAAACTGGTCATGGAGCCAAAGAGTGTTACAATCGACTCAATACTGACACCTTTCCTCCAGCTCCAAGGCACTACTAACCTGCACTTTGTCTTGCAATGCAGCTTACAAGGTTTAAATAATTGGCGGTACGGTTTCTATGTTGATATTTTCAATTTCTATCAACTGATCAGTCTAATATCAAGTAGTGGTGTGGTCTAGCTTAGTGTGGATGAAACAGATGCACGAAACATTCACTTTTGTTTAAGAATTTTAGCCCTGCAGGAATTTCTTGATTTGCTATCACGATGACTCATTGGATGCATGATTGGTATGGACCTGTTATAAAAACTAATGAATTTTCTATGCTAAAACTGAGTTGTGAGAATATAAACGCCAGTGTGTTGTTATTCCTACAGGAAAAACATGGGTGTTATGAATGTGCACATATGATTGCTGTGTCTTTCGTGTTTGTTGGTGCGAAAAGTTGCTAGTAAATTTGCTTGACTGCACTTGACTACTTGAGCCAAAAATGTCTGATCATACGTTTAGCCACTCTTGGTTCTCTTATTGGGATTTGGCTACACATCCATAACTCTTAATCCAATTCCATAAACATAAAGAGAGTAAAGCTTGTTTAAAGTAAATAGAGAATGTTTTGCAATTATTTTATTGTATAAGGGAATATTGGGTTGAGAGTCAATTATGATGATCTTCTAGGGGCCGTTTGGTTAGTGGGATTGAGGGTTGGTGTTGGGAGGGGTTAATTACCTTTCTACTTTCTAGTTAAAAGCACTTACCTATATTCAAACACAATTTTCAAGTATTGATGTTGTGTATTTTTTTTTCTATTATTTTTGCGTTCTGTTTCCTACTTAAACAACTGGTATAAGAGACAATCCTAAGTAAATCAGATTTGGGTGGGAAATGATGGTTGTAGATGATGAGAAGGTCAAATTCGAGAAATTTGATGTTTTAGATTTGAAAGATACAGATTGAAGGTAGCATATATCAGAAAAAAATTATCTAGAGAAATGCTTTTTGTGAGGGTTGAATCCATTAGAAATGGCGATATAATTTCCCGACGGATTTGATTGTCACATCTATAATACCGACGTATATAATTGTAGAAATATAACCAATGATTTCATTTGTTGGTAAAGTTTCTGACGATTATATTTGTCAATTATAGTGCCAACTATAGTTGTTGGTAAGTAACTCCCAACAAATATAATCGTTGGTTGCATAAAAAACTACACCGACGTTTTCGTTCGTCAACAACTAATTCCGACATCTATAATTGTCGATAATGTAGACGAATGTGTTTGTCGATAATGGGGAAGAATATGAAGTTTCCGTTGAGCTTGAGGACTTCAAATTTCATCTGGAAATGCGTTTTGCCTAAAAGATCGGATCGTAACCACCCCCATGACGCATGTGTTTTGAGTCGATTTGGCAGGTGTGGAGTATCCGGTGAAAACCGATTTAGAATTAAATAAAGTCAAAACTCAATTTAATTAGCATAAACCGCTCAAAACCCGATCAAAGTGAAGAAGGGTGGTTGATTGTTAATATAATTCTTTTAAAGGGTGGTTTTATGTAATTATTAGTTTAAGGGGTGGTTGTGGGTAAAGTATCCTATTTACGGGATGGTTTTATGAAATTCCCTCAAAATCTTTAGAAATAATAAAAACAACACATTGAATAACAAGCATACGTGAAAGAAGGAGAGAAATAGTATAAATTAGATGGTTTACCTAGCTAGATAGTGATTTCGTGCATATATATATATATATATAGATTTAAGTTCTAGTGTAATAGGTTTTTGTGGTGTAACAAGGGGATTGATTAGAAGCGTTGGATCTTCTCTAAATCAATGGCCTAGAATTAATCCCGAAAGGTACATAAAACTCTATAGTAGTTTATTTTACGTTTTGTTGAGTCAAAGTCTAGTTTGATATTGTTTAAGTCGGATCTCAAGAACTCAAAGGAAATCGGGTTGAACGAGCCCGAACGGAAGCGAGAAACCACCAGGTCGCGACAGAAACCGCGCCCGCCGCCTAGTAGCCGCACCCGCGGTTCAAGCCGCGCCCGCGGAATTCAGGCCGCGCCCGCGGCTCCGCCTCAGAAGCCACTGTTCGAAATCCACGCCCACGGACTTCAAACCGCGCCTGCGGAACCGTCACTGTTTGCCTTTCCATTCCTTTCAGATACGAGCCTCAATTATTACCTAACCCTCCTGACTCCGTCTTCGATCCTTCAATCGACATCAGTCGGAACAAGTTAAGGTACGCTTCCTTTTGGCTCTTCTTGAAATTCGAAGCTTAACTCATATCTCTGTTTTGCATTCTCATTCTTGCAAAACGCCTTCGAGTCTTATTTTCTTTCTTTCTTTCATTGAGTCAGTCTCTTGTTTGAGTCAGAACCTTACAGTTGAAACTCCGCCCCTACACTAGCCATCTCCATCTCTACCATCACTCATATTAAGTGCTAGGAGCTTGTTAGTTTCAATCTATTGGGTTATTGATCCATACAAGGCAATTCATCAATAAAAGCTTGTTACAACAACAATTGAGAGAGAGTGCAGAGGAAAACATACGAGAGTAAACACTTGCGAGTTGTTTTCATTTACACTCACTTAACATTATTCTGTGTTAGTCTTTTCTTTGATAATGGACAAGTTAGTTTATCCCAAAAGGAGACCCCCAAGGGACCCGACAACTAGCCCTGTCACCCTGGAGTTGATGAACTCCTTGGACAAATTTAGTGAAAAGTTTGTTAGTGGACTTACTACAACCATCAGACATGAGCTTCATCATAAACGCTACCATGGTACCCCTGGGGGTGCTGAAATTCCAGCTCCAAGGGAGCGATATCACACTCCTAATGCTCCCTTACGTCATTCTAATAGATACAATGCTACTAACCGTTTTGATAGATTTCAGGCTTTAGATGATGATGCATATTTTGAAAAGGAGTATGATGAGAATGAAGGATGGCGATCCTATTGCCAACAAGGAGGGTACCAAGGAAGGAGAAGAGAGCCTGAGCAAAATGGAGTTGGGAAGATCAAGGTGAAGATCCCAAATTTTGAGGGCAAGTGTGATCCAGTTGTCTACATGGAGTGGGAGACGAAGATTGAGAAAATCTGGAATTGTCTACATGAAGTGGAAAGGAAGACTAAGTATAGGAATCAAGGGAATAGGAATGCACATGGTTCTTCCAACACTTGGAAAAATCAGCAAGGACGTAAGGATTCTTATTATGGACGAGATGCCTCTTCCAAGGAGCTACAAGGAGATAGGGATAGACCAAGAAGTGACACCCCTCCGGCTGCACCACGAGCCAAACTTGGACCCAAGGGAAGTACTTTTAACCCTTCTACTAGAGCTAGAGATATTGAGTGTTTCAAATGTAGAGGGAAAGGCCATATGATTAATGATTGTCGTGATATGCTTAATCACCTAGAACAAATTGAGATTGAATATGAAATAGGTGATAGTATTGATGATGTTGTTTGTATTGATGATCCTAAAACTGATTTAGATAATGAGGTTGAAATTGATTATGAGCATGTTGATTCATTGATTGATAAGAAGGATTTGCATGTACAAACTGCTCATTGTGTTGAAATTCTAGGAGAAACTCATTGTCTAGATAAAGTTGAGGATTGCAACATGATTATTGATGAAGGTAGTTGTGGTAATATTGCTAGCATGGAATTGAATACTAAATTGCAAATTACTTCATTATGCTACCCTAGTCCTTTAAAACTGCATTGGATGATTGATTGTGTTGATGTGATTTTGAACAAGCATGTTAAGGAAGCCATGACATTAGGACATTGTGATGATACTATTTCATGTGATGTTGTGCCTATGCAAGCTTGTCAACTTTTATTGGAATATCCATGGCAGTATGATAAGAGAGTTGCTCATGATGGTTTTGCTAGTTGTTATTTGTTTACATTTCATAGAAAAGATGTTCTTCCACCTATGGTTCTTTTGCAGGTCACTGATAAGTATGACAAAAGGAAGGACAAGGGCAAAGGAGCTAAAAGGATGAAGGGAAGCAATGCACTCCAGCAGCAATCCATCGTTTCCTCAAGGTGGAGCTATGCACTCAAGACATTCAAGAGGAAGTTGTGCATCAAAGAGGATGGCGCCTATGAAGATCGTTCAATCATTCATGTCAAATATGATTCGAGGTCGAATCCTTTTCAAGAAGGGGAGAATGATGCGGGAGCATCTGAGCTATCATCAAGGACGCCCCGTCCTAAATCTAAAGATGTGCTAACCACTGGAGCTAGGGCTAAAGATCGCTATGCGCCATCATTGAAGTCATTGATAGTAGCCCGAGCTCGTATTGTATCCATTCAAGCTCGTAGAGATCCGGTTCGAGTCAAGATGAGAAGTCAAGTACTGAAGATGAATTATACTAGACTTCAAGACGAAACTCTGGGATTTGGAATCACTCAATTCCGATCTCGGACGAGAGAGAACGAGCCGTTTGAAAAAGAGTTGTCGGTGACACGTTCGCGACCGCGGGATTTATATGGCGATCGCCACCTGCTCGCGAGGATTTAATTAAATTGCAAAAGCCGTAGCCAAATTTCTATAAACCGCGATCGCCGTATTCTCATGGCGATCGCCATCTTAGTATCTTACAGGCGGCAGAAGGATGCGAGTTTTCCATACTTAGTTGTTTTAGGATTATTTGTTTTGAGGATATTTTAGGCAATACTTTTATTTGTTTTATTTCTTTTAATTGACCACCTTATTAACCCTATATAAGGTTTGCCCTAGTTATTGTTTTAGGCCCTCCCCAGACTTTGATATTGAATACAGCGTTATCGTTTTTTCCTCCCAAAAGAGAGCTTTTGTGAGAAGAGTGCCCCGTGTGCATTGTCGTTGAACTGGCCCTAGTTGTACTTGTGTGTGTCAATCTCCTCCATAAGGTTGGTGCTATCGGGACTCCATAGAGCAACCTCCAGGTGCCTTGACCCACCAAAGTCATTGTGTTTGGTTGTAATCATCCGTTGGGGTTTCTTCATCATTCGGTAAGGTTCTTGTTCTTAAGTTCAAGGGTTTTATCGTTGTTTGATTTGGTTCCAATTGGCCTATCATTCGACTTATCCTTCTTTCATCTCATTCTAATTCCGCCTTTCTTCTCTGTTCGAGTTCCTATTCGAGTTTGGTGTCTAGGTCGGCAACTGCGGCTTATCCCCGCATCAATGAATATCTCACATTAGAATACGAATACACACTGTATTGTAAACATGAATATCGATTAAACAAAATCGAATATATATTGCGCCACATTAGAAGGATTTTTCCAGATTTCAGCCAAACAACATAGTAACCAAAACTGAATATGAAGAAACCCTAATTATCAAGAACTAACCTTTACGATCAACTTCATCCGTAGACATTGTAAATTCATGCGCCAATGGAAAAAGAATGAAGAACTTCAAGAAGAATGAAGATCTGGAAGAAGACCAAGCACGAGCGTTAATGTTGTGAACTTGTGATGCAGGCTGCAATGGAGAAAACCTTCTGAAGAAAAACGTGATTCTATAATTAAGGACTCTCTCCTGTCTAACTGTTAAAATTAAAATCAAAAAATCAAAAATTCCTGAATATGCGTCAACTGCTACAAATTCCAGCTGGGGATTTTAATATATTTATTTTTCCTTTTTTTCCATCATTAATTCAAGCCATTGGCTCCTAATCAATACACTCGTTACACCACAAAATCCGTTACACCGGAACCGGCATATATATATATATATGCATGAGATTGCTTTAAATGGTGCATTAGACTAACCTGATCGAGATTACTAGTATAATGTCTTAAGAAAATCATAACAGTAATTAAGAAACATGCATTTGTGTAAGAATCAGAATCTGTTTCAAATAGATGACGACTTTTGTAGTTTCAGTATAGGGGAAAAGTAATCTCATGATTACATACCTTCGAGTTTTAACATGCAAGCAGTGAGAGTAACAACAATTCTTAAAATTGTAACTTACTTACCATTGTCTTCTGAGGTCGATCACTCGTGTACTTTTCTTTCTTTTTGCTATGATACATTGCCATAACAAGTTCCTCTCGGGTCATTCTTCTACCGCTCTCTTTTTCCTAAAATGCACAGAACTTGAATATTAAACAAATCGTATTTACATAATACAAGAGTAACATAAAGTAAATAAGTACTTACAATAATTTCCACATTATTAACCACAGATACAGATCCTCTCGCATAATTAGAAAACCCATCAGGTCGTTTAGTTGCTCGGCTACGCTTATTAGTTACACTCATGCGTTTGAAATCGTCATCTTCCTCCCAATATTTTTAACAATTGATCCCAGAATACAACATCAAGCCATGTGGGATTTTTCTTATCTTTTTGAGCATCACAAAATGCATTCCTAATAGATTGGGTACACTTTGATCGCGAAATGACTTTTACCATTGTTGCATGACGATCTTTCCAAAAGAAATGTTTCTACACATATTTATTCATGTCAACAACCAAATGATGACATTATGCATACACAAAAGCATTCACCACAGTATAATTCACTGTAAAATCTCAAGTAATAGATGAAGTCTGGATAATACACTTAGTGCTTGTTTGGTTG
This sequence comes from Oxyria digyna, assembly GCA_029168935.1. Taxonomy (NCBI): domain Eukaryota; kingdom Viridiplantae; phylum Streptophyta; class Magnoliopsida; order Caryophyllales; family Polygonaceae; genus Oxyria; species Oxyria digyna. Next base: position 17,399,843 of record JAPVLV010000022.1, read on the forward strand.
GAGGCTAAACTCACAGAAATTGAAAATCTGCAGGAAATAGAAATGAATATTTGTGTTTGGTTGGAAAAAAAATCTGTGAAAATCATGGATTTTTCAATTCCTCCATTATGTGAAAATTGATCTTACCTAGTCCCCCTAGGTAATTCACTTTCCCCCATTTTTACACATTCAATTTTAATTTCCCTCATTTTGATCTATCTATTGCAAATTTTAACCAAACAAATTTTATCGAAATCTCCTATATTATAAATCACTTGAATTCATTTCCCGTGAATTACAATTCCTACATTCAACCAAAGGAGCACTTACATAAAACTCTCCCCACCATATATCTCTTTGATAACCAGGCACTCTCCTCCCACGAAGTCCATGCTCCTTCAAAATGTTTCTTTATGTTGCTAGTGATAACCCTTACAGCTTTTTCACATGCTCTATCATTTTATTTTACCGAACTGGTAAACCCAATGATTTAGGATAAAAAGAAAAAAGATTACTAAGATACTTACGCTTCACCCTTGGGACGAATTTTTTGCCTGCCGCTTGCATCCTTTTCCAGTTCATCTCCAAAGTTGTCTAAGTCAAATCTCACACGTGAAACTCTTGTAACTTGGATATCCTCTTCCACTTGTTCATTTCTTTGGATTTCATGTTCCATCTCCTCTTCAAGTGCTGAGTTTTGGCCATGAACAAAGGCAGGCGAGCTCATCACAACTAGAGAGGTGTTAGCTTCAATTCCAGTGCCTTGTATGATGCGAGAAGGAGCCCAGACACGAGAAGCCGTTCTGAATTCATGATGAGAAATTAGTAACCAATGAGAGAGGAGAGGTGAAGAATGAGAAATATGATAGAGCAACTTCTCTACACACGTCTCACAGGTTTATATAGTTACATAATTTTTAAAGAAAAAATTGAGAAATTTTACCCATGCTCGATTACCGCCCATTCTCCCCAGGATTGAATCATCTGTTGAGTTTTGGCGTCGAACCCTTCCTATAGAATCACTTGGATGAAACTCGTCCAAGTCTAAACTTGAAGCAGAGATTGGAGGCAGCACCCATGAAATAAAATTGAACAGGCCGGGAGTTTGGTGAGAGGAATCTAGCTAGACTTATACTTTGATTAATCTGTTGAGGCTCCTTCATGTTTTGAATGGAAACAAACATTCTGCTAATGAATTGTATGAGTGTTTCAGGATCGTTACTGAGAAAGGAACGTTACACAACAATGTTCTATTTTAGGAAAGCTCGATCGGAAAGAGAGCGAGATAAGGGAAGATCTGATTGAAGATATATTCGAAGAAGATTACAATCTTGGCAGTTGGTCGAATGAGTTTTTAAAGAAGGAAATATTATCTTTTCCTAAAAGATATTATTTCCTTATAGATTTATTCCCTTGTTTTTTAACCTAGACTATCTTAGTATAAAAGCTAGTTTTTAGGTATAGGAACGAAGTCGATGCATTGATTGAACTTAGACGGCTGAGAAATTCAGAGAAGAAGAAGAAGAGCAATTCTTAGGCTTAGAGGTTGAGTTCGGGCTCGAGTGAGATGAGTGATTCGTGATCGTAATCCGAGCTCTCTTTTGTAACGAACAAGAAATCAATAAGATAAGTATACTCTTCTAAATCCTTCAAGTGAGAAGCTTGAAGGTAGTGGTTTTACTCAACACTTAGTGGTTGAGGTTTCCACTCTAAATCTTGCGTCAAAGTTTACTTCTTGCATATTATTATTCCGCTGCTATACCTCCTGAGGAACAATACCTATTGTTCCCTAGGAAGTAACTGTGCTAACCGATCCAACAATTGGTATCAGAGCCTGGTCTCTAGATTTGTGTTAGCTTTGCAGGAAGTATGGGTTCACAAACAGACATCAATGATTCGTTCTGGAAACCCCTGGTGCTCAAATTCGGAGAATACTCTTATTGGGTGGAACAGATCGAGTCGCATATCTGTTCGCTTCATGGACAAATGTGGAAAGTGGTAGAGTTTGGTGATATCAAAATTCTTGATCCTACTGATCCCACTGGAGTCAAATTAAAGTCGAGGGCTGATTATCAAGATGCTGATTACAAGGTGCTGGAACTCAACATTCGAGCCAAGAAAGTCATGCTCGCAGCTCTAGGCCCTTCTGATCAAAGAAAGGTCCTCCGCTACAAAACTGCCCATGATATCTTCAATGCACTCAAAAGAATGTATGAGGGAAACGAAGATATCAAGAAGAATAGGATTCTCGCACTCACTAAGGAGTATGACAGCGCTGTTCAAGGAAAGAATGAATCTCTTGATGAGTTTCATTCTCGCTTTCAGGGATATGTAGGTCAATTGGAGTTTCTAGGAGAAACAATTCCTGAATGGAAGATTACTCATCAATTTCTTCAGGGATTATCAGCAAAGTGGGATGCCTTTTCTCTGGCTCTTCAGGCACAAAACGACATTAAGAACATTACTCTGGAGGAGTTGGTTGCTCGACTTCAGAGCAATGCAGGCATTCAACAAAGCAAGGCCTCTAGAAGAGAAAGTGAAAAATCTGAAAAATCACAAAGCATTGCTGTAAAGGTTGAAAGGGCTTGCGATCTTGCTCAGGAAGATGATGAGGATGAAGATGGTGATGAAGAAATTGCCCTTATCACTCGGGCATTTCGCAAAGTCTGGAGAGGAAGTTGCAACATGCAACGTTCCACTGATGGGAACAAAGATGTCAAAGACATTGTATGCTATCACTGCCAAAGGAAAGGACATTTTGCAAGGAACTGTTTCAAGAAAAAGACAAGAGAAACACCTGTCCTTGCTCGGGAAAGAAAGGAAGCCATGGTAGCTGCATGGGGTGCGTCTGACTCAGATGATGACTCTACCTATATCTCAAAGGAAACGTGTCTTATGGCTGCTGGAGGAAAATTGGAAGATGAGGTAACTGATTCTGAACTCGACTCTATTTTACATACCATAACCAAATCTCAGATCATAAAAGCTATAAAGTCCTTAGGGGAAGAAAATGAAAATCTAAATTTACTTCTGGATGAAAAGAATGAGACTATCTCTAACTTGGTTGAGGAAAACAAGCTTTGGGTTTCAAAAGTCACCAAACTTGAGAAAGTTTCATTCTCTTCCCCAGATGTCTGCAAGTCCTGCCCTACCTATCAATCTACCATCACTTCCCTTGACAGTAAAGTTACTGAGCTTGAATCAGAAATTCTTATGTTAAAACTGAATAACTCTAAGTTAGCTAAAGAAGCAGTAGATCTAAAGGGAAGTGAGGAAGAAAGAAAGAACATTTGGCTGGATGAGTATGTTGCTTCCAAGATTGAAAAAGAGAAGGTGGACTTCTCCAAGCGATTTGTACCTCGTACTGGACTAGGCTACAGAAAGACTTTTAGTTCCCAAACTAGTAACATTCCCTCAGATACTCGAACTCCTTCTCCTTACAAGGAAGATTGTGGTGGATCCAGCTCTGGCTGCTTCCACAGTGGATCCAAGGGGGAAGAAAAGTTCAAGAATAGTGAGGAGAAAGTCTGGTTTGATGGACAAAAGGCTTACCACATGTGGCTTAAACAAGTTCAGAACATCAAACCGGTACAGATTGACTTTCAATCAAGGATTAACAATAAACCAATCTGGCCAGGTCAAAGCAAGTATGTGAATCTATGGAATCACAAAGTTTGCTGGTATTGTGGTAAAGCAGGCCACTACAAACAGAACTGTAATCTTAAAAGGAAAGATGATGAAAGAGCTTACCATTCTAGGCAACAATCCAATGTTAGGAACACTCCTAGGATAAAAATTGTCCTTAATGAACCAAGAAATAGAAGGGTCTTTTCTAATCCAGGTAAGCCTAAGCTTGCCTGGGTTCGTAAAAACTAATCTTTTACTTGCAGGATGGAGGGAAGAAATGTTCCTGGTATATAGATAGCGCTTGCTCGATTCACATGACAGGGAACAAAGACTGGTTCATATCTCTCCATCCACAAACCAAGGGTTCTATAACCTTTGGGAATAACAATAAGGGTGAAGTAGTAGGAGTGGGAAAGGTAAGAATTTCTGACAAACTCTTTGTGAATAACGTTACTATGGTAGACAACCTTACCTTTGATCTGTTGAGTGTACGTCAAATGTGCCAGGATGGTCAAAATAGGGTTGTCTTTACTACTGATGAGTGTTTGGTTGAGAATGTTAAGACAGAGAAGGTTCTTCTAAGAGGCATTACTGAAAACAACCTATACAAAGTGGATCCTTCTTTCATCCCTGAAGAGGAACTATGCCTAACTGTCCAAACTGAGAAATCAAACTTATGGCACAAACGGTTTGCACATGCTAGCCTCAGACTTCTATCCAAACTTCACAACAAGGACCTAGTGGTAGGTCTACCAAAGATAGACTGTCAAGCTGAAGAGGTATGCATCGCATGTACAAGAGGAAAACAGGTAAGATCATCCTTCAAATCGAAGAAACGGGTAAGTACTTCCAAACCTATGGAACTCATCCACATGGATTTGTGTGGGCCTATGCGTACTCAGAGTCGTGGAGGAAATAAATATGTGTTTGTCATTGTGTACGATTACTCCAGGTACACATGGAAAAATTTTCTTGCATCTAAGGAAGATGTGTTTGATGAGTTTAAGTATTGGTTGCATGCTGTTGAAAATCAGTTAGGTTTACACTTAAAGTCTATTCGTACTAACCATGGAACAGAGTTCGAAAACTCTCAGTTCCTTTCCCTGTGCAGGACCAAAGGAATTAATCATAACTTCTCTGCTCCAAGAACTCCACAACAAAATGGAGTGGTTGAGAGGAAAAACAGGACACTGGAAGACATGACGAGAACAATGCTGATTGCAAGTGGTCTTCCTAGGAACTTTTGGGCTGAGGCATTGAATGCTGCTTGCTATGTGCTCAACCGTGCAATGCTAAGGCCCATGATAGAGAAAACCCCATATGAATTGTTTAGGGGAATAAAGCCTAATGTTTCACATCTTAGAGTTTTTGGTTGCAAATGTTTTGTACACAACAACGGGAAGGAAAGCTTGGGAAAGTTTGATCCAAGGAGTGACGAAGGAACCTTCGTCGGATACTCACCACAAAGCAGAGCTTATAAAGTGTACAACAGGAGAACCAAAAAGGTTGAGGAAAGCATACATGTAGTCTTTGATGAAAATATTATGGCTGGTACCCTCGTGCAGGATTCAAATGTTCTTCCCTTGACTGAAGTAGACAAGGAACATTTTCAACTCTTGGAAGATGATGTACAGGATCCCAGTGTAGTAGATAACCAAGTAGAAGGAATTCTCTGTACAGAAGCAAACAATGATCAAACTCAGACAGAAAGTGTACTGGAGGAAGTATCTGGATCTCAGGGGGAACAAATCCCTAACGAGGAACAAACAGGTGTTGAAGAGCCACAAGTAGGAGGAACTCGTCATAGCACTCGTATCCATGGTCCTCCATCAAGACTCATGGACTATGTGTGCAACTGTGCTTCTGCTTCAACTTCCGATACATCACCTGATCCAAATTCGAAGGATTGTTCCGTTCTAACCTTAAATCCTATATTTCATGCCTTTTGTTCTTTTGTTTCTGTAGTTGAACCAAAGACAATTGGAGAAGCTCTCAAATATCCAGAGTGGGTAAATGCTATACAAGAAGAGCTTCATCAATTTGAGAGAAACAAAGTGTGGAGATTGGTTCCCAGGCCTAAGGATAGAACCGTCATTGGTACCAAATGAGTTTTTAGGAACAAGATGGATGACAAGGGACAAGTTACGAGGAACAAAGCTAGACTGGTTGTTAAGGGTTATAACCAGCAAGAAGGAATTGATTATGATGAGACTTTCGCTCCAGTTGCAAGGCTGGAAGCTATACGTCTTTTGATTGCTTACTCTGCTCATCATGGATTTAAGTTGCAACAAATGGATGTAAAGACTGCCTTTTTGAATGGTGTTCTCAAAGAGGAGGTGTATGTTGAGCAGACTCCTAGTTTTACAGACCCTTCCAATCCCGATTATGTATTCATCCTTGATAAGGCACTCTATGGTCTCAAACAGGCTCCACGTGCATGGTATGAAAGGTTATCTCAGTTCCTCTTGTCCCATGGTTACGTCAGAGGGGAAGTCGACATGACTTTGTTCCTACTGAAGGAAGGTAAGCACACTCTGGTTGTGCAAGTATATGTTGATGACATTATCTTTGGTTCCACCAACGAGCAACTAGTTACAAAATTCACTAAACTGATGGAAAGTGAATTTGAAATGAGCATGGTGGAAGAACTTAAGTTCTTTTTGGGATTACAAGTGGTCCAAACTGAAGAAGGAACAAAGGTTCATCAACAAAAGTACCTCAGGGAATGCATCAGAAAGTTTGGGATGGCAGATGCCAAGGATTGTTCCACTCCCCCAAATGACACAATAGGAATTGATGCAGACAAGAAGGAAGCTGATCAAAAAGTCTACCGTGGAATGATAGGCTCATTGCTTTATCTAACCGCCAGTAGGCCTGATATTATGCAGAGTGTGTGTTTTTGTGCTAGGTTTCAAGCAAGCCCCAGAGAAACACATGTCGCTGCGGTGAAGAGGATTTTGAGGTACTTAAGAGGAACAGATGATCTTTGCTTGTGGTACCCAAGAGGAGGAAGTCTTGAACTGCTAGGTTATACAGATGCAGACTTTGATGGTTACAAACCAGACAGGAAATCCACCTCTGGGATGGCTCAATTTCTTGGTCCATGTCTTGTGTCATGGGCTTCCAAGAAACAAACCACAGTTGCTCTCTCCACTGCTGAAGCTGAGTATGTAGCCGCAGCTGCTTGTTGCTCTCAACTCATATGGCTCAAACAACAACTAAGTGATTTTGGTATTATTCTAGGTAACGTTCCTATTTTGTGTGATAACACAAGTGCTATTGATATTTCTAAAAATCCTGTGTAGCACTCAAGGACCAAACACATTGATATTAGACATCACTTTCTACGTGATTGTGTGGAAAAGGGAATCGTCTCTATGGAGCATGTTCGGTCTGAGGATCAAATCGCAGACATATTCACAAAGCCACTAAATAAGGCCCCTTTTGAGAAGTTACGACTGGAGTTAGGTATGATTTCTCTCGAATGATCTTGCTCTTCTATAAAACCCCCAATGATTGGAGAAATTAGCTAATTTATTCATTCTGAACTTGATCTTTTGAAGCATGGTCACACTTGATTTCCTATGATATGAATTCGTGTCTTTTGTGCCGCATGCTAGTACTATTCATGCTTAGGAAAGTTACCAATCACTGCATTCATTTGATGTCATGTTATTTTAAGCAAAGGTCTTATTTCTAGCCCAAAAGATTCCTCTTGATGTACTGAACCCACAATATAAGCCCAAAGGATAGAGGAAATCTACAGCCACCCTTAGCCTTCATGGATGATAGTCCTATGAGTCTTGTTTATCCATTCACAACTGGACTCACTCGCCATGATATAAAATAATTGAAATTCATGTTATCTGTGCTATTTTCGTGTGATGTTCTCTTTGTACCCTTTCTGGTAACATTACCCCAACCATCACACACCATCGACATCAGATAAGGAAGGGAAAGTGAAAAAGGCTGTGTTTTGAAATCTGCAAGTGGGAACATTATGGCTATTAGCGCCGTATGAAATGAATAAATATGACAGGAGTTACAGATCAATAATGGTAGTTTTTCTCCCGAGGTTCATGATGAAAATGGAAGGTTTTTGATTGGAGAAAATTGCGGCAACCAACTGGTGGATTTATGGAAATAAATTCACACAAGGAAAAATTTCAGATTTGAAAAGATTTGAAAAGATGGCTTCTGCAGACGTCTGATTATAAAGAGGGTAATCTTGATTCTTCTCCTCCACACTCTCAAATCACTCTCAAGATCAAACCCTCAAAACCCTCAAAATCTCAAACCTCAAAAGCTCTCAAAAATGGTGAACACCAACTCCATTTCCCTCACCGGCAAGGAGAGCCCTGAAACCATAAGAAGAATACTGGCCGCCATAGGAGTTGCCATCGAATACCCTGCAGAATCCCCAAACCCTGAGCAAAAAACCCAATCACCTCCTCCATCGCAGCCCAAATCAAAAACTCCCTCTCCATCGCTAGCCAAATCAAAAACTCCCTCACCAAAGCCAGCCAAAACAAAGACTCCCACACCATCTCCGGCCAACTCTAAAACCCCTCCGGTCACTCCTGTTCACACCTCCTCCAATGCTTCCACAGAAAAAATCTCCACTCCTTCCACAGTAAAACTCCTCAGTCCGCCTCCCTCCACAGAGCCCTCTCCAAAAAAATCTTAACCCTAACCCTAGCTCCGCCCCTGACTCCAGCACTGCTCCAAAATTGGCAGTGCCGGAGGCAGTCTCACAAGAAGCCAAGTCGGAAGGCACCGCCTCTGCCACGACGCCACTTCCAGACTCGCCTCATCTCGCAACGAATCTAGGTGTTGTTAATGTCCCATAGGAAATAGAGGAAGAAAGTCGAAGGAAGGAGAAGGGAAAAGGTCTGGAGGTCACAGACTTGACAATGGAGAATGAGGATGATCTCATCATCAAACGGAAGGCTCGATCTACTCCTCGACGGTCGTCAACCGTCGTCTCTGAGGAAACCGATGAGCCCTCTCTCAAGAAGGCCAAAATTGAAGCCTCTCTCTCTCGCCCTCGCACTCGGAGTCTTGCAGCAAAACCACCCAGAGCCAAGAAAGCTCCAAAATCAATTGCTGAGGGCAAAGCTCTGGGAAAGAGGGTGGTCATCAGGGACTTGATCTTCAACGCCCAGTTCTTGATCAATAACGGGATGGAAGTATTGGTTGATATGGCTCGCTTCCAAGGCTGGGAAAAGTTGTTCTGCTCCGCTGAAGAGGTAAATGATCATCTGCTCCGTCAGTTCTACACATCCCTCACCATCACTGAGAAACCCCATGTCGTGCAAGCATCCTTCAAACTGGGTAAGGAAACCCATGTTTTCTCAAGCACTGAATTAGGATTAATCCTTGGAGTTCCTCACTGTGGGTTTGAGGAATATGTTAAAGGTCAGTGGCCTAAGGATGTTAGTCTGGCGGCTATTCAGAGGGTCTCTCAAGACTTCAACACTGAAATTGTAGGGGAGATGTCTACAGCCTCCATGGGAATAGTGAATCAAGTGCTTCACAGTTACATCATCAGTAACATTACACCCAGAGAACAGAAGCGCACCACAATCTTGATCCAAGACTTTCTCATCATGGATAAGATGCTCCTCAGGAAAGACATCAACCTGCCTAAGATCATCATGCTGCACATGGCTCATGCCAGGAAGAATGATAGGCACGACCTTCCTTTCCCTGGAATTGTGAAAAAGGTCTTGGAGTATCTGAAGGTGTATGAATCTGGGACTGCTGATGTTGTGTATGCACGAGAGCTTGCTGAGGCTAACTTGAAGAAAATGAGGTTTGACAAGAATGCTGATGGTGCTTGGGTAAGGGCCTTGGACAATATTGAGATTGACGCCATGTCTGAAGACCCTCAAGAGGAACAGAATGAAGCGCCTACTATGGTCTATCACAATGATAAGTTGGAAGAATTGTGCACGCTTGTTGGACTTCTCTCTGAACAACAACAAAGGCTAGCTAAGGAGATTACTGCCTTGAAGGATGAGATCCGTCATTGGACGAAATCAAACCAGTAAGGTTCCCTTCGCAGTATCAAGACGCTTCCATGCACCCTTCCTTCCTTACATCTGACCCCCACATTCTGTTCCCTAGCACATCAACCTCTTCTCTTCTATGCTTTATTGTACCCTTTGCCTAATTTGCTTGACTTTCTTTTGTTTGCTTTGTTTGTGTTTTCTTTTCCCTGTTTGAATGTGTACCAACGTCAGTTCCTTAGACGCTTATTAATCAATGGAACGCTTGTTTTGTGTCCTGACTTGATTAGCTTTAAGTTCTTATATGATTAAGTTAGCTTTTTTATGATGCCAAAAGGGGGAAAATAAAGGAAGTTCAAGGTTTTAGGGGGAATATCAGATCCTTTCTCTACGAGTAACAATCCTAAGGGAAACTATTTATGTGTATATTGTGAATACACTTTTCGTGTCTTATATCTTAAAGTGTCTGTATGCCTTAAAGAAGAGAATGTTTGTCACCATCAAAAAGGGGGAATTTGTTGAGGCTCCTTCATGTTTTGAATGGAAACAAACATTCTGCTAATGAATTGTCTGAGTGTTTCAGGATCGTTACTGAGAAAGGAACGTTACACAGCAGTGTTCTATTTTAGGAAAGCTCGATCGGAAAGAGAGCGAGATAAGGGAAGATCTGATTGAAGATATATTCGAAGAAGATTACAATCTTGGCAGTTGGTCGAATGAGTTTTTAAAGAAGGAAATATTATCTTTTCCTAAAAGATATTATTTCCTTATAGATTTATTCCCTTGTTTTTTAACCTAGACTATCTTAGTATAAAAGCTAGTTTTTAGGTATAGGAACGAAGTCGATGCATTGATTGAACTTACACGGCTGAGAAATTCAGAGAAGAAGAAGAAGAGCAATTCTTAGGCTTAGAGGTTGAGTTCGGGCTCGAGTGAGAGGAGTGATTCGTGATCGTAATCCGAGCACTCTTTTGTAACGAACAAGAAATCAATAAGATAAGTATACTCTTCTAAATCCTTCAAGTGAGAAGCTTGAAGGTAGTGGTTTTACTCAATACCTTGTGGTTGAGGTTTCCACTCTAAATCTTGCGTCAAAGTTTACTTCTTGCATATTATTATTCCGCTGCTATACCTCCTGAGGAACAATACCTATTGTTCCCTAGAAAGTAACTGTGCTAACCGATCCAAGATAATCAATTAATCATGGGCTAAGAAATAGGGAGGGAGAAAAGATGAAGAACTGACCGCCTCCTTCATCAGACTGAATTACCGACGGACTCCTTGGCTTCAGGCGCCATCACGGGAAACAAATCGATCGATTGTTGATTCATGACTCACCGGGCTATTGACCGGAGTCCCGGAGTTGGAGTAGAAGAGAATATGTATTGCCACTCTGCTTTTTTGCTCACTGTAAAAAAAGATTCATTAAAGCCACCAATTAATATATAAAGAATACCAAAACATCAGTATTGACCTACTGATCGAACAAATAACAAGAAAAGGAAAAGGCAGACAAGCCAAAAAGTCTAAGCAAAAGACTAACACAGATCGAGTGGTAGTTTCAGGGGAACAAAAGAAACGACGTCGTTTCTTCCAGATAACCCATCTCTATATATATTCAGCGCGCACAGTTATTCCCGTTTGCAAAGGCAAAAACTGCACAACATACTTCTTAATTTCCTATTCCCGCCACATGAGTTGCTCACCCTAGTAAACCACTCTATTCTGGTCAGTTTTTTTCTGTTAGAAATTCTTCTTATATCTTTCTGCTCTAGTATATACTGTAGTCACCAGTCAATCATATTCTTGTGTTTGATTGTTCTTCGATGAGTTATGTTCAAATTGCAGTTGTGAAAATGATAGAATTTGCAATCTTGTTCTCTGTTTTTTGGATATCATATCATACATTCTCTTTTGTTTGTGTAATTTGAAAGTCGTTCATTGTTTCAAATTCTTTGTTATTGATATGAAATTCCGATTTGTACATTAAATTAGATTTACTGTAGTAATCCATTTTACTTAATGAAATTAGTGATAGCCTATAGCCTTAGATGCATATTTCAATAAACATACTGAGTATTCATTGGTTTGGGTTGGTTAACTGAATTATCAAGGAACTCATCTCTACAGTAAATCTAATGTCTATAGACAAGGATTTGTCCTCATGCCGTGTAAACAACAACATGGGTTCAAAAGCGGATTTGAATGCGTTGAGAAAATTATACAGGCTGTGGATATCAACGGATCCGGTGAACAAAGTGCAGTGTCTGAAATAGTCAGTATATGATATATTCTACTTATTCTTTTTTTTTTGGAAATCATGAATGTTGTTGATTATGAAACTTGTTGTGCATTGATGAAATTGTCTAAAAAATTTTATCATTAATTTAAAACTAGATACGGGCCTCGCGCTCCGCGCGAGAAAATTACGGATTTTCGTATGTGATTTAATATAGTTATACATTATTTGTTAATATGTTGTTGTTATCAAATTTATTAATATTTGTAAATATAAGTATTTTTTATTTCCTTATATTTATGTTTGAAGTAGTTTTAAAACATAATATTAGAATAAGTTTGCATTGTCATAAGAGAAGCTCACACATTAATTTAATTTGTGACTTAATCAAGTAGACTATAAATAAATATAACATAGGAATATAAGAAAGATATTTAAATACATATCCAAAAGTCCAATAGAAGGTGATTAAGAAATGAGTAATGCATTAAATTGATATCAATTTCATTCAATTTTGGCAATGGACAACCAACTTTTATATAGATAAGATTAGTTGGACGAAGGCATGCGTATATTTATGAGAAAGATACTTGATGAAGTCGTTGAAAGGAATCTCGAGAGACATATAAAGGTAAATAACCTATCATTATGTAATGATGCTAGCCATTGATTTCAAACTATTTTACATTCTCTTGGATGAGGTTTGAGTGGTTGCTTTAGTTACCGAGCTTTGATCAATTTGTATTTATTAATAAATTGCAGACCGTGTCTGATAACTGGAGAACTATGCTTCACACAAATAGCTTGGGCAAATTAGAAGAAGCCAAAGAACTAGTGAGGTTACAATATGGTTCAGACATTGATCAGAAAATCAAAGAAAATGTCAGAGCAGTAATCCACAATGATGTAAAACTTTTGGAGAAAGAGATGGAAGTCAAATCATCAAAATGACAACTTTTCTCGAAGCAGGCCAGTCATGCAATAAAAAGGATTGAGTCCATAATTCTTAAGCTCCATCTTCTCGCCAAACCCATAAAAGCGGATTCAAACGTAATTGCTTCTTCATGTTGTAAAAAAAACACATCAATGAAGAAGTCAAATTCTCAAGAAAGCAGTAATCGAACTACACCAAAATTATGTGGCCCAAGTACATGAATTTGATTTATCTCATTCAGATTCATCTAGCTGGAAAACAGGCGAAGTGAGCTCATCCTCTTCTTCACCAAGTGGAACAACTCAGACAAGTGCCACCAGGTCTAGAGGTGAAAATGACTCAGAATCGAGCAACAAGACAACATATGTAACCAATAAGTATAGCTCTAGATCCTCTTCATCTTCAAAATTTGCCAATGCTTCTTCTTCTGATAGTGGAGATGATGATTTGAACTCTTCTGCTAATTATGAATCTAGTGTTGATTCTGTTTTACACACAAAAAAGGGCATCTTTAGAAGACTCAAGAATAAGATAGGAGTGATCTTCCACCACCATCATCATCATCACCCCCACTCCTACGACAAGAGTGGTGACACATCAGGATCACAATCAGTTTGGAAAAAGGAGGATGTGAAGAAGTTGAGGAAAACCAAAAAGAAGGTTGAAACCAAGGCTGGAAAGAAATATAGAAAAACAGGAAAAAAAGACTGAAACTGGGAATCAAAAGCGGGTTGGGAAGGGTAAGAAACATCACGACCACTTTCGCTCTCTGCTAGAAAATTTTAACATAGTCATTCACTTTAAATCTCTTTTTTAGCATGCAACAAATGGAATGAGAGCATGGAGTGCAGTTATTTCTCACATATTACACCCACAAGATCTTGCCTCCAAATCAACCACAAAGTTTTTACCAGCACAATTCACTTCATATTCCAGACCATCACCAAAGCACATATACTTGCATACACTGCCCGCCCTATTCTCATTCACTATTTTTGCACTGGAGTCATAAATCCTTGGCGTGCACTCATTTTATTCCTTTTATTGATGAACATCTTCATCAATTTCCTCTTAATCCACTCACACAAGCTCAAGATAAGCATCTCTCTGGCGGGAAGGATACAATTGTTGAAACTCTCACAAGCATTGTGTAGCATCATATCTAACATGAAATAGTGTCTAAATGCATGAAGAGGCGATGGTGATTGTGGGTCTCTTGTAAGGTAGTTGTAAACATATTCACATCCAAATATTTTATTCCTTGCATTTCCCCCTCAAAAACTCTCTTTGTAGTAGCCTTTGTTGCAGCCCAAACCATATCTTTGTATGTTTGACCAGGCCATCTCATGTTTTTGAAGTTGTTTTGCAGGTGCCTAATACAGTGTCTTTTATCAGCCATTGGCACCACCTGAATCAAAGCTTCTATCAAACCCTACAAGTGAAGAGATGGGTAATTAGTAAATCATTATGGAGCATTAGTAAATCATTTCCCCCACAAAATCTTTCTTTGTAGTAGCCTTTTGATGCGCCCATGCCTTGCCTCCAAACAAGCCATGGCTCGCCTCAACGAGCACCTCCTGCTTCCTGCCTCTGCTCTTCATCAAGACTATTTTGAGGTAAAGCACCGTTGGCGCCTCTTTTCTAGCGCTTTGTCTTATATCCCGTGCTATTATTCCAAGTTGAGGTTACATTGCCCTCACGAGCGCCCGACACCAAAACCACCAGATCTAGAACCGCGCCGTCGAGATCACTTCCATCGACGCTCCTTGGCTCATTGGGAGCGCAACCACCTGGTTGCCGGAGATGGTCCAGCCGACGCCGACAAAAGCCCCTTCCAAGACACAGAACGCCGCTCTAGCGCCTTGTTTAGGATTTTGACGTTTCAGCGCTTCGTGTTCATGCCTCGTCCTTGGCGACCTCCTTGGCTCGACACTATGGTGCCTCACCAAAAGTCTTGGTCAACTTGGTATGATCAAGTCATGGTTTTTCCATGCCTATCTTTTAGGGATGGCAATGGGCGGGGAATCCCGAATACCAACGGGGAATCCCCAATACCAACGGGAAATCCCCACACTGGGAATGGGGATGGGGATTTTTTTGGGGATAGGGACGGGGATGGGGAAAAATAATATCCTCGCACGGGGATCCCCATTCCCGTCCCCGTTAGGGATCCTCGTCCTTATCCCTGTTGGGGATCCTCATTCTCGTCACCATTGAAGATCTCAATTTTCGTCTCCGTTCCTATCCATGTTGGGGATCCCCATTTCTCCATATTAAATATGCTTAAACTTTGATATACTTTCTATTTAAAATATTTTTTATTTAGGTATTATTATTTATACATATATATGAATAATGAAATTTTAACGGGGATACAAAATCCCCATTGGGGAAATTAAATGGGGAAAATTAACGGGGATGGGGATTCCCCAATCGGGGCGGGGATGGGGAGAGATTTTAGGAAAAAGCGGGGATGGGGATGGGGATCATAATATTAAACGGGGATGGGGATGGTAAGAGTATTCCCCACCCCAGACTCGCCCCATTGGCATCCCTACTATCTTTATTTATCATCTTTCATCTTTGAGACTCCTTTTTAGGCACACTCGGCCTTGTCTAGGATCTTGACGTTTCAGCGCCTCGTGTCCATGCCTCGTCCTTGGCGACCTCCTTGGCTTGACACTATGGCGCCTCACCAAAAGCCTTGGTCAACTTGGTATGATCAAGCCATGGTTTTTCCATGCCTACCTTTATTTATCATCTTTCATCTTTGAGACTCCTTTTTAGGCACACTCGGGACATGCTATTTTTAGCAGTTACTATTTTTAGCAGGTTGCTATTTTTAGTAAGTACTACTTTTAGTCCTCGTTTCCCGAGATAGAATTGCATTGTTGAACTTTCTATTTTTAGTAACTTCCCATTATTAGCAGGTTTCTATTTTTGAGAAGTATAGGTTCGGTTTTTGCTAGAGTTTTAGAACTTTCAATTTTTTTGAGGTTATTAAATATGGAGTGGTCCAACCTTGCATGGTTTGGGCCGTCCTATTGGACTCTTGGCCATTCAAGCCCAAGATCGTCCAAACCCTAGCCCAAACCAAACCCTAGCCGTCACCCCATAGCTAGTCGTCTCTTCCATTTTTTTCAATTTATATTGGCTTTGCCTCCATTGTTGTAAAGTACGCTTAGAATTATTGAACCATGACTTGTTGAGACGTATTTCCTCCTCTCTTGGTCTGGGCGTCACCTTCCTACGGGCTCTGTCTTCTCATCTCCTTCACCATAGGCCTCTAACCTCTTCGTCTACATCCCTAGCAAAAAGTTCTCATATCTTCTAGTCCCTATCTTCTACACCCCCAACCAAAAGTTCCTTTGTTTGAGTATCCCTCAATCGCCATCCTAAAAAACGCTCACCCAAACTAGATTGTTGAAGCCTAATCAACATCCATATCCCAATTCAGCAAACCTCTTGCCGTCTATATCAAATCTTCCGCTGCCATCTCGATCCACAAAAGACGACCCCAAACCACTTACTTGATGTTCAATCGAAGATCCTTCGAGCACCATTGGCCTTCCCGGAGACCAAGGGCGCATCACCTCTGTTGCAGCCCAAACCATATCTTTTTATGTTTGACCAAGCCATCCCATGTTTTTGAATTTGTTCTGCAGGTGCCTAACACAGTGTCTTGTATCATCCATTGGCACCACCTGAATCAAAGCTTCTATCAAACCCTACAAGTGAAGAGATGGTTAATTAGTAAATCATTATGGAGCATAAGATAATAAAATATAATGAAGTTAACCAGAGAAATTACTTTATGTCTATCTGACATGAAGGTCAAAGGGTTTCCTCCAATGTCTTGAATCAAATTTTCCAGGAACCATACCCATGTTTGTTTGTTCTCTTGCTCTACAAATGCATAAGCTATTGGAGATATATGTTGATCTCCATCAATTGCAACTGCAATGAGAACTTGTCCAGTATAGGCCCCTTCATGTGACACTCATCCAAACGAACCACTGGTCTTCATCCAGCTAGGAAACCTTGCTTACATGCTTCTATACATACATACATCCTATGAAACTTTGTCTCTAATTCAGTTATTTCTCGTTTAAACTTTACTATGCTTCCAGGATTCCACTTAATGACAACGAAAGAATAGTCCCATACCTTTGCATATTGCGCACGTGTATAGCCTTGAGTCTTCAACACTGCCCTCATTATTGGCCTCCATGTTTGGTAATAATTGATGTTAACATTATGTTCCCTCCTAACAATGTTAATGAAATGCTTGATTCTCCATTGAGGATCATCTTTGTAATGCTCCAAGTACTTCTCAGCTAGCAAAATTGATGTGACTTTTGTGTTTCTGTCTTGCCAACCACACTCCTGTTTTGGTTCAAAACCCTTGATTTGAAATATACCATCTGAGCCTATTCTCCTAGCAGAAATCCTAAACCGCCGCAACTTCTCTACATATTTAGGTATACATTTCTTCCTCTCATGTTTTAGTGGGCAATGACACTTGTTCACGAAAAATGCTGAGATTCTCCTACTGTCATTATGCAAGTAGTAGTAATCAAAACCATTCTCCAAAGAATATTGCCTCAATGCTATTCTAAACACCTAATTTGACCCAAATTTAATGCCAAAACTAAGTTAAATTTTCCTATTAAATTAAACGAAATCATTGAATACAGGATGCCTGATTCGAGGATTGCCATCAGATGTAGTGTTGTAGCTTTCATAATCACATGCAACCCTTATGTCAAACACATCATCCTCCTACTACACTTCAACACCATCTAAAGTCAGAGCCTCACCATACACTTCCTTATCCACATTTTGTTCAAAAACTGCATCATCTTCAACCGATAAGTCATCAAAAGGAGTTGGAATAAATTCTATTACATCCTCATCTAAAGATTCTGAACCCAATAGCTCTTCATTATCTTCTTCATCCAGCCTCTGATTGTGCAACTGGTACAACACTTGTTTTCTTTGCAGCAACAACCTTGTATCCACAAGGCTTAGCTACTCCATCTGAAGAGAGGTTGAAGAACTAGGTCACATACTTTTTTGTGAAGAGATAACCACTTTTTTGTAGCACTCGAGACTGCAGAAATTATCACATCTGATGTACACGATGGGCCTATACTCTTGCCTTTGGGAAAAATTTAGTGTCAAGAGTAGCTACTCCATCTGAAGAGAGGTTGAAGAACTAGGCCACATACTTTTTTGTGAAGAGATAACCCCTTTTTTGTAGCACTCGAGGCTGCAGAAATTATCACATCTGATGTACACGATGGGCCTATACTCTTGCCTTTAAGAGATTGTTGAAGAACTTGGGTTTTCCTACTTGGACTTCCCACTCTTTCATTATTTGACTGGGCCAATAAAGTTGTTAGACTCTCTTCACCAACGTGGACAACATACACCTCCAAAGCGTTGTCATTACCGTAACGAAGAGCATAGTTGGACCATATCATTGTCACGTTTGATCTCGTTACAACCTTTTTGAAGGGTTTTTCATGATTTACATAACCAAAACTGCCTAACATTTTCAACACATTTCCTCTCCTTAATCATATCTGCAAGCTCTATCCTTGATATTAGATCAGGATCCACATTTTCCTTCCTATAAACTCCTACTCCTTTATAAGAAAGCCTATTATCCAACATACCTTCAACCATATAAAAGTTCTACCATACATAAATTTTAAAGGCACGCTACTCATCTGCCATATTAAGAGACAAACCATCATTGATCCATATAAAATCAACAAAAAAAACACTAAAAAACAATCATCTCCATCAAATCAGATTTGACCCTACTAAAAGCCAATTTCATAGAATAAGAATTTCTGCATAGAAAAACTATAATATACAATTATTTTCTCACACCCTTCATTTTTTTCATTGACCAAAAACAAGAAAAAAAAAACAAACACAGTGTGGCCCACATGCTTTTTTTATCCTTATCATCATCTACTTTCGTATGCAGCCAACTAGTCAAGTAAATCATAACTATCAACATCGAAATTTAATGCACACACCAACCAGATTTAATGAAATTTTCTAATGTATCCACAAACATTACAAAATTAAGGGAAAAAGCCAGAAAAGTACCTTTCTTCACCCAGACATCGAAGAGCCAAACCCGATATCAAAGAGCCAAACACAAGATTCCCCTCTCCCTTTTTTTTCCTTCGCAAGCCCCAGGTATGGTGTGCTCAAAAGCTTCCTCAATCTCCAAACCCAAAATTTCAAAGGTTTGACATGAAACTTAACATAGAAATGAGATGGTTGGCTCACTATTCACTGAATGCAAATAAGAGGTGGTTAAATATAATAATCGATATTGAGGGTGATTTGACACAAAATGACCCGAATAAGGGGTGGTTTCCCGCAATTTTCCTAATAGAAACACATCAAGCTCTTTTTGGGAAATTTTTCAATCCTTTAGAAGGAATCTACTATATATACATTAAAGCAAAATTCCATTTTCAGCACATGTTACCTCCTCACTAAAACCGCCACATGTCATTTCATTAATCACTTTGCCACATGTTATTTTTATAATATTTTTCATTTTTGATAAACAAGATCATATAATAGGAATATTATAGATATTTGTATATGTTTATTTTAGGATAATTTAGATTTGCAAGATACTATGCTTATATTTATATTTTTAAGTTTTAACCTTCTCCTAACCACATTTTATGTACTTTAATATAAAAATAGTTAATTACATAGAAAGATTTAATCTCATAATTTTTAAATTTAAAATATTTTTAAATAAAATATTTTTAAATATTTAAACAATGCTTGATTAACACTCTCTTTATTAATTTTTTTTATCATACTAACTCAAAATTTATATCAAAGGATTTATCATCTTATGACTCTAGCTATTTAGTTAAGAGTTTAAATTAAACATTTATTTTTAAAAATTATACTAAATTTATATGAGGTAAATGAACTAAATTTTATTTAATAAAATATTTTAACCTAATCTATTTTTTTAGGGAAAATGTCGTATGAGAATAACTTTTAAAATAATGGTGCACATTAGTAGTAAATTAGTGAACATTTAGTACTAATTAGGTGCACATTCGTTGATAAACTTAAAAACATCCAAAATTTAAAAAACATTCATTTTTTAAAGAACATTTATTAATAAACTAAATAACATTCCGATAAAAATTATATACGTGCATCACTTTTTCAAAGGATGTGTATCAAAAATCTTGATGCACATTTAAGTATATTTTCATGCACATTTAAGTATATTTTGATGCACATTAGTCATTCGCATGTTCTCATTTTAAAAGTTGTTCTTACCGGAACCGCACTCATTTTTTTTAATCCGAAATGAACTTATTATTATATTTATTATTTGATTATATTTATGCGAGAGACTGAAAACTGAACTAATTATACATAATTCTCCGAATTGGGTTAGATGCATTTAATGGATATGAAACACCAAAGCGAGCCATGCCCACAACAAGCACACAAAAGTAAGAATCTTTTCTGATAAGAAAACAGAAAGACAAGGATCTTTTGGCTTTTGCAAGTGGTCAATTAGCTTAGATCTACCGCAACCGCAATAGACACAAATATAATTTTGTTAGTATAGAAGTCAAAAGAATCTAGTATAGGTCAATCTATAATGTATTTTTTAGCACACGCGTAATATTTTTATGACGTATAGTCCATTTTGTATGAACATCTTTATCTTATCAGTCTATTTTTTTGTCCGTCTGTTTTAGGGTACACTTTCAAACGCAGGATAGATTTTCAATTCAACCCCAAATTTAAATATGACTTTTTTTTGGGAAAGACGGAGACATAGTTGATGGCTGGTGTTGATGATCTGGTGGTCAATTAGTGGCAACATGAACAAAGCAGTGGTTACACCAAGAGAGGATCGACAAACATGTTGATCAAATGAAGAGAGGATTTCGATGAAAACCTCTCAATTGCTTACCTAACTTGTACTCCATCCGTCAACTAATTTGGGTTCTTGCACGAAACTCAAATCAAATGCTCTTAATTAAACAACAATCAAGGCTAAATCATCTTCGCGGATGATCTTGAAAAACACCTTCATAGGAGAAATTATTAAATCTCTTGAGAGCAAAAATCTTTGAAGCGTCAAAGTATCTTATCTTCATGAAATGTTGTTCCATCTAGTGATTGTAGTGCGAAGATCTTCAAGGAGAAAGTCCTTAGAAGCCAAGAAGTCAGCAACACAATTACAGGTTATAGAAATATGAAAAAAATCTACAATTGGCAAAAAAAGAAACGAGAGATTTAATGTCCATAATAATAGACCTAATTTCCCAAGGATCGAGGAATATGATTTTTAGAGCGACATTTGATAACAATCAAGTTATCACTTTCTACAATAATATTTCTGATATTGACTCTCTTGGAGCCATCACAAGTAAGCTTATAAGAGTCTTCACGGGGCTTGTGCCTCTTGGGATTGTTCTTGCTCTGGTTCTTGGTCCTAGGTTTAGTGGTCTTGGGAGCTGTTTTGGCAATATCAAGAGAATATTCATTTTAAGACTATGAGTTGTTCATAAGAGGAGATTATTCCTAAAGTTCCAAAGAGTACACTAAGTAAAGAATCCCAACTCATAATTGGGATTGTCATTACAGAAAGAGACAAAGGAATTTTAAAAATCTTGGGTTGAAAAGAGAAATTGTGATCACCTAGCAGATTTAATTGATCAAAGACCTTCACAGTGAATGAGCAATTAAAGAAAAAATGATTCTTATCCTCATCACAAGTCTTACAAAGTGCACAACTGGAATAAACCTTATGAAAGTGACGATTCAAACGTTCCGTAGTAGGTAAACTATTGGAAAAGGTTTTCCAGAGGAAGTTTTGAATTTTCGGAGGAAGCTTGGTTTTCTAGAACAAGTTTAGATCAATAACTGGGTCACCTATTGGACGAATAAGCTTATAGGCCGATTTAACTGAGAAGGTACCATCAATAGCAGAAGTCTAGATAATGTGGTCCTCAATCAGAATAATCGAAACCCGAATGTGAGTAACCTTCTCAACAATTCTAGGAGGGAGGGTCAAGTGAAGTTTCTGGATATCCCATTGGCGCAAAGGAGAAATGAAATCTTCAACCTTTTGGGTAGGATGCATATGATTACGAAATTGATTGAGGGAGCAGTTAAGAATCCAATTATCAGTCCAAAAATTAATGGTCTTACCATCACCAAGCTGTCAGGAAATTTCTTTTTTAAAATCATCTAATAATAATAGAAGCCTACTAAATTTCCATGACTGATTCGTCTTACGCTCAAGAATCACGAAATGGTTATTGGGGAAATATTTATCTTTAAGAATAGAAACTCAAATATTATCGGGTTTAGTGACAATTTTCCAGAGTAATTTCATCTGAAGGGCACAATTATTATCCCAAGCTTTACGAATACCCAAGCCCCCAAGAGACTTCGGTTTACAAATATTATTCCAATGAAGGAGGGAATGTTTGGACGGATAATAAAGAACATGAATTGATACCTGAAGGGCTAGTGAAAATGGAAAGAGAGGCAATAGAAACAAGAAGAGTTTTCCCTGGAAAAAGTGTTGCAGACAGACAAAGAAAAGGAAATATGGACATGCCTACCGAAGTGTAGAACATCACCAAATCTTATCAGCAACTACTCGCTTTCTAAAGAATTCACACTCCACCATAGGTCTGCTGTAAATGACATGGGCTTTGGAAATGTTATTTACTGGAATATCAAAGAAATGCATATGTGGCTAGCCAACTATGTCTTCAGCAGATTCCATCCATCGAAATCTACAATCCACCTCGATGATGGAAGGAAGGTAGTAGTTACGGAAACTGGTGGATATGACTATCTTAGTATTCCAAAAGGAGATATTGAAATTGTGTTCCCTAAATACTTACAAATCAAGAGATGCTGCAAAAAACTAAGGGAAGATTTTTCAGGGAGGGATATCAAGAAACTGTCAACTACTAAAGTCTTCAACAAAATGAAGGAATACAATGGAGGGCCATGGTATAAAAGATACTTCATTTTGTTGTTTGTCAACACAATTGTTCAATCTTATGGTAGTGGGTCGATACATGTTAAGATTCTTGAATTGCTGGGGGGATGTTGAGCAAATAAGCAAATTCAACTGGAGTTCATTCCTCTACAAGTCACTTATTAATTGCGCACTTGTATGGGGAGATAAAGAAAAACCGAGTTTCAATGGGAGTTTACTTTTGCTACAGATAAAATATATTCTTTTTTTGGCATTTTAATTGAATGATTTATGAGATACTGAAGTTAGATGCATGGCTGAAAGAAGGTTGGTGCATCAGTTAGTATGTGTTGGTGCATCAGTTAGTACTTGTATAGTTGTTCCATGGCTGAAATATCTTTGATGAATGAATAAATGTAATGAATCTTTGGTGCATTTATAAATTTGTTTCTAAGTGCATGATCCCTTATATATAATTGCATGACTAGAAATGGATTGGTGCATGATTAAGTGTTTATGTGTGCATGAGTCAATTAGCACAAGTGCATGAGGCAAGGAAACTGAGTGCATGAGGCAATTATCACTCACCCATGTTTGAGGCTAGCCCATAAGGTGCTAGCAATGTCTTTTTTTTGGACTGGGGGAGGTGAACAAGATTTCTAGTACAGATTTGCAGTCTCTTTGGTGTTTGGCACCAGAGAGTGAGATTGTGCCAGATTGGGTGGCGTTGTTTGTGATGAGTTGTCTTAAGTTTCAGAAGAAGACGACATAGGATGACGAGGGTAGCGGTTGGCAACAGGATATGCATGCCTTTCGGGCTGAGTTGTCTGACTTTGGTAGGAGCATGAGGGAATCTCATATATCACAAGAGGAGACTGTTGGATGCGTCTCTAACATTGAGTGAGGCGTAGCTGAGATGACTCGCCTTCAAGAGTACTTCTTTAGGGGTGCAAACCCCTACTTTCCACCATCATAGTGAATATCTTTTTTCCTTCTCTATTGACGTGTAATCTGTAAACGCGATTTCTTCGTTTTCTATGTTAAGAGTTATTTGCACCGAAACTTTAGTCTCCTTATAAAACCTAAAAGTTAAAACCCTTTGAAGAAGATGAAAGGGAAGGAAGGATGGGCCAAGTAAACTGTATGGAGAGGAGATGGCGCCAAGTTGGACGAAGCTGCTGCTCCTTGTTGATGGAAAAGTCTGGAATGCCGCCTTGGGAACGTGGCCTCTTTAATCCTTCGCCTCTCCTTTCCGCCACCCACCCACCATTTCTCATTCCCGTATATCACAATTCTGATTCTGTATCCCCACGTCAATTAAATTCAATCTTTGCCCATTTCACGAATATTCACAGAATACCCTCCTTTGGGAATTGGGAAGGGTTTTGATTCGATCCTCCGTCTTCAAACGTCAAACTTATAGTCTGCAGATCTGCTCGTTTAACAGAAGACGCAAAATTCTTGGCGCCCACCCTCCGCTCGATGTAATGCCTGCGTTTTTATTGTCTTCATTTGTGCTATTGGTTTCTGGCTTTGACGTGTTTTATTTGCACCCTCTTGTTGTTTAAAGCTTCCCTCCTTTTCCTCCGCCCCCATCCCCATCAAATTCTGCCATTTGCGTATCTTTGGCTCTTGGCTGTTGACAATAGCCAATTTTGGGGCTCTCTCTGCTCCTATTCCAACCAGCTTCATCTCTTCCCTTCATTCACACTTCTGCTTCTTCATCTGCATCTGCAATTCCTGGTTTGATCCATTTCTTCTCTCCATCCCTCCTTTCCTAAGTCAATATAATTCTGCAAGTTGCCCATAGTTGGGCAAGTTTAACTACAAATTCAAATTTCATCAAACCATTTCATGTTTTTGGCCCATCTGATTTTTTTCATACCCATCTGATCCGTTATGTTGTACAATATATGTTGGCCTATAATGATTTATTATGCTGATTTGGAGTTATGGTCTCAGTTAGCATGCGTTTTCTGTGTTTAATTGGTAACCCAGATCATCCTCTACCATGGCTATACCTTGAGCTGCTTTGCTTTGTAGTAGTTTGTCTGTTAACCTTCCTAAGCTGATTTTTAGAAATTAACTGGATGGAATGTGTTAAAAAAGAGGTTGTCAGCAGGAAGAGCTGAGTGAGATCATACAACATTGTAGCTTATTGAGACTCAAAATAAAATATTAGTTGCTTATCAGCTAGTTTGCAAATGAAGTTGTGATTGCATCAAACTATTTTTTCAAGCCAAACTTCTAATCTGATTCCTTTTGCTTTTGTAATATAGTTGTAGGATATACCTACAATTACAAATGTTATCTATTTTTAAGGCAGCCTTTTAGTCTGATTCTGTTTGTTTTTTGTAGTATAATTGTTGGACATACCTTAAATGGCAACTAGCATCTCAGCAGGAAGCACCAATCTCCATTTGGCAGAAGCAATTCACACGGGGAAGGGTTGTAAGCAGACTTCCCGTGTTTCTCTGGCAACATTGAGGAGATGCTCTCATAACGAACTTTCATGGTACACTTATGACTTAGCTTCTCTTATTTATCTTTGAAAGTATTGTGTTTGTTCAGTTATTACCCGAATGAAATCTGTAATCACTCTCAAATTTTTGTCTCTCTGCCCAGTATCACTAATATCAAAGTACATCATACAAATTTACAGGTCCTTCGGGTTGTCCAAGTTGCATCGCTGGTCTAATAATAGTCTTTCCCATCCAGTTACTAAGAACTGCAAAGCCGAGAAGGTGGTTACTGCATCATACCGGGGTGATGAGTTAGCAAAGCACTTTGATTTCACAGTCATCGGTAGTGGAGTTGCAGGACTCCGTTATGCTCTCGAAGTTGCAAAGCATGGAAATGTGGCTGTGATAACCAAGGCTGAGAGTCATGAGAGCAATACAAACTACGCCCAAGGTGGGGTTAGTGCTGTTCTCTGTCCTACTGACTCTGTGGAGAGCCATATGCAGGACACTATAATTGCAGGTGCCTATTTATGTGATGATGAGACTGTACGGGTAAGTTGTTGCAGGCTTGGAAAAAATTCACCATCTTCTTCCTGCTTAGTTCAATAAAAATCAAGAGGTTTTGATTATTTAGATTACGAGAGATAATGTTGAATCTGATGTCATTGTTCAGGTGGTGTGCACAGAAGGACCTGATAGAATCAGAGAACTGATTGCGATGGGAGCGTCTTTTGATCACGGGGAGGATGGAAACCTCCGCTTGGCTAGAGAAGGCGGGCATTCTCATTGCAGGATTGTTCATGCTGCTGATATGACTGGAAGGGAGATCGAGCGAGCTTTACTAGAGGCAGTAAAAAGTGATCCAAATATTTCTATGTTTGAACACCATTTCGCTATTGATTTGTTGACTTCTCAGGTTTTATAATCTTTCTATGATTTGCCTCTTATTTCTTTCTATGTTTTATATTCAGTATTTTATAATGGTAAATTTTACTTGCCACAACCATGAATAATACACTGATGCTATTTTCTCTACATGGCAATGCCAATATAAAGTGCAAATTGCATAAAGCTTTTGCAGTATCTTGTGATCTAGTTGCCATGACAGCATCTCTCATGTGGACTATATTGAAATAAGCATTTATTTTGCTGCTTTCAGGATGGTCCCGACGCAGTTTGCCATGGAGTTGATGCCTTGAATACTGAAACGCAAGAGGTATACCTAAAGCTTTTCTATAGGCTCCCCCTTCTCAACTTTGACATCCTTACGAACTATTCTGTGAATTTGCTCATGTACTTTGTTACTAATTGTCATGAACAACAAACAGGTCATTCGGTTTCTTTCAAAAGTGACGTTACTTGCATCTGGTGGTGCTGGTCATGTCTATCCAACAACAACGAATCCACCGGTACATTATCATTTTGTTTTTGACTTGCATCATATTCTCATTTATCTACAAAAGAGTCCTTCATTTGTCAATGTTTTCCCCCCTTTTGGTAACCAAGAACTGTGACAATGTTTAAATTGGTTAAAACGAGGAAAAAATATTATCCTACACTCTGGAACTGAAATGTTAGAACTCTAACAATAGAAAATAAAGGGACAGAAAAGCAAGCATCTGGCCATTCAGCCAATCTGATGCAAGAATCTCACACCAGCCAATTTTGAGGAATCCTTACATTCTGTCTTTTAATTCATAAATCAAGTCTGAGTAAAACTGAGAGCTAATCTTCTTCTTATAATGGAAAGAAATAACTAACTGTTAATAATGATGATAATAATAATTAATCTAAAAGATCATCCACTAACTAGATTGTGGGAGTGTGGAGGTTGGAGAGAGTAGGGAAACTAATCCTAAAAACAGTCAGCTTTTAACTAATTGCAGGATCCTAACATGAAATATATTTAATTTTCATAAATTTTACAGCTTCTTGCTATTTGTAAGCTCATTTGCAGACAAAATATTGTAGGTTGCCACCGGAGATGGTATGGCAATGGCCCATAGAGCTCAAGCTGTGATATCTAACATGGAGTAAGAAGATAACATCTTTTTTCATCCTAACTACACAATCTTCCTTTGGTTCAGCAACTTTTATCTAATTCTGTCTCTTAACTCAGGTTTGTTCAATTCCATCCAACTGCATTAGCAGACGAAGGTCTCCCCATAACACCAACAAAGCCTAGAGAAAATGCATTCCTCATAACAGAAGCTGTCAGAGGAGACGGAGGCATTCTCTACAATCAAAGCATGGAAAGGTTCATGCCTAACTATGATGAGCGAGCCGAGTTAGCTCCAAGAGACGTGGTGGCCCGAAGCATAGACGACCAGCTGAAAACAAGGAACGAGAAATATGTGCTCCTCGACATTAGTCACCGTCCCAGAGAGAAGATTCTTTCTCACTTCCCCAACATAGCGGCCGAGTGCCTAAAGCACGGCCTCGACATAACCAAGCAGCCAATCCCGGTCGTTCCTGCCGCTCACTATATGTGTGGTGGGGTCCGTGCTGGGCTTCAAGGCGAAACGAACGTCTCGGGTTTATACGTGGCAGGAGAGGTGGCGTGCACAGGACTGCACGGAGCGAACCGTCTAGCCAGCAACTCGTTACTCGAGGCTCTGGTGTTTGCGCGAAGGGCCGTCCAGCCTTCGATCGACTTCAAGAACGGGTCTGGACTCGAAACGAGGGGTTTCGGGGATTGGCGTAGGCCTGTGGCGGCTGCAACAGTGCTCGGAAGTGAGGTGTTGGAGAAGATCTCGGGAAAGACGAGGGAGATAAGGAGGGAGCTGCAAGATGTGATGTTTAAGTATGTGGGGATAGTGAGGTCTACTGTAAGGCTGCAGAGAGCGGAGCAGAGGATTGCTGAATTGGAGGCTAAGTGGGAGAGTTACTTGTTTGAGCATGGTTGGGAGCCGACTATGGTGGGGATTGAGGCGTGTGAGATGAGGAACTTGTTTTGTTGTGCTAAGGTTGTGGTGAGCAGTGCTCTGTCTAGGACAGAAAGCAGAGGGCTTCATTATACAACTGATTTCCCAAATCTAGAGGAGAGTAAGAGGCTTCCTACTATTATCTTTCCCTGCTCTGCTTTGAACACTACCTGGAGTTCGAGACAGCTTCACAACCAGCCTTCTGCTTTTAAATAGTGCACTTTCTGAAGATTTATCTACTTATTTATAGGACCCTTGATTGATGACACTGTTTGTGATGTTAAAAAGTTTAGTTTACGAGATTTGAGCTGTGTTTATGCAAAGGAAAGTCCATTGACTTGCCACATAGCTATTCTTCAGAGTTTTGATGTTGTAAAGTGGAACGGTTCCTTGTCAAAAGGAGCTTATTAATTACAAGGTTCACTTCAACAAGCTCGTACCTTCACATGTAATCATGCATGGAATGGTTCTGGTGAGAACTACTATATTCGAGAGATAACAGACTCCTAAGCATAAACAGGCTTAACAAGAGATAACAGATTCATAAGCATAAGCAGGCTTAACAATAGCTACTGCTCGGAAACAACAAACTGAACTAATTCCTAAATAATAGTCACTTATTCAAATACTAAAACATAATTACTTTCATTCTCTCCCTTAAGCTAATGCTGCAATCTTTAGCTTACCAACATTAGCTTACTTCGGTAATTTCACACATTCCCAATGACCTTCGAAGCTTACAAAATGCATGTGTTTTCAAAGGTTTTGCCATGATGTTTGCCACTTGATTAGCACTAGCACAGTGACTTAAAGATATAGCTCTTTATGCTGATAAGTTCCTTAAGAAATGGAAACGGATGTCAATGTGCTTGCTACTACCATGCATAACAGGATTCTTGGGTAATTTATAGTGGAACTATTGTCACAGTTGATATTAGTACACTCTGCTCCTTCATGCCCGAGCTACTTCAATATTATTTTCATCCAGACTACTTGGCAAGCACACCTAGCAACAACCACAAATTCTGCCTTTGTAGTTGATAATGTGACTATGGGTTGCTTCTTTGAACTTCAAGCAACAACTCCTTCATTAAGCAGAAACACATAACCACTTGTACTCTTCATGTCTTTAATGTCAGCAACATAGTCATTTCAGTGCATGTATGCTTTCAACTCTTTTTCTCCTCTTCTCTTGTAGTAAATACCAAGGTTTACAGTACCCTTCAAGTATCTGAGAATCTTTTGACAATTTGAAGATGAAGCTCTGTTGGTCTCGACATGTATATGCTTATCAAACTGGTGGAAAACATCAAGTCTGGTCTCGTTGAGGTGAGATACATCAAGCTTCCAACTATATGCTTGTAGTAAGTTTCATCAACCAAGTTCCCTTCAGCATCATTGTCAACTTTTAATCCAGGAACAATAGGATTTTGCACATGATTACATACCCACATTCCGAATCTCTTCAACACTTTTTCAGCATATCTCCTTTAACAAATAAAAATTCCTTCCTCCTGTTACACTACTTCAATTCCCAATTAATAGTTCATAAGACCTAGATCTGTCATGTCAAATTCTCTCATCATCGAGGCCTTGAACTCCATCATCACACTCTCATCATTACTAGTATACATTCATTCATCAAGATAAGCACTTACTATGATGAATTTTCTTTCATTGCTCCTCTTGGTAAATAGAGTCTGCTCACTGTCACATCCTTGGAAGCCTTCTTTGATGAAGTGATTTTTTATGCAGATGAACCAAGCTCTTGGAGCTTGCTTTAATCCATACAATGCTTTGTGCAGTTTGTATAGCAAATCCTCTTGTCCTTTCTTCTCATACCCTTTGGGTTGCTCAACGAACACTTCCTCACTTAGTTAGCCATGTAGGAACGCTGATTTGACGTCGAGCTAAGTATCTTCCACCCCTTCTGAGCAGTTAAGGCCACCAACATCCTTACAGTATCAAGTCTGGAAATTGGTGCAACACTTCATACTAGTCCACATCTTGTTGTTGAGAGTATCCTTTGGCACTAATCGAGCTTTGTGCATGGTGATCTCTCCATTCCCACCCTTCTTAGTCTTGCTAATCCACTTGACACCAATCCTTTTTGCTCTTTCTGGAAGCTTAGTGAGAGACCATGTGTTGCTTTTCTCAGTGGAATCAAGTTCACTCTTCATGACGTGTCCCCATTTTTCTTGTTTGACAGCTTATTGAAAACAAGTTGGATCTTCAACTTCATTGTCTTGTATCATTTGCACCTCATAATCATCAGTTAAATTATCTCCAACAACATAACCATTCATCCACCTAGGGGCTCTTCTTTCTCTCCCTTGAACTTGATTCTCCTCTTGACTAGAAGTCTCTTGATCTCGTGTCTTCCTTTCTGTATTTTCTCTTTCTCGTGTTTCCCTTATTTCCCAATTTTGTGAACTTATCCTCCTCGTCTAGCTTTGCATAATTGGGCTCCTTGTTTTTGTTAGTATTTAATGATTTCTATCATAAAATCAATCCCAAATGGATCTAGACTTAATATGATTCAACCCTAATAATTATCAAGGAGGGAGATAGAAATTAACTAACCTTGTTCCATGCCTTAATTAACTTCTAACAATTCACCGTTACTAGTTAATCTTCTCCTTCCTTTGCTTTCTTCCTTAATTAGTCTTTGATGGACAAGACTTAGAGTCCCTCGTTCTTTTCAGAGAAGAAGTTGCAAGAAGAAGATGTTTTTTTTTTCAGAAAAATAAACTGTTTTGTTAACCGTCCCTTTTATATTCAACTACACCTTCAGTGCAACTCTGCCTCATACATATATATATTGATGTAACCGTAAAAAGGCTAAGAGCCTTATAACCTCCACACACATATATATATATATACGAGATGTGACAACATAATAAGCAAGGAACGAGGGTAAATTAATATACCCGAATTCTAACGTCATTAACCGAAACCGATCCATCACGGTGTCGACATTAATGTTAAAATCCAATCATATAATATGAACTTAAATCTTTATAATTAAACCGAAAGACACATAGGCCATACGAACGTATATATAAAATATTCTTACATTCTCCCACTTGGCCTTTGTGTCGACTTGATGGCTTAACAACATTTAATGTGCACTTTTATATCAAGTTCAAATGTTCTTAATCAAATCAGAACTGATTGGATCATGGCGGTCACACGTCATTATAAGAGCGACATGATTCCTTCCATGTATCACAAACCAATCCAAACCCAATATTACTTTTCATTTGAGAAACACTATAATTCTCAAACAACCACATGTCATCTAACAACCATAAGTGTATACACATACTATAATGATAACATGTCAATAAAGCAGAAACGTAACCATAAGTGAATTCAAAGTGTCACAAACATAATGAGCTAACCATAATTATAATAGCAAGGCTTTATCTATAATACCCATACGCTCTACATGGCCAATGAACGCCTTGGGTGGTAATCCCTTAGTCAACGGATCCGCTACCATCATATCCGACCTTATATGCTCAAAGAACACTCTACGTTTCTTCACCTCCTCTTTGACTGACAAGTACTTCAACTCCATGTGTTTAGCGCCATTAGAGTACTTGTCATTCTTCGAGAAGAAAACGGCTGCGGAATTATCACAATAAATTCTCAGCGGCTTGGCTATACTATCGACAATCCCAAGTCCCGAGATAAAGTTCCGCATCCACAATGCATGAATAGTGGCCTCAAAGCATGCCACAAATTCGGCCTCCATAGTAGAACTAGCAATGATGGACTGCTTTCTACTCTTCCATGACACTACTCCTTCAGCTAAGAAGAAAAGATAGCCAAATGTAGACTTTCTGCTATCCTTACATCCAGCATGATCTGAATCTGTATATCCAATGACCTCTAGATTATCGGATCTCCTATATGTAAGCATGAACTCCTTGGTGCCTTGCAAGTACCTAAGAACCTTCTTTGCAGCCTTCCAGTGGTACATTCCAGGGTTACTTTGATATCGACCCAACATTCCTACAGCAAAGCTGATATCTGGTCGAGTACATGTCTGAACATAGTTCAAACTCCCTACCACTGATGCATATGGGATTCCTTGCATTTCTTTTCGTTCCAAATCATTTCTGGGACATTGCTTTTTATCAAACTTGTCCCCTTTCTGTATAGGAACTATTCCTGCGGAGCATTTATCCATTATGTATCTCTCTAAGACCTTATTGATATAACCTTTTTGAGACAATCCTAACCATCCTTGTGATCTATTTCGTATTATTTCTATTCCAATCACATAGGATGCCTCATCCATGTCTTTCATTTCAAAGTTCTTAGAGAGATACTTCTTTATATCATGTAGCATGCCCATGTCATTTGCAGCAAGCAAAATATCATCAACATATAAGACTAATATCACAAACTTGCTCCCACTAACCTTAATGTAGATACATCGATCAACGACCATTTCTACAAAACCATATGACGTGATGGTATCATTGAACTTTAAGTACCATTGTCTGGAAGCTTGTTTCAGTCCATATATTGACTTCCTCAGCTTACACACCTTATCTTCATTTCCTGTGGCCAAGAATCCTTCAGGTTGGTCCATATATACTTCTTCCTCAAGCTCACCATTTAGGAAGGCGGTTTTAACATCCATTTGGTGAAGCTCTAGATCATAATGAGCCACCAAAGCCAAAACAATTCTTAGAGAATCCTTCTTAGATACCGGAGCGAAGGTCTCTTTATAGTCAATGCCATCCTTCTGGGTGAAACCTTTAGCAACAAGTCTGGCTTTATATCTTTCAATGTTGCCTTTTGAGTCACGTTTGGTCTTAAAGACCCATTTCGACCCAACAGTCTTAGAACCCTTAGGCAACTCCACTAAGTCCCAGACTTTATTATCACCCATAGACTTAATTTCTTCTTTCATGGCAATCAACCACTTTTCAGAATTGTCACATTCCATGGCTTTCTTGAATGAGACTGGATCTTCATCAAGGCTTAAGTCACATTCACTTCCAATAGTATAAACCACATAATCATCTGGAATGGCAGATCTTCTTTCCCTTACAGATCGCCTTAAAGGTTCATGTGGTTCATTTCTCTCTTCATGAATTATGACTGGTTCATCTACCATAACTTCATTCGGTGGGATATGGACATCATTATGTCGTTCCATTGTGTCATTTGACTGTGATGCAGCAATTGGAACAACAACATTAGGAGAAATAACAGGTGTGGGAACTTCAACCTGAATCTCTTGAATGTCCACCTTTCGTGGTTCACCACTCCCACTAGTTTGACCATTTTCAATGAACCTAGCATTGCCCGTCTCAACTATTCTTGTACTATGGTTAGGACAATAAAATACATACCCCTTTGACTTTTCAGGATAGCCAATGAAAGAGCCACTGACCGTCCTAGGATCGAGTTTCTTTTCATGTGGATTATATAACCTTACTTCTGCTTGGCAACCCCAAACACGTAGATGTCTTAAACTAGGTTTCCTTCCCGTCCACAGTTCATAAGGAGTCTTAGGAACTGCCTTACTAGGAACCCGGTTAAGAACATACGTTGCAGTCTTTAATGCATATATCCATAATGAAAGAGGTAATGAACAATTACTTAACATGCTCCTAACCATTCCCATTAATGTACGATTCCGCCTCTCAGCTACACCATTCTGCTGAGGTGTACCTGGCATTGTATATTGTGCACAAATACCTCTACTTTCAAGCAACTTTGCAAATGGACCTGGACATTGTCCACTTTCATTGAATTTCCCATAAAACTCACCACCTCTATCCGATCTCACTACCTTTACTTTTCTATCTAACTGCCTTTCCACTTCATTAATGAACACCTCTAGGACGTTCACTGATTGAGACTTTTCATGCAGTAGATATACATATCCATAACGTGAGTAATCATCAATAAAGGTGATGAAGTACTTTTCACCGCTCCATGAAGGAGCATCAAATGGACCACATATATCGGTGTGAATTAACTCAAGAAGCTGAGTGCTTCTCGTGGCTGGCTTCTTTACTATGTGGTTGGTCTGCTTGCCTTTAATGCAGTCCACACACACATCTAAGTCACTAAAATCCAACTGAGGAAGAATATCATTCTTTACCAACCTCATTATTCTTTCCTTGGAAATATGACCTAATCTTTGATGCCACAAGAAAGCAGAACTTTCATTAGATGCACTACGTTTAATGCCCTGACTTTCAATATGAAACAAGGAATCAGAAAACTTAACATCAAGATTGAACCTATAAAGTGAATCAATCAAAGTACCACTACCATAATAGAAATCATTTCGATACAGTGAAAAAACCACCATGTCCAAACTTAACATAAAAACCTAAATTGTCCAATCTACTTACAGAAACAAGATTTCTAGCACATTCTGGTACATAAAGACATCCTTCAAGATCTATATGACAACCAGTGTCTAAGATCAATCTATAAGTCCCAATGCCCTCAATTCGTGCCTTCATCCTGTTCCCCATGAACAAGTATTGTTCAGCTCCTCTTATGGGCTGGATCGAACTGAATCCCTGTTTAATATGAGACACATGAGTAGTAGCACCAGAATCTATCCACCAAGTATTATTAGGCACTTCTATAAGGTTCGATTCAAAACAAACAAAACCATAATGTGTACCTTTCTTATCGAACCAAGCCTTCCTTTTCGGACAATCTTTCTTGAAGTGTCCCGATTTCTTGCAAAAGAAACACTTCTTCTCCTTTCGGATTTGGCCCTTGGGTCCCTTACTAAAGGCCTTATCCTTCTTCTTATCCTTCTTACTTGGTTTCCCTTTACTGCTGCTGGCACCATCATGACCTATGAGATGAATAGCTTGATCCTTCATCTTCTTTAATCTCCCCTCCTCTTGAACCAACATGGCCTTTAATTCCTGAAAGTTCCATTTATCCTTAATGGTGTTGTAGTTCACCTGGAACTGGCCAAACTCAAAAGGTAGAGAGTTAATGATGAACTGAACCAAGAATGTTTCATTAACATCCATTCCCAAGGTCTTTAACTTTGCTGCCAAGTTAGACATGTGCGTCACATGATCATGGATAGGCTGAGACCAGTCAAACTTCTTTGTAGTTAGCTGACACATGAGGCTTCCTACAATAGACTTGTCCGCCAAATCCGATTGTGAACACTCCTTAATTATACGCATGAAATCCTTAGCATTCTCTGTCTTAGGCATAGATGGCTTAATACTTTCAGCCATCGTCATCCTCATGAGGTTTAGACTCAACCTGTTAGATCGCTCCCACGCCTCATAACGAGACTTTTCAGTAATGGAGCTTTCATCTGTAATGGCCGAGGGTTCCTCTATTAATATTGCAAGGTCTAATGCCATCATACCCAGTGTAAACCGGATCTGTTCAGACCATTCATCATAATTAAGCCCATTGAACTTTACGACAGAGTTTGCAGATGCAAACATATTTGATGAAGCTGCAAACATTAATACATGCTTACCTATTAGTGCTTTGAGAACTCTAATACAAATTCAAATATAGTCATGAAATCCTTAGATCATGCATTCAAGTAACCTTTGGGCAATACTCAAACACAACACTATCATTGATGCCAAAATCATACTTTAACGATTAATCACAACGTGCATAAGTCGAACAAGCATGCTATCTTTGGATACACATACTATTCTACCCGCATAGTAATGCCCAAATCCTTTTATTTTATTAACTACATTCAATGACCCACCTTTGGGTGATCTCCTAGAATATAGTCAATAATGCAGTTGATCAATCAAACTTTTATATCAATCATAGCATCTCTATAATCATGATCAATCGTATTATACTATTATTTCCAATGTCTAAATATAGTATAACTAGGCCACTTTGGTGACTAACAAGTTATACATAATCTAAACACTAGACTCTAATGGGTAAAATTTTTACTATGCGTTAATATTTCATAACACAATTTAATTACCCGTACAACCATCATGCGGAATTACTATTAATCATGAAATAACTGACAATAATATAAATCAGTTAATATGACGGAAGTACCGAACATGACATGATATATATCCATATGGCAACACATATACATCAATAACCATGCATTAACTATATGCAAAACCCAATACTCACGTATATAAACATTACTGCAAAACCATACTTATATATACATGACTACATGAGATAATAAGTGCCACAATCAAGTAACGATCGTGCAACATTTAATAGTTAATATCATGTACGTGTAACTACCACAACGTCTATCAACATGAACGGCGGTTAACAAAAAAAAAAATATCTGTAAATGCCATGTTCAATCTCAACAGGAAATCATTCAGCGGAAACCCATTGAAATCTATATGCAATTCTGTTCTCATGTCAATTTAACGGTGAATCATACAAGTCTAAACCGCTCTGATACCAATTGTTAGTATTTAATGATTTCTATCATAAAATCAATCCCAAATGGATCTAGACTTAATATGATTCAACCCTAATAATTATCAAGGAGGGAGATAGAAATTAACTAACCTTGTTCCATGCCTTAATTAACTTCTAACAATTCACCGTTACTAGTTAATCTTCTCCTTCCTTTGCTTTCTTCCTTAATTAGTCTTTGATGGACAAGACTTAGAGTCCCTCGTTCTTTTCAGAGAAGAAGTTGCAAGAAGAAGATGTTTTTTTTTTCAGAAAAATAAACTGTTTTGTTAACCGTCCCTTTTATATTCAACTACACCTTCAGTGCAACTCTGCCTCATACATATATATATTGATGTAACCGTAAAAAGGCTAAGAGCCTTATAGTTTTTTCCCTTGGGACACTCATATTGAAATTGTCCCAATCCATGACACTTGTAACATTCAACTGTTGCCTTGTTGAAATTTGTTTTCCCTCTGCCTCCGCCTCTTCCACGTGGTGACCCTCTCCCTCTTCCTCTTGATGGACTGAATTTGTCTTCCACTTTAAGCACTTGATCATCTTCTTCTTTTCTTGGTCGGGGAAGCTTTTGTTCGTGCATTGCTAGACTGCTCTGCAACTCCTCAATAGAGATGTTGTTAGTGTCTTCGATTCTTTGAGCGAGACCACCACATAGGTGAACCTCTCTCTAGATTTTCTCCACGATCTTTGAGTCCTTCATTTCTTCTCCATTGTCACATAGTTTGTTGGACACGACCATTACTCTTGCAAAGTAACCGGTAATGTTCTCTCTATTCTTCATTTCCAGAATCTCAAACTCCCGTCTTAGGGTGTTACAAAGTGATGTCTTCACTTTCTTGCTTCCTCCAAATTTCCTCTTCATGGAATCCCAGACAAGTTTGGACATGCTCCAGTCCAAAATTTGCTCGAACAGAGATCTGCCAATTGCCTGATACAAATAGTGTTTGACCTGGTAATCTTTGGTCTTGACTTCATCCAATTGAGCCTTGTGCGTCTCTTCCAATAGAGCCTGATCGCTTGGTTCTGTACTAATTCCAAAATAATAGCCACTTATTCAAATACTAAGATTAGACTTAGTCAAACTAAAACATAAATTCTTTGAAATGCAACATTTGTCTTACTTTAGATCTAGTCAAGATTTAGCTAAGGAGGGGTTCAATCTTGCATTATTAAAATATGACGTAGTTTAAAGAATGTTCTGCTAAGATCAAATTTAATTGCAATAAATGTAACAAATATGTGAGATTAACTAGATTCGAATCAGATTACCATAAACCCTCACAAAGAACTGCATGCAAAAAGTAAATGACTCAAGGAATTGTTAACGAGGTTCGGACTCAGCCTATTTCCCGTGGCCTCAAGATTGATGGTCAAATCCACTAAGTAAGTCACAATCTTACAAGAGAGCAAAGCTCTAAGTTCAGATCAAATACACAGAACAGAGACAACAAGAATCTGTAAAACAAGAGAAGAGAAACTCCCTAAACCACGCGTGTGACCAGATCTCCTCCAAACCTCAACTCCGTCGAGCATCTGCAAGCTTCACCACTCGTCAAAGGCCTCCAACTCCAAGCAAGAACACAATCCACTTGAAGTTATCTCTAGAAGCAAAAGCTTTGCTTCTGTCGAGATCAAGCTCTCGATCCACAGTCAAGAACACTCAGGAAACCCAACCATAGCAGAAGCTCTCTTTCACAGATGGAGGCGGAGAAGAAGAATGATTCTGATAAGAGAGAAGCACCAGGGTTGAGAGCTTATATACCTCAGCCCAACAAGTGAAACGCGGAGCCCCAGCAACCTCAGACGGGTCGGGTCGAGCATCTGGGCCACAGCTGGCTTCTGGGCCTCAAATAGTGGACCAAGCCCATTTACAGATTAAAGCCCAAAAACTGAACTACGCATAAATGATCTGAACATAATACATAAGGATTGATCATCAACAAAATGACAATCATCCATTACAATTTGCCCTCTTGATTGTCATGAAACCTACTCAGCCTAGTTCTAACTGTAACACACAGCCGTACTAAACTAGGAGTGAATTCTGGCACATCTACCATCGTCGGCCAAGGCTCACACTCCATCATGGGCAACTGCAAATATGCAGGAAGTCCCTACAAAATGTAAACTTGTCAGCTGTAACAATCTTAGTACCAAAATCTGCAGGATTTAAGTCACCCTTAATCTTAGTAACAACTATCTGCTTCTTTTCAATCAGATCTCTAATAAAATGATGCCTCACATCAATGTGTTTAGACCTTTCATGATAAACAGGGTCTTTACATAAGTATAAGGCACTCTGACTATCCATATGTAAAACAGGTACATAAGTAGCACACTGGATTTCATTCAATATCCCAGTTAGCCATATGGCTTCTTTAGCAGCTTCAGTAGCAGCTATGTACTCTGCCTCTGTAGAGGAGAGTGCCACAACTGACTGTTGTTGTGCCTTCCAGGCAATGCAATTCCCAGCCCAAGTATAAAAGTAGGAAGTAGTAGACTTTCTAGTGTCTTTGTTACTAGCATAGTCTGAATCCACATAACCAAATAACTCATCCCTAGATGTATGCTCACCATACACTAGACACAAGTCTTTGGTCCCACTAATATACCTTAGAGCATATTTCATAGCCAACCAGTGGTCATTACCTGGATTGGACATGAACCTGCTCAATACACTGATTGAAAAAACAAGATCTGGTCGTGTACACAACATTGCATACATTACAGATCCCACTGCCACATCATAAGGCACACTAGACATTTGCTCTATATCTTTAGGATCAGTAGGACAACTATTCTTACTTAACTCCAAATGCCCTCCTAAGGGTATAGAGGTAGGCTTTGAGTTATCCATACTGAATTTATCCAGAACTTTCTAAACATACTCAGTCTGAGATAACCTCATGAGCTTACTCTTCCTATCTCTAACTATTCTAACACCTAGAATCATTTGGGCAAGACCTAAATCCTTCATATCAAAGTGTAACTTTAAGTCTCTCTTAACACCAGAAATTAAAACTTTAGAGTTACTGATAAGAAGAATGTCATCCACATAAAGAAGCACATACAAAGGAGAACTAGTCTTAACACCTTTAAAATAGAGACAAGTGTCATAACTGCTTCTGTGAAAGCCTAATTGTTTCATGCAAGCATCAAATTTTAAGTTCTATTGTCTAGGTGATTGTTTCAACCCATAGATAGACCTTTTTAATAAACAAGCATGATCAGGATTTTTAATGTCAATAAAACCCTTAGGTTGTTTCATGTAAATTGTCTCATCCAATTCACCATGTAAGAAAGCAGTCTTAACATCCATTTGTTCTAGTTCCCAGTCAAACACAGTACACATAGCAAGCAAAAGTCTCATTGTCTTATATTTAACCACAGGTGCAAATATGTCATTGTAATCTATGCCTTCTCTTTGGGTAAAACCTTTGGCTACTAACCTAGCTTTGTATCTGGGAGGATCCTTAGAACTATTACCCTCTTTTATTTTGTAAATCCATTTACAATCAATGAGCCTAGCATTTTCAGGTTTGGGCACTAAAGTCCAAGTTTTATTAGTCATCATAGAGTCTATTTCATCATTCATAGCACTAAGCCATTTCTTAGACTCAGAACACCTAGCAGCTTGCTCATAAGTATCAGGGGTATAGCTATTATTGATCACATTAGCAGTCATGAAAGCATAGTCAACAAGACCAGTACACATAGCCACAACCTCAGCATTATTCACAGAGAATTTTTTATTTGGAATTCTAAGTCTAGGGGCTCTATCTCTGGTTAATTGATATTCATTTAAGTCATGCACATTATTAGAGTTGTTATTATTCTCAGACACTACAGTATTATCATTGTGCACATCAGAATGTAATGGAATATCAGTGATAGAGGGGGATACTTCCCTGATTCCTTCCCCTAAATGTTGATGGTTGTTGTTTGTGTCACTCTCAGCTTCCAGGCTGGTTTTATTTGAGTCTGGTTCAGCTGCTCTTGAATCTTCTTCAGATTCATTCTGACTCATGGAAGGATGTCCTAGGTCGAACTCCTCCTCTCCTGGGACTTCACTTGGTCCTTCTGGTATGTAGAATTGGTTTCTTGTCACCACTTCTACACTCTCTGCTTCTTTGGTACCTGTACTCTTGGTTGCATTTGTTAGAATGGTTTTATAATGAAAGTCTTTTTCATTAAATGTTACACTCCTACACAAGATCACTTTATAGCCATGAGGTTGAATTATAAGCAACTTATATCCTTTTACTCCCTCAGGGTAACCTAACATTATACACTTCTGAGCTCTTGGTTTTAATTTTCCTTGAGAAATTTGTGAGTAGGCAGTACAGCCAAATGGTCTCAAATGAGATATACTTGGTTTTCTGCCAGTCCACATTTCTTGAGGAGTTTTAAATTCAATAACAGAAGAGGGTGATCTATTTATGAGGTAGGAAGCTGTGGTAACAGCTTCT
This sequence comes from Oxyria digyna, assembly GCA_029168935.1. Taxonomy (NCBI): domain Eukaryota; kingdom Viridiplantae; phylum Streptophyta; class Magnoliopsida; order Caryophyllales; family Polygonaceae; genus Oxyria; species Oxyria digyna. The sequence continues at coordinate 17,440,967 of JAPVLV010000022.1, forward strand.
CCCCACAAGGAATGTTTTAATCCTGAACTTATTAGCATGCATCTAGCCTTTTCTAATAAAGTTCTATTCATTCTTTCTGCAGTGCCATTTTGTTGGGATGTTCCAGGCACTGTTAAGTGTCTTTTGACCCCTTCTTGAGTACAGAAATCATTAAACAAGTGATTACAAAATTCAAGGCCATTATCTGTTCTAAGGCACTTTAGTTTCAAGTTAGATTGTTTTTCTACAACAGATTTCCAGTTCTTAAAGGTAGAGAATGCTTCATCCTTAGTTTTTAATAAGTAAATCCACACTTTCCTAGAGTAGTGATCAATAAAAGATATAAAATACCTCTTACCACCTACTGTACTTACCTGAGCTGGACCCCACAAATCGGAGTGCACATACTCCAGGGGTTTGCTGGCTACATAAGAAGATCTAGAAAAAAAATTATTAGTTTTCTTTCCAAAAATACAATCTTCACAGAAAATTAAGTCCACTGGTTTTTTTATCAATTAAACCATGTTTATACAGATAATTCAAGCCTTTATTACCTATGTGTCCCATTCTGTTGTGCCAAGCTTTTGTCTGGTCTAAGGTCAAACTATTATCCATTTTGGAGAGATTTAACTCAGGTGTAGTTATAACATGATACAACCCACCCCTTTTAATTCCCTTAATAAGAGTTGTCCCATTTCTGATGACTTCCCTTATACCATTATGAGTAATAATTTGACACTTAAGGTCATCAAAAACTGACTCAGATAACAAATTTCTTCTTAATTCTGGAACCCACCTAACATTTTGAAGAATCCTAATCTTTCCATCAAACATAGTTAGAGGGACTTTACCTAATCCTTTAATAGCTAGAGCACTGTGGTCTCCTAACATAACTTTCCCTCCATCACACTCAGTTAAGGAGCTAAAGAGGTTTCTGTAAGGAGTGGCATGCATAGTGCAGCTAGAATCAAGTATCCAGTCATAATCAACAGGGGAATCACAACACATAAGCACTTCACAATTTTCATAATCCTGAGACTCGAGTAAAGAAGCAGAGTTATCATGACCTTCCTTATTAGACTCATCTCTTTTCTTTTTATGACAGTCTTTAATAAAGTGGCCAGTTTTGTTACAGTAGAAGCACTTTCTCTTCTTATCACTATCAAAAGAATTAGAAGGCTCATATCTTTTTTCTTTCTTGGTCTTAAACTTCTTCTTATTCTTACCATTCATCATAAGAGCCTCAGCTTTCACCTCAGTCTTTTTGTCAGAATTTTTAGTTCTAAACACTTTTAAGGTTTCATTTTTCTCAGTAACAGAATCTATGATCTTTTGTGTAGTCAAAGTTTCATTACTATACTGAATCACATCCTTAAAATTATCAAACTGAGAGGGTAAAGAATTAAGAAGCAAGACAGCTTGGTGAGTTTCTCCTATCTTATCATTACATCTTTCTAAGTCTTGAGTCATCCTAAGATACTTATCTAGGTTATCACTCAAAGTCAGATTAGTATCCATTTTGAAAGTGAATAATCTGCAGAGCAAAGAAATCCTAGAGGGTAAAGACTTAGTAAGATAAAGAGCTTCTAAAGCATCCCAGAGAGATTTAGTGGTAGTATGAATTACCACTTGTCGAGTCACATCATCAGATAACCTTATGAGGATCTCTGAATGGGCTTGTTCATCCATCTCCATCCTTCTAGCAGGAGAGGTTTCTGCAAGGTAGTCTTGTTTGATGGCTTTGCTACACTTTTCCTTTACCAGTATAGCTTTCATCTTGACTTGCCACATTGCAAAATCTGTAGTTCCATCAAACGATTTCATCCTAATGTTGTTATCTCCCATAGTTTTATTTCCCCTGAAACCAAACACACAAGTAAGTTTCAAGAATAAGAATAAAACAGAACAACAAGGAAGAAGGAGTAGCAAATCTTGAACAAATAATAGCAAGATTTGCAGATCCTAGGTCCAAATCACACAGATCAAGACTAACACAGACACAGAGATAATCTGAATCAATAGATGCGGAAGCAATGAGCCAAGATCATTCACAGAGCAATGATAGTACCTAATTATGCAAATATCTACACAAATCACACAAGATTTCAGATATAGCAGTAATCAAGGAACCTGGCTCTGATACCAATCTGTGAGATTAACTAGTATCGAATCAGATTACCATACACCCTCACAAAGAACTGCATGCAGAAAGTAAATGACTCAAGGAATTGTTAACGAGGTTCGGACTCAGCCTATTCCCCGTGGCCTCAAGATTGATGGCCAAATCCACTAAGTAGGTCACAATCTTACAAGAGAGCAAAGCTCTAAGTTCAGATCAAATACACAGAACAAAGACAACAAGAATCTGTAAAACAAGAGAAGAGAAACTCCCTAAACCACGCGTGTGACCAGATCTCCTCCAAACCTCAACTCCGTCGAGCATCTGCAAGCTTCACCACTCGTCAAAGGCCTCCAACTCCAAGCAAGAACACAATCTACTTGAAGTTATCTCTAGAAGCAAAAGCTTTGCTTCTATCGAGATCAAGCTCTCGATCCACAGTCAAGAACACTCAGGAAACCAACCCTAGCAGAAGCTCTCTTTCACAGATGGAGGCGGAGAAAAAGAATGATTCTGATAAGAGAGAAGCACCAGGGTTGAGAGCTTATATACCTCAGCCCAACAAGTGAAACGCGGAGCCCCAGCAACCTCAGACGGGTCGGGTCGAGCATCTGGGCCACAGCTGGCTTCTGGGCCTCAAATAGTGGACCAAGCCCATTTACAGATTAAAGCCCAAAAACTGAACTACGCATAAATGATCTGAACATAATACATAAGGATTGATCATCAACAAAATGACAATCATCCATTACAAAATAAAATACGAAACTACGCCAACTTGTTTTCTAAAATAAGTCTCAAATGTGATACAACAACAACAATCAACTCAGTGTGCTCCCACCATAGAAGGATTTGGGGGATCCAGATGCAGACAAGTCATTGTTCGAGCATGTCGAGAGAATCGTAGTAAGGGACCCAAGTCTCAAATGTGTTATGTCCAGAAATCTTACAATAGTATCGTCATTCTCGATACATCTCGCATGTAGAACGTCCACGAAAAAAAAAAGTGAAGAGAAGAGCACTCGTTGGTGTCGATCTAGTGAAGCGATGGTCTTAGTAGTAATGCAAGTGACCTAGTGAATAAATGTTAACAACGTATTGATGTGCTACTAATCTACTATGCTTTGCTATGAATGGAAGATGATGAGCAATTGAGATTAAAAGAGGACTCATTGGTGTATTGTTTTCTTGTAGGGAGCTTGTTATCGAAATAAGACTTGAGGTCTTCATGTATCGTCCTAAGGATTCTACTGGCGACATGGCTAAAGTACAAGTACGACCAAAGGAACAACATGTTTAAAACATGAATTAATTTCGAGTTTCAGTTTTAAACTTGAGAGATGAGAAACTGCTGGAGTTGGTTGCGTGTTTTTTTTATTTTACTTTCGGTCGAGACTTTTGGGACCTACTCCTCTTTGCAGTCTTGTCGTTTAATTGAGAGGTGAGCGGGCAACAGTTTTGTGGAATTTGCTTTGTTTAATTTTTAGTGAAGAAGATTGACACATTGCAGCCTTGTCGAAAATATTGGACTTTTGCAATTTGTGACACTTTGCTTTTGGGTATTTTCTTTGGTGAAATTTGAATAGTGGAATTATTTTATTTATTTTTGTCATTGCTTTGGCTTTTTGTTTCTTGGATGGTGTGAAGGTCTTTTATCCTTTAGTTTTGTTGTCTTTTTACCTTTGTGAAAGTACGGTTGTAACTTTATCTTTTGCGCCGATGTTTTCCAATCTCCCTCTTTTGGCCACGACAAGTGCGGAAATGAAGAAGGCAGAGGACTGAAGGCTAGTTCTCTTGTCCAACATTTCAAACTTGTGCATTTTGTCGATAATGTTGTTGTTGAGAGGTATAAGATACTTATAGGCAGTGATACTAGTTTATTTTCTGCTTTGGAGCGTACTTTGCGGGATCTTAAAAACTTGGATGTGTGGAACTTGCTTATACACTGATGCATTCTTTAAAAGTTGCAGACATGTTGATAGTTTTGATATTTCGGGCCTCCGATGTAAAGGTCAGGCTAGCTAGTGATCTCATGTTCTATATTCAAGGTATCTATTTTCCGTCCCTCGATGGAATTCCTTGCTTTGTTAAGTGCCTCTTCTTCCTTTTCTTTCAACACTCAATTGTTGCATGAAGTTTTAGCTGACAAGTACCATATTGTGAAAAGTGCCCCAAAGCCAACCGTCTTAGCTTTTCCCGATGTCTTAAAGCTGCTTTGGATAAAGTTGTTGCCTCCCCTCATGACCTTGCCTCTTGGATCCTTTTGCTCCTCCTCCCATTATGCACGCTTAAGGTTAATTGGGAACGTTCCAATAACAAGGATGGAAAGAAAGGGTGTTGTCAAGTTGAGGGTATTGCGCAAGCCCTTCGGCTTTGGGGAGAACCCGAGGGACCAGAGACATTGGTTAGAGACAGTGTGGTTTGCTCTCACTCTTTCGGGTGGATGAGGAGGTTGAGAAAAAGAAGCTTAGCCTAGAAGAGGTAAACATGAGGCAATGCTTGAGGAAAGTTATTGATGGGTACTTTACAACCATTGTTAGGGTTTTGATGTCGTCTGGGGTTGCTCCCAAGGGCAAGGAGACTTTAAGGGATTTAGAGAAGAAGCACTCTCATGCTCTATGCCCGTCCTGCCTCCTTTTGATGGGAGTGTTGAGGTTGTTTATGTCTCCAAGGATGTTGTGTTGAGTAAGATTAGAAGTTTTCCTAATGGAACTTCTTGTGGGTGTGATGGTCTTCGGTCTCAACACCTTTTTGATGCGCTTGGGAGAGTTGTTGTTGCAGTCGCTAATGATATAGCCACCTCTATAAACATTGGGGTAATCTGTTACTTGCAGGTAAGTGTCCTTCCGCCTTGGGTGAGTTTATTGCTAGTGCTCCGCTCACGCGTTTGCTCAAGCTCGAAGGGGGCATCCGTCCCTTGCGGTTGGTACAGTTGGAGGAGACTTGCCTCCAAAGTTGTTGTTGTGGTCGGGGATGTTGTTGGTACTTACCTTGAGGATTTTTCATTTTGGTGTGGGTGTGTGTGTCTAATGGGAGTGGGGCCATCCTTCATGCAGTTAACAGGTCGATCGAGGCCAAAGGGATGGCGTATAACATGTCTATGTTCCTGGTGGATTTTAGTAATGCTTCCAACTTGATAGGACAAAGTACTATGCTTATTAAGGTCCAACGTCACTACCCTTAGGTTAAGTTTTGTTATATGTGTCATGCAAGGTCATAATCAGACGGGTCTACCTTGCTTTCTTGCTAGGGAGTTTAGCAAGGTGATCTAATAGGGCCTTTGTTGTTTGTGCTTACTTTACCTCCACATGTTCATTTGGTCAATGAAAAATGCTACTTGGATTTTATGGCTTGGTACCTGAATGACATGACCATTATTAGGGACATTGCTAGAGTTTCGGATGCCTTGCATTTGATTATTAAGGAAGAGTCGACTATGGGGTTGCACTTAAACGTTAAGGAAGCCTTGCATTACTTTCAAATGTATAACTAAAGTCTAAATTATTACTTTGTAAAATATGTCATGCAATATTATGAGTAGGTATTAAAGTAGTCTAACATATGTTACAATTCAATATGATCATATTCTAATCTCTCCATATAATTAGTATAGTTAATGTGATTAATTCTACGTTAATATCTTCACAGAAATGTCAATTAGTTTTTTTTATAGCGGATACGACGGTTGTTTGGGCTTTTTTTTTTTTTTAAATGTTTTTTATTTGCTTAGCTAATTTGATGAATGATTGGTGTTTCGAATTATGTTGTCAAAACTATTGCATTATATACGAAGTTTGTGGGATTTTTTTAACCGCATTGTGTAAATATATTTTATAATGAATTATATAGTAATCTACAATCTACCATATACATTAAAGCAAAATCCATATTTACCACATGTCACATCTTCACTTAAATCACCATATGTCATTTCTCATTCATTTTGCAACATGTCATATCTTAATCATTTATCTTTTTGGTAAACAAAATCATATATTTAAAAAAATTATAAATCTATGTATATGTTTATTTTACGCTAATTAAATATTGCAAGATACTTTTCATAACATGCTTATTATATATACTTTTATCTTTTTTTCAAAACGATTTGTGTGCTTTAATATACACATCTACCTAACTACAATATAAGGGAGAAGTCATCCCTTTGTAAAAATTTGCGCCACATGAACGCCACTTCAGCGCCACCTCATTTTATTTGCCTAAAAATAAATAAAATAAATCTTCCTAATTTAATGTGTTATCAATTATTTTTATAAAGAAAATTAAAAATGCAAATCGTGAAAGTGTGCTACACAAAAAATCTCATGGAATGAGGATAACTTTTAGACAATTTTGTTACAAATTTCCCTATTAAAAAATGGAAAAGTGTCATGTAATAATACTTGTTAAAATGATAAATGAGAATGATTGTGGACCATTGGATCAAAAGAGATCCAAGAACCCATATGATGACACGTGACACCCCTTGTCATGCCTTGTCACCTTCATCGGACCACCGCCGGACCACTGCCGGACCTCCGTCGGACCTTCGCCGGACCATCGTCGAACCCCCGCCGGACCACCTCCGACCACCGCCAACCACCTCCGACCACCGCCAGACCACCTTAGGGCCTTCCCGGAATAAAATTGCCACAAAGATGTATAAAATTGTTCACAAATATTTCAAAATTATTTATTACTAAATGTTCATCACGTTGTTCATAAATGTTCATCACAATGTTCATAAATGTTCGTTTGTATATACTCTACTGAATGTTCATCACATTAGACTTTATAGTTCACCAACTGAATGTTCATCACATTCTACTTAAATGTTCATTAATTGAATGTTCATCATATTATACTTAAATGTTCACCAACTGAATGTTCATCACATTATACTTAAATGTTCATCAAATTATATTTAAATGTTCACCAAGTTTATTACACTTCAATGTTTATGTTATTTGGACAAACGGCGAACCACCACTGACCCACCATCAAGCCACCACCGGACCACCACTTATGTGGAACACCACTTTAATATAATTTCTTTTAAAAACACACTTAATATTCAACAAAAATCACCTAAATGTTCATCATCTCATACTTCAATGTTCACAATAATTTAATAAAATGTTCATTACTCAAAGTTCATTACAATCGGCTTAAATGTTCATCACGTTGGTCATAAATGTTCATCAAAATGTTGATAAATGTTCATTTGATATAATCTAGTGAATGTTCATCACATTATACTTAAATGTTCACCAACTGAATGTTCATCACATTATACTTAAATGTTCATCAACTGAATGTTCATCAAATTATTTTTAAATGTTCACCAAGTTTATAACACTTAAATGGTTATGTTATTTGGACAAACGGCGGACCACCGTCGGACCACCACCAGACCACCACGACCGCACCACCACTAACCCACCATCAAGCCACCGTCGGACCACCGGACCACCACTTATGTGGAACACCATTTTAATATAATTTCGAGTAAAAAAAAAACACTTGATCTTCATCAAAAATGACCTAAATGTTCATCATCTCATACTTAAATGTTCATCAAACATTCTTAAATGTTCACGGACATTTAATAAAATGTTCATTACTCAAAAGTTTAATACTCTACTAAATGTTCATTAGCTTAAATGTTCATCACGTTGTTCATAAATGTTCATCAAAATGTTGATAAACGTTCATTTTGATATACTCTACTAAATGTTCATCACATGTTACTTACATGTTCACCAACAGAATGTTCATCACATTATAATTAAATGTTCATCAACAGAATGTTCATCAATTTGAATTAGACTTAAATTTTCATTTATTTTTATACTTTAACTTTTTCATTTATTATTGGACCACCGCCGGATCTCCACCGGACCACGCCGGACCACCGCCGGACCTCTACCGGACAACGACTGGGTGGTCGCCGGGAGGTCGCCGGACCACCACAACTACCCCCACTGACTTATTAATCTAAGTCATTGGATGCATCATTCTTATTTATCTCTATAAGAGATTTTATTATGGAATTCACACCCTTAAAAAATTAAAAATGCATTTTCATCTCTGACTACTTTCTTAAACCATTTTGTGTCCCATTACCTCCACTTTTTGCCTTCAATTTGTTTCGTTTTTAATCTCCAATTTGGTTTCAAGGATTTATGAAGATTAGCCGTCAGTTTGCATCCAACAATTGTTGCTCTTTAATAGTATAATCCTTGCGGTTTCTTCCATTTTCCTAGATTTTTTCTTACTTTTTATCAGCAACTTGCATTAATCCATTTTACCCCTTTTTATTTTTGCGTTTCTTGTGTCTGTCTCGACTCTCTACGACGTGCTCAATGTTCTGAGCATCCATGGACGAACTGATCATTATCGCTTCTAGAGGTTTGTTAGATTTGAGGTTGATGATCATATGTTTGAATACGTCAGCATCACCTTCTCCTGAAGTCAGATCATTGTTTGACTAGGCCGATGATTGAATTTGGTGAAAACATTGCAGGAACTTCTACAATTTTTCACTTTTATTGCTTGATTTATTTCAATGCTCGAACAATATACTCCCTCCGTCCCTAAAAGTTTGTCCCATTTTATACTACGCACAAGAATTAAGACAAGTTTAATCAAGGTAAAGGTGTAAATAGTGGCACATAAAACCATGAAATTTAACCAATAGAAAACTTATTACAATGTAAAGACAACTTTACCCCTAAAAAGTATTGTTGGATGTGAATAAAATAAATTAAATAAGGGTATTATTGGAAGATATTAATGGATAGAAATGGAAATGTGACTCACTTTAGGAGACGCCCGAAAAGAAAACGTGACAAACTTAAAGGGACAGAGGGAGTAATACATGTTTTATCTCTATGTTAGCAAATTGCAATCATACACCATAAATCAGCTTGCAATCATACACCATTATCATCGTCTATATAGATAGGAGAACCACTAAATTCTGAACAAATTTCTATTGATTAATAAATTGTATAAGTACCCGTACGTCGTACGGGACAAACACTAGTACTTAATTACATAGAAAGATTTGATATTATAGTTTGAAAATTTTAAGTATTTAAACAATACTTGATAACACTTCCTTTATTCAAAAATAACTTTATATTAAAGAATGAATCATCATATTACTTTAATTTTAGGTAATAACTTATTGATAAATTAAATAATCATTTTTAAAAACTATACGAAAATTAAATGAGGTAAATGAAATAAATCTATTTAGTAATTATTTTATTTAAGTTAGTTAAGTTAATATTTTTCTATCTTAAATTAAATTATTATTTTATCAAACTCGTACGACGCGGTAAAGTGAAAAAGATTGATTAAGTTACCTAATGGGTGTATTAGGTTTGATTGATCATATAATTTATAGTAAAGAGTTTACTTTTTTTTAAAGAGATATAATTTCAATAAAACATAAGCTCAACCAATAAAAACTCAACCAATAAAATTGAAAAAGTAAATATTATCTAAATCACTCCCCAATTGATAGGGCAGAAAGGGACAGTGTTGTTAGAGTGAGAGAAAATCGCGGAGGGCCGTGCAGGAAATTTCACAACTTGTTTGTTTATCAAGAAATCAAACTTGAATTTCAAGAATCATAAAAGTAAAATCAAACAACAAAAAGAACTCATTCCCTCTCTTCCTCTGTGCAACCGCTACCATCACTTGATTCACAGGCAAAATTCTGTGATTTGTTGGCACCAACACTTGATTTGATCAGACGATGGGGATTTCCCCGAGCAAGGAACCAATGGTTTTGGTGCCGCCTCTTTTCGATTTCCCCCCACTCGCTTATCGCACTAGGTTTCTCATTTCTGCATCTCTATCTCTTCCTATTTCCACTTTGACCGAAATATCATTTCTAGGTTGTTGAATTGAATCAGCTAGGCATTAATGCCATGCGTGAGCATTTCAAAATCAATAATTGAAGCTTCCGTGTCCGTTAGCATTTCAATTATGTTAATTAAGAAAGTAGTTGATACATCGGTTATATTCCTGGACTATCTTCAATACAGTATGAGGATTGACTTTGATGTTAATAAATGTCAAGTTTAACTGCCTTACCGTCCAAATTTTGTATCAACATTCTTCTTTCACCTGTGTGGTATGTAGGATGCTGGATTCTTCATACGATATGTTGTTTGGGAAGCTTCCTTTGAGATGCCTTTTTGAGGACTACTTTGATCAAGCAAGGCATTTTAGCACAAAGATCATGCTAAAACCAATAGATGATCCTCATGTGGATTTGAATGCCACTGTATCCATATATGAACTCTTAAGTTATACAAGAATTGAATGGTTCTTTATGTCATTTCCACATGAAGTAGATGTGGTTTTGCTGTCTTCTACTGCACATTTCAAAGTTTGTTCTACATGAATTCTATGTTTTCCCTTAACATTCCATAGCTCTCGGGCCCACTCGATCATAAACCAGAGGAGAAAGTAGTGGGGAATGCAGAATTTCGCTGGCAAAAGTCTGTTATCCTTTCTGTTCCTCATACTGATCCTAATTGTCACAATTAATACAATAGCTTATTCATTTAACTGACTGAATTTGAATGCTTTTACCCAAACAGTGATGTTCATGATCCACACACATTCATGGACCTGTTTGTTTCAAACAGTGACCCGTAAGGAGTATTTCTGTAATAATATATTTTGTCCTTCCTTTCCTTTGCATATTCAGTAAATCTGACATGTAGAATATGTGTGTCATGATACTACTGTCTGTTCAGGATCTTGCGAATGAGATCATGTGCATATTATCCTAAATATGGGATTGGGGCTTTTAGCATATTGCCATTGATTTTGAAGAAAAGGTATTTAGTAAACTGATATAGATTCCAGAGTCAGCATTCTTGTTGGATCTTATCCGTTGTGTCTTTTTCTACGTAGGTCATCCCCTGAAGATTATGGCATCATGGGGTTGAGATATGGCTCTGAGGCCCTTTCACTTGGATTCAGTGTTACTCCTTTCCCTAGTATGTGACGTAATATTATACACGAGTCATTTATATTACCCAGTTAATGTCATCTGTGCTACCTCTTTCTCTCTTTCCACCTCTTTTCGAATTCTGATATCTCTGTACTGTGCTGTTAAAATTTTAGTTGGCTAGATCATGCATATCCTTTTAGTAATTACTGTATGGTTGCACTTAAAATGATCAAAGGTATCACCGTGATTATCTTTCTGTTTCCAGAATCTCACGAGTTCCTCAGAAGTGCTTGGGCAGTCAGCAAGTACGGAAGACTTACTGCTGGTGTGCAATATCAGCCACACTGTAAGTATTACAGGCAGAGTTATTATAATCTTTTTGAAGTGCTTGGTCCTTCTTGCTCAGATACATGCTCTTCTGTTAAATGAGGAATGTATTTGTTTTGCTAGACTTGTCTCTCAGTAATCTTTCTTTTTAACTCTTATCTAAATGACTAAACAAACAACACTTGCTTTTTCAGTTTATTGGCTATTTATACTTTGCAAGGTAGAAAAATATCTGTCCTTGGAGCTTAATTAGTTTCCATTGTTTGTCAGGCCTTTAAGTGCAAGTTTTTGTATTACCATTATCATTGTATACATTATAATGTTGCTTTTAATAATTACAAGATGTTAAATCTCCAAAATTCTTCCAGACTACAGCAGTAAATTGTAAACATCTACCTGTTTTTTTCTTTCTCTTTTACCACAAGTTGTGAAAAAATATTCCACCCACAATAAAAATCCAATTTGTCACATGCTTTATAGTTGGTAACTTTCTTTTCTCGTGCTTTCCCTGTGATCCATATAAAATCTGTTTGGCTATGGGGCTGGTATTGTTATTGGTTGTAACTTCTTCAAAGTTTTGTTTTCTGTTCTATCACAGATGTTCTCATTTCTACATTATACTAAGATCAAATCTCACATGAACTGTTGGCAAATTTGGTTTACTCATCTCTATGGAAATTTCTACCAAAACAAATCTCTGCTGCGTTTATCTGTAACGCTATGATTAAGCGTACCCTGCAACACTTCTTTTCAGGCTTTTCTGTTCCAATAGCTTGACATAAATTTGTTCATAATATTTCTAAACTCAGGGTCTGGCTTGGTTTTTATTCGTCAGAGATGAACAAAAGGCCTTGTGAAGTTTAATTGTTGGAATCTCCTACTCAGTTAATTACTTGATAGTTTCATGCCAAATAGAGCAATGAATTATTGATATCCAATTATCCATCCTATTCTTGCTATGGTAAAACCAAATTTATACACTGAATTGTTGCCAGATGGAATTGAAGATGAGCTAAGGATAAAAGATTTGAGAAATTGGAGTTACGCAATTGGCTATGGTCTAGGACAAAGCAGCCCATTGAGCCCATCTTTCAACTTTGGTCTTGAACTTGCAAGAGGTTCTCAGGTTTGTCCTTACTAACGCTAAAAAATATCACTGTCTCTGTATAAAAAAAGGTAAATGGCTTGGCTGCATGGCTTAGATTTTTCTGTGGACTATGTTGTCTCTTTAAACTAAATTTTTTATGATCTAGATCTATTTACCATTTCGAGACGGGAAAAATAACATGATGCGAGCTTACAACTCCCTGATATTCTTTGATCTGCCAATTAACCAGCTGATTCTGTATAGGAGATTATAATTTGCTAATGGACTATATGATTATATTTTTGTTACTACAATTTTTTGCAGTTCATTGCCTCATTTTTTCAACATTTTGTCGTCCAAAGAAGGGTATGTTCTGTACTTTTTTGTCTTATTCTGTCTAAATTTAGATTTTAAAGTGCTTAGGTTTTCACCTGGATACCTTACAGTTTCAACTATTCTTTCAGTTTTTGTATGATATCATGTTTTTGATAAGCAGGTGAAGAACCCATTTGAAGAAAATGAAATTGTTGGAATTACTAACTATATTGACTTTGGCTTTGAACTTCAAACCAGGTAAATTAAATTGTTAGAATTTCAAAAGCATGATTTTTGTTCTTAAAGAAATGAAGATGATTCTCAATGGTTATTTATTGGAATTTGAGCTTTATTTATACTCTTAGGGTGGATGATGTGGCAGCACCAAATTCTATTTCAGATTCTACTTTCCAGATAGCTGCATCTTGGCAGGCTAACAAAAACTTCTTATTGAAGGTAGTGCTGCCCTTTCCTTTCTACTTACTCTGCTACTGGCTTTTTAGAAAATTCTGATGAAAGTTTACTGAAATAAAAAAGTTTGGAGACAGTTTACTGAAATAAAAATCAATTGTCCTTATATAAGAGGAAGAAAATTGCTTTGATGAAAAAAAACAAGAAAATCAAGGTTTTTCCCCTAGTTAGAGTATACTTGTTTTATTTGGTTCATTTAGACCTTTGAAATTTGGAAACCAAAAGAGGATGAGCTTATAAACAAACACTGAGTTGTTTTTCTTGTTCAATCTAAATGAACTGGTTGTCCGAGTAATAATTTACACGAGTCCATTTTATTTGTGAAACTCATCTGACTCTGAAAGCTCTCTTAAGCAATTCGCACCAGAATTTGTTTATTAAACATCAATCTGCTTGCAGTTTTTTGGGAAAATGATTTGTTGTCTTCAGTCATTTTCTATATTAATTTGATAATTTAACCAATTTGATGATGTGTTTGACTTGGCAGGGAAAGGTAGGACCTACTAGCTCTACTTTAGCCTTGGTATTCAAGTCATGGTGGAAACCGTCATTCACGTGCAGTGTTTCAGGTATATCATCGCCAACGAATTTTGTTATGTGTTATTCATAAATAAAACACATCTAGTCAAATTGTATTGAGTTTACATGATACTTGTGTTGGAATGAAAATCCAGCTACTCAAGATCGAAGAAAGAGAGATCCGTCTTTTGGGTTTGGAATTCGCATTGAGAATCTACGAGAAGCCAGGTATCTATATCATAAGTCAGAACTAACTACCGAATAGATACATGCAATAAGTTATTAGTTTTGTGGCATGCCCTAATCATGTATTATTGAAACTGATCCTAACTTGGTGAGAATTAAGTAAAAGATGGTATTAAACGTTAATGCAGTTACCAGAGGGCTGATCCTAACTTCGTGATGCTAACTCCGAGCAAAGAGCACCTTGCAGAGGGTGCACACTGGAAGAGCGAGGCAAGAACGATGTTGGAAACTGATGTGAATTCAGGAAACTATGATGACATACCCAAGGAGCTCAGACCTTTCGGGAATATATTATAGTCACTCAACCTTAAGGGATATGCTTCCTTCTTGGATTTCCGCGTCCTGGTTATGTAAGCAAAGCAAGTCGAGATTGCTGTTTTGATATTCTTAGTTCACTTTTTTCAGTGCGTGTATAGACTATAGTCTATAGATACAGCCATACAGGCGAATATAGCCGTTGCCTGGCTTTTTCCTTGTGATCCATACGAGCTACTCTTAGTTTAAAATGGTTAATTAAAACAGTAGTTGTCTCATTATTTATTATTGTCAGTCGGGCCCTTCTTAATTACACAATTGTAGTGGTAAAGCTAAGCTACACATAAATGAAGGAGATCTTTCTCCTTTTGCTTTCTTACATGTCTTACGGATTTTTAGAGCTATTTGTGTGCCAATGTTGTTATCGAATAGTAATCATAGTGTACGGACATAGTGCATGTAAGGAATCAAATGAAGATAATTAGGTTGAAAAAGTTTAATGTGGTCAATTATTTTTTCCTTTATATATATTAATCTATTTTTTAACTTTCTCATCCGTCCTTGTCTTCTTCTTTCTATCTTCCTTTTCAACCCCTTTAGTTTTCTTTCAACAATTTCCTTGGTCCATGATGAGGTTTTACATCATCTTATAGTCCCTCTGTCCCATATTGATAGTCCCGTTTCCATTTTGAGCGTCCCCCTTTGATAGTCCCGTTTCCATTTATATCCATAAATTTCTTACCAAAATACCCTTACTTTTAATATTTTACTCCAATTTAATCATATCAATTTATAACCTCAATAACAGTTTATCAATCAAATCAACCATCTACATCATCTTCTCCAAACTAATCTTCTCCATTTATCACCCAACTACCTTCAACTCCATTAAATTTCTTCCATTGTTTAACTCATTTCTTAACTAAACATCAGATTTCATTAATTAAACACTTAACTTAAGCTAATTAAAATTTTATTCTATAATTACCGGCCAAATTAATCACTTAAACCTATTAACCTTAGCCTAATCTACCCAGCCCAAAAACTACCCAGCCCAAAAAAAAACCCTAAACCTCCCTCTGTTAAAACCCTCTTCTCTTCTCTCTCGTTCACCGCCTCCACTCACAAACCCTAAAACACTCTCTTCTTTTCCTCACCGCCGCTCTTCTCTTCTCTCTGTTGGATCTTCCTCCCTCAAAATCGCCATGTCCATCGACTCCACTCACACTCGTCCCTCCCAAAGCTTCACCAAGAGTGAAACCCCTCCCTCTTTCGAGAGGAATCACCACTCCTTCTCGGACATGGAACCAGAGAGCTCCCCAACCTGGATGAGGGAGGAAGATCCGACGTCGGAGAGCCCAAACACCTCGAGTGGTGGGTGTTCTCTGTCGTTCCCTTGCGAAAAGGGGGCTTTATGCGACGGGAACCACCTCTACACTCCCGAACGGCGACAGAGCATCCCCACCACTCCTGAGTGGACAGATCCGGAGCCCAAACACTCAGTCGAGATTCACCACTCGCCTGAGCTTTCAGAGAACGAGGCGATTTCTCGTCCTCGCGAGGTGATAGTCATCCCGGATACGCCGACGCCGAAGCTGCACCTCCCAGTTGCCCCTACGCCGGAGAAGGTGATTCCCGATGGAGATGCTGTTGAGATGCTTCCTGGTGATGCTGTTGAGGGCTTTGATGAGGTGGGCTTTGATGAGGTGTCCCCTCCGCCGGTGTCCCCTGAGATTATTGTCATCCCTGACAGCCCTTCCCTCTAGCTAAGTCGCTCCTGTTATCTTATGCAGTCTTGCACATATTTTGTTTTTGCCTTTGTGGTTTTGGACCTCTGATGGACAGTACTGGACAATGTTTTGTTGTTTTGGGGATGTTTTGTGGTTGACTTATGTTTACTGTATTTTGTGGATTATTGTGTTGCATTGTCTTGTGGATTTTGGTTGGCTTGTTGACAGGTACTCTGAATTGAATAGTTAATCTATTCAGTTTGTGTATTATCTGTGATCCATTGAGCATTAGCATGGTTGGTAATCCACAAAATACAGAGTAACATTTGATGATCTACTGAGCATGGTTGTGCATAATTGGGTTTGATTCTCTGGTGTCTGACTGTGGATGATGGTTTTTTATCTCATCCTCTGCTGTCTGAATGTGGATGATGGATTTTTGGGTGCTCTGTTTGAACATATCACAAAAAACTGTCTATATGTGCCATAGGAACTCTTTTGCATTTGATTGTGACTTGTGTGATATTTTAAGTTAGTGTGTAGCCGTGTGTATTATCTGAGATATTGCAGTAATATCAGTGATGAATTTTTGTGATGCTTTTATATGCTCGACTAAGATCACTAGCTTAACTTGCCATAAGAACTCTCATTTGCAATGAAGTAGATGCCTATCTGGTATGTGTAGATTAGTTTTTTGTGGTAACTGGTTTATGATGAAGCCTCATTTCTGAGATGATGATCCTAGTATTTTTGCAACTTAAATGTGCTATAAGCCACCAGTTACTTGTAACTGAATTGCTAGGCTTATCTGGTATTATGAGTTGTTAAAATTGGGTTTGATTCTATGATGTTTGGGGACAACTGAGACCTTGAAATCATAACTTCATTCATAGCATTCATATTTTCTTCCATTTTCCAAAAAAGATTAGCATACAAAAGAGTTTCTTAATGTCACATTACTCTCTAGTAATGTGACATGTAGAAACTGATAGAAAGCCTTAATATTACTGAGTGTTTGATGTCCCCTCTGTTGTTGGTTGTGTTGCTTCTTCATCTGTTGTTCTTGCTTGAGTGTTTGTTGTCCCCTCTGTTGCTTGCTGAGGTCTTGTACCATGAACTATCTCCCATGCTTGTTTGACAGCCCAGTCTGGGGCAGTTATTTCTCTTGGTAGCAAGCCTAGTGCTCTCATCTTTTGCTTACTAAAATGTGGCATGTCATACCCATTACCACCCTCTGATTTTAGAATTTCATTCATTACAAATTGTAATGTATGCCACACATCTGACAGTGTTAGTGGTGCCAACTCATAATAAGCCTGATGTACTGCAGCTAGCATTTCTGTAATGGTCTTTGGCATTTTTTTGTGCATTAATGATTGGATGCTCTTGAAAAATCCAAGGTCTAGAATATTAAGATCTGGACTATTTGCTGGTTGTTGTATCAATATGAATGTGAATCCTTCTTGTTGATACACTTCTTGCCACTGTGGATCTTGCTGAGTTATGTGTGGCCTTGCATTGTCTTGTTGAATGAATATTGTTGCATGTCTTCCCTCAGTTGGCCACTTCTCTTTGATTGCTGGAACAATTTGATTAATCAACATGTTTCTTGTTGCATCTTTGTTGACCCTTTCCACCAACTTGGTGACCATTGTCCCCTTATCTCTGTTTTTAGAATTCCTTTTTGCTGGTTCTTCAAATGAGAATGGAAATATACCTATTTTCCCATCAAAAGTGCATATCCCCTCTGAGTTGTATCTTGGTCTGGCAACAGCAGCTGTAAACATAACCTTTGGAATAAATTTGGTTGAACTGCATGATCTGTATTGGCCTTTTTCATTCCTACCTAGATACACTTTCTGTGATTTCCTTGTTTGAAAGAACCATTTCTCATCTATGTGTACAAAATCATACATAGGGTAGTACTCTGTTTTTGATTCTGCTGTGTCCCCTTTTAGCAGCCTCAAACACCATTTCAGCCTATTCAATTTATGTACATTTGACAAACCTGGATGAATGACATTGCTATGTGGCTTGATTTCTCCTTTTTTGATTAGCCTATGACATGCTGATTTTGATATGTTCAGTGAAGCTGCCAAGTCCCTAACACATGTTCTGTCCCCCATGTTGATTGCTGATATTGCTGCTTGGTCTATCTGAACTCTCTTCCTTCCACTGAGGTGAAATTTTGTAGTGAATCTGTAATTTTCCATTTGCTCTGCCTGCTGCTTTGCTATATGCCATATTCTGCTTATAGTCTTACGTGCTCTGTTAAAATGTGTTGCAGCTTCATTTATGGCACCATGTGGTAGCTTGTCCCCTGTAGTTCGTTGGAGAAGAAAGGTTAGGATCTGCATCTTATCCAAACTGCTGAGCCGGGTAATGGGTGTCTGATGATGCTCTGCTGCCTCTTCATGCCCTGCTTCTGCTTCTGCTTCTGCTTCTGGATGATTGGCTTCAGGTAAGAAGTTAAGATCAAAGTCATAGTTATCCATGTCCCCAACTGGCCCTTCTTCTTGGGACCATTCTTCATCCATGTCCTCTTCATAGCTGTCGTCATCATCCAGAAGTGGGACATAATTTAAATCAAATGCTGAAGACATCCACCCCGGCAATGATGCTCCACAGAGTTTGGTGAAAATAAGAGAATGAAGTGAAGTGGAAGAGAAGTGAAAGTGAAGAAGGATCAAATGCTCTGTTTTTAACTGTGTATTTATTGCTGTCAAAGGAATAAGAAGAAGAAGAATGTACAGGAAAAGTGGGTATAGCTGATAGGGGTATTTTGGGTATGTAAATATGGTGATCCGTGTGATTGAATTTCTTGATTCTGATTGGTTAATAGAAATTGTATAGTAGCATCTGATTGGTTGGAAATAAAAAAATAATTTTTTCTCTCTCCTTTTCTCTTTCCTCTGCTGTACTTTTGCATTGCATTAAAAATTGTGCAAAGTCCCAAATAGGACTATGAATTCGGGACAGAGAGAGTAGTTAGTAATGATCAGTTTTAAACGAGCTTTTCATTTGGCGTATTCATATTATATCTATCCACATCTTATATCCATCTATTTTTTAACTTTCTCATCCGTCATTGTCTTCTTCTTTCTATCTTCTTTTTCAACCTCTTTAGTTTTCTTTCAACAATTTCCTTGATCCATGATGAGGTTTTACATCATCTTATTAGTAATGATCGGTTTTAAACGAGCTTTTCATTTGGCATATTCATATTATATCTATCCACATCTTATATCCATCTATTTTTTAACTTTCTCATCCGTCCTTGTCTTCTTCTTTCTATCTTGTTTTTCAACCTCTTTAGTTTTCTTTCAACAATTTCCTTGGTCCATGTTGAGGTTTTACACCATCTTATAGTTAGTAATGATCGGTTTTAAACGAGCTTTTCATTTGGCGTATTCATATTATATCTATCAACATCTTGATCTTCATTTAGTCGTGGATTGGACAAGGTGGGTTCAAGGGTAGAGATAAAAAGAAGAAGTAAGCAAATCTAATAGTTTGTTTGCATCTCCCATACATCTTGGGAATTGTGTTTTGATTTTTGGTAACACTATATGTTTTAGATCTAAGAAGATAAATAGAGTTTTTGATGTAAGAGATCTCGATTTGAGCAACGACAGAGCAGACTCTTCAAATCAATTTCGTAAAGAGTTATCATATGATTGTAGTAATGTAATGGAAGAGATATGTACCTTGATGATTTGATCCTAATTAAGTAACTTTAATGTTGTGTTTGCTAACTACCTAAAACTAGTCTAAGTCCCGTGATATTTCACGGGACTTAGACTAGTTTTAGCATTGGCATCTGAATCATACTCAGGTTGTGGATGCTCCAACCATATTGTGCTTCTTCCTACTTGCACCTCTAGGATCCCGACATTTTTGCTTCTTGTCCCAACTACCTATGATTACTTGAGCTAGCATTTCTATACACATAAATAATTAGTTTCAGGTAAGTAACATCTAAAGAGTTACAACAAATATTAATGAGTTATAACAGCGAAATAACCACAAACGAAATAACCACTAACAAATTTAGCATTATAACAGCGAGAAAATGTAGTCTGAATCGTCTAATGAGTCAATACATAATGCTCAACATGAATGGTGTCACACTAAGCCGTTGTTTCTAGCATTTCCCAACAAAGATTCATCATATTCTGGTTTTACACTTGACCACTAAGAGAAAACTAAACCAAGAGTCCAAGACTAATAGAATTACTGATAAGCAAAAAAGTGTTGTAATGGAGTAGGCCACTTATCCATTTTTAACCAATCAATGAACTTAATAATTTCACTATCATGATCTAAATCCAAACTACTTAAAATTAGGAGAAGGTAATGTTGGAGCCGGTTCTCGAGGCCCATGAAGAGTCGACCCATTAGGGCTCGTGTCCGTGAGCGAACAGCGCAAAGCCCATACGAGCAAGAGCGGTCCACAAGTAAGGGAAGGCCCAATGAATGAAGTCCAATAAGCTCAAGCAGCGAATGGATGAATTAAGGAAGAATCTGCGTGGGACCCAGACGAGGGTATAAAATCGTAACAGAAAGGAGAGAGAGGGGACAAATCATAATTACCAGCAAAAATCCTCTTCTTCTTCCTCCTCTCGAGAGCAAAAAACACAGAAGCTTCCTCTTGCTTCATTCTTCCCATTCGACCTTATTTTCGAGGCGATTGCACGATCAACACCTGGATTCTGACTCTCGGTGTTGAGCTCGAACTTTTGAGACGTGAAGGAGAGAATTCTGAGATATTTGGTGTTTTGAGTGATGAAATAGTGTGTAAAGCTTGTTCATGGCGTTTTGAGTGTTACATTATCTCCTGTTTGAATTGATTCTCTTCGTTTGTGTCATTTTGTTTCATTCTCCTTTGTGTTTGTGGCATTTGCTGACTTGGGCGTCAGAGAGCCAAATCCGGAGCCTACCCCCTCCTGGTTTGATTGTGCAGGTTTCTCAAGGCTCAAGAACAAGGAAGCAATTCATGGAAAAGATGGCAGAAAGAGGCGTTTGATCGAGTGAGACGTGGTTTTTCAAGTTGTTTGTCCAGAAGTGTTGAAAAGGTCCTCGACATTATATTGAAGACTTATTGTCCCATATCTCGCGAGGTGTTGTGTCGCGAGGTATCATTTTCTAGGCTCCAACACTGGCGCTGACCGTGGGGACCTCCTCACGCAAATAAGGGCATTCAACGAAGTCTTGCGAGATTCGTGATATTACAGAGAAGCTGAAAATGGCCATTGGAGGTGAAGGCAGTGGCGTAATCAACAACACACCATTGCAGGCGAGAACACAGCAAGAGGTGAACAACATACGAGCTCCCCTTCCTCGCGTGCACGAGGAAGGAATCCTTCTCACAGGGGAGCCGCTTGAGAAGTACCACGCCTACCTGAGGTCGCAAGAGCAGAGTGCAGCGAGGTCCAGAATCAGGAACAACCGAGAATGATTTCCCGCGAGGTAGGGCCGAGTCAGGGAAATCAGGAGTGAGTTTCCGCAGAGGAGAGTGTCGAATACGTACCGGATGACAGAGTTTCCATGTCACGGAGTCCAAGGGTTGATAGACCTCCTAGAGCAAGCCATCCCCGGGGATTTGATTTGAACTAAGCCCTCGCGAGCTACCAAGAACACCATTATTCGAGTAGGGGAAGACCCGACGCGAGAAGTTATGAGCCTCGGGAAGCACGCGCCCACTCACGCTATCAGTACGATGAAGAGCCTTATTATTCCCAAGCACCATACCCACCCCCGGCTTATGAGACATATCGACCGATCAACCCCCCGACGCTCTTTGGTCCTACTGCCTTTGTCGACCACATAGTCAGGTCAGTCCCTCTACCAGATTTCAGGTTCCTCGTGATTAAAGAGTACAACGGCAAGGGAGACCCAAGCGAACATTTGGCTAGATACAAATACGCTATGCTCGCGAGGTATCCTGATGAGGCTACGATGTGCAAAGGCTTCCCAGGTACCCTCGCGGACACAACAATGACATGGATGCTCAACCAACCATCTGGGAGCATTTCCTCGTTTGCAGATCTAGAGAGGAGTTTCTTGTTGCACTTCGGCTCCTCCAAGAAAAGGAAGATAACGATGCAAGAAGTCGTGGGTGTCAAGCAGGGCCCCAACGAGTCACTCGAGAGCTATGTCAAAAGGTTCTCGGAGAAAATCCTGGAGGCAGAGGATTTCCACGACAAAACCGCTAGGGTCACGTTCCTAGACGGGTTGACAGACGGGAGCTCCTTTAAACAATACCTTTATCGTAAGAAAGAGTTGAGTTATCAAGGCATGCTTGAGAGGGACTATACAGAGATACATGTCGAAGCTCATACAAGTCTCGCGACTAAGGGCAACAACCAGAACAGGCCTGCTTAGAATCAGAAGAAAGACAGTCAGTATTGGGGCAACAAACGGCATCAGGGTAATTAGAGTAAAGATCAGAATGACTCGCGAGCTCCCGGATTACAGATTCAAGATCACACCACAGAGGATCAGGATCAGAATCAATTCAAGGGTCAGAATCAGGATCAGAATCTGTTCCGCGCACAGAATTTTGTGGCTGAGCAAGACAATGGTCGCGAGAATCATAGGGAAGGTGGACGTGGTCGAGGACGCAATGCACAAACCGTGTGGTGTGATTTCCACAGAGTGAACACTCACACCACAGAGGATTGTCGATCGCGACCACGTGGCCACCATGAACAAGAAGTTCTCACGAATAAGAGGGGGAATGACAATGCGGGTAGAGGTAATCAGAGGGGAGGTGCAAGGGGAAGAGGTAGGGGAAGAAATCAAGCTGACGCGAGGCCACATGCCCCGGGAAGGGACAATCAGAATCCAGGTCCCAATCGCAACCAGAACCAGAATTTCCCTCGCCTGGATGGACACGTGGGCACCATCGCCGGAAAGCACGTGCCCATTCCACCAAGTACGCGAGAGCAGCGACTCATGAACAACGCACCCAAACCCCAAGGCCTCCCGATTTACAGTGTCGTGAGACCAAAGTCAGAACCCTATACTCTCGTTTTCAATGATAAGGAATTAGATTCATGGGCCGTTAAAGCTGCGGACCCACTCGTTATCCATGCTCAGATAGGAACCAAGCTTGTGAAAAGAATCCTGGTTGACACAGGCAGCTCAGCTGATATTTTGTATTGGGACGCGTTTGAGAAGATGGGAATAGACTGTTGATACGCTGCACTTTGTATAGCGTAACTAGGGATTATTACATTAGTTTAGGAGTATTATCATATATGTTTCGAGTCATTATTATGTTCTGAGATATTTATTAAGAAGTGAAGAAATGAAGATCAGAACCGAAGAAGAAGAAGATTGAAGACTTGAAGAAATCACCGACGGCGATCGCCATGGGTTAGCGACGGTCGCGGGTATTGCACCGATGCATATCTGGCCGTGTGGTGAATTGCAAGTGGGCCGCCCATTATATTAGCAAGCAGCCCACGTGAGGAGAAGAGCTGGCGGCCCACATAGAAAGAGCTGCTGCCGATTTGTTGGGCTGAAGAAGACGGAATGGGCTGAGCACTTGGGCTTGCCATGGAGCTGGTGGACTTGGGCTGAGTTGGAAGCAAGCAGCTCAAACAATTAAAGCCGAGCTCACGGTTTTCCTTGCTTGCTTTAGTTTGATTTATTTCTTTTCCTTGTTTTGTTTTATTTCTTTCCTTTTATTAATTAGTTTTAGGATATATCTTTTACCATATATTTTTTAGGGTTAGTCTCTATTTAAGAACCCTAGTTCTTTCTATCTATCATCATCTTTTCCATCAGACAATTTAGTTCTGCAACCATGAGCAGGAACTAATCTCCATTGTTTTACTTAGCGGTTGAAACCTTCAGTTATTAAGTTGTGAGATTTCTAAACTCTTGTTCTTTTCCTATGGGTTTGTATTAATTCTCTTGTTCTTCATCTATTGATTTCTATTAGTTTTGCTAGCTTGATCACCTAGTTTGATTGATAGTTTTCTATTGCTAGACTAGGAATATACGGTGGAATTCCTTGTCATTGTAGCATTCATATCTGCATGATCTGGTAGTTGACTGCTTTTATGAAAGAGAATTGATTGCATGTTAATACTTGACGGTTGTAAGTTATTGCATGCATCCTTATGATTCCTGTGCCATTTGCTGCTATTTCATCTAATCTTGAGAGGTTTCCCTGATTGTTGAATAGTAAGTATTATCAGGACCGGTTGGCCTGCTGATATATTAAAGATTGGAATAGGAACATTCCCTAGGATTGAATAGAACTTGAGATAAATCTATGATCAACTTGATTGACTGTTGTGTGGATACTTGCTAGGTGAAACCCCTTCTCATCATATTCTCACCCAAACTTCCTCTGCTGGTTACTGGTTACTTGTGTGTTCTTGCAATCAAACCCCCCTCTTTGGTTACTTGTTACTAGTTGATATTTCACTTGACTGCATTGATTTGGTGTTTTGATTCCCTTGGGTTCGACCTCTACTTACTTGCTATACTCTAGTTAGTGTTTAGGGTTTTCTTTGATTTGGCACTAAGACTTTAGCCTCATCAAATTTGGCGCCGTTGCCGGGGAATTGAAATTTTTCTGATTCTGTGTTGATTGTGAAATTATCAACTGTTTGGTGTGAACCTTTATGGTTTAGACCCGTGCTACTGATTCATCTCTTGTTGCCTTTGACCCAGAGATTTGAAAGGACGTTCCTTCGGAACCAAAGAGCAGCTCTGAACCAAGAGAACGAGATGGGTGATCGACATGGACCGCCATTGCCTACTATGAGGCAACTCACTGCCCCAGACTTAAACCAACAACCTTTGGCAGTGAGGTTTCGTGAGATTGAAGAAGGTGTGAATTTTGAATTAAAAGATGGTTTAGTTCATGAGCTACCACATTTCCATGGCTTAGCAGGAGAAGATCCCAACAAACACTTGGCTCAATTCCATGCCATATGTTCTAGTATGAAGCCAAGAGGTGTTACTGAGGAGCAGGTCATGCTGAGAGCTTTTGGATTTACTCGGAAAGACGCTGCGAATGATTGACTCTATTATCAAGCTCCAGGGAGTATTGATACATGGGCTAAGATGAAAAAAGTCTTTTTAGAGAAATATTTTCCAGCTACAAAACTGAGCAGCTTGAAGAAGGAGATCACGAATCTTCAACAACATTCAACTGAGAGTCTCTATGAGTATTATGAGAGATTCAAGAAGCTTTGCTCAAGCTGTCCATTCCATAGTTATACTGACCAAGATCTCCTTATGTACTTATTTAGTGGCCTGATTGACGAGGATCGTTGAATGGTAAACGCATCTTGTGGAGGTAATTTTCTGAAACTAACTATACCTCAGGCCACTGAAATGTTTGAAGAGCTGGCGGAAAGTTCAAGGCAGTTTAGCAGTAGACAGGGATCCCACTCAGTCAAAGCAATTAATTCAGATCAATTACAGACTGACATGAATGAGTTGAAAGAGATGGTAAAGGCTTTGATGCTGAAAAATGCTTCCCTTCATGATCCCAATGCTAAGGTAAACGCTGTTGGTGGATGGCAACCAAGGCCAAGGTATGACTCTCATAATATTAATTATCAGCAACCTAGACCTCAGAATTCTATGACTGCTGAAGATATGATCAAGTCCTTAGCTCAGACTGTGATGCAACAAAACGCTAAGACAGAATCAAGCATCCAAAATATTGAAAATCAGTTGGGACAGATTGCTCAAGCTGTGAGTAAATTAGAGGCCAGGGAACCGGTAACAAACCCGAGAGAGAACGTCAGTGCAGTGTTCTTGAGGAGCGGAAAAACTTTAAATGACTGTTCTGTGCCAAAACCGCGATCGCCAGATCTGAGTGGCGATTGCCATGAGATTACAGAGAGCAAAACAGGATCTGCATCCCGACCGCGATCGCCATGACATTCCAGAAGCTGAGGTGCAAAATCATCCGCGACCGCGATCGCCAGTTGTTGATGGCGATCGCCGTGAGCCCCCTGAGTACATTGACGATTATGTTCGCCCAAATTTTCCACCTCTACTCTCTCAGAAGCCTGTTGCTCCCTTTCCTGAGGCATTAAAGGATACTCGAAGGCTGGAGAACGACAACGAAATCTTCGAAACCTTTAGTACGTGTGAGGTAAACATTCCTTTGCTCAAACTTGTTAAGAGTATTCCTAGATTTGCTAAGTTTTTGAAAGAAGTTTGCACTATTAAAAGAAATCAAAAACTGAAAGGAAAGAAGAAAGTTGAAGTAAGTGAACAAGTTTCTGCTGTATATAAAAAACGCATGCCTAAGAAATGTGGTGATCCAGGCATATTTAGCATTCCATGTGTGATTGGTGAAACTAAATTTGACAAAGCCATGCTAGATTTAGGTGCATCAATCAATGTTTTGCCTTACTCTGTGTATGAATCACTAGGCTTAGGACCTTTGCATAAAACAGGAACTGTTATTCAACTTGCTGATAGGTCTACTGTATACCCGAAGGGGGTTGTTGAGGATGTTCTTGTTATGGTTGGTGATCTGATTTTTCCTGCTGATTTCTTTGTGTTGGATATGGAGCATGCTAATAATGTCACACCTATACTGTTAGGTAGACCTTTTATGAAAACAGCACAAACGAAAATTGATGTTAATAGTGGGACTCTATCTATGGAGTTTGATGGGGATAAGGTAGAATATAATATATATGATATGGATCCCATTGATAAGAATTCTCTATGTGCTATTGATGTGATTAAGCCTACTTATAAGGATAAATTACAACCAATTTTAGAGAATATCTTAGAGTCCCCAAAAGTAGACGCTGTTTTATCGACTAACATGCAGGAGTGTCAGGCTAAGCCAGAGCCTAAAGGTAAACTCTGTCCACATCCTTTGGGCAATCGCCCTCCATTACTGACCTCGCCAGGTGAGATACCCTTGATGTCTAGTGTGCAGGCACTTGACATTGAGCTTAAACAGCCGCCTGATACGGTCAAGGAGGAGAAAGTGAATGAAACCACCTTCATTGCTAAAGACAAGGTGGTCAAGGTAAGAGGGACGAGATTCAAGGCGTTCCATGAGTGGTTCAAGAGAGAATTCAGACAAGAGACGGTTTTCACAAAGCCAAATGGCGTTAGTTAAATCTCTTGAGTTTCATGTCGAGCCACGACATAAAATAAGGCGCTACTCGGGAGGCAACCCGAGGTTTGAAACTGTTTTTATTTGTTTTTGTTCGGTTTAATTTTCTTTTTAGTTTTTCTATGGACAGGAGGAAATCACCGAAGCTTAGGGTCAGCTACAGTCAGTAGCCAATCTCGCTGTAAGTCTTCTCTTCCGTCTAAAAAAAAAAAAAAAAAAAACGAAAATCCGAAAATCATTCCGAGAAAAAAATAATATATCGGATTAAAAAAAATAGAGTGCAGAAAAAAATATGAGAGAAAAGAAAGTAAGGAGTTGTATTACATCAAGTTTGGTTTCATTAGTACTATCATTCTAGATCTACATTCGCTGGAGCTTAGCTTGTTGGTGACCATGTTCTTTGCAAGGAGTTGATTTGTTTGGGTCACTTTCTACATTGGAGGTATTCTTTCTTTTGCTTTAGATGAGCATGCATTATTGGATTACATTTAGTGCTCATCTAGTTTCTCATTCTACCACACTTTGAGTTTTATTGGAGGAAGGTCATCCGACCTTGTATGTGAGTCTTCTGTCTCCTTCTCTGGGTTCGTTTTTATGTCTTCCATTTCATTGAGGACAATGCAATGTTTAAGTATAGGGGAGGAGAATGTATTAACATGTAATTATCTGGGTGTTGGTTGTATCTGCATGAGCTTATTGAATATATATATTGTATGAAAAAGCCACAAAAATTGAAAAAAGGCATACAAAATCCTTGGATAGCAAGATCTATGCAATAAGAAGGTGGCTTGACCGGCATTAGGTTGGGGCAAAAATAAGTCTTGAGTGATGTGAGTTTTGTGAGCCTGGAACAATTATTGAGTGGTTGGGATGAAAACCCGAAAGGGCGCCCAAGCAAGATGAGTGTTATAAAAGAAAAGAAAAATTGAGTGTTTTAGGATTATTATCATCTTGGCGTTATGGAGATATAAGAAGAAGGCGTATAGGAGGATTCGGGTAGGCCACTTGGAGGAATAAGGTGTAGTTCTGGCTTTGTGCTTATTTTATCACATTGTTCTTGATTATTGTGTTGTGTTTTGGAGGAGCTTATTGGTTATGTAATCACTAGGAGATTCTTGTACTTCCTGAGGCTTTGAGTATTTTATTGTATGGGTAGCTTTTCTGTAAGTTACTCGGGACGAGTAAAAGTTTAAGTATGGGGGTATTTGATACGCTGCACTTTGTATAGCGTAACTAGGGATTATTACATTAGTTTAGGAGTATTATCATATATGTTTAGAGTCATTATTATGTTCTGAGCTATTTATTAAGAAGTGAAGAAATGAAGATCAGAACCGAAGAAGAAGAAGATTGAAGACTTGAAGAAATCACCGACAGCGATCGCCATGGGTTAGCGGCGATCGCGGGTATTGCACCGATGCATATCTGGCCGTGCGGTGAATTGCAAGTGGGCCGCCCATTATATTAGCAAGCAGCCCACGTGAGGAGAAGAGCTGGCGGCCCACATAGAAAGAGTTGCTGCCGATTTGTTGGGCTGAAGAAGACGGAATGGGCTGAGCACTTGGGCTTGCCATGGAGCTGGTGGACTTGGGCTGAGTTGGAAGCAAGCAGCTCAAACAATTAAAGCCGAGCTCACGGTTTTCCTTGCTTGCTTTAGTTTGATTTATTTCTTTTCCTTGTTTTGTTTTATTTCTTTCCTTTTATTAATTAGTTTTAGGATATATCTTTTACCATATATTTTTTAGGGTTAGTCTCTATTTAAGAACTCTAGTTCTTTCTATCTATCATCATCTTTTCCATCAGACAATTTAGTTCTGCAACCATGAGCAGGAACTAATCTCCATTGTTTTATTTAGCGGTTGAAACCTTCAGTTATTAAGTTGTGAGATTTCTAAACTCTTGTTCTTTTCCTATGGGTTTGTATTAATTCTCTTGTTCTTCATCTATTGATTTCTATTAGTTTTGCTAACTTGATCACCTAGTTTGATTGATAGTTTTCTATTGCTAGACTAGGAATGTACGGTGGAATTCCTTGTCATTGTAGCATTCATATCTGCATGATCTGGTAGTTGACTGCTTTTATGAAAGAGAATTGATTGCATGTTAATACTTGACGGTTGTAAGTTATTGCATGCATCCTTATGATTCCTGTGTCATTTGCTGTTATTTCATCTAATCTTGAGAGGTTTCCCTGATTGTTTAATAATAAGTATTATCAGGACCGGTTGGCCTGGTGATATATTAAAGATTGGAATAGGAACATTCCCTAGGATTGAATAGAACTTGAGATAAATCTATGATCAACTTGATTGACTGTTGTGTGGATACTTGCTAGGTGAAACCCCTTCGCATCATATTCTCAACCCAACGTTTCTCTGCTTGATACCTGTTACTTGTGTGCTTATATAATCAACCCCCCCCCCCTTGGTTACTTGTTACATGTTCGTTAGTTGATACTTCACTTGACTGCATTGATTTGGTGTTTTGATTCCCTTGGGTTCGACCTCTACTTACTTGCTATACTCTAGTTAGTGTTTAGAGTTTTCTTTGATTTGGCACTACGACTTTAGCCTCATCAACTGTTCATCGCTCAAGCCCACTAAAACTACCCTAGTGGGATTTGCGGGTGACAGAGTAAAAGCCCTGGGAGTTGTGACCCGGTTGACTCCGGGCACACGACCTTTATAACCGACAAGGGAACTTTTTGTTACAAAGTCATGCTATTTTCAGTGAGCGGCTTTTCAGAGGTTAGTTGACATGATTTTCAGTGACCAGAGAGGTGACACAGTGGAAGCTTATGTCGACGACATAGTTGTCAAAAGCAAAAAACAGACAAATCATGCTCGCGACTTAGCAGAAGTTTTTGAAACACTGAGAGAGTATGGCATGAGTCTCAATCCACAGAAATGTGTATTTGGGGTTACAGAAGGCAAATTCTTAGGTTTTCAGATCAGCGCTCGCAGGGTCGAAGTAAACCTGGATAAGGTTAAGGCTGTACTAGACTTGGAGCCACCTAAATCCACGCACGATGTCCAAAGGTTCGTGGCAAGATTCAATTACCTTGGGAGGTTTTGCGCGAAGTTAGCAGAGCGCAATCTCCCATTCTTTGATACTCTCAGGAAACCCAAGAACTTTGAGTGGTAAGAGGAATGTGAAAAGGCCTTCGCGAGCCTCAAAGAACATTTGGCAAAACTCCCCATTCTAGTGTCACCGATCCCTGGAAAAGGTCTAGAGTTATATCTAGCAGCCGGCACGCGTGCTGTCGGCGCAGTGTTAGTCAGAGAGCAGCAGATCCCAGTCTACTTTGTCAGAAAGCACTTTGTCTGCTGAAACAAGATACTCACCCATTGAGAAGGTTGTTCTCGCACTGGTCACTACAACTCGCAAGCTCAAACCATATTTCCATGCTCACCCTATTGAGGTATTAACAGGTTTACCCCTCCCCTCTTTTATGAATAAACCAACTTCTTCAGGGAGGCTCGCGAGGTGATAACACCTAATTTATACATATTTTAGGTGTCTAGTTGCATATTAGATTAGGTCATTCTCATACATATTTGATATATTTTATAGGTAATTTTGCATTATTTTGTATTCGGAGTCTACACTCGTACTTTTATGTATTTCAGGTATTTTTAGGCTAAATAATATAAGACGAGGAGAAGGATGGAGTTGCTGAATTGTGGAGTGCACTGTGCACACGATGCTTGATCCAAAGGGCCGTGCACATGGGCTTAATTCAAGAGGAGTGGGTCGGCCCATTACAAACAAGAAAGTTAGCAGCAGTAGATGACATGGCAATGATGACAATTAATTAGGGAGGAGGTTACTTTGACTTTGGAGGCAAATTTTGGGGAGTTGAGGTTTTGGTACGGATGGGAGTTATTGTTTTAAGGGGGAAGGTTTTTATCTTAGTTTTTGTTTTTGTTTTGTTCTGTTTTTGTTGGAGTGGGACGACGGACAACATTTCAAGAAGGAGTTTTCTTGCCTTCGTTTGATTCGAAGACGGAGTTTATCGTTCTAGCTTGGATCAATTTGGATTATTTTCATCACCGAGACTAAGTTTTCTTATCTCCTTTGTTTATTGAATAATTCATATATGTTGATTGCTAGTTTAAATCTTTCGGATATGTCTTCGATCATGCTTGGCTAAATTCCTAGTTCTAAGGTTACGGTGATCCAAACAATGCGTATGTAAATAGAATTATATGTTTGCCTGAATTGAAATAGTATTTGATTCATTCCTAGATGCTTTATGCCCATTCTCGTTTAGGAGGATTGGATCCTGTTAGGGTTTGAGACTGAAAGGTGAAAACGCTAATAGGTAGTCAGGTAGAGTTTGAGATTGAAAGGTGATAGCTTTTACCGGAATCCTAGGAATTGAACGCGAGTGTTATTTGTGCGAAAGCGACTTAATTACTCTTGAGGATACTTAGTCATCATAGATGTTCTAGGTTTAGATTGATTTAGCGGAGCGCGACAGCGAATGTTATTTCAGTTTATTCCTAGACTCTAAGAGCGTTAATGGGTTTGAATGAGATTAGCTCTGCGCGACAGCGATTGTTAATTAGTTCAAACACGTTCACTATCGTCTGAAAGGAGTTAGTAGATTACCTTAGATGACTTACCTTCAATTAATTGGACTAGATTCAGGCAGAGTGTGATTATATTTACTGAAGCATTGTTGCGGTGATCCTTAACCTTAGACACATTTATCTATATATAATTATCTGTTTTATTTGTTATTCCTAGTTAGCTTGGTTCGCTCTTATCCATATCTTTTCGACCTAACTCACTGGTAGCGTTTCAATTAGTATTACATTGGTCTCTGTGGGATCGACACTTGACTACTATAACTGACCCCGTACACTTGCGGGTACGTTTTAGCCACATCAAGTTTTTGGTGCCGTTGCCGGGGAACGAACCCGGGTCACCCGCGTGACAGGCGGGAATACTTACCACTATACTACAACGACGATGCTTGATCCAAAGGGCCGTGCACATGGGCTAAATAATATAAGACGAGGAGAAGGATGGAGTTGCTGAATTGTGGAGTGCACTGTGCACACGATGCTTGATCCAAAGGGCCGTGCACATGGGCTTAATTCAAGAGGAGTGGGTCGGCCCATTACAAACAAGAAAGTTAGCAGCAGTAGATGACATGGCAATGATGACAATTAATTAGGGAGGAGGTTACTTTGACTTTGGAGGCAAATTTTGGGGAGTTGAGGTTTTGGTACGGATGGGAGTTATTGTTTTAAGGGGGAAGGTTTTTATCTTAGTTTTTGTTTTTGTTTTGTTCTGTTTTTGTTGGAGTGGGACGACGGACAACATTTCAAGAAGGAGTTTTCTTGCCTTCGTTTGATTCGAAGACGGAGTTTATCGTTCTAGCTTGGATCAATTTGGATTATTTTCATCACCGAGACTAAGTTTTCTTATCTCCTTTGTTTATTGAATAATTCATATATGTTGATTGCTAGTTTAAATCTTTCGGATATGTCTTCGATCATGCTTGGCTAAATTCCTAGTTCTAAGGTTACGGTGATCCAAACAATGCGTATGTAAATAGAATTATATGTTTGCCTGAATTGAAATAGTATTTGATTCATTCCTAGATGCTTTATGCCCATTCTCGTTTAGGAGGATTGGATCCTGTTAGGGTTTGAGACTGAAAGGTGAAAACGCTAATAGGTAGTCAGGTAGAGTTTGAGATTGAAAGGTGATAGCTTTTACCGGAATCCTAGGAATTGAACGCGAGTGTTATTTGTGCGAAAGCGACTTAATTACTCTTGAGGATACTTAGTCATCATAGATGTTCTAGGTTTAGATTGATTTAGCGGAGCGCGACAGCGAATGTTATTTCAGTTTATTCCTAGACTCTAAGAGCGTTAATGGGTTTGAATGAGATTAGCTCTGCGCGACAGCGATTGTTAATTAGTTCAAACACGTTCACTATCGTCTGAAAGGAGTTAGTAGATTACCTTAGATGACTTACCTTCAATTAATTGGACTAGATTCAGGCAGAGTGTGATTATATTTACTGAAGCATTGTTGCGGTGATCCTTAACCTTAGACACATTTATCTATATATAATTATCTGTTTTATTTGTTATTCCTAGTTAGCTTGGTTCGCTCTTATCCATATCTTTTCGACCTAACTCACTGGTAGCGTTTCAATTAGTATTACATTGGTCTCTGTGGGATCGACACTTGACTACTATAACTGACCCCGTACACTTGCGGGTACGTTTTAGCCACATCAAGTTTTTGGCGCCGTTGCCGGGGACCAATTTGTTAATATTAGTTGTTATCTCTATTGGTGTTTCTAGGTCTTTTATTTTTCTTTTGTTTTATTTTCGGGCTATTTTAGAGTGAGTCGAAAAAATGTATTCAGGTGAGTATGAGGTAAATTCCTATCCCTTTCTTCCTTCTCAGTCTAATACAGGTTCTCAGAGGTATGATCATGTAAACTACAATTTGGGTTATGGCCAAAACCCAATATCTTTTAACCTCTTCTGTGAGAATTGTGGAGCTGAAGATCATGACAAGACTAATTGTCACGCTAGTTTTGGAGATATAATTGCTTGGAAAGCACAATCTTCTAATCCTAGTTGGATGACAACCCAACATATACCGCTTCAGGCTGAGACATGCCCACCCATGCAAGAGACTAAGCTTAATGAATTCATCCAACGACATGATAGGGAAGTGGAGAAAGTTCTTCCTGTTCTTACAGCTATGTTGGATGATGTGCTTAAACCTTTATTAACCCAATTTTTTTCACTTTCAGGATTGGTGGACTCTTTGAAGATTCAAGTAGATGATCTAACCAAAGAAAATCTAAAGATGAAGGATTTGATTGCTGAGTTGGTTATATCAAATTTGCC